>CM055959.1:11895649-13095649 GCA_029490685.1 Schizonepeta tenuifolia | reverse complement strand
ATAAATCTATTGGACAATTCACTATTGCTCTGGTAATAAATCAACATACATTAATTAACTGTTGGACAATTAAATGTTACTTTTGGCGGGAAAATAGCATTGATGTAATTATGTTGAAAACTCAGCTTGTATAGTAGCATAAAATCATAGATTAACTCTGAATTACTTTGGGATTTTTGCACCAATATCTAGCTAGTTATCTGATAGGAAATGAGAAATTAAATTTGAGAGATCATTTCTCGCTGAAAAGTGTAACATATCCAAATCTCATACTTTTATTTCATTTTTACAAATGTCACCTTCTGCCGTTTTTTAAGAGTTGAGATTTTCTTTGGGACAATAATTTAATTATAAGCGGATTGCAAAAGTAGGATAAATCTATACGGGCTTGCGAAATCGGGATAAATTAAAATACAATAAAGATTTTTGACCACGTGGTGGCCTAGCCACTAAAGATAATTAAGTAAATTGAATCTTAATTAAAAAAAAAACGAATTATACCTTATTAAACTGGTTTACTCCTTTGTCCATATTACCCTCACTGATTTATTATTTTAATTACGGTATTTATATAATTTCCTAAAATTATGCAATTTGTTTTCCTATATTAGATCATTATCTCCTATAATTATGAATATTATTTTCGGTAGTTTTATTAATTGATTGTTATCCATATATAGAGATTTGATTTTCATTTATTTTCAAATGAAATTTTTTAATTGATTGTTATCCATAATTAGAGATTTGAATTTAATGGATTTATTGTTATCCAGATTTGAAATTCATTTTTTTCGGTAGTTTTAGTTGATGAAGTGATCGAAAATTAGGGGATTGGGAGGGATATATTACCCTAATAATTTAGGAACAAATTAGAGAGAGAGAAAAGTAATTTATTTATTCATTTTTTCAACCCTACGATTTATTCTACCTTTTTTCAGTTTAAATATATGTATAATGTAGATTAACTTAAATTAATTATAATTATTTTAATATTTTACTAGTGGTCGATTTTATGAAGATGAGATTAACAGATTCTCATTCATCACTACTCTTATCGTGGAGTGAAGAATGGAGGAGTACACATGCACAACTTACAACTACTCTATTTTCAAAGTGGTTCATAGCTTTGAGACTGCGTTCTCACCGACGACATTTCCAAGGGCAAAATTCTAATTCCGTCGGTAATTACCGAGGGCAAAGTGTCGTCGGTAATTACCGACGGAAATGCCGTCGGTGATCTTTTTGCTATTTTTTTAAATTGCCGACGGATTTACTGGAACTACCGACGGAAAATTCCGTCGGTAATTACCGACGGCACTTTGCCCTCGATAATGCCGTCGGTAAATCCGGCGCGAAAAATCCTGCCATATTTGCCGACCCGTCTTTTTTACTGACGGAAATGTCGTCGGTAATCACCGACGGGATGATTGCCATCGGTATTTTCGCCGGTATTTGGGTGTTTTTTTGTAGTGCTCCCTCCGCCTATTGGTAGCTTAGAGGAGCAATCTTCTGAGCTCGACTACTCGAAGTCCTTCACCCTCATCTTCACTACCCAATTCAAGAAGAAGTTATATACGTCGAAGGTGAAGTTCTAGTGCGTTGGTGTTTTCGTTATCCATGGAGAATGTAAAGAAGGAAATAGAGCTTCTACTTACTACTAGAAAGTACAATATCTCCAATATTGTCACGTGCTCATCTTCACTTGGGTGCAGTATTTATACTAAGTTTTAGCCGCTGCAAATTTTTGTAGTCTTGGAAAGCAGGAATTTGATTGAAAAATTATATCAGATTATGCTGATTAGAACCAGAATAATTTTGGTTTAACCATTGATTTCTTATTTTATGCAGCAGTCCTTTAAGTTAAATCAGAACAGTTGTAATCAGAAATTAGAACTATGTTGCATTTTGAAGCTAACTTAATTGATTTTGGTTGATCTTCTAATTTTCTTGCTATAAATCATGCATGGTTCTGCCCTATTTATGTACACTTCGATGCGTGGCCTGTTTTTTTTTTCTTTTTTTTTTTTGTATTGTAATGCGACAATTTAGTTGTTTTACATAATTCATCATTGAAGTCTAAACCTAAATCGTTTTCTTTGTAAGACGTATGATAATGCACCAATCTTCATTTCTAATCTATAATCTCATTACATGTTCTGATGTTGTATCATCTCTAAAAAAATTTACGAGTAAATTTGAAGTTCAATTATATATATCGTTTAAAAGATTTTAACCCACACAATTTTATAGAGGGACCATTTATTTACGTCAAAAGGTGCTGACAATTGTATGGAGGGACCATTTATTTTCCCTTTTTTTTTTTTCTTTTTTTGTGTGCGTAAGGGATGGAAAGACCAATTCAAACAAAATATGGTACAATGTCTTTTTTTTAGTCTTCTTTTATGTAACCCATACTACTAAATTATCATCTGACGCATTATGATTATAATTGATAGCCCAAATTTAGAAATTAAGAAATAAAGGGAAAAGCATATAAAATGATAGCCCAAATTATGTACTTATTATATTTATATTTTCATTTAAAAAAAAATGTGTTATTAATAATTAATATGTATATAATCGTGTTTCTTGAATATCAATTGATTTATTTTGTCACTAACTACATAGTCGTGTTACTTGAATTTATAATTTGATCCTCATATGATTATAATTGATGTATTCTAAAGAAAAAGAATAAATGGAAGAAATTGTGTACGAAAATTAAATTACGTTTGATGAGTCCATATTTTGTGTGTTTTTAGTGTATGTCTTAGGAAGTTTAGATCGAGTCTTTGTGTGTGTTTTGTCTAGTTTTTGTGTCTTGGATGACATATTTTGGGCAGGAGGGTGTTTGCTGCCCTGTAGGTGGAAACTGGGCAATACAGTGGAAGAAAGCAACATTTCTGGAAGCAGGTCAGGCAGAGCCATATTGGTCAAGACAGATAGGAGGAGTGCTTTGGTCAACAGGCGAGTTTCTCTCCTAAGTCTAGAAGGATAAGGATAAGATGATCTAACTTAAGTATTTTTCCTTATTCGACTAGATTTAGGATCTGCAAGGGATCTCTTGAAGATAGACGTGACTTACCTTGTTGAGGGTCGAGCTTATCAAGTGTTACTTGCATCCCAAAGTAGCTCATAGATTCTTTCCATGTTAAGGACTAGGGGGCCTAAACCCTAACGCACTCGCCTATAAATATCGATGCCTTGCTGCTGCGAAGGGACGCTGTTCTTTATGTTTTGTTCCCTGTAATTTTCATTGAGAGTTTGTGAGGAGAAAAACAAGTCCTACGGGCATACTTTTATTCGTACTTTGTTTTATCGGCACTTTTAGCCGGGATTTGCTTTAGCACGTATTTCGTAAGTTTTAATATAGTGTTTATGGTTTCTTTCAATTCATCTGTTCGTTACTTTATGATTATGTATAGCTAAGCTTTTATACTTGGTCTGGGCAAGACAGTTAGGTGTTAACCTATGCTTGAGAGATCTAAATTGTGCTAGATAATTGCATGCATGTGTTCCCATAATGTTAATGAGCTTGTTCAAATATAAGATAATAGGATTAAGAGGTTAATAGGCCGTTAATCACTTAGGACATATTAGATCACAAATCAATTGAGAAGTAGGAGTGTTGTCCACATCTTCTTGATTAAAATAGATTAACATTAGAGGAAGGTGCGTGCCTTATAGGTTAGACGAGATGATTCCTTGTTGGGCCTTTCTAGAGATAAATGCTCCTTGGGCAAGAAACTGAACGATGACTCCGACAGAGGTATTGCCCAAGGTAGGGAGCCGGCGGTGCGTCGCCAACTAAGTAAGGATAGGTAAGGGAAGGGTTTGTTGAGAGCGTGACGAGTAAAAAGGGATCTCAGCATTCAAATCCCATAACTAACGATGCATGCATGTGATGAAAATATATGCACCAATGACCAAGCTAGGGTTTTCACTTTACGACGTCTTAGTCCAGATAAAGTCCTTTTTATGATTGATCAAGTTACTTGTTTACTTTTTAGTATTTTATTGAGTTCTCGAATTGGGCAAGAGAGCCCTAGTGACCAAGATAGCAACACCAACTTTTCTGAACAGGTGGAGGAGGTTTCAAGAGATAGTGACAATCAACTCCTTGTGGAACGGCCCTGTACTTACTTGCTAACTATATAGCTGTAAGGATAGGCTACAAATTTATTTTGAGAGTGCGAACGACAGCCTCGTCAACGTTTTATATATTACTAAACGTAGACTGGACAATTAAGCAAATGAGACTCGACAATTAAGCAAATGAAAGTAGCGTAAACAAAACACTCGAAAAACTGAAACAAGACTCGACAATGGACAACATTAACAATCAAAATAAAGATAATTGGCACGACCAAAACCTGGGCAACATTAACTAGAACTGGAACCGGAATCAGGTTCAGATTCGGACTCGGAATCTGAACTGACAAGCATCGGGGAATGCTTGAAGCTACCCTCAACCATCGGGGAACGCTTGGAGCTACCCTCACCAGTAGCATCTATGAAGACCATTGGGGAACGCTGCGAGGTACCGTCACCAGTAGCATGTACGATTTCCCTATCATCCTCGTTCACTTCTAGAAAGATGTCCATTAGTTTGGGCAAAGCCTTCTCCATTAGTTTGCATGCCGACTTGGGGGCCTGATATAGCAACATCTTCGACGTCTTCATCGTCATTGCTTCCATTCATTTGTATTGGTTCTGTTTTGGGCTGCTCGTCATCGATTGATATTGTCTCTTCTTCACCCTCCTTGGACATTTTCTCTTCTTCACCCTCCTCAGTAGGGTTTCCAGCATCACCATCATGCATATCTTGATCATATGTTTGATTATTGTTGTTGAAATTATCGGAATCATAATCTGAGGGGATTCCATCGAAGAGTGAAGTTAGAATTTCATTGGTTGCATCTTCAGAAGCCATATTTCGAAGTGTAGAAAAGTGAGGAAAGATTTAAGAATTAAGTATGGAATTGAGAAGATGAAGTTACGTGAGGCAAATTTTGAGAAGAAATACAGAAAATTAAAAATACGTGAATATATATGTATGGACCAAATCATGATGGATTGGGAGGGAAATATCATCCCATTATTTTAGGAACAAATTAGAGAGAGAAAAAAATAATATATTGTTGAAAAATAAATTCCAAATATAATGCCACATGTTATTATTGACCGAAAATCTTAATAAAATAGGAGGGAAATGTCATCTCATTATTTTAGGAACAAATTAGAGACAGAAAAATAATATATTATGGAAGAGAAATAAAAATCCATATAATTGTGATAGAAAAATTATGGGAGGGAAATAATTATTAATTAGAGGAATTAATTAGTGCGCATGCGTGCGTGAATTAATTAGTGCGCATATTGTGGTCTATCCTGTTAAATCCAAATATAATCCCTATTTTGATTGAAAAAATCATGATGAATTGGGAGGGGAATATCATCCCATTATTTTAGGAACAAATTAGAGAGAGAAAAATAATACATTATGGAAGAGAAATAAAATCCAAACATAATCCCACATTGTATTTTGATCGAAAATCATGATGAATTGGGAGGGGAATATCATCCCATTATTTTAGGAACAAATTAGAAAGAGAAAAATAATATATTATGGAAGAGAAATAAAATTTAAATATAATCCCACATTGTATTTTGATCGAAAATCATGATGAATTGGGAGGGGAATATCATCCCATTATTTTAGGAACAAATTAGAGAGAGAAAAATAATATATTATGGGAGGGAAATAAAATTCAAATATAATCCCACATTATATTTTGACCAAAAATCATGATGAATTGGGAGGGAATTATCATTCCATTATTTTAGGAACAAATTAGAGAGAGAGAGAGAAATAATATATTATGGAAGAGAAATAAAATCAATTGAATCATAAATTATCCCTAGTTAATAGGACAAAATTTTTGTTACATTCAAAAAATATTTAGTCAACATTTATCTTAATTAATCAAGATTAGAATTGTCTTCCCAATAAAATAAAAAAACCGATCCAAATAAAACCGAACTAAATAACCGATTTGGGCAAAAAAAATCGGTGGTGGCTGGCCACTAAATGGCCGAGTATCACTATCCATTAAAATATTCAATTGAATTAGGACAAATTTTGACTACATGTCAATTTTTGTGGCTATTTTGTTAAGTGGATCGTGATACATGCCACGTGGAGCTCGAGACTTATGTGGCACACATATATAGATATATATATGTTGATGTAAATGTAACCTGTACACTAAAAAAAAATATGTTCGTTGTATGATCAGTGATTAATTATTTCATGAATCTTTAGCCGATAAAGCCGTATGTTTTGTTCAACATTTGCAACCCGCTATAGATTACTGTCTTAAAAATATTTTATTACCCTTTTTTTAACTAATTAAAACATAATGAATAAACATATGTATATGCTACGTCGACAAGCCAGCAACTAGGTTAAAAATAGTTTAGTTTCCAGAATTGAAATAAAGGAATGATAAATTAAATCTTTTGTCTTGCATGGCTGCGTTTACTTAATCTTTAATTTTTTTTTCTTGATAAATATGCTTGCTTTATATAAATCATCCATTTTTCTAAAACTTATGTTTGTTTGGTTCAAACAGATGAATGAAAGGTAATAGAATCAAGCGGTGAGGAGGAATGATAACAATAACTATTACTTTTATTGGATGTTTGGTTCAATAATGAAAATAAATTACTTGTAAGGGTGAATGATTTCAGAGAGGAAATGATTATGTTATTGCTCTAGTTTGGAGGATAAGATTTTGGGGGTCAGAGTTACTCTCAAGTAAGAAGTAAGAGTAATGATTAACCCACTACTTAAACAATGAGGAGTAATTGATTCAGAATATTGAATCCGCTAGGCCCCAAAAAAGCTTAACCAAATATGAGCTAAATCTGTATGCATTTCAATCATAAGTCATCTAGCTCAAATTCCGACCGACTAAAAACACCTGATTTAAGTTTTAAATATAAATGCACAGTCTCGCGAAATGTTAATATAGTATTAATTAATGATACAATATAAAAGATACTGGTTGTAGAATATATAGCAAGAACGATAAATGGTTCCTAGACATGCACGCCAAAAACACTAGTATTTATTAATGATAAGTCATGTAGTTCACATTTCACAACACTTCACAAATACATATATAAGTACTATCGTCACAATTAATATTAATTTAAGTACAACTTATTTTGCTTGACATTTGATAGGCTTTCAAATGCTTTCCGGCGGAGGAGCATGATGGTGATGGTGGGGAGGAGGAGCATGGTGGCGGTGGTTTTTTGGTGCGCCATGGCTGTGAGGAGGAGGAGCGTGATGGCCGCGGCGGTGGTGGTGATTGTGGTGGTGCTTGAGTGTATCGATATCCCACAACATCTCTTCATCTTCTACAGCTTGGTTCTCTTCATTTATATCGGACTCCAACAATGGTACATGTTCTTCTAAAGTACGAGCCAAAGATGGGGTCGCAAAAAGAACCAGGAATCCGACGACCAATAAGAGAGAGTATGCACGAGACATTTTCTTAGGGTTTTCTGATGATGATGAGAGAAACTGAACAAGGCGTGACATTTTAAATTTATGGGCCAACAATATACGTTGTATATCTAACGTAGTGATGCTAATTTTAAATGTGTTCAATTAAACATTAATGCAATTGCCTAAGTGTTATTTTTAGTTGTATTTTCCAGCTGATTCGGGAATGTTTATTAGGTGCATGAAGTGATATTATTAAGATTTCTAAGTGCTTAGCTGAGGCGTCACAAATTTCTGCTTAATGAGAGGTTTTGAATTCAATCCTGATTTTATGTGGTGTAGTGTACATATACCTATCTTATTTGATGGTGTATATAGTTGTCCGTCTGGATATAGTGTAGTAGCTAGTCTTACCTGTGTGTGGGTAGAGGTCTCACCTATATAATTGTGTAACGAGTTATTTAACAATATATATATATAAACTTCGTGTAATTCCCTCAAAAATATATTATTAAAATTTTTATGCTTTGCATCTTTAACAGAGCTAGAGCTTTTTTTAGGACAGTTAAAAAGCCGTTTTTCGAATTCAGGACATTTAGTGAGCGGGCTTCGTTTTGCGGCCGATTAAATTTTTTTTGTTGGGCCGTAGGACTATTTTGGGCCCGAATGGAGTAAAAACACACGTGAGGCGCACGTGATGTCCATTTCGGGCCCAAATGCTTATGTGGACGCCATATCACCATTCCCTCACTCTTCCTCTCCTAAAACTCAATCAGCAAATTCCTCTCCTAAAACTCAATCGGCAAACTGAATCTTGAAATTCCCACCGGATTCTGGAAGCTATACACCGGAATCTGGATATCTGCTGGATAACGAACAGATGTGGCCGGAAAGTAGACAGCAACGCGTTTGCAAGTCAGAGCTGTGTTAAGGTCGCCGGATTCGCGACTGACCGGCGATGCAGCAATTTTTGGTTGGTTGAATCGCGACTGCCCAGCCCTAATTTCCCCTCTCCGGCAGCGTATCGACCTTCCTAACCACTTCCAACCAACTTGCAGAGCCACGATGAGTCCAACTAAGGAAACCCCAAGGCTCAATTCACCGTCCCTAAGCCGGAAATTGCAGGTTTTTGTCGGCGGCGACTCGAAAACGAAATAATTACCAGAAATTACTCCGGCAGCGATTCAGCCTTCCCTACCACCACCAATAGATGCAGAGAGTCAAGACGAAGAGAATGGTACCTGTCCCCCTCGACTCGCCGTGACGGCGCCGTAATCTGAAAGAGCTGACCGGAATCTGAGATTGAAGAGCTGATCGGAATCGCGACAATACGATGAAGGAGTGGGGAGTCGAGCTATAGCAGTCCCAACCGGCGATTCACCGCCCCTTTGCCGGAAAATTCGAATTTCAGCGGCGTCGTCCAAAAAAACCCCAAAAAATTTCGGGCGACCACAGAAAATTTCCAGCAGCGAGTTACCACTCACGACCACCACCAATAGACTCGGAAAGACGAAAGAAATCAAGTGGCACCTGTCTCCATCTTCGATTCGCCGTGCCGTCGCCGGGTTCTACACAAAACCTCCCGACGGAGAAAAACCCCAACTCAACAGCGATGAAATCAGATGTTAGATCTAATGAGCCCCGACAGCGAGTGGGTTCTCACCTCCACCACCACTCGACGCGCGGGAGCGAGAGAAGTGAGGATCTATGAACGTTTTAGGAGAGGAAGAGTGAGGGTAATGGTGATGTGGCGTCCACATAAGCATTTGGGCCCGAAATGGACATCACGGGCGCCTCACGTGCGTTTTTACTCCATTCGGGCCCAAAATAGTCCTACGGCCCAACAAAAAAAATTTAATGGGCCGCAAAACGAAGCCCGCTCACTAAATGTCCTAAATTCGAAAAACGGCTTTTTAACTGTCCTAAAAAAGGCTCTAGCTCTCTTTAACATTAGATTTTTTTTTTTTAATTACAACGCATGTACGCATGACACAAAGTCTCAACCTCAAAATGGGAGGGAAAGTGTATTAAAAAGTCTTTTTGTTCTATGAGTGTGGTCTTTGAATTTCTCGTTATTCTTGCTTCATTGGCAAAAATCTAAGACTTAATTCTCGTTTTATTTACTACAAACAAGTAATTTCAATTTAATTAACCTGAGGATGACTTGCATGCGGCAGGTCGCATGTGTCCTGTAACCGGATTCGGGTAGGGTTGACCTGGTCAACTCGGATTGACACGTTGACCCGGTCAAAATTATATTTTTTTTCGGCTTCTTTTTTAATTTCAGTTTTTCTTCGGCTCCGGTTACTAATATAAGAATAATCGTCGGGCAACAATTTAGATGTTTTCGGCTCGCTCTGAGACCTTCGGCTCCTCTCGCTCGAATCTTGACCAAAGAATAAGCGGGCAAACAAAAAAACGAAAAAGCAAACAAAAAAAAGAGGGAAAAATTCTGGAAATTAAAAAAAAAATTGAAAGATTAATTAAAAAAAATTAGATATTGTCATATAAAAAAGTACACTAGAAAACACTTATTGGAACACTTCAAAAAGCGTCCTAATAAGTCAGGAAAAAAAAAAAGAGAAGGCGCGTACACCCCATTTACCCTACACGCGGTCGATGAGGTGCCACATTCAAGTTATTGTGAATTAACCTTGAAAGAAAATCTCGTGTGTAAAATCAACACTATATATTTTAATTTAATTGATTTTGAGTTCCTTCACATTTTCTTAGCAATAATCCAACTTTTCAGATTTCTTTAACAGTGGTGCTAATTGGATATATATGTCCAGACATAATTCGGCCCATTTAAGTAAATGAAACGGGCCGGCCCGATTTTGTTGTTTATTTAATTTTCTATTTAAAAGAAAATATACAAAATTACTCCTTTATCCCTTAATTGATTTGGCTCCATAATTTTATGTTTTAGCGCCACTAATCTTCCCTTCATTCCCCCCTTCACTTTTTGGCGCCTAATGCAAAATTTCTCCATATTATTTAATTTTCTTATTTTTGTCAATTGAATACATAACTATCTATTCATTAATATTAAATACGAAAAATTAGTGTAAATCACTCCCAATTTTATTAGTTTAATTTCGTATTTTTTATTCATACTCGTACCGGACTAAAGTACCTACTAGTCAATGAAATTTCTACACAAGAATTATTAAAAGTTATTCATTAACAATACTAATAACTATATTCTTTTTTTTTTAATTCCAACTAGTATGTGCCTAGTGTGCACTATCATTATAATGATAAGCTAATACAGGAAAATTAAAATGTGCACAAATGTAAATTTGTGAATAACAAAATATATTGTGATTTAATTTTCTACTTATAAATATAGACTATTACGAAATGTATAAAATTTTCTTACTTTATACACTACTTCATCTTCCATAAATCAGGCTTGTGATGTTAACACATGAGCTAGAAATCAGGGTTGTGATGTTAAGACGTAAGCTAGAAATCAGTAACAATCTTTTGTTTAATAATAATAATAATAATAATAATAATAATAATAATAATAATAGATTTCAATAGCATAGTTCACACTAATTTAAGTTCTACAAACACTGATACAGCAACACATTATATATATAACAGTGATCGTCCTCAATAAAACTTGCCAATACTTAAATCAACTAGTGAAGTCCATGCAATAATACAGCAGCACACTTGGCGAAATTAATTTGAAATACAAGACAAGATAACCGTTGTTAATTACTACATCCTTAATAAAGGCATGCGCATGCAATCTTCATAGTATCAATACACTACCTCTCCAACTCTCCAACTCCCTTAAATAGAAAGAAAAAGAAAAAAAAAAACAAAACAAAAATGATGAAAATGTCCCCGATTCGAAATCACTCAACCATGGTGGACGAGGCTTCGCATCAGGATTTCATATTTGAGCTCTTCAGAAGCAGTCCATGCAACGATACAACAGCCGCCAACGACGAAAATGTCTCCGATGCAGCAGCCGCCAACGACGAAAATGTCTTCAGTAGTGGTTGACCGTCACTACACACTAGTTCCTGTCAAAGGGAACTATGCTCTTGCATCCAATAAAAGCAACCAATCTCGACCAAATATACTTATAATAGTATAATTAGATTAATTTCCAAATCAATTTCATCAATTCATTCATATTTCTTTTTTAATTGGTATAGTCAACTTATTAGGATATAGTTGACCGTCACTAATTTCGATCAAAAATTGTAGAAAAAACAATTTCATATATAATTGTAGATATTTTTCATTATTAATTTAGTTTCATTCTTTTTAAATGGAAAATTTTCTATTCAACTGGAACCTCGAATAAGCCTCCGATGCTTCATCTTCTGTATCGAATGATCTGTGAAGACTTCCCCTAAAGCCCAAAACAGATGATGTTATGCTTTTCCAATCGGAGAAAACACCAGTACGTCTACCTTTAAAAACAACATAGAACTTCTGTTTCTCCCCACCTTTTCTAGGTTTTATTTCCATGATTTTGTGGGATGCATCGGCCAAGAATGAAGACCCCGACCGGTTAATTCGAGGAAATTATTGGAAATTGTGATTTGTGCTTAGGGATGGCAACGGGTTGGATCTGGACCGGATCCTACTAAATCTAAATTTAGATCCGTTTTCTTGTTTAGATTCAGATCCGGTCCAGATCCGTCGGATCTGAAAATTTAAAATACAGATTCAGATCCATTAGATCCGTGGGTCTACGAATCTAGATCCGGATCCTTACATTTTTTTTAAATAAATTTAAAATGTTATAAAATTAATACATATATATGCAATAAATATTTTATAAAATAATAGATCATATTAATTAGGATAACAGTATTCGATAAAGTAGAAATTGTGTATTGATTTTTAAAATAAATATTTAAATTATAAATTATTAGAAGTATATATATAAATATAAATATATATAATATGGATCCGTCGGTCGGATCTGGATCGGATTCCGATCTAAAAATTCAAGATCCGGATCCAAATTCATTTTCAAAATTTAAATTCAGATCCATCGGATCTAAAATTTTGAAATTTAGATCCTAAAAAACGGATCTGGATCTACGGATCTGGACCGGGTCCAAGATCCATTGCCATCCCTATTTGTGCTATCTTTATTTCTTTTTCATTTTTATTTTGCTTAGACTATTCACAATGCTGATAGTCATAATAGTTATTTTTGCGATCACAAAATGGTGTACACTCATTATTGTAGATCGCGAAAATCAGAGTTGCAATCTTTTCTGAGACATGATCGCAAACTAGAAAAGAGATGGTGGCCACATGGCGCACTTCTATTCGCCTGCAACTTTTAATGAGAGATTATCATATTTGGTGATCGACATTATGAAAATAAGAGAGATCACCATGGACTTACAAATAATATTAAAATAATCACCAAGCTCGGACCTGTGCATAGGCACAAGAGGTTGTTGCCTAGGGCCCAAAAGTTTTTGGGGCCCAATTTTTTTATTTACTATATACTACTCCCTCCGTCCCTGATATATCTTCCTAGGAGGGAGTGGCACGGGGATTAAGAAAAAATATTGATGAGTTAGTTGTGAGTGGATAAAAGGTGGTTGAGTTTATATTGAGTGGAGAAAGTGTCCCACATTGAAGGAGTGATATATTAATTAATTGAGATACTGGTGAGTGATATATTAATTAATTAAGATAGTTGTGGGTCATATGTGGTATTTTAGGTAAATAAGTTGATAAAATAAGGGTAGGGAGTAATAATTTGTTGTGGTATGATGTCCAAAAATAGCTAGGAAGATATATGAAGGACACCCCGAAAAGAAAAGATAGAAAGATATATCAGGGACGGAGGGAGTATATAACTTTGTTATAAGAGGTGTAACTATCTTCTCTCTTAGTTTGGTGGCAAATGACCCGCCTATCAAACAAGAGCATTACAGTTCGATTTCTCTCTGAAGCAACCTTTTTTATATATAACTTTTTATTTTACTATTATTGATTCTATTATTTCTGTGTTTAAGGATTTCTGTTTTCTTTTTGTACTATTATTGTTTCAATTATTTTTTGTCTATTCTTATTTACCTCACAACTCATAATATGATGGGCCCCTAATTTATTATTTTAATGCATATTTATAATTAGTTTGTTCATGAATCATGATTATGAATAAAATATATTTAAAAATTTAACAAAATACATACATTATTTTAAAGCTATTGAATCTCTATCTTTTTATTTAACTTTTTTCTTGACATGTATTTAAGATACTATTTTATTAATTTCTTTTTTGAGTTAGCAATAAGTTAATGTTTTTGTTATCAAATAATGATATTTTGAGGAAAAAAAATCTCCTCACAATACATTTATAAAACAAAATGATATTATAAATGATAATGAAATCAAAAGAGTTAAATGAAGTCATTTTTTACAATTAATATATACTTTTTGCTTGTAATAAAATGATACATTATAATTTTATATGAAAGATCGAGGGCCCGTTTTTATTAGTTCGCCTTGGGCCCTGAGTTCGACAGAACCGGCCCTAATAATCACAACAATCACCTTATGGTGATCATCGTTGCCCATAATAAGAGTTTCAGATTTTTAATTATAATTTCAAGCCATTCTGTCGCCAGAGATTGAGCTCATGGTTTAATTTTTAAATTGGATAGTTTGTGTCTAATTGTTAGGCTTAATAGATTGAGGTGTAAATTGTATTAGTGAAAAAGTCAGTAGTTTGGGTATTATTTAGGAGATTTTGTTAGCTTGTCTAATTTTTCTATTAGTGAAGGGTATTATTATTATTATTATTATTATTATTATTATTATTATTATTATTATTATTATTATTATTATTATTATTATTGTTGTTGTGGTTGTTGTGGTTGTTGTTGTTGTTGTTGTTGTCGTCGTCGTCGTCGTCGTCGTCATCATCGTCGTCGTCATCGTCGTCACTATCGTTTGATATAATAAAAAATGAACGACAAAATGGTGGATTGATGTGCATGAAGATAACAAATCAGTAATTAGTACTCAATATAATTTAATTCATAAGATGATGTTGATGTTACGAATGTAAGAACCTATCACAATAAGCAATGTAACAATTTGTTTACTTTGCTTTCAAAAAAAAAAAAAGAAAGAAAGAAAGAAAAAAAAAAAAAAAAAAAAACCGTGCTTCTTTAGTAATATGCTAATACGCTTTTAATAACCTTCCGGTGGCGGAGCATGATGGTGATGGTGAGGAGGAGAAGCACGATGGTCGTCATGGTGGTGACGGTGGTGTTGGGGACGATGATTGTGGTGGCCATGAGGAGAAGGAGCGTGGCCGTGGTGGTGATGGTGGTGGTGTTTGGTCGAATCAATACTCCACGACAATTCTTCATCCTCCCCAAAAATTTGGTCGGTTTCATCATCGGAATCGAATAAAGTTGCATCTTCTCCTCCTATATTACGAGCTAAAGATGGTGTCACACAAAGAACCAAGAATCCGGTGAGCAATAAGAGAGAGTATGTATGAGGCATGTTATATTGTTTTATGAATAAAATTATACTATATGTGAAAACGAATAAGAAGACCTTTCACATTTATAGTGCGTGAGGATGTCATGACATTTAATTTTGTTGGCTCACAGTAAAGATTGCATATTTAATTTGTGGATATTTATTTAAGTGTAGTTATTTTTCAGAACTGCGCGTGATTGAAAATTTAGTAAAGTTCTATGCTTTCCGTCTAATTTCTATACTGGACGTCTGTCCTTCGATTTATGCTTATGGAGATGGCATAAAATGATAAAAGCATTAACAAATAAAAATAAAATAAAAAACAAATAAAAATACGCACGAACAACAAATACGTACTACATCTATGTCTTTTTACCAATGCTTTTTTAAAAAATTAATAATGAGAAAATTAAATAAAGATATTCAATTAGAAATAAGTTGTGTCCCCAAAACTTACCTCTCATGGAGTAACACTTATTTTTTTTCATTTAATTAGTGTGAGGTGAGATGATTAGAGAAAACACGATTTACTTATTTGTTAAATAATTATTAAGAAATATTATAAAAGTCTTTTTTGGGGTAATCTTTCCTGCTCGATGATCTAGCCCAAAAATTGAAGGTTTGGAAATATTTGGACTCAAATTGTTTTACATGCAAATAATCTAGCCCCACTAATTTGAATTGAATACATCGTCAGTTTGATAAGATTCGCCTGATTGACATCATTATCATTGTATAAGAAGATATAGTGTTTTGGTCATAAGTATACAAAAAAAATACTCTTAAACTTCACAATTGATCATATACATAAATTAGGTTTCATGCAAATCCCATTTTATAATGGTTTAAGTTCTGTGGAAGATATGGAAACATATATACATTAGGCAACACTCTATTATCACCACCTCCCTGAACAACATCACGGCGGGAGCCGTCCTTGGGCACCGTCACGACGAGCTTTCCATCGATGAACGCCGCAGTGGCCAGCTCTGGCAGAGTTGACGACGGCAGCCGGAACCTCCACGTGTCAATCTCCAATTTGTCCAAGAACAGCTCAACACAACCACCACAGCTAACCTTATGATCATTCCTAACAACAATCTTAACCACACCTGGATGGATCTCCACTGCATGAGCCCTTACATAACCTACGGCACCACCGCCGGCCTTGATCTTCACGACAAATCGGAAAAAATCGGGGCCCTCCTCCACCGCCACATCAGCATCCGACCGGAAAGGCAGTTCCAAGACTTTGCCAAAAACGTGAGGTAGTTTTCTGAGCTTTTTGTGGGAATTTCGTTCCATTAGTGGTGAGGAGTTGATATATATAGGGTCGTTGCGTACATATATAGAGAAGTTGAGATTTGAGAAGAGAATATTTGAATATTGATGGGAATATATTGATGATAAAAAGATTTTATTGGACGGTGAAAATGAAGTGGTGGAATCATTTAAAGGTGTGGTTTGTGATGGAGCCTTCTTTTTCAAGTTTATTGAAGATTGGGTCACATATAATATGTGCAAGTACGATGAATAGTTTTATGCATTTAGGGTTCAGACAAATGGGAAAGGATAAACGACACGTCTCTTCCATCGTCAAAACTCATCTATACTTATTATAAAAGAGCAGATTCTAACAAAATTTGATTTGTCTAATATATCCTTCTTATTATAATAATTTATGAATAATAATATGATTTGATATTATTGAAAAATCCTAGTTATATTACAAGTCTACCGTAATTTTTTCAATAATATATATTAGCTTTTTTTCATTAATTTAATAATGGTTCAAATAAATTATTTATCGTATATATAGTGTAATATAGTTTAAAGTGATAATTCTTGTAGCCTTTTGAATCAAAGGTGACGGTTTTGCGCAATTCCACCATATCCTCATCTCTATTGAAATATACCCATCACAAATCCTAAGCGAATTATATATCCATGTTGCCTTTTGTCAAATAACTCAATAAGATACTTTTATTTGGAAGTTCACGAATATAATTTTCTAATACCATCTACATAAGCTGATATTATAAGCAAGAAAAATAAAATTACTTGATTCACATGCCTTTTCAATCCATACCTCTGATTTGATACATTCATAATAGGAAAGAAGATTGATTCTATATAACAATAATTTTCCAACGAGAGTAAATTAAAAGTTTATGAATTCTAACCTTTTGAATGAACACGGTTCATAGGATTCTCTCACAACTTAGTTGTGCTAAGTACTGTTGGAGCCCGAATTCTTATCACATCTATTAGAATAAATTGATTCACAATGTCAGCATCTAATATATATATATATATAACATTCAAAACACATTTGTTAAAAGAACAAAAGAAACTCCGTGGATAGTGATAAGTCAAAGAACAATATGCACACACAGAGAGAGAGAGAGAGAGAGATGTAGTGTTGTTGGAAATGATAAATAGCATCTGAGTTTGATTGAAGAAGAAATAATCGCTCACATCAGATTAGTTGCACATCTCCACACAATCACTCGCAAATGAACTCTAAAATAACTCTAAATTCTTAATTCACAACTACCACACAATCACCACAAAATTCGTAACTCTAAATTCGATGTGCACATCACCGCACAATCACTCTCACATATCATATTACACAAACAATAAATCAACATACTAATGTACTAATTATTATTAGTTTATCTTTTACGAAAGATACCTACCAATAAGCGTGCAAGAGAATCTGAAATGACAGTTATTTCTAATGATGAGCACAAGCACCAATCCAAGTGGCAAGTGGTTAGGCTTAAAAACAATTCCCTCAATGGCAATAGAATACGTCATATACATATGTGTATATATCGCAAATGAAGCATACTATCAAAGCAATTTGAAATGAAATTCATGAAAATCAAACCACTAATCATGAGTCTTATGTTCTCCTTTGACCAAGTTAATTGATATGTACTCGTAGTCCAGCTCCAGACCTGTTTACTTCCTAGTTTCCTACCAATTATTGATAAATTACCAAGAACTTGAGTTACTAGTAAAATAATTAAAAAACAAAAAGAAAATATTGCTCACCGTCAACGACCAATCTGTGACTAATGTCCCCAAAATTCCTATTCAAGTCCTACTTCTTCAGTCGGATCCGACCAAACAGACCCCAACCTACCTCACCGGAATAACAGAGAGAAACACGAGTAGTAGAGTCAAGTTGATGCAAACTGAGGCTAATTCCAGTACAGGAACATGAAGAAAGGACCCAAGGAGAAGGTTCAGGACTGAAGATGCGGTCGATTCAGCATTCACGGAATGATTGATATCGATACTGATGCTTACAGAAATCAATCTTCAACCTAGAAAATGATAGAATTCAATGACTATGAGGCGACTACAATTACTGTTATATTAATGGGACTCACGAAAATGTGACGAAGGAGACATGAGAATGAAGTAAGACCTCCTTTTTACCTTTGAAATTGAGAACAATTGGCCTCCATCTTTTACAATATTGACACTGTTTCTCTCCCTCTCTTCTTGTCGACGCCGACCTTTCTCCCCATTTTCTCTTCCTTGCCGTTCTCTGTTTGAATCTTCAGTCAGTGGGTGTTGCCGTATTGGAAGGGAAGGGTTTTGCGAGAGACAAGAGTACCGCGATTTTTTATGCCCAACTTATTAATAATATTTTGGGCGAAATATATCAAGTGTCCCGTTAAATTAATGAAATAGTAGATATTAGCTAAATGTCCCCATAATATATTTTGGAGACACTTAATAAATGTGCCTCTAAATAAGTGCCCTGATATCTACTTTTTGTTGTAGTGTTTAATTAGATTATCATCATACATAATGATAATAATTGAAAATTGATTAATTTAATATTTGATAAATTTGTATTTTCTTATATTTAAGCCAACTTAACAATATATAGATAGGATTAGTAAAATTAGAAATATTAGAAAATATAGAAAATAGAATTAGAGAGATTATTTTGAGCAGGACGTATAAACTCATACCTTCTCCTAATTAAATTCTATTATACATTGCTCTATAAATTACAAGTTCCATACACATGTACATGCATGTAACTTACTTACCAATGAATAGATTGGAAAAGAAAATGGTCGGTGATGGTCCCGAAACGAGTTACTGGTGTATGGGTGGGGGGAATACACCAGTTCGGATTTAAAAACTTAAACCAAAAAAAAACACTTCAACTGAGTAAAAGATGACTCAGTTGGAATTTCACAGCTGAGTAAGCGACCTCAGCTGGAAAAGTGAGGCTGTGCGGAATGTGGTGGAAAAATAAACTCGTTAAAAGCAACTCACGCAAAACAGCTCGGTTGGTCAAGAACCAAAACAGCTCGGTTGAAAAAGTGCAAATGCGGTTTGTATGTCGGTTAGATTGCGTGGTTCGGAGATAATCCTCCTACGTCCACGGGGAGATGTGAATCCACACACCTCAGTCCAAGTTCTTCTGGACAGAACCACTCAGCTTACGCGGGGTGAGCAACCGTTAAGGATAAGTTTGCGGGTACTTATCGACCTTACAGTTTAGTTTCCGGGCACTAAACAGCCTATGTCAAGTTTGCGGGTACTTGACGACCTGACTACTCAATTACAGGAAGAGTAAGGTCCTAGCACACTTTTTAGGGTGTGAGAGTGGGTGGGTTTTCCAACTACAACTTGATCACGAATGAGAGCTGGATCTAAGGCTTGAACGAATAAACACTCAAACTAAGATCTAAGACAGATTTTCACTCTATGAACCCTCAGCTACTAATGTTCTATCACTCTTGAACTCTCAGCTGCTGATGTTCTTAGAATAGGATTTTAGCTTGATTCTCTTGTGATTGCACTTTTCTATCTTGCTTCAGTCTGTCTCTCTTGTGTGTAGTGTCTCTCTCGAATGAGAGAATGCCTCTATTTATAGGCGGAGAGAATCAACTAGCCGTTGGAGGAGCAGTTGATCTCTGATCGGTTGATAGCGATGGCTTGTCTCTCATCTCTGCAGACTTTCCCGATATGGCATCTGTGCTCTTCTGCTTTCCATCTGAGACAGCCTTGTGTTGGGCCAGATGGGGTAATGACTGAACGGTCAAACCCTCATGTGATTTTCTTTTGAAATTCAAATCTTAACCTTTCTGACAGTCAACCTTGGTTCGTCGGTTGAAAGTCTTGATCTTCATCTGAGTGGTCTTCAGCTGATGTTCTGAACTGTTGGACTCTCAGCTGACTTTGAACTTCAAGCAGTTGATCTTCTTGTTCGAGTTCTACAACTGAGGTTCTGAAACTGAACACTCAGTTGTCTTCCTTGTATTTACTCAGTTGGGTTTGAACCCTAAGATGACTTTCCTTTTCATCTGATGTTCTCTTCCTTTCTACTGTTTCTCATCTGGTGAACGCTCAGTTGGTTTCCTTCACAACTGATGTTCTGAAGACTTCCCCTTGTTTGCATCTGAACATGTGAACTCTCAGTTGTCTTTCTTCACAACTGATGTTCTGTCTGAGTGACGCCGTGTTGCCATCTTTAGCTGGAGACCTGTAAAGATAAAATCTCAACTTTGCTCAAACAGCGAGCCTAAATTCTAACATTAGGTTCTGGCAACATCTACTCGGTTGGGGTCAGTCGGTTTTGGAATTCATCAAAACTCATACTAATAAATTTCCCAACAGTCGGATTGTAAGAGCTTATTTTTTGTATTAATTTATTAAAGACTTTTTTTGAAGTTTAATTTTATAAAATAACTTTCCGAGATTAAAAAAAAAGAAAAAAATGAGAGGATTAGGCTCGTAGTCATAGCGGGTTATAGTGGTGATGGTGTTTGTAAGAGAGGGAGAAGGAGAAGGGGGTGGTGGATTTTGTTACAATTTCAAAAATCGTGTATAGAATACAGGTAAATGTCATGTATTTTGCGATAAATAATCTCATAGTAATTGAAGTTGTCATTGTAAGTACCTTTAAAATTTAAAGAATAGAGTATAAGCTAAGACGACAATATTAACTTAACAACATTGTAATTGAAAATATATACTACTCCCTCCGACTCATGTTGTTATCCTTTCCTTATTTTCATGTCCAACTTATATTATCATCTTCCAAATAATGAAAGTTTTATCTCTTTAAAAACCTTCAAAAATGATGGACCTAACAACTTTTTATCATTTTACCCTTATTCTTAATCTCCATGTTAAATAGTGACATGACAATTTCAGTAAGTCAGAGGGTGTAATATGTATGTTTGTTTTTTTACAAGTCACTTAAATAATTAGAGATCATTCATTTTTTCTTTTTTTTCTGGAGTTTTCCCACTAGCTAAAATTTTACACATAAAAGTTTTATGAGATTCGACTCTAAGCTATAATAAGCTTGTTATATCTAAAATTTGGATTCTGGAACTCTCTATTCTTTTTTCTATATTTATGCATTCGTGATAGATGATTATAATGAATACCATACATAAGATATAAGAAATTTAGTTTCATTTTTCTCCTCTTTACGCATACTTGCTAACATTTTGTTGAAGTTAATATATAATAATCAATAAATAACAATATTGCAACTTTACAAAAATTATAGTATCAAACATATTTTATTTATAATAAATTAATCGTGTTAGATGAGAGGTTGCACGTAATCTCATACTAGTATACCAAAAAAGAACGGACAAATTATTATTAAATCACCATTCAAAGAAAATTACCTGCAAACTAAATCCTATTTCGTGGACAAGGAAGAAATTGCTAAACATCCAAAGCTTCTCATGAGTAATGAGAAGAATTGTATTGTAGAGACATTCTTTAAGTAGGTACAAGGATAGTTCGTCCGGTCCGCCTTTTAAAATCCCAACGACCGCCTAAACTAGTTGATAGTAGCCAGAATTCTTGCCTCAAATTTTCAAACTCTCTTGTCAGCCTCCACTTCAAGAACTTGAGTGCAGCAGAGACGGGCCTTACGCTTTCCATGAAAAAGCTGTGTCTATACTCCAGAATCCATGTGTTGGGATCAAACTGTATGACTGCGGAACTCCATTTTTCTTGCACCCACGAACTATTTGCTGTCCGAACAAAATAGCCGGCCCTGCCACCGGACCACTGCAAAACAGAGGTTTCATAATGATCACTCTGGGAAAATATGTCAGCAGAAAGTGATGTTCTTGTGTTGGATTCAAGAATAGCAACCAAATAATAGATATTTCATCAAAATTGTACGAAAAGTACGTGAGCCATCAACTATAAGCTGGCAGTAATTAAAGTATGGTTTAAACGTATGGCATTTCTTCTTCTTCTTCAATTGACAATGCCTTGAAGAGCCTAATCTTTTATACCAAGCGAGACAGCTCTTCAATAATTTTGAAAAGGCAAGGGAAGTCTAGACTAAGGTCTAATTTTCTAAGCATTGAAATGTTTAATTTGAGGACTTGTCACTTTTTATAATCTACTATTCATAACAGTGCAAGAACAGAGCAAACATAAGAGCAAGTAATCCAAATATAGGTAGTCCGTCGTCCTCACAAATGGTAGTCGACTTATAGTATTTTAACTTCAATAGACTAGCCCTAGAGCGAAATTTGTAAACTAATACATGTATAGTGCATTTATCAAAGTATCTACAACATTATCCTGATTTCGGACTTTCAACACGTAGGTACGTACTTCAAGAACATTCTTGGAGCAAAGTGCTATCAAGCTCAGTAACATAGTACAACATCTAGATTGAGATACTTAGATTGTCCCCAACAACTGAAGTTGGTTCAAGTATAACCACATGAAAGTCGAACAAGCTTCGTAGCAACATGCTCTCAAGCAACAAGACTAGTAACTTGTTTAGGCAATACGCACACCATAAATTACGAAAGCAAGAAAAGACCTTCAGACCCAGTTTGTGTGGGTGTGCTGTTAAGCTAGGTATTCGTCACAAGAGAATTTCCGATGAGGCTGTATCTATAAGCACGCTATTCTAATCTACAGTACTTTGATCTAGCACACTGTTGTGCCTGATCTACTCAAAACTAGAACACTGTTGTGCTATCCTGATCAAACACATAGTGATGCTACTGATCTATTCTGATTTAGTATGCGTTATATTCTGATCCACTCGGATCTGCCTGATCTAGGATATCTAGACACCTCTCACACTATTGTGTGCCTGATCTACACTCTTGTGTTATCCTGATGTACTCTGATGTAGCATGTGTACTATTCTTATCCAGTCTTATCAGGGATCACTACACGCCTTACAATTACAATGAGAGAGGCTATTCTCATACCCAATGACTCTTATGAAAATTTAACTTATGATGTAAACTATAGTCGATTAAAAAGACTACGTTTTTTCCCCTTACTAGACCAACTGAAATCTCTGCAAAGAAAAAATAGGAAGATACAAATTAAGTCGTGTACGAAGATAGTTAGCCTTCATTTGGGCAATTAGTAGCTTCAGACTACATCTAGCAACAATTTACCAGTCATTGATCATATACTATAATTGAATAAATCAAAAGATATTGATCTCCTCAATCCATCTGCATCATTTCTTAAGCATGTTATTATCCTCAATTGGCATTTTGTTACACTCATAATATATTTCCTATAAACCTTCACAAGAAAGATACGAGTCTATGCAAGCTCACTACACTCTATAGCTGAACTATTCCAACAACTCTATACCTCAGCCAGTCAAGTCCATTTTTAAGTCATTGGTAAAGTTCTTCTACCAACACACTTTCTGAAAGCTATGACATATAACGATGATGAGAAAAATTGGTAGTATCATGTTGTAGGGAAGTGACTTTTATGAACATAAACACACACACTCAAATGAAACAACTAGATTTTCTTAATAAATTACTAGCAAATGTAAGACTAATTTTACATTCAAAGCATTAAATCCTGAGAAAAATTTGGCGTAGGAAAATTAAGAACAATTCATAACCTACTCGAGACATATCTTAAACAATCCTCAAATGACGGAAACGGTAGTTCATTCAAAAGATAATTTCCATAAGCCAACCACAATTTTATATACAATCAAGCACAAAATGTAATCCAAGAGGAGGACATAAAAATCGGAAAATGTGTAGGTAGCATAACTCGCAAACTGATGAATTTTCAAATTACTTACCTCTGTAACTCTCCCAGATATAATGCTAAATGATCTTGAAGAATATTCTGCAGTGAGCAATCCAGCAGTCTGCAATGGCCATCCCCAAATGCTTACCTCCTCTGCCATTGATTCATACAACACGCACCGCGAATTCAGCAACAAACCATCCTAAGATAAATATTTTGATACAACAAACAATACTCAGAAACTCATCTCAAATTATTCAAAATTCATAAAAATTAGACTAAAAAAATTCTTGCACATTATGACAAAAAGTCAGTCAAACGAAAATAAAACAAATGTTGTAGTTATCAATTGTTTATTTACTTGAAATCCAACCAAAAAACATCAATATCCAAAAAAATTAGTCAAATACATATATATGCAAATAGGAGCAAGTCACTAATAATAATTTCTTCAATCTCGAGAAATTACCTGACTAATTTTCCACTCAGAATTAGCAGAAGTGCAGCTTGAAACCCTTTTTCCCACAAACCCTTCCAATTCATTCTTCAAGAACAGGAACCTCCCATTCAGATCCTCATGAACCCATGAATTCTCAGCCATATTTTTCACCAATTCCGGCCTCAATACCATCCATGAAAACCCATACTCCATGCCATAAATCGCAATCAAACCAAAAAGAAATCTCACAACGAAACCACCATACTTCAATTCCCTTTTTCGCCTTTCCACCTTTTCCGGAAACTTCGTGCTTGCATTAGGGTTTCGAGGCGGAGAAACTGTCGTGGAAGTGGAACTAATCTGATTCTTAAACGTCGGCGTCGAAACATCAGCTGATGATGCGAAAGTAATGGGGCTTCTCCGAATTTTAGGCTTCGAAACGGAGAGTTTTGTGAGTGAGCTTCGGTGAGCGCTCTGCAGCATCAAATCAAGAGTGGCGTTGAAGCTTGCGATACAAATTTCGCAGTTGCAATTGGCGTCTCTTTTGCATCCGGGAAAATATGAATCTTCTCTTGTTTCTGAGGGATTGGTTTCGGTTGTGGTGGTGGATTTTGCAGAGTAATTTGGAGTGAGAATCACTGTTTTTTTCATGGTTTCTTCGGGATCTTTGGTTGTTGGTAGAATCATTTTTGTGGTTTCGAGTGTTTATTACTATGATTTTGAATTTGAATTGAGGGTCTTGATTAGGAATTTGGTTGGCAAATTGTACGAGTGTTGATATCCAGAAAATGTCGGATTTTTTAAATTTGAACGCAACGGTCTCTACTCTGTTGGAATTGGATCATGGATGGATTTTAAATGAAGGGCGTATTAGTCATACTAAATTGGAAATAAACAAATAAAAAAATCAAATTGGGACTTGCATAAAACTTTTCTTCTTCTTTTTTTTTTAAACTTTAAATAGTTCAGAACTGACAATATTTTGAAGCAAATTAATACTATGAAATTTTCTCTTTTTTCTGACCAACTTTAAATCACTTCCTACGTACATCTTCTATATTTATAGTTTAATGTATTTTACACAGTGATTGACGCTTATTTTTCTTTTTCTTATTAGGTTCATCGCTTATTCTTCAAGTATGGTAAAAAAAAAAAGAGTTCGTTATTGTAGTTACGCTTTATAAAGATTAAATAGTTCGTGTATATTTCTTACATCTTTAAAATACTAATAAAAATTAATTATGGTTATGTAATCAATAATTTTTTTTTTAAAAGGGGTACGATTAGCTAATAAAATGTTGAATTGATATAATTCGTCTTGTTCACTTGTTTGTAACTGTAATTGGTGTTATTGACAAACTTAGGGGTTGGTTGTGGATTTCATAGGATTTTTTTTTTAGTTTAAAAGTCAGGAGCATTCAATCCGGACTTTTAAAAGTCCTTAAAAATCTAGAGGTATTCAACACAGACTTTTAAAAGTTTAAAAAAATCCTAGTGTATTCAAAAGTATATGGACTTTACAAATCCATTCATTTTGTTCGATTTGAGAAGAAAAATAAGAACGATGAAATCCAACCTCATCCCACCAGATTTCAATGGATTGTTTCACCCCAACGTCGACGGCTCTCCAGCGATCACTGGCGCGCACCCAGCGCTTGCTGAGCTCCAACAGTCGCTAGCGAGCTCCAGCAATTGTCCTTATTCTCATTGTCGTTAAACATGAAAATTTAGAAAAAGAAACTGAACATCAGAAATACCCTTAAAATAAAAGTGGATCAAAAAATAATTTACTTGCTAGATTTTGCAACCAAATTGCAACTTATGGTCAATGTATTTATTCTGCGGTTGGTGTATTAAAAGGAACATTTCTCAAAAGTCAGTATGATAGAAAACTTCTCTTCCCAGCGGGGCTGGGCTCCAATGAGGGCTGGGAATTCTCACTGAATCAATTCTCAGCGATTGCTGGCATCCAGCGGTCGCTTAATTTCAGCGATTGTTGTGTACCAGCGGTCGCTAGTAGGGTTCGCGTGCTCGTTGGAATGCAGCGGGCGCTGGAATGGTAAATTTTAAATCCACTGAAATTGTCCAAAATCCATGCGAAATCCTTACGAAAATTTCACAGACTTCGTGTGGAGTCCATTGATTTCTCAAATCCACATACTTTTTAAACTCCAAAAAAATCCATCAAAGTATGAACCAATACACACACCGTTAGTGTTAATTTGTTATCGATGAAGAGGTGGATAATTCAGACATGATTTGCTATAGTTTGTCGTATTTCTATTTCTCTTTTAATTTTGTTGATACATAATTTGTTTTAAATGGGCTGTGATGTTTATGCTTATGGGTATGTGGTAGTGTCCGGGCCCATTAGGGCACAGTCTCTTTATTAAGGGTTATTATATAATCCTCTTACTCTTGCATTTTATTCTTATAATTAATTAAACATCCCTAAATTTCTTGTCTTTGTGCCATTCATTTTTTTAATTCCTTCGGACATTCATCTACAATCAGCTTGTTGTATATTCAAGAAAGTTGTTTGCTTAATGCATGGAAAATGTCTAACCCAATAATCATCATAGGTCATTTTACAATTCACTATCATAATCGCAAAAACTCATGTGTGGCCAATCTTAAAGCTTATTAATTTTTCATTAAAAAATTTAAAACTAAAAACATAATATTAAATAACAAAATCAAAAGCAATACGTAGTTAATAATAATAATAATAATAATAATAATAATAATAATAATAATAATAATAATAATAGAATGAATGGTAAGACACTGATTTAGTACATTTGAGCACTCAATTTAATAAACTTGTCCAAATAGAGCTTTCCCCACTATTGTAGACTTGTGTTATGCTTTAACAAAATATGTACAATGTGAAATAAAAAACAGACCTTCCATTCTAGGAAAGCAATGAAAGAATCAAATCTTATAATTTTGAACAGCATCAATTCTATGAGCAAAATGTCAAATTTGCTCCAAATAAGTAAACAAACGAACGGCTGCAAAACTAGAAAAATATGTGGTCCAAATTAATATTCAAGAAAAAGTGAACAAATTCTTTATAGAAAAAGTTATTCCTCTTGAGTTGTTCTTTTAGTTGTAAAGCATCCATTCTTAGTATTAGGTGTTGAACCGCCATAGTCTCTTTCTTATTCTTCTTTCAAGTCTTCATCTCATAACTCATTTTATGCTCGAATCGAACTTATTTCTCTTTCATATGCTCTTTCTTCATTTTACTAAAAACTACTTCATCCATCCCATATAATGTGGTCACATTTTGTTTTTCGGATTATCCTACATAAAGAACACACTTCTTAAAAAAAGAATTATTAATCTCTTAAAAAGTTGTGAATCTTATCACTTTTAACTATTTTATTCCATTATCCTTAACATCCGTTTTAAAAAGAAAGCGACCTTAAAATAATTGTACTACTATATTTGAAGGGATCAAGATCAACCTTCTCGAGCTCGAGTACGTTACTTAGTTAATACTTTAATAGTTTTCCTAGAGTTATTACAAGCTAGATTGTCGCATGTATGACAAATAAATTCATGATGTCTAAACGGTATATTCAAATTTGAATGGATTAAGACCTTTCAAGAAAGGTATGGTAAATATATATGGGCCATGATTTAATTATAATATGTCAGATGTCTGCTCCGAGAAGCCGCAGCATGTCACGTTATAGATAATGTGTGCGACCAAACATATGCAATGAAAATCGAAACTTATCTCCGTGTAACAAAACTACAAGTAGTTTTGCACTTAAAAAACAAAAGTATAGTACATCAGTGAGATAATATTATTGCTAGAAGTGAGATAATGTTAATTAATTAATTAATTATGATGAGGCTAGGCAAGTACAATACTATGTATTAACATCTGTTTCTGTGCATGTGGGTGTAGAATAGTGTTATCAAGTGTATTGGTTAATATTACGACTGTTTTTAATGAGGTGGAATAGTGTTAATTAAGTAATCAGGACTGCTGTGGAACAGATAGACCTACTACTAATCACCCCATAATTATGGTTAATCAACTGTAACTTTCCAGAGTGGCATCATTATAACTGTTCATGATAATTAAGTTTTGATGGCTCGACCCAACAAGTATACCTTTAATTGCAAGGGGAGATGCACTAAAAACCCGTAGTGGGAATCATTTTCTACCTTAATTTTAAGTATGATATTTTGAAGCGATTCGATTTAATAATGAAAACTTTTGCACAATGTATAATTTACATAAAATAATACTAATAATTTGACAAATGTATAAGACCCTGCTTGATGGGGGCTAGCTTAGGCCCCCTGTTGTCCCTTAATTAGTGGATTTGCCGCTGCCTAATAATGCACATGCATGCATTTTTATATGATCTGTGACTGTGTATGGTAACGTATTCTCGTAATATATATAGGTGGCGTTTACTAAATAGGATGGGATTGATTATTCTTATCTCATGATTCATTCAATCACACATGTGTAGTTCCAAATATGAATAATGATCATGTTCTATGAAATATCCCTAAAAGTAAACGTTTGATTGGCCTATATTATTTTTATCTATCATGTTTATCCCGCTTAGTAAACGCCCCCATAGTGTATAGTGTTTATCGCGTCTAATATAGTCATTGTCGGATATAAGAAGACTCATAGGTGGTCTTCAGGCTCTACAAACATTTTCTTTTTTTGTTTAATTACTCTTATAAGTTATAACGTTGTCAAATTATAGCAAGAAAACTTTCTTCACAAATTTTCTTTCCTTTCCTTTTTTCTTTTTTTTTCTTTGGCGTTGGGCTCCGAATATAGTTGTGTGGTAGGTTCGATTAGTTTGTTTGCGGTTGCTTTCTTGGGAACAATATTGGTGAAATCATCAAGTCAAGTTTGTGAGTTAGTTGAGTTTGCTGACATTTAGTAATTAATAATGCCTTTTTCACCATGTCAGCGAACTAACTACTTTTTATTTATTTATTTATTCTACGTTAATTTTTACGTGATGACTGATGACTCATTTTGGGGGTCGAAAATTACATATTGTACTCAAAGTCACTCTATTCATGTTGGAAACAATAGCTCAGCAAAATAAATAACCAACGCACACACACATGCAATAAATAAAAGACACAGAATTTACGTGGTTCGGCAAGGTGCCTACGTCCACGGAGATGATGATCGGAGCTTCACTATTACTTCGCACAGAGATTACAAGGAAGAGCTTCGAGCCCAGAACCCTAGCTACGCTTAACTCTCTCTCTCTCTCTGTATAGTCTAGATTTAATACTCTCAACATGGAATATAGAACCCCTAGCCTATTACATGCATACGCACACAGCTTATATACTAGCTACAAAGAAATCCTGACCATACGATCCAACGGCTAAGATGAGATCTAATTATACTTGATAACTAAGCAAATACTTTACATAATTATCTATAACGCAATCTCATGCAGATCCACTATGCATATCTTCAGGCATAAATACAAGCATATCTCAACAATTCATGTTTCAATTTTATAAAAAACGAAGAACATAATCCTCATTTTATTACAGAAATAAAGCGAAATTATGTTATTAGTACGTACTGAGCCATTAGCTGTTTAGTCAGGATTAAACATTAAACAATTTTTTATTATTTTGAAATCATTTCTCTCATATTATATGTACGTTGTAACACAATCATGAGAAAACACAAAAAAGGTAGAAATTATAGTACTATGCATTTTTCTTTCTTAGTTTAATAGTAGTACAAATTAATTAGATTCTCTCTTCTGCTTTCCTCCTTCTTCTCTTTTTCTTCTTTTAATTAAATTTTAAATTTTCTAGGTCCAAAAGGAAGATTAATTCGCCAGCAAATCTCTCTCTCTCTTCTACACACACACACTTGTTGACAACTTGGTTGAACCAAAAGACGACTGCAACATATCATCCTTAACCATTGCTGCAACAGAATATGATCACTCCTAAAATTAGTGCAGCGTCTTTACAAGGAGGAAAATCAAATCATATGATGAAAAACGTTAAATTCCACTAAATTAAAAGGCAAAAATTAAAGGACCAGAAGAAGACAAAATTAAAGCAGTTAAAACAACAAAAACTGAATTGCCTGTACAAACAACATAATATACTAGTAGTAAATATTAATTATTCCAACCAAAACATAATTAATCAGAGGGGAGGCAATTAATTAATCTCCGCGGCCTAGCTAGTAATATGATCCGAATCTGGAATCATGTCCAACCTGAGACGTGGTCGAGTAGTTGGCATCGGCAGTCCTCCGGCGCAGCATCTGGCGCATGCCGTCGGCGACCCGAACGGCGGGGTTGGATTTGTACTTGCGGCAGAAGGACATGTGAGCTTTGACAGCTTCATCCATGGCGGATTTCTTCTTCCCTCTGTTGACTTCATCCCTCACTGCCTCTGAACATAATCCGCACAGCCATTTCCCTTCGAAGTTCGATTTCACCTCCTTGATGTAGTCTTGCGTGCACTCTTCTTTCAGCCCGCAGCACTCGCACTTCACCAATTCAATCTCCATTCTCTCTCTCTCTCTCTCTCTCTCTCTCTCTCTCTCTCTCTCGTTTTAGCTCACTTGATCGTATATGTATATTTGTGTTATAAATTCTCATAGATTTCTTGATGACCAGCTAATTAAGAACTTTATTTTATTTAATAGCATTATTTTTGCGAACAGATTTGAGGAAGAAAGGAGAATTTGAAAGAAGCAGAAGAAGAAGAAGAAGAAGAAGAAGAAGAAGAAGAAGTAGTAGGGGGGAGGGGGAGAAGAGGAGGAAAAGAGAGAAGTAAATATAGAGGACGAAAAAAGTGGCATAATTTTCTCCATGTTCTAAGGGACGACATTGGGCAGTGGAATATGAAAGAATGTGGCCCTAATTGCAATATACTACTACTATGCCCCCCTCCTTTATTTCTTCTCTATTCAATTGTTTTTTCATGTCAATTATTACTCCTCACTTCGTCTCTTTCGAATAACTATCATTTGTCGTCACGACTCATTTTTTTAGGAAATCAATAAATTTATTACTACTATCTTTAATTAATTACTTCATCAAGCTTGAGCAACTAACAATTCTACATTTAGGATAAGAGTAATATGAACAACTCAACATTATTTGATCATTTACTCATGATCAAGTATGACATTTATTCAGGAACGGAGAATATAGAAAAAACTCACCTTTATGTTATTTCTTTATATCATCATATGATGTGAGAGATGAATGTACTGTATACACTATATTTCCGATAAAGTATTCAACAAAACCGTTGATACTAGATCCTCTGATTTTGTATTCCTACATTTACTACTAGCTAGTATATCTTTAAATAATTGTTGCATAAAAGTTTGTGAAAATCGCATGTGTAAGGCAGATTTCCTGCCCCCAATCAGAAAAATCCGTTATATTAATGTCAATTCGCACGCAAGTTATTGAAGCTTATATTTAATCTCTTAGGCTGTCTGCAACGCTCATCGAGCGGGGGTGCTCGAGACCACATCGAGCAGGGGGTGGCTCGAGCACCCCGCGTGGCAGACGCCCTTGGCTTGAGCCGTGCCCGAGCGCTCGAGCGTTGCTCGAGCACGGCGCGTGAAGCCACGCGCTCCCCATTTCTGTAAAAAAAAAAAAAGAAATTAATGGCGCGTGCAAATGCACGCGCCTAACGTAAAAATTTTTGAAAAATCGACCGTTTTCGGCAACGGCTAACAGCCGATTTTAATTTTTTTTTTCCCCCTACTATAAATACCACCTCAATCCTCATTCTTCTCACACTATATTATCTTCCTCATCCTCTTTCTCTCTCAAATTCATCTACAAAAAAAATGTCTTCATCTTTGTTGAGTTTTTCCGATTCTTCGGTGGAATATGTCGAGGGCGGCACCGATGACGAGGTAATGGAGATGCTGGCGGACGCGGATCGCTACATACGTGCACACATAGCAGAGCAAAAAAACAAGAAGAAGAGGTCGCGGGGGTTCGTCGACCGCGATCGAGAAGCGGCGTGTGCAGTCCTTCACGCCGACTACTTCGCCGACAACCCCACCTACGGCGAGCACTTTTTCCGACGTCGTTTCCGGATGCATAAGCATCTGTTCTTGCGCATCTGCAGCACGTTGGAGGAAAACGTCCACTTCTTCACGTATCAACAAGATGCATTCGGGCGTAGGGGCTGACGTCGGTGCAAAAATGCACGATGGCGGTTCGTCAACTGGCCACCGGCGGTGCTGCGGACGCCTTCGACGAGTACCTGAAGATTGGCGATAGCACGGGGCGACTTTGCCTCAAAAAATTTTGCCGGGCACTTATCGACCTCTTTGGCGAGCGATACCTCCGGAAGCCCAACGCTGCCGACACTGCATGTCTGCTCCAAATGCACGAGGAGGGGCATGGGTTTCCGGGATGCTAGGGAGCTTGGATTGCATGCACTGGGCTTGGAGGAACTGCCCAAAAGGGTGGGCGGGTGTCCACACTCGCGCCAATCAAGGCGTGCCTACCTTGATCTTGGAGGCGGTGGCGTCGCAGGATTTGTGGATCTGGCATGCCTTTTTTGGGTGTGTCGGCTCCAACAACGACATCAACGTCCTCAATCAGTCGCCCCTGTTCACCGACGTGCTTGAGGATAGAGCTCCGCCGTGCAAGTTCACCGTCAACGGAAACCGCTGCGACAAGGGGTACTACTTGACCGACAGGATCTACCCGTCTTGGGCAACACTGATCAAATCGCCGAGGATTGAAACTAACGAAAAGACGGCGAGGTTCAAGAGGATGCAGGAGGCGGCGAGAAAGGACATAGAGCGGGCCTTTGGAGTGCTCCAAGCCCGATGGGGAATAATATGCGCTCCGAGTCGGTGCTGGTACAAGAAGCATCTCCGAGCCATCATGTTCGCGTGCATTATTTTGCACAACATGATCATCGAAGACGAGCGGGAAGATGTGGAGAATTGGAGAGAAGACTCAGATTCTCCGTCCACTAGCGGGATATCCCGGAGGCACTGTCCGATCGCCTTTAGGACCTATCTCGCTCGGGAAGCAGACTTGAGAGATCAACAGAAGCACACCCGACTTACCAATGATCTCATCGAGCACGTTTACCAGAAATTTGGACCTCTACGGGAGTAGTCGAGCGTCCTCAATTAGTGTAATTTTTTTTTAAGTAATGTAATATTTTTTATTTTAATTAATGTAAATTTTTATTTTTATTTGAATTAATGTAATGTTTAATGTTTATTTTCTTATAAATGAAATTTTATGAATTAATTAAACAAATGAAAATGAGGAATTGTTACTATTAAAGATAGAATACCTTTAGAGCACCCTTGGAATGCAGGGGTAGAGGTCTCTAAAGATGCTCTAGTGCTAGAGCACCCCTTAAAACACCCTAAGGGTGCTCTAAGAGTTGCAGATAGCCTTAGTTACGAAGTCATATACTAGCTTACTCCAATTTTACATGTTTTGTATCTATGATTATTTTATTTGTATGCAATGAATTATGTGAAAATATTTTATCTCTATTTTGAATTGTAGATTTGTAGTTGATTAAACATTTTATTTTGAGCTGTCGACCATCAAAATATAAATCGATCAACAATAAAAATTGTACTTCTTACAAACTACAATAACGCAATATATACATGCAGATGCAAACTTGATGAAGTTAAGATCTCATATTTAAAAAAAAAAATGAAGTTAAGATCTCATTCGAATTAAAAAAAACTATAAATTTAATTCGATTGAAGGGGTCTCAGATATAATTTAAGCTTGTCATATACCTTTGTATATAAATAATCCTAATAAAATTTATGTAAAGATTACTTGACCATGATTTACACTAGCTTTTCTACAACAATAATTTATTTGGATTTCTTTAGTGATCCGATTCATGTCTTGACCTTGACCGACTTAACTTGATTCACGGGTCAGTTCATCACAAGACTACAATATACATATATTTAATGTTACTGGTAGGAGATTACGTCCGTTGAACGCATAACCTCTCATCTAACACAATTAATTTATTATAAATAAAATATGTTTGATACAATTTTTATAAAGTTATAATATTATTATTTATATATTATTATATATTAACTTCAACAAAATGTTAGCAAGTATGTGTAAAGAGTAGAAAAATGAAATCAAATTTCTTATATCATATGTACGGTATTCATTATAATCATCTATCACGAATGCATATATATAGAGAAAAAGAACAGAGAGTTACAGAATTCAAATTTTAGATATAACAAGCTTATTATAGTTTAGAGTCGAAACTCATAAAACTTTTATGTGTAAAATTCTAGCTAATGGGAAAACTAAAAAAAATGAATTATCTCTAATTATTTAAGTGACTTGTAAAAAAGCAAACATAGATATTACTCCTTTTGACTCACTGAAATTGTCATGTCACTGTTTAACATGGATATTAAGAATAAAGGTAAAAGGATAGAAAGTTGCTAGGTCCATCACTTTTGAAGATAACAATATGAGTTGGACATCAAAATAAGGAAAGGATGACAACATGAGTCGGAGAGAGTAGTATATATTTTCAATTACAATGTTGTTAAGTTAATGTCGCCGTCTTAGCTTATACTCTATTCTTTAAATTTAAAGGTAATTACTATGACAACTTCAATTACTATGAGATTATTTATCGCAAAATACATGACATTTACCTGTATTCTATACATGATTTTTGAAATTGTAACAGAATCCACCACCCCCTCCTTCTTCTCCCTCTCTCACAACCACCATCACCACTATAACCCGCTATGACTATGAGCCTAATCCTTTCCTTTTTTTTTTCTTTTTCTTTTTAATCTCGGAAAGTTATTTTATAAAATTAAACTTGAAAAAAGTCTTTAATAAATTAATACAAAAAATAAGCTCTTACAATCCGACCATTTTCTTTTCCAATCTATTCATTGGTAAGTAAGTTACATGCATGTACATGTATGGAGCTTGTAATTTATAGAACAATGTATAGTAAAATTTAATTAGGAGAAGATATGAGTTTATACGTCCTGCTCAAAATAATCTCTCTAATTTTATTTTCTATATTTTCTAATATTTCTAATTTTACTAATCATATCTATATATTGTTAAGTTGGCTCAAATATAAGAAAATACAAATTTATCAAATATTAAATTAATCAATTTTCAATTATGATAACTATGTATCATGATAATCTAATTAAATGTTAGACAAGATAAAAGATCCAAAAGGCTACAAGAATTATCACCTTAAACTATGTTATACTATATATACGACAAATAATTTATTTGAACCATTATTAAATTAATGAAAAAACACTACTCCCTCCATTCACAAGTAAATGTCTACTTTGTGCTGGATACGGAGTTTAAGAAAGCTGATAAAGTGAAAGTTAGTGTGGTAAAAGTTAGGATGTATGGGTAGTGAGATATTTACTTGTGAACGGAGGGAGTAATATATATTATTGAAACAATTACGGTAGACTCGTAAAATAATTAGCTAGGATTCTTCAATAATATCAAATCACATTATTATTCATAAAATATTATAATAAGAAGGATATATTAAGCAAATCAAATTTTGTAAGAATTCACTCTTTTATAATAGGTATAGATTTGGCCTTTTCCGACAATTTGATTTTTTTTAATTTAATAGTAAGTGGTAAAATAACGAAAATAATGTGCAAACTTTTTTTAGGATATTACAGTCTAAAAGACATTACTCGAGTGTGCATAACTTAATTAATTCCTACCATAATTTGTATTTCATATTATGATAATACTAATTAGTAATATCTTAATTAAAATTAATTTTAATTGAAGATTTTTTTTGATTAAGAAATCTAATTAGCGATATTCAGCGCTCATAAATTTTCGCGATCACTGTACGTATTCTTTAATACCTATATTTGCTTTGCTATATTAGAGGTTCTTCTATGACGAGAGTTTATAATAGTGCATAATTTTCTTTCATTCTGAAATCAGAAGGAAAATGAAATAGGGGGGACGAGATTGAATAATATTTACTGTTTTTTGAACAATTAGAAATTAGTAATACATACAATCATGAGTACATGCACACTTTCCGTTGATTGCTTCACGCAATTATCTGTTGATAAAATTGCCAAAGGGAATTCAATCACATAAAATAGTTGAGAAATTAGACAATTTAAAAGGATACTTTTTTTTTTGTTTGCTCTTTAATTAAGAGAGTGCAACAATGGACAATATATAGTAGAACACAAACTCTTAATTACATCAAGAATCCTAGCCTCTTTCACTATACTAATAACTTACTATATTATAACTAGATACAACTAGTGTCACCTTTTTTTCATTATTCCTCAATACACGTGTGTACATTATATCCAAAGCCTTGAGAGCGGACAGAGTCTTAATTTCTCTTGTCTAGTAGATAAGTTTGCAATTAATATTATTTGCTGACTTATACTAATATAACACCACGAGTTTATTTTCTTGTAGACAAATTTTCAACTCTTCCTGTCATTTTAATGTTTGGAGGATTGATTATGAGACAATGAAAGTGACAAAGAGGAGAAATAAAAGAGTATGAATAAATGCAAATATCAAAGTTTTGTTGAATAAATGTCAACTACCCAAAGTCCATGATTGGTCAATTAATTACTTTATCTGGAGCACATAGTTTCGATCGGCTGGCTCCTAGAATTATATTTGTACCCACGGTTCTGGGCTGGAGGAAAATATATAATCATATTTATTAAATAAATTTGAACAATTATTCACCACTTATTTATTTATTTATTTATTATCCAATCAAATATTCATACTATTTTCTTTATTTAATAAGTTTTAAGAAATGAGTTTATATATATATATACACACACTATGGTCTATTGCCTGACCTTAGTTTAAAAATGATCGGATCTTAAATATATAAAATTGACCGTGAAATTGTTGATGAAGCAATTGGTCGCGATCGGACTTGCGCCATATTTGAAAACTTGCAAAGATGAGACGGTTGTTGTATTTTTCGAAAATCGAATCATTTTATAAATTCCTCTAAAAGCTTGTCATAAAGTATAAAAAATTAAAAATGACTAACACCTTAGAAGATTTCAATATACGATGTTACAATATTCTTAAGGAGCTCGTAACATCATAAATGTTCTAATTTTGACGATAATGGTACTTGATTTCTAATTTATGGATAACATGATCATCTTTAGATGCTACAATTAATTTTTATAATAAGAAACATAAATCATGTTCTCAATTAAAAAGGAAACAAAAAAATATTTCTTGTTTCGACGTGTACTCGTTTTAACAAAAATATCCCAAGTACGAGACTATTGTATTCTAGTGCAGTCATGCAAGAACGCAATGCTATATGGATTGTGCCGTACATGAAACATCACCGCTACTGTTATTATATATTGTTTTTGCTTATTGCACCTAATTACTGACGTGAAAAGGAAACTAATGAAGAGACTAATTGTAACCAAACCCTAATTTCCACGGTTTTTGTATACCATTTTATGATAAACTCTTTTCATTCACGTAATGTGGGAAAAATCATTGATTAGAGTACATTAAATTATTCATAAAGCATGATATAAGTGTTACAAAATTTTCAACATAAATAGTTGAGGCGATCTCCTGTGCGGCAGGTTGCAGGGCCCATGCGACCGGATCCGGGCCCTGTTGACCCGGTCATTTTTTTTTCAGTTTTTTTTTTTCCGGCTCCACCTTCGCTCCGATTATTAATATAAGGATAATCGGCGGGCAACAATTTGGACTTTTTTGGCTCGCTCGATGCTTTCGGCTTTCCTCGCTCGAATCTTGACCAAAGAAGAAGCGACAAACAAAAAAACGAAGAGACAAACATAAAAAATGTGGAAAAAAGTAGAATTTTCAAAAAAAAAATTGAAATAAAAACTGAAAATTAAAAAAAAATCAGAAAAAATGTGAAGACAGAAAACAAAAATTGAAAAATATATATATATATATATATATATATATATATATATATATATATATATATATGCAACCGGGCCGGCCGCTTTCAAGTTTTTGTGTAAATAGTTTGGTGGTCGGCTACTTTTATGCAATGATATAAAGGTTGCTTTCTCTGGTTTTAAATAATTATGTGGACTTTGATTTCTGTTGTAATACAGTAATGATTAATTATGTTAACTTGTTTTCTGTTGGATTATGACCCGTCTTTCATGAGGGTGGGCCAGATGATATCCAGACTAAATTTGTATTTGAATTTGATCATAATCTGCTCGTTAGAGCATCCACTGCGATTTATTTTTTAGATCCCGAGTCTATTATCGGAAAGTGTAAGTTTGGTGAAGTCTTAATGATTGGATAGATTCCAGTTAAAAGTTTGATAATGGGCTAATCTATAAACCCCGAATCTATAATCATTGATAATGATTGAATAAATTTTATTTTGTTATTCTTTTTTGTATTGCTGTGAAAAATGAATGTATTGAAGAGGTATTCATAGGGAATTTGGGGTGTTTACCGTTGCAAAATAAAATATTTATTTTTTTTAAACTAAAAAAATAGAATTGGGATCAATGGGGACACACCACGTGTCCTCAAGGATGCGTGTCAAGGTCGAGATAGGGTGCCGATTTAACGACACTGGCTACGACACCCCTCATCGACCCCGCGGTGTCGAGCGGACCACAGCGGCGTCGACTCATTGGGGTCGAGGGAAGTGAGTCGAGCGGGGGGATCGATCCCGGCGGATCGACCCCCGTTGTAGGTGCTCTTAGTGAGCTCGTTAAAATTAAATATTTTATGCTTGAAAATATGAAATTATAAACTAGATAGAATTTATATTTACATGTTATAATTAGTAATAATTCTACGAAATATCTAACTATTTTTTTATTTGTTATAAAAAAAATTGTTTATCTTGATTATTTAATATTTTGAGTGCAATCTAATTAAATTTATACAACCTGTTTAGTTAGATCGATAAGCCGATATTTACTAAATAAAACTTCAAATTCGATAATAAACTAGTCAAAGTTTAGCATGCCAATGTTAATTTGGCCCGGCTTGGCTTGCTTTCACACCTACGTAAAATCATAAAATTTGTGTTGCAGGTATCACATGATTATCCATGAATTACACATAACTAGCGTGTAGCCCGTCGAAAATCGACGGGAAATTATTATTTAGTAAAATTATTATAAAAATATTATCCATTAATTATTTTTAAGTTTTACGCGTTGTGTGAGTTTTGTGGGCGTGTTTGAAATCGGCTCGTCTACCCCCCATGGTTTAAGGTCAGAATCCTCCCGTCGACTACAAGTCTGAAAAAGTTGGAACCGTCGGTTTGGAACGACCCGTCTACCCTCATGGTTCTAAGTTATAATCTTCCCATTAAGTTAAACTTCCGTAATTGAAACGATCTGCCTACCCCCATGGTTTACGGTCGGCATCCTCCGGTCAACCACCATTATGAAAAAGTTGAACCGTCGGTTTGGAATTGACCCGTCTACCCTCACGGTTCCGAGTTAGAATTCTCCTGTTATGTTGAACTGCCGTAACTGAATCGTCTCGCCTACCCCACGGTTCCAATCAGATCGTTGACCATGATCTTAATTTGTGTGGACAATAAAATAAATGAATCAAAAGTGCACGAAAATAAATAGTTTACATAATAGGACTTAATAAGTGGTCATATTAAATTTTTAATAACAATTAAACTATCTATTTGATCAACTGATTACTCAGGCCCCATTTTTATAGATAATTTTTTAAAGTTTTCTGACTTTCGATGTGGGACAAAAATATACTCCGTATTTGGCTCTTAAAGAAATAGCCCCACGTCGATTTTATATGAGAATTGTGATGAATCATTTCGATAGCAAATATTTCTTTGTCCCGTACTGGACACCAAATGGGACATCATTTCGTGAACGGAGCAGATAATAATAATAATAATAATAATAATAATAATAATAATAATAATAATAATAATAATAATAATAATAATTTGAGAGGATGTGTACTATATGTAATCATGTATGTATGCTTACCTAATAAAATTTCTCTTCTTCCTTTTTTTTTTATAACTTCTTTAATAATAATAATAATAATAATAATAATAATAATAATAATAATAATAATATTTTATCTTTGAAAGGATGTGTACTGTATGTAATCATGTATGTATGCTTACCTAATAAAATTTCACTTCTTCCTTTTTTTTTTTTAATAACTTCTTTAACCAATGGTTTTTCTTTTTTCATTTTTTTGTGTACTGTACATAAAACTCTCTCATTTCAATTCGTGCGCCCATATATAGATATGAGGGGTGCCACATAAATTTTTTTTTTACGTAGAGTCGTTTTCGTTTATATAATGATAAATATTGCATATATAAATATTTATTAACTAATAAATAATAGTGATTGTATTGGACAACCTTTTTTTAAAGAAGAATATTGGCCAACTTATATAAATAGATATGTACCCTTAATGAAGTTTATCGCATTTTTTTTTTTTTTTTAGTTTAGTTTGACATTTTTGCATGGCCGGTTGGCTATATAGTTTTGGATAATCTTTCCGATCCTTTTGAAAAATACTACATATTATGTATATATTATATTTATAACATACTCCCTCTGTCCTGTTCATTATAATTCTTATAAGTTCTGTTCGTATTCAAGATTATCGATAAAATACGCATTGTTCATTATTATATACACGAGCAAGTACCCGATTCCTAACAACACATACATCGAATAATTAAGATTAAAATCAAGGACCACAACTTCTAACAAAACATACAACCATCGCTCGTTATTCTAGTTTATATTGTTGCATACATACCAATTACAGTAAACTGTGTTTTCATGAGTGAGAAATTCTATGTTTTGTGCTGAACTTATTTTTATTTGGAAAAATCAAATGTCGTCGTTTTTTGTGAGAATCATACAAACTACAAACCATATTTTTTTAATCATATAATCATATTTTTTAATTTATATATATACAATGTTTAATTTTTTTTTTCCAGATCATGCTTTTTGTAAACAGATGATGCTTATAAAAACTCATGCTTTTTACATAGAACTTTCATATTTAGATTATTATTAACCATAGATCATATCATGATCAACATTTAAAATTAGTTTATAGTTTGCATATGGACTAGTTTTTATATGAACCAAACCATATATATATATATATATATATATATATATATATATATATAATATCGACATCTGTCATTCTATAATATTTTAGGGTTGGCGGAATAGTCCCTGTCACTGGTAGGCTGTAGTAGCTGGGCAATGAAATTATAACCTCTAAATTTATAGATCTTGCTATACTATTTGGTCCTTATTGAATTAAATTGAAATATCATTTTTCATTCTTAAATTAATATGTATTCATTACATAAATTAAAGCAAGCTATATATGAAGGGGATAGGTCTCCAAAATTAATAGATACTCTAACAACAGGCGTCTCAAAAAAATGGAAGAAAATACTACAAAATCATGACAGAAATTGGCTTCTTTTTTTATTTCCTGATTGTAATTTGGATAAATAAATATTGCTATATATTTGGAAAAAACATGACATTAATTCACGTACCATCCACAAGTCATGTAACCAACTCCGAGGACCTTTCAGAATTATTTCTAATAATTTGATTTTGAAGTAAGGTCGTAACTGTATTAAAAGGAAAAAATAAACACAAAATTGTTTGACTGTATTAGGCTATCTGCAACGCTATTCGAGCGTGGGTGCTCGAGACCACATCGAGCACGGGGTGGCTCGAGCACCCCGCGTGGCAGACGGCACGAGCTCGAGGCGTGCTCGAGCGCTCGAGACGAGCTCGAGTCCGGCGCGTGCCGAGCACGCGCGAGCATTTTTGAAAAAAAAAAAAAAAAAAAAAATTACGGCGCGTGCACGCCTAACGTATATATTCGAAATGTTTATGCCCGTTGCGGCAACGGCTATGCCGTTTAATTTTGTTTTTTTTTTATTTTTTATTTTATTTTCTTCACCTATAAATACCACCACACTCTCACTTATATCTCACACCATTTTATCATCCTTTTTCTCTCTCAAATTCAACCTAAAAAAATGTCTTCATCGGAGGAACTTATTTTTTCCGATTCGTCGGAGGAATACGTCGAAGGCGGCACCGACGACGAGGTGCTGGAGATAATGGCGGACGTGGATCGCTACATGCGTGCACACCAAGCGGAGCAAAAAAAAAAAGAAGAAGAGGGCGCGAGACTTCGTCGACCGCGACCGAGAAGCGGCGTGTGCGATCCTCCACGCCGACTACTTCGCCGACCACCCCACCTACGGCGAGCAGTTTTTCCGACGCCGTTTTCGGATGCACAAGCATCTGTTCTTGCGCATCTGCACAACGTTGGAGGAAAACGTTCACTTCTTCACGCATCGACAAGATGCACTCGGGCGATGGGGGCTAACGGCTGTGCAAAAATGCACGATGGCAGTGCGACAACTGGCGACCGGTGGTGCTGCCGACTAGTTCGACGAGTATCTGAAGATCGGAGATAGCACGGGCCGGCTTTGCCTCAAAAATTTTTTCCGTGCAATCATCGACCTCTTCGGCGAGCGGTACTTGAGGAAGCTCAACGCTGCCGACACTGCGCGTCTGCTCCAAATGCACGAGTTGCGGCATGGGTTTCTAGGGATGCTCGGGAGCCTGGATTGCATGCACTGGGAATGGAGGAACTGCCCAAAAGGGTGGGCGGGTGTCCACACTCGCGGCGATCACGGCGTGCCTACCTTAATCTTGGAGGCGGTGGCGTCGCAGGATTTGTGGATCTGGCATGCCTTTTTTGGGGTTGCCGGCTCCAACAACGACCTCAACGTCCTCAACCAGTCGCCGTTGTTCACCGACGTGCTTGAGGATAGAGCTCCACCGTGCACCTTCACCGTCAACGGACACCGCTACGACAAGGGGTACTACTTGACCGACGGGATCTACCCTTGTTGGCCTACCTTGATCAAATCGCCGAGGGTAGAAACCGACCTAAAGACGGCGAGGTTCAAGAAGATGCAGGAGTCTGCCAGAAAGGACATAGAGCGAGCCTTTGGAGTGTTCCAAGCCCGATGGGGAATAATCCGCGCTCCCGGTCGGTGCTGGTACAAGAAGCATCTCCGAGACATCATGTTCGCGTGCATTATTTTGCACAACATGATCATCGAAGACGAGCGGGAAGATGTGGAGAATTGGAGAGAGGACTCCGACTATCCATCCAGTAGCGGGGTACACTTGTGGACAACTCCGATCTGCTTTCGGCAATTTATGCAACGGAATGCCGACTTGAGAGATCAAAAAAAGCACCATCGGCTTACCAATGATCTCGCCGAGCACCTCTACCGGAAATTTGGACCTCTACGGGATTAGTCTAGCATTTTTAATTAATGTAATGTTTTTTTATTTTAATTATTGTAATATGTTAGTTTTTTTTTAATTAATGTAATGTTTAATGTTATTTTTATTAATGAAATTTTATAAATTAATTTAATAAATGAAAATGGGGAATTTTTTAATATTAAAGATAGAGCACCCTTAGAACACCCTTGCGTTGCAGGGGTAGAGTGCTCTAAGGGTGCTCGAGTGCTAGAGCACCCCTTAGAGCACCCTAAGGGTGCTCTAAGGGATGTGGATAGCCTTATGGCTTAAGGCCTATGGTTTTATCATGCGTGTTCCGTGTTGTACATGCAAGCCTGGAAATAAAGACGTCTACCCAAATTTGTAATTAATTTTCATGAGAAATCATACTATATTTTATTTTTATCTTTCAATTACAAATTTCCAAAAAGTTTCATTAATAAAACTATGTGACTCTTTAATGGTGCAGTTAGGAATGACAATGGGTCGGGTACTCACTGATTAAGCATTTTCTAAACACAAACTCATGAAAAATTTATTGACCCAAATCCGATTAAAAATTAATTTTAAAATTTGTACCCACCCCAAATTCATTGGGTAACACTTGCTAATAACCCCTAAAAACCTGAATACTAAAAAGATAAATATCAATATTAAATAATTGGAACATTATAAATATAATGAAAACATAAGTATATCAACTAACAATTTCATTAAAATAATTCTCAAAACAAAGTACTATACATACTAATAAAATTTATAATGAATCAATCATCTTCTAAAATCTCAAAACAAAGTTATTACTAATAAAATTTATGAATCAATCATCATCCTCCACATAAACTAGTAGATTGGGAGGAGTATAAGAGAACTTTAACTGAGGATGCAGTCTCTTTATACGTGTGTTAAAAATTAATATAAAACCCTAAAACCTATTAATATTTACACTAATATTTATAATTATATTATAAATTATATATATAATATAGTTTTATCTTATATAAATTTAAAAATGATTTTAGGTAGCTAATACCCGTAAGTAATTTCTTAAATCCGACCCAAACCAATTACGGACTTGAATGTCATACCCAAACTCATCCCAAAACTATTTAGTAGTAATTCTGAAACACGTCCCATTAGGATTTGTAAAGCTAGGTCCCTAGGTACAATCCGAATAATTCTGTCGGAAAAATTGGTGATATTACAATGGCAAAATATTCAGTTGAAAAAGTTTCTTTTCAAGACATGCGGCATAAGTTTATACCTTGAAAACGTACATTGATGAAAAAATAAAACTACTACGTATTTAATTTCGTTTAAGATTAAATAAGTATGTACTAGTAATGAATGTTGAAATTTGGATAAAACTACTCCGTACGTACCATCCAACAAAAATACGCATAACCCATTTTAGCACTAAATGACTCTCTACTTATTAACCTTATACCTTCCCTATATTTTCAATTTCTACCACATTAGTATCATCACTTTCTACTTTTTATCCTTAATTAACTAAACATGGCAATTAATGTAAGACAATTTCTCCCCTTCTATTTTACTTTTCAAAATTTTATTAAAAGTCGTGTAATTTCAAAATATGAATGAATAATCTTGTGGAACGCACCGAATATGAAATTTGGGCGTAGCATGTGGGGTTGTTGAGGGCATATGAGATAATTAATGTCTATTCATACATTTAATTTTATAAATTTGTTCTTGTCCAGTTGGCAGCCAGCACGTCAAATGGCCACATAACAAACTTCTTCTGTCTTTCCTACCTTCATACTTCATACAAAAGCTTCCATCCACATCACTCTACCAGAGACGGACGTAGAAAAAAATTCTCGGTGAAACCTATATAATCTGTATTTTTTTTTTAATTTTTTAATTTGAAATCATACAAATCATCTACATATTACTCGTTTTGATAAGAAGCTATTGTACAATGATTTTCATAGAATATTCAGACCATAATGTAATGATTTTACACAAATGAAAAAAAAAAAAAAAAAATTGCCCTTACCTAGATCTGCTCATGATGGATTCAACTGTAAAAGTAATTAATAGTTAGAAATTATGCATCTTCACATATACACAATAATCCATTCTCCATAATAATGTAGTTTATGTATTAGAATAATAGATTTATGATAATATATTTTTATAACAACTTAAAATATAATTTATGACGTGGTAAAGCTAAATTTTTTTCAAAAATAGAGTTCAGTCAGAGATCCATTAAAGAATCAATATTTCCAAGGATCCTCCACATGGGATCTAGTTTCTTAATTCTTTATTTTAATTTAGTTCAGTTATTTTCACGTCGTCGTCGTCATCATCATATGCAGGTTTAAATTTGTGTGCTGGGAGCCATATACAGTTATACTTGTTGTATTTATTGCCCTTCACATGGCTTCCACATGCAACTAAGTTTCCCTCTCCTTCCTCAACCAAGTTTTCATTAATTCCCACTGCAGTCATCCACCATAAATTTGTTCAAACTATATAAATTTGTCTGAATAATTGATCTATGTATAATCGACTTTGTTATACAAAGATACAATATTATATTGCTATAAAAAAATAAATTATCATAATATATCATTACTATAGATAAAATGCATTATTATTATTTTTTTAGAAGATAAAATGCATTATTATTGATGGATCACCCTTCTATCTTCAATACTAGAGATGAACGAATTCCATAAGTCCAAAATGGAGATCGAAGAATTTTTGGGGTCTTGGAATTTCATGAAGGCGGAGCCAAAACGAGAACAAGTTCAGTCGAACAACATATCATATATAGTAGTAAATAGAGGTGGAAGAGCCTTTCCTTTCGTTTTAAACAACTCTAAATGAAAGGAGCAACCATAGATATATGCAGAATGATTTGATTTTGGTGCATACAGAGCGAGTCGAAGTGCGTAAACTCTTTTTTAGACTAGAGATAGAGGTGGTACATTGAACAAACGAATCCAAGAATCCACAAAATGTATTATTGCATATGTTGTGATGCATGATTGTGTAAAAATCAATATTAATCATCCATTTAATCAAGATATATTGACCAGATTGATTTATAACATACTACATAGTCAGTTACACGCAACATACATTTGAATATTGCAACCCGTATTAAATAAAAGTAGTTGGATATTTGTAACATACTCATATTTTGATGCAACATTGATAAGATTGTGGTGGTCGATATAAATAAGAAAGAATTTGACTATTAAATAAAGTGGTTGGTTAGAACTCTAGTTCTAAATGCTAGCTAGAGTGGGGTGCAACTTGCTATAATTCTGCATGGTGATCACTTATCATGATTTGGTATTAACTTTTTTTTCCCTTTCATGATTGACATAGGAAATATTTTACTATCCAATTTTTCCAATAGATTATCAAAGTGACATATTTCTAGCTAGTGTGGGTATAAAATATTAAAAATATTAAAAAGAAGGTAGAGAAGTTGATGCCGAATTAGTGAGTGTTCATTATTCATCCAATAATACGCACAAGCTAGCATTGAATAATGCTACCATTAATCATGTTATGTTAACATAGTTAATTTTGTATATCATGAGAGCATCTAACCGCCTACTTGGATATTAGTGTAAAGGATTCAATCATTAGGGATATCTTACTAAGTATTTTGCTATATTTCATGATGGTGTTGGCAAAATTATTACGATTTGAAGCCTTATCCAAGAATCTAATGTCTTCCAAATTAATTGGTTTTCTTTCTTAATGCTATTAATTAAGATTTTGATTTCTTATGATTGACAAAAGTATATATAGTATAAGTATAAGGTGAACACCATTAATATAACTCATTCTTTTAGAAGCACTAATATTGTAATTCAAATTGATCCGAGAATTTAAAATATAGAACAACGTGCAACATCTAATTAAGACTAGAACACGCTAGTACCCCTCTATTTTTTTTTATAAGTGTCCCCAGCCGTCAAAACACACAAATCAAAGAAATTAATTTATTACTATTTTCATCTATAATTATTGCCTAAAAAACTTAAGAAGTAAATAATTAGCATTTATTACTTAGTAAAATAGAAAGTTTTGCATCATTTTTCTCAAAAGTTGCATCATTTTTTTTTTCAAAATTTATGAAATGGGACACTTATTAAAAAACAAATCAAATTTCATAATAGGATACTTAAAAAAAACAGAGGAAGTATGTGATAATAGTTATATTTTGAAACAACAAAAACATAAAATAGCATTTTCAATTAATAATAATTAACACACAGAAACCTGACAATAATGTAAAACTAATAAGGAATTGAAAAGAAAAGAAAATGAAATAGGTGTGAAAATTAAAAATAGAACACATGCAGTAAATTAGTAATATACACATGTAGGACTAGCTTTTATAAAAACAAGATAATTGACTTATCCCCTCAAAAAAAAAAAAAAAAGATAATTGACTTAGATTCCCTGGCCACAGTATAATGCATATGGTCAATGGGGACAAACAAAATTAAGCATTCCTTCTTATAAAAGCGAGTTTGATGTAACAAGAGTCATTCATTATAACGATATTTAGATATTTATAGAAATCAACAAAAAAGCTCGTTTTTTTGAGGGACCCTCCTTTTCATATATACTGATCATATTTATGGGATACTAATTTACACAAACTCACCACCGTAAAGCTCAAAAGGTCATTGATTTTAGAAATGCTACTAATTTTTTTAATGTTAACTTGCTCAAAAAATTTGAAAGAAATTAAGCATGTAGTAAAATCAATCAACTTTTAATCTTTTGATCCGATTTTTTTTAATGCAATTATGACTTTTCTTGAAGAAAGTTAGCTAATAAGCGAAAAAAAAAAGTGCGAGAACAATAACAAGTTTGAATATCTCGTAGTATTAGGTTTTATTGTGAAGATCCAACATGTACTTGAGATTCGATGCTTTTCTACGTTCCATTGTGGATCACTATTATATACATATCATATCTGATATCTTAAAGAAATAAATGTACAATTTAATTGTCACAAAACTCCTGGGCATGAAATATTGTAATTGCAGGGGGGAGAGTATTAATAAGTAAATTTGGAGGGGGTCATGTCATGTACAGCATTTATCCAAACAATTATTATTATGACCACTCATGTTTGAAATGAACATTTTGGCTAACAACCTCATAATAATTGTGTGAAAAGTAGGGAGTCAGTCCAAAGGCAACTTATTACGGCCCCACCGATATACACTCTCTGGAATATGGATATTTTTGTTAGAGTGCATGCATCATGCATGTTTGTGCGGTTATGGCTCAATAATAAAAGGATTGAAAATTCGAAATACCCACTTTAAAGATAATGTGTTTCATATTCATTAAGATAATTATCAACATTATATATTTATTTGACTCACTTCTATCACTTTTTACAGATTTGAGAAGAATTTTTCTCTCTTATTAGATTGGGTCGAAGGAAGCCCACCACTCTTCTCTCATTCAACCATAACATGCAATATTTTATTCTAAATCTTAATATCTCTTTGCATGTAACGTGTGAAGAGGAGATTCGTACCGATTTTTCCTCTCTTTTCAGAGATTGATATAACTTCCACCCACCTCTTACAGATTCTTCAATGAGAATAAATTCTCCCCCTTAATGGTATGGTATGGTCAATGATATGGTTTTTTTAATTTAATACGGGTTGTATACTTTTTATGCGATCTATATGGTTTTCATTACCATGACTATTATTATAATTAATTTAAACACATTATACACTTGTTATTTAGATATCTTTATGTTTTTATGATTTTTATTATGCTAATTTGTGGTATGTTGATATAATTAGTTAGTATAATGATAATTAATCGAATAATTAATATAGTTTGTCTAGTTTAATACCATAATTTATGTTAATCATAATATAGGAAGAACTTAGATCGAATACCATTTATAAAAAAGTATACAGGTCGTTAACAAAGCATACAGGTCGTGTATTATGCTTATGCGATCTGTATACTTTTTTACCGACCTGTATGCTTTTTTCTTAGTTTATATTTGAATTATGATATAATTATGACAATGTGTATAAGTTTATTATTTTATTTGTTGACTTATTACTACTATGGATTTATAATTAGTTTAAAATATTGTTATGTCACGTTTCAAAATAATTTGTCACGTTTAAAAATAATTTGTCACGTTTTTAAATTTATTAATTTCTAAAGTTATGCATGCATAATTAATTTTTTAAAGCATTGTTATGCAACTCGATAATTTGATTTGTTAATTTATACTATTATTATATTAAAAATAAAATAATGTATGATAATAATCTTAAATAAATTGTACGGGACCTGTAGATTCTCTACATGTCGATTGTTTTTTATAGTCAGGCTGTACAGATTATATACGATCTATATTGTTTATTTCTTAATTATGTTTTTTAATTTTTTTATTTCTATTTTTAATTAATTTTATTTCGGTTTCAGCATGGTTTGTGCTGGGTACGTAAAATATTACAAGATGTGATGTGCGTGGTGAACACATACAACAAGCTCAGCATGTTGGGACCGATAGAGAAATGACTATTCGAAGTTGGGGGTGCAGAGCTCGTTCGAGCATTCTCTGTTGGTGTTTTAGGGCATTTTTTGAGATGGGATGAGGGTAAAGCGTGCGGGAAAGCGCTTCAGATGGTCGTCGCTAGAGAGGTAATTGTGGCCAATGCTAATTCGATGGATATATGATTTTGTATTTGTGAAAGAAATTTGAGATTTTCACCTAGTGAATACGCTCTTGTTTTGGGACTTATTTTTGGAGCGTCTTTATTTGATCCACATAGGGAAGATTTGTCGACGGATAATGTGGCAGTTTGTCAGACGTTTGTTGGGGACTAGCTAGAGCCAAGGACGTGTTGCTTCAATTTTCATGGTGAATGGTCTAGATGCACATTTGTATCTTCGAGCAGCAAATGTGCTCGTTGCCTATGCAATCTGCTTAGGTGGCGATCAGAGAAATAAGATAAATTCCTGGCTTTGGGTATTGGTGGATGATCTCAACCGATGGAATCAATTTCCTCGGGGCGGATATTCTTTCCAGGTTTTGAAGAACTATATCTCGGCGGTAGTGAAGAACAAAAATGATGTGGAAAGAGATTGAGGTATAACATTTTCGGGCCAATTTGGGCACTGCAGATGTGGATGAATGAGGCTATACTTTCTTTGGCTGCGATGACTGCCAGCAGAGTATCCGAATCTACTCTTTCTCGTTGTTTGAGATGAATGCTGGATCCGACTTTGCAGCGCAAATTGGAACGGGTTTTTCTCGACGGGATGAATTGTAGAGATTCCCTGGACCCTAAAGAAGAAGAAGAGACGTTTTACTGGTTGTCACTCGTAAATGCTGAAAACCCGCTCGCAGTGAATTATGTCCCGCCCGTCAACTTGCTCTCCGAGGGACAACAATCTCAACCACTGGTGTAGCCAGAGAATATGAAGAGAGGGGGTTGCACTTAATAGATTAAATTTGCACACGAAGATATAAATATAAAACAACATTATATTACGATATAATAGCCAAATGTATAAATATCTCATACATTAAATTGTGTCAATACATTAAAAACTATCTAAATACGTGGCAACTGAAATTTACGTGTAGCCATTGACTGGAAAAGTTGCAAGATCTTTTCATTAGCAATAGTTGAAAATATATCCTTCTCGATGTACACAACTGAAGTATCATTCATCCACTCATCTCCCATTTTATTTCGCAAATCAGTCTTGATGATCTTCATCGCAGAAAATGCCCTCTCAACAGAAGCAGTCGCAACGGGCAAAATCAATGTCAACTCAATCATTCAATAAACTAATTGAAAAACTAAATGATTACCACTTTTAACCATTTCTTGAGCGAGACATCCCAACTTGCTTATTTTAGAGAACCGAGAATCACGCCACACATAATCAATAAAGTTACAAAGTTGTGACGGAAGACATAAACAATCACCTGTTGAGAAGTCCTTAGGATATAAAGTGGTAAGACGCAAAAGTTGATCAACGTTGAATTGAGAGAATGAATTTCACGGATCAAGACATGCCATACATCGAAGAAGATCAGTGCTTGCTTCAGAAAAACAATTATTAAGCTCTTGAATAGATACATCAACAACCTGAAAATTGCATCAGTAATGATTTATGGAAGAATGCAAATTTAAGTCTGAAATAATATACATAATATTTAGAATTTAGAAATAGTACTTGGTAGAAGATTTCCACACGATAGTAGTGATCATTGGTAATGCTCTATATTTTATAACCAGGTCGTGTTACAGTGTCATCCATATGAATCACAGAAATCTCGTTCGCCTCACAAAATTTGTTTGCTTGATTCAAAATTATTTCCCAACCATTCTCTCTGAAGGTTTGTAATTGACATTTCACACTATCAATTAATGAGATGGCTTGAATAATATTTTGATCCTTTTGTTGCAAGGCAAAAGACAATTCATTTCTAAATTCCTAAAAGATATTTCATCAAATGTAACACAAACACGAATTCATAATCATTCATTTTTCTAAGCAACCCTCTTGCACTACTTTTGATATCAGAACACGTGGTGTCATCACATATATTTTTCAAAACTCTCTCAACCGAAGACCACATAGAATATAGGCGGAGCAATGTAAAATAATGTGAGCCCTATCGAGTGTCTCCAGGCCTAACTAAATTAATTTCTTGATTCTGACCTTGTCCACTAACCCTTTCTACATCATTGAGTTCTTTAACTATTTTCTCATGCTCTAGCTCTCTAAGTTGATCTTTCCTTTTACAAGAGGCTCCAATTGTATTCACTATCATAGAGACATAACTAAACAAATCTTTTACAGTCATGATACTCTTAGAAACAGCAACAATAACTAACTGGAGTTGGTGTGAAAAGCAATGAACATACATGGCACAAGGATTTTCTTTCAAAATTAAAGCTTTTAACCCATTAAACTCACCACGCATGTTTGAAGTTCCATCATATCCCTGCTCCCTTACTTTTGACAATGATAAACCGTGCTTTGTAAATAATTCAATTATGGCATTCTTCAATGAACGTGAACAAGTATCAGCAACATGCGTAATTCCCAAAAACCGCTCAACCACACACCCTTCATCATTCTCAAATCTTAATACAACTCCCATTTGCTCTTTCAACAAGACATCTCGGGCCTCATAAACCAAAATAGTAAACATTTTCTCCCCAATTTCATTAACAATGGCACGTGTTATCTCTGTAGCACAACAATGTGCTAATTCTTTTTGAATTTGTGGGGAAGTTATTTTACTATTTGCAGGAGCATTAGCCAAGACCTTAGAAATATTTTCATTCAATTCACAATACCATTGAAGCAACTCGAGAAAATTACCTCGATTTGAAGAAGTAGATGATTCGTCGTGTCCACGAAAAGCCAATCCTTGCTTCAAAAGGAAACGAGTGACATTCAATGATGTTGTCAAACAGACACAGTAATCAGCCTCCACCCCTTTAGCATTGAATCTGAAAATATTAGCCACACTATTTCTTTGATCTTGAAAAGCTTCAAATTGTATTCTCGCATTATTGTGGCAGCCATTTACAACCCCAACGTGAGAATTGAATTTTTCTAAGGCCTTTTTTTTCCAGTTGCTACAACCTATCTTTGTAAAAACATCTTCAACGTGTCGACCTCTTTTAAAAATATAACACCAAAAACAAAACGCAGCATCTTTCGACACACTATACTCTAGCCATATAAACTTTTTGTACCAACCATCTTGAAAACTCTGTTCTTGAATACCATAAGTTTTTTCCGGATACGTATGTCCAATCGGTTGGCAAGGTCCCCTAGTTAAGTATTCTCTCCTAACTTGATCTCGTATAGCAACATCAAATTCCTCAATTGGCTTTCGTATCACTAACAATCTCATTTAAATCTAATTCAACTCCTACTCGAATTTTATTTGCATCCGAAGGTGTGGAAGAGTTACCTAGCCCATCCATACAGAGTTTTTTGTAATAACGGTTCATCTACATAAACAAAGACAATCACACAATTTCAGACAAGTAAACAAGTAACCAAGTAACCAATCATCAAAATTCAAACCCCAACGACAAACCCTTAATTCTATCAAACTATAATTAATCAAATTGAGATCACACAAGCAGACTAGCTGCGCACCATAATACAAAATATACCATATTAATATATTATATAACTTTAATTATATAAATAACAAAATTAAATTAATTCAATCAAATAAAAAAACTCATCTTAAAATGGAATCAAAGACTGGTGCAGCTTGAGCGGGAAAGGGCGAGAGGCAGAGAAGGAAATTTGAGAATTGGGGTAAAAGTGAAAAAGTGATCCTACTGGATTTCCAATTCTTTTTTTATTAGAAAGTTAAATTTTTAAAAGTGCTATTTTTAAAGGTAAAAGTTATTACTTATTTATTTTTAAATTATAGTCAACACCCACTTTCCATTATTTAATTGGATAACTGATTTTATATTCATCTTCTTCTTCTTAACCCATCCGCTATTGCTGCTATCTGTCGAAACTCAGCCCCTCTCCATCTCTTGCCTCCGGCGGATCCTTTCTTCAGCGATGCCGAGGGGACTGGGGCTGAACATCGATTCCTACGATTTCTTAGATTTTAATAATAGTAAAAAAAAAAAAATTAGGTTGTCTCCTCCTTCCTTACTAGCTCCGCCTCTGATCTCAACGTCGTGCTCCAGTTCAGCGGCCTTCTAGAACCCCTTCGATGTCAGAGCCTAGCATCGAGCCCAACGTATATGATCTGAGAGGCAGACTCCCACCTACAGATGTGACGAAAGCTAAGAAAAGTAAAGGAAAACGTGCTCGCGTAGTACAGTCATTATCATCGAGCATCGACACCGACACCGGTAGTCGGAGAGAGGGGAGAAGAAACAAGTTCATGGAGGAATTGCGAGGCCTGGTGAGATCTGAATTGACTACACAGTGGAGAGAAATGTTTTTTCCGGAGATCAAGTCTTTTTTCACAAACTTATTTAAGAAGAGTGACCGACGTTCTAGTCCGAGTCGATTTTCACCATAGCCTAGTGCCTCAGCCCACAGCAGTCCAGTAAGACAACAACCATCCTTCGTACCAGCACGTCATTCAGCGCCGCAGTGTACCATTCCCGAATGGGTACGAAAGGGTGGCCCTCAGTATGCTTATGAACACGATGATCCCCCCATTCAGGCCAAACTCATAGCTGCTAGGGGTCCTGATGGAATCCCTCAGGATGTGTTGTACAATCCCGCTGCATATGCTGCATTTTCTAGGAAGTCGCTCTCGTAGACACGATCTGATGAGGCAGGAACATGCAAGAGTATTGCCGCATAAGATGTCCAAGGTCAACGCCGAGATAAGAGACTACTTCTGCCAGGAGAGGAAGTTCCTCCTACCGAGCTTCACGACAGGGACAAATGGGATAGATATGAGCTATTTATGGGAAACAAAGACTCATTCGTCTATGTGGAAGGAATTCAATGGGCAGTTGACTACTTTCGCCGAATTGAAGACCCAACGGCGGATATGGATCATTCAGTAATTTCTAAATTCTAAACTCGTTATCATTAGTGTAGAGTTATTTTAATAAATTTGAATTTTTTGTGTTTCTTGTCAGGTCTTCGTCACGGCAGTCAACTTGTTGGTCAAGCGTTTGAGGGAACGTGTGCACATTTTGGCGCAGATTAATGACACCAACACGATTATTTTGAACGTTACTTCTACTTGAGCAATTTATTCATGACATTTTTATTATTGTTTGCAATTTATTATATGTATGAATATTTTTCATTACCAGTCGACATTCATGCACAAACTTAACCAAATGGCGAAATCGACGAAAATGAGTGCCAACATCACAATGTCTCTTAATGTAGGTGTTGATGTCAAACAATGGCGGCAAGCTGATTCGGTAAAAAATCTAGACATTCTAAAATTGAAGTTATCATTTAAATTCTTTTTAAAATTTTGATTATTTGTTATAGATAATAATTCCAATCTACCTCGGCGCGCATTGGTATATTGATGCGAAATTTTTTGATTATTTGTTATCGATAATAATTCCAATCTACCTTGGCACGCATTGGTTTGTTCTCCGCATCAATATGGTTCAGTGGATGCTGGAGGTGTGGGACTCGAAATTGCACTTAGAGAATGGTCGAACACATTAAATAGAGTCACTGAAGCCATTTGCGATCAAGTTCTGGACCATCTTGGACCAGGGAGGCTATTGGAAGACGACAGTCAAACCGAAGGCAGGGGACATGAGTGATCCACTGCCTATAGTTGTTTCGACTAAACCTACAGAGAATAATCCCGTGAGACAATTTAGACAAGATGATAGTCACAGTTGCGGTCCATTTGCGCTCATGGCCATCGAAAGAATGATCAGCGGAAGACCGAGTATTGCATGGGGTAACCGACCTGGGAATGTCGCAGTTTATAGAAGAAAAATTGCTCGTGAGATTCTGTGCAACGCTGGCCAGACTCGTCTATAGGATCGTGTATGAATCAATTAGTATTCTTGTACTTTTTATTTTTTGAATATTAAATGAGTATTTCATTTATAATAATAATAATAATAATAATAATAATAATAATAATAATAATAATAATAATAATAATAATAATAATAAGTATAAGAATCACAATATAAAAAAAATGTACAGATGAACATAATTCTATACTAGTGAGCTAAAATGTAAAGCCGACCTGTACATAATTCTGTCGATCTGTACATTTTTTTTTAAATCATCATTCTTATTATTATTATTATTATTATTATTATTATTATTGTTATTGTTATTATTATTATTATTATTATTATTATTGTTATTCTCTATTATTATTATTATTATTACTATTATTATTACTATTATTATTCTCTATTATTATTATTATTATTATTACTACTATTATTCTTTATTATTATTACTATTATTCTCTATTATTCTGTATTATTACTACTATTATTCTCTATTATTATTATTATTATTATTATTATTATTAAAAATATCTAGCAAATAATATTAATAAAACGTGTTCAAGACACATATTCGTAGGCGACATCTCATACAAAAAAAAAACCCTCATTTGTATGGACATTTATTCTCCGAGTGATCACTCTCGTGACATATAGAACATTTTTTAGGTGCTCGTTTTTTACTGCTTGAGGCACCATCGTCGGTGGGCTGACGTCTTCTTGCAGTTAAATTATCCAGGAATGATCGTCGACGAGTCTTGCTTGGGCGACCCGCCTGCCTAACCGGAAGCATAAGCAACATTTCCACAGCAGCAACTTGGGGAGGAATAAACCACTCATCTCTTGGAGGGACATGATTCACCTCTAGAGAGTAAATCTGCAGTTGGGTATTTCTCGTGTAATAATCAGCCACATAGTTGTATGGGTGCTGGCCATTTCGCCTGCAAATCATGAAACATGTAATTCACAAATTAAGTTATTAAAAAATGTACAAATAGGAAAATAAAACTCTAATTTCCTTACTGAATTGCTGCAACGGCGTGAGAACACGGTATCAAGTCTAAATCCCACACTCGACATGGACAGCTTCACGCATTGAGATCGACATTGAGAGTTTGATTTCCATCGTGGACTTTGTATACACCATCTCTAAAAGGAATGGCAGTGTACGTTCTTGACCGTTCAACCTCAGCTGCAAGTTTTGCATCTGTCGTGCTGACGAAGGACCGTCGTTACACTCTTCGCACAAATAAATTTATAAAACATCTCTTGCCCAACAAGGTAGTAGTCAATGGCAAGTGGAGTCGATCCCAAGGGACTTGGCGTAGATCTGCTCTTCAGGTAGTTTTCAACAAAAAGGATTATGGTCGAGATGTATCTCAATATCCTGTATCTCAATATCCTGTAACTCAACAAGTGAAATATCAAATAACAAAGAACTTTGGGTTAGGGTTTCGAATCAATGATACTAATTACTCATTACTCGTTCATTGGTGCAAAGATATTCAATTACCTGATCTCATTACTTGGCTTAACACAAAGATTAGTTTATACCCTAATGGTCATGAAGTTACAATATAAACACACCAAGCCTATGTCTATCCAATTTTACAGATCTTGACCAGAAGGCAAGATCTCCTCCTTTGATCAACAAAGTCACGAAGACACTTCAGTAACAATGCTGCCCAAAAGACATTAAGAATAAACAGACCCAAGACAGTCAAGAGGTAGGTCAATACCGACTGCTCTCCAACACTCTTTACCTTCTTGGGCACGAGAGACGCTCTCGAGTTGATCCCAAATCCTGTTAATGACTTAATCTCAATATTTAGATGGTGATCAAGCATATGTCAATATCAATTAAGTTTAGAATTATTCTTTAGTGTTTCGGGAATAAAATCAAATAACGAACTCACACAATTCGACCTCACGAGTTTAGAACGAGTAATTAAGATCACATCATCTACATCCAACCAAAACAATAAATTTAGCTAGACATAATATTAAATGAAATCACAAAACATATAAGGGAAATCATACTTGAAATTAAACTGGAAATGGTTGCTGCTCAAAAACGTAAGTCAGCAACTAAGGTCTTGACTTCAAGTCAACAACTGAAAACTAATGCAGAAATACTGAAAATGAAATGTAAAAGCAAATGCCCGTAGGACTTGTTTCTTCCTCACGCTCTCTCAAACTAGAATGCAGAAATAAATCTCGAACTCTTCCATTACAAAGTGAAGTCGGCCATATATATATAGGCGATGGATTTAGGGTTAGGTTAGAATCCTTGTTGGTTAAGGACTCTTTCCATGCATAATCACCTCCTTCCTTATCCATGCAGCTGCGATTTACTTCCCTTACATGGTAGATATCTTCTTTGATTAGGTTCGGCTAGGATAAGAAAAGAAATCTTCGATGCTTATCCTCTTCCTTGGAAAAGAAGAAATCTGCTGCTGCTCCGACTCACTTCTCGACTTCAACGTGTGCATTCTGTGTCACTTCCTATGCTGACCAAGATCCTAGCTCCTCCGGGCACTCTGTCTATTAGCTTCAAGGATATGGGGAGGTACTTCCTGATTTGTAGATTGAATAGAACGTTGTTGCCCAGCAACAAGCTTTCAGTCCTATGCTCATTTGCATTGTATCGCCATCTCAGCATCTCAACAACAAATTTTCACGAGATTTGCCCAAGTTCCCACCTGTTTTTCCCTGCACACAATCTCTCGACTTCGTGTCCTCCCAGACACACTTTGACTCGATAAAGACCAAAAAGAACAAGAAAAACACAAGAAAAGATTGACACAAATATGGGTTCATCGTGTGCTCGTGACAAACGCGGAACTAGATGCGTATAATTGTCATTTTTCATCAAACTACCTCTCGATGGTCATTCTAAGGGTCTTCAAACACGAACAAATTGGTATACATCTAGCAAACTTCAAAACTTTATTGAATTATTCTGCGGCATTCGACGTCAGATTACTATATCGTCGGTCCAGATACAAACATCGAGCCCACTTCTCCAGACCAATGGATATCAGCTTGGCATGTGCTTCGGGTTTTGCCGAAAGTATATCGCTCATCGCTTTCTCGTAGGATGATCTCCGATATGCAAATGCTGTTTTATGATACAACTTGGAGATAGACTTTCCATAAGTAACCATGTTTTTCAGTATGTGAAAGTAGCATAGGCCATGGAATATGACAGGATAGATGTCTCGAATTGCATTCCAATATAATCACCGGCCTAAGACAGTACTGGAATGCAACGATAGAAGCTGACAACGCCATAAAACAGTGTTCGAATCGGAAATCATCAGTGCTAAAACTGTAGTCAACAATCGAACCTGGATTCTCTTTCTGGAGCATGTAGAGATATTGAGGAACCATCTTAAACGAATTGTCATATCCACCATACAACATCTCCAGGGCCTTGTTCCGTGCTCGCAGACACACATTGTAATTTACAGTCACGCCATATTCTCGCATAAGACTTGCCATAATCATCTTCGGTGTGATGATCCCTTTATGATTTTTCATGCCTTTCGCAAAATGAGCTGCAATCATACTAGATTCGACCTTCCTCTCCATTAGAGGATGGTTCATATTGATTGTGCAAGTATGCATCAGGACGAACATGTGAATATGCCAATAGTTGCCCTCTTTCCTAGCACGCAATTCGAAAGAACACACCGTGCCAAACTTGCATTTGTTAGTAACATGCCCCGTATCTGATCGCGGAGAACAAAACTCAGCTCGTTGTTCCAAGTGCCTCAACCCAACTGCAAGCCTCAATTGCTCTTTCTCTTTTAATAGGGAGGTCATACCCAAAGGACCGTCAGACATGTTATCTAGAACAGTTTCAACAAGTGAAGCAGCGGGTTCCAGTGGAATCATGGGAACTAACCAATTTTGTAGGTCCGCCGCTTCAGTGGCGAGCTCCGTCTCCTCTTCAACAAGGGATGTACGACTTTTCTGCATCAGCATTGCCAAGAGCTTGTTCACGCCACCTTGAGTATGCACCCAGTTAACAAATTCAGCCAGAGTTCCAATTTTCAGAGTGGCAGTCTGTTCCTCTTCGTTATCAGTTTCGTCAGACTCGGATTCAGCACCATAGTCTTCATCATCTTCATCATCATCATCCTCTACGACAATGGCATAAGACTGCACAGGCTGTGGTTGCGGCTCTGGCTCTGGTGCTTGTGATTGCCCCTGAGCAATAACAATCGCTCCACTTGAGAAACCATTTGCGTCTCGCCAAGCCAATTGCATGAAGCCATACGTACGAGAGAATCGTTGTACTGCGAGTATTGAGACGGATACACATCATCATAGACAAATTGCGAAGAAGCATTCAGTTCAAAGCAAGGTCTATACATAGAATCACTGTGCCCGATATACAACGTAGGCTCAGACTCAGTAGCACACAATCGACGAAGTTGATCATCATTACTCAAATTATATTTTTCGACACCAACTTGAGACGTGGAAAAATAGAATATTTCAAAACTACAACTTAACGATCTAGACATCATTATGAAATTTATTTGTTCCTTAATGTTGGAAAAACTTATCATATCCAACGGAAGATAGAAAGTGCGCTCTTCTCCGCCATTATAAACATAATCGTCCCAAACGCTGTTGAATTTAACGCGAACATCTTGCACTCCATCTGAAATAATTTAAAACGATTATTAATATATAAATATACACATATATAATTAAAATAAATTAATAAAACACATAATTCCGTACAGATCGCCAAAATATTATACAGATCGCGCTATAACGTGCATAGACCTGTATATTATTTTTGCGATCTGTATTATTTTTTATTTTTAAAAAAATTAAATTAATTTGTTTAACACTCAACTTTGAGAATTTTAAATTACAATAATGATGTATTAATCCACGTTTTTCAAATGCCTTTATAAAAGATTTTCAATTAGAACTATATTTCTGGAAACCCCAAACAATAATGTTATAAATAAAACAAAATAAAGAGTGTCACAGTTAATATACATTTTAAAAAAATGTACAGATCTGAATAATACTGCATAGGTCGATATCTCTATTTTGACCGACCTGTACAGATTTTTATCGATCTGTAAGATTTTATTTTAAAAATATTAATATTTGTGTTTAAGACGTACCTTTTGTAATTGCGAAATGAATACACAATGGAAAATTGTCTTCTAGTCTGTATTCAATTCGTTTCAAAAATCTCTTTATATAAAAAAATGATTTCGGACCTAATTTCTGCAAAATACAAGAAATAATGTTAGAAACATAACAGAAATAAATATTTTCAAATTTCTGTAAATAAAAAAAAAAATATAGAGCCCGAAAAACTTCTGTACAGATGGTATAGTATTACTGTCCATCTGTACAGAATATATGCGAGTTGTATGTTTATTTTTCTTTAAAAAATTGTAAATAATGTATTTTGATCACCTCTTTAGTATTCAATAACGATAATGACTAATGTAATTTGTTTGATCTAATATTAGCTCTTTCTTTTCTCTGATTTTTTTTTTCTTATGTTAGCATACAAATCAATGAAAGTGTGAATCATATATATAGGCTAAAGAATTCAATTCAATAATGCTTTCAATATAGCACCTACCCGCATGCATACAATTTTTGCATGCATAATAAGCTTTATTCACGTGGAAAATTACTGTCATCCCACATATTTTGGCCTTATTCAAAAAAAATGTATTCAAATCATGAGTCATCTGTACGAGGTAGAGTTGACAACACTCTTTTCTTTAAGGTAAAATTAAAGAAAAAACCTTAAACAAATGGTAGAAAGTACACTTTATGGGTCAAGTGAGTATAAAGAGTAGATAATTATCTAAGTGGGTATATGGAACACATATTATCCTAAAGTGGGTATGCAACTATGCATGGTGATTTTCTCTAATAGAAAACCGTTTTGTCCCTAGGCTAGGATAATTGTAGTCAGACTGGTTAATATTCAAATAATTTAATACTTGGAGTGAGTATACCATACCGCTCAATACAGAGACTTTCAGGATGGCACCTCCTTATCTAAATTTGAAGTCATGGTCACAAATTCTGACATGTGCTGCTCTTCAGTTGTGTATACATACATGTGTACAATTCTACACTTGTAGGAGAGAGCTAGCATATTATTCATCAACTCCACACACACACACATATATATGTATATTACTTATATTCCACTGAAGGAGCATATGAAGATACGTACATATTTGTTATACTACATCACATTCACATTGTTAACAACACATAATTAATTAATGTCGTAGCTTATGATGAGCCTCAAATATATATATAGATTTGCAGGGCACAAATTTGGAACATCAACCAATTATATATTTTCTTTTTCTTTTCTTTTCTATGACAAAAGTAGGTTAGGAATTGTTATTGTTAGTGTGTTGTTGAAAATTGCTTCAACTAGTCTGATGTGACCACACACACACACACATTTGAATTCAGAGCAGCTTTCTAATTCTGGGATTGGCCATTTCTTTTCACAATCTGATTTATGTTTTTGGCTTCAACGAAAGAGCAGTCGAAATGTCTAGATATAGACAACAAACCATTGGGTGCAGTGCATGGACCATTAATTAACATATAAATAATGTAGTACCACTTTCAACTCCCACCAACGCCTAATAAGTGGAGTCGGTTTGTAAGTACAGTACAACCACTAGCGCTGTGCTTTTATCTAAAGCACTCTCACGAGTAGGGGCTGCTACATGTTTCTGTGTTGAGTCTGCAAGCAACAAGCATCGGATAGGCTTAAATTTCAGAAAACAACTTTGTACAATATACTATACAACACAAATTAAGGGAGAAGAAAGATGATAGAGTTATTATCTCATCCCCGAATAAGTTACCTTAATATGACAAAATAAATATTACTATTGTCTTATTGGCTTCACCAGTTTCGACGACATCTACATAAGCTTTTTGATTTTTTTCTATTTTATAAATTTAATAAGTTAATTGGCACGATACATATTATCTGCACAGAATTGGGGCAGCGGCAGCCTAGATTTTCTCCTCAAAATTGGTCTGGTCAGAGCTGTTCGGGGGTTGTCTTAAAATTGAGCCTTCTTTTTAATGACAAAATGGAGGCACAGCCCAAAGGTGAATTCTTGATCCAAAATTCTGATTCAAGTCTGGCCAGGACGGGCCTGATATGGTGAGCTCCACTTTTCGGACTTTCAATGTTTGAATATTTTTTTACCAATTAAGTTCATCATCTCCCATAAATTATTTTATCTACTCTCATTGCATATTTCTTTTGCACTGTTGTATTCATGTATATGATAAAAGTCTCCCCATATACTTAAAATGGGGGAACGGATGCAGAGTAAGGGTGGAGAGGTGAGTTCTTGCAATGGATCTTCAATTATTGACTATTAATTTATAGGGTCTTTGATATGAATTAGATTATTGAGTGTTTCTTTACTGATACCTCTGTTCTGTTTTACTCATTTATGTGATAAAGTCTCCTGTATTTAAAATGGTGGAACGGTGGCCAAAGGCCAAATACCGAGAGATGAGAGAGGTGAGTTGTTGCTATGGATCTTCAATTACATACAGATAATTAATTATACGATCTTTGGCATAAATTCAATTAAATTATTGAGTACTGATATCTCTGTTAAATGGCTTAAGGTGAGATGGAGACAAAACAGGTGCTCAAAATCAAAACATGGGGGGAAGGTCATTCTCGATCTGCGTCTTTAGGTATTTAAATGTTTGTTTTTTTCGTTTTCTTTTGTTCTGATAATGGTGCATTTGCATCATTTTGAGTTGCAGTGCTGCATCAATGATAGTTCAGTTGATCGAATTAGCATGCTTCCTGATGAATTATTGAGCTTCATACTGTCCCACATCACATTTAAGGAACAAGTTGCAACTAGCATACTTTCTCGTCGATAGAGATACTTGTGGACCTTAAAAACTAGTCTGGAATTTGACGATATAGACTCATTATCGAGTATATACTCATTATGGCAGAGGAAATTATCAGATGAGACGTTGTTATCAGCAGTCGAGAAGGCAAAGTTGGATTTTGTGAGTCGGGTCATCACGTAAGGTATCAACCATGGAGAATTTCAAAGTGTAGTTTGATTTAGGCCAAAATTATGAAGGATATATTAACGAGTGGCTCAGACATGCTCTAGCATGTAAGGTTCAGAGGCTTGAGTTAAACTTGTACTCGAGACTTGTGCCAACAGCAGCAAATGAGCATTATGTCTTCCCAGACACGTTTTTTTCACATATAGACGAGGAAGTTGGCTCTAACCCTAACCGAATCTATTTTAAGCAGTTAAAGGCAATATCATTGAATTGTGTGGGTGTGGATAGTAAAGCCCTCGAGTTCTTCTTACATAATTGTCCTCTCCTTGAAGACTTGTCTGTTTCCAATTCATTAGAGCTGTTGAGTCTGAGGGGTTTCCGGGCCATTTCCTTCACTGAAACGCTTGGAAATAAGCGATTGTTCCCTCAATTCACTCGAGATTTGTGATGTAAATCTTGTTCGTTTCATGTATAGTGGAAGGAAGATACGTTTTCTTCTTCGGAACCTTCACGCTGGTGCACGTTTTCGTCACATGAAAGTAAACGTTGCACAATTTTCAAGCATCCTGGAGCAGTTAGAGATGCTTACTTTACATCTGGAGGTAAAATCCGATGCCTGTAGCTGTGTTGTTTTACCTTTATCGTGATAGAATTTCTTCATCACTTTTGCATTTCATTTTGCTGGACAGAGGTCTCTGACATCATTTCTTTTACCTGTGAGATTGAGCAATCTGAAGCAATTAGAGGTGGTGGTGCCGTCGAATCTAACAATCCATGATGCATCTCTCCTTGGGCTTACTCACTTAATACAATCAGCACCTCGCCTGCAAAAAATTGTGGTTGAGGTAATAATTATCATTGTCGTTTATTTGGTTTAGAAATCTTGTAGTGCCTCTCTCTATGACATGCATGATATCTAAGGTGACGAGACGTGCATTCTTTTGCAGTCAAGTCGAACATCTGCAAGATTCCCTAAGAGTGAATTGCAAAGGATGAAGAGAGAGAATTCAGCATATCCTCATCCTCTGTTGGAGGAAGTTGAGTTTGTGGGTTTTTGTGGCTGTCCAAGTGATTTGGAGTTTGTTTTCCATTCCGTCGACAACGCTGCTGCGCTGAAGAAAATTCTCATCAATATGATAGAGTGAAGACGATAGGAAAGAAAAAGAACTATATTATTCAAGAAAGATAAACACCTCAAAGAGATACACAGGAAATAAATCTTGCAGCCACAGCGCAAAGCCGCAAATCCTATTGATCTCCAACGATGCTGACCCCAAAATCTATTAGAATATTTAAATACTTAATTACTTGAGGATCAAGTAATTTACTAACCCTAACTAAGGCCCATACCAAAAAGGCCGACCCAAACAAATAACTAATACACTTAAACATAAACTAAAACATAGAATACTAATAAGTAATAAATATTAAATTCCAGCTACAAACTCCAGAATGGTTGTTCTGGGTAGTATACGCACTATTTGGCAGGCTGAAATAATACATCTCTAGCTTCACTTAATATGAGACCATTTAAACTGTACCTATTTATTTATCGAGGTACCATATGTCGAGCTCATCATATATCTATATACCTATTATTAAAAAGAGGATTCTTATTAAATTTATTTGCCTAATATATTTCTTTTATTATATTTATTTTAAGTGTAATATTGTAAATTTATATTTTGATTAAGCTTAAGTATACTCTTTGTTTATAAGAAATCTTCTCCTAATAAAACTCTTCTAATATCACTTAAAATTAATTAATTATCATAAAGAATCGAGTACGACATCTCTATCAAATAAATAATAAATAGTATTCTACAATTTAATTGTCACAACAATTATTATATTTCATTGTATCTCACCTCATAATAATGGGGTGGACTTGGGTGCACTCAATGCATAAAGTGAGACGGGTTGGACCCGACCCGACCCGACCCGACAAAGATCCGCGTATTATCCATAAGTCGGGCGCGTGGAGTACACGCGCTTCAAACGGCGCGTCCACGCACCCGCCAACCTTTTTTTTAATACAGTTTTACATACCCTTTAAATAAATTCTTTTCCGAACATAACACAAAAAGTCTCTTAGCCCACTGGGTAGAGCTTCCGCCTTCCACAATATGACAAGCGTTCGTTTGAAGCCCATGAGAAGCAGTCCAATCTCTTCATTCTTTTCTTCGTTTTTCCTTTTTCTGTTTTTCTTCTTTTTTCTCCTCCTTCTATTCTCATTTCTTCATTTTCAACTTTTTTTTTGAGGTAATCCATCGATATAGCCACTTTAACTAGGTTAACTACAATAGTTGGCAAGGAACTTAATATGGTTAATTCTAGCCAAAGATGTATTTTTTGGATAAAAATACCCTCTTCTTTCACTTTTTCTCCTTTTCTCTCTCATCTTTTATCTTTTTTTTCTTCTTTCTCTTTCTACTCTTCTTTTCTTCTTTCTCTGCTTTCTCTGCATTTTTTCTTCATCTTTTTTTTTTCTATTTTCTTCATGCTGCCGCCATTGTTCTTCTTCTTCTCTCTCTCTCTCTCTCTCTCCACCGCCGTCGATCTTCTCGCCACCGCCGCCGTTGTTCTTTCTCTGCTTTCTCTGTGTTTTTTCTTCTTCATCTTTTTTTTCTGTTTTCTTCCCGTCGTCACTGCTGTTCTTCTTCTCTTTGCTCTCTCTCCACTGCCATCGATCTTCTCTCGCCGTCGATCTTCTCGCCGCCGCCGCTATTCTTTCTCTGCATTTTTTCTTGCGGGCGATACGATCTCCTCTCTCCCGCTGTCGATCTTCTCTCGTCGTCGTTGTCTTCTCTTGCCTCTTAGATTTTTATTCTCCGATTTCGCGACTTGATAGATTGGTTGGTGAGGTTTTTAAGATCTGTGTTTTGCTGGGTTTTATTGTGTTTTTTCTGTATTTTGCGATTTTGTTACGATACGAAATCATAAATTCGTAACAGATAAACAAGGCATATTGATACGAAATGTCAAATTCGCAACATGGAACTGATACAAAATGTTAAAATCGTAACATGTTATTACCTAAATTCCAAGAAACGTGTTACGAAAATATGAACTAGCAACAGAATATTCAATACGAATGCTAATTTCGTAACATAACATGTTTCATTTCGAAATTTTCAAATTGCCACAAACATGACAAACTGATACGAATTCATAAGATCATAACATGGAATTATGACAAAGTGATACGAAATCATAAATTCGTAACAGAGAAACAAGGGATATTGATACGAAATGTACAATTCGTAACAGAGAAACAAGATACGAAATGTAAAATGTACAATTCGTAACAGAAAAATAAGATACGAATTCGTAATGCTAAGTGTTACGAATTTGATGGATTCTTAATGTAAAATGTTACGAAGTTACCAAATTCGTAATATGAAATTTATTAATTCGTTGCAAGGTTGACGACGTTGATGTTACGAATTTGAGGAATTTGTAATCTGTTATGTTACGAATTTATTAATTTCGCAATACGAAATCAACGATTCATGATATTGTTGTTACGAATTGTATGAATTCTTAATGTATTATGCTACGAATGTATGAAATTCGTAACACAAAATTAAAGATTGTTTTTATGTTACGATTTGTTATTTTCGTAACTGATTTATTACTATTTGTTGATTTCGTAACGAAACGATTTGTTACAATTTTGTTTTGGTGTTACGACTTGTTTGTTTTCGTAATTGCTTTATCATATAGCGTGGTGTTACGAAATCATGAATTGGTAATAGAGAAATAAGACACATTTGATTCGAAATATTGAATTCGTAATATGGAATCATGACAAACTGATACGAAATCATAAGATCGTAACATGGAATTATGACAAAGTGATACGAAATCATAAATTCGTAACAGAGAAACAAGGCATATTGATACGAAATATAAAATTCGTAACAGAGAAACAAGATACGAAATGTAAAATTCGAAACATGGAACTGATACGAATTGATAAAATCTCAACAGAAAGTCAAGGCATAGTGATACGAAATGACAAAATCGTAACATGGAATCAAGGCATACAGAAACGAAATGCCAAAATCTTAATAGGAAGTCAAGGCATAGTGATACGAAATGCCAAAATCGTAATCTGTTATGTTACGAATTTATTAATTTCGTAATTGATGATATTGTTGTTACGAATTGTATGAATTTGTAATGTCTTATGTTACGAATGTATGAAATTCGTAACACAAAATTAAAGATTGTTTTTGTCTTACGATTTGTTGTTTTCGTAACTGATTTATTACTATTTGTTGATTTCGTAACGAAACGATTTGTTACGATTTTGTTTTGGTGTTACGACTTGTTTGTTTTCGTAATTGCTTTATCATGTAGCGTGGTGTTACGCAATCATAAATTGGTAATAGAAAAACAAGACACATTTGATTCAAAATATTGAATTCGTAACATGGAATCATGACAAACTGATACGAATTAATAAGATCGTAACATGGAATTATGACAAAGTGATACGAAATGTAAAATTCGTAACAGAGAAACACGATACGAAATGTAAAATTCGAAACATGGAACTACTACGAAATGAAAAAATCTTAACAGAAAGTCAATGCATAGTGATACGAAATTGTGATTTTGTATCATAAAATCGTAACATGAAATCATAACAATGTGATACGAAAGTGTTATTTCGTAACAATGAATTATGACTGTGATACGAATTCATTGCTTATTACTTCAATGTCCGGATAGATTTGTTGCCGAAGGTTCAAACACAGACCTAATATTGTTCACTGTGCACTCACCACCGGTTAGCATGATTCGGTGGTGCTCGACTGCAAGATTCTTTCTCTTGAATGTTCATTCGATCTACAATACACAAACAATTAAACCATTCAGTAATTCAGAACATGTAACACATGTTACGAAATTATAATTTCATAACTTCAAATAAACTTATGAAAATGCACTAGTTACGAATTTCACAATTCGTAACACTATATATGAAATTCGTATATTATGTTGTGAATTTCAAAATTTACAACAACATATACTTAAAAATTTCAGTTTCGAAACCTTCAAATAGCCACAAACATGTTACGAAATTGTAATTTCGTAACATGTTATAACCTAAATTCCAAAAACGTGATATGAAAATATGAATTAGCAACATATTATTCAATACGAATGCTAATTTCGTAACATAAAATAATTCATTTCGAAAATTTTCAATTGTCACAAACATGTTACGAAATTCTACTTTCGTAACTTCAACTAAACGAATCAAAATGCACAGTTAGTTACGAATTTCACAATTTATAACACTATATACGAAATTCGTATATTATGTTGCAATATTCAAAATTCGCAACATCACATACTTAAAAATTTCAGTTTTGAAACCTTCAAATAGCCACAAACATGTTACAAAATTGTAATTCCGTAACATGTTATAACTGAAATTCCAAAAACATGTTACGAATTAGGGTTCTAAACAGATATGAGAAACCAAAAATCAGATGTGAACATTCAAACAAGTTCTAAACACAAATTCGTATATAGTGTTGCGAAATTTGAAACTATATACGAATTCCGTAGCATGTACACAACGAAATTTCCGTTGCGAAACATTCAAGTAGACACAAACATGTTACGAAATTCTAATTTCATAACTTCAAATACACTTATGAAAATATATAGTTAGTTACGAGTTACAACATTCGTAACACTATACGAAATTCGTATATAGTGTTGCGAATTATGAAATTCGTAGCATGTTATGAAGCAAAACATTCAAATTACCACAAATTACCACAAACATGTTACGAAATTGTAATTTCGTAATATGTATATTACCGAAATTCCGAAGTGAAACATGTTACGAAAATATGAAATAGCAACAGATCTGGGAACAAAAACAGATCTGAGAAAAAAAAAATGCAGATCTACGCCGGGATATGATAAATTCAAATTTTACCTATTCCTCGTCGCGACGGCTGACGGTGGCGCTGGCGGAAATGGGAGGTGGCTGGACGGCGGAGGGTGGCACGATTTGGCGGAGGAAAATAGGGTTTTTTGGTGGTGGGAGAGTTTTTTTAGAGAGAGAAAAATGAGGATGGAAAATGAAATGGTGGGGATGAGAGTGGTGGGACACGTTTTTTTTTTATGAAAAATTGATAATAACTTCAACCCTATAGTAAGGGTATAATTGTCCAAAAAACATATTTTTGGCTATAATTTTACCATATTATATTCCTTGTCAACTATTGTAATCTAAGGGGGGATTTTGCTATATCACTCCTTCACTCTTTTTTTTTCTTCTTTTTGTTTCCTTTTGTTTTCTTCTTTTTTCTCTTCCTTCTTTCTTTTTGTTTTCTTTTTATTTTCTTTTTTGAACAACTCTTTTCCCTTTTGCTGATTTTTTTTTCTTTATTATTTTTTCTTCTATGTAGAAGGTTTGTTTTTTACTTTTTTTTTATAAATTATTTATTCTATTAAAATCAGTTAATTTCTAATTAGTTTTATTTTCAATTACTTCACCAAGTAACTAAAAGTATGAGTTGTCGTGAATAAAAGTAAACATTTGCCGTTAAGAAAAGTAATAGTTGTCAAACATTAGCTTTTATCATATCAATAATTACTTTTAATCACGAAAATAATTACTTAACCAAAGGCAAAATTGCATGTAAATTACTGACTTTATACCGAATTCGCATTTTAAGAATGACTTTTTAAAATTAGTCCTAAATTACTGGACTATTAATTGTATCTCGATTGAGTAACTCCGGCGGGTTTCACCCAATTTCTTTGCTGACATGTAGCATTAATTGCTGATCTGTATTAATTAATGCTGATGTGCTCGTAAAACGACGTTGTTATATGTAGTAGATGAAACGACGTCGTTTCTTCATCCCTCCAAAACGACGTGGTATCAAGGCTCACAACAAAACGTCGTCGTTCTACCTTTGGGAATTAGAAAGGCCTAATTCGTCTAAAGCAGACAATATCCACTACACTCTCACAAAAACCCCACACCCACACCATTCGAATCCTTAACCCCTCTTCATTATTCTGACAAAAATGCAATTTGCACACAAAAATATCACTCGAAGCTGTTGATTAGAATAGTTTATGCTTGATTTTTGTCGTCGCGTGTTTAGAAGGTTGTTCGAGGCTGAAGAGGTGTGGTCCCAAAAGTTGCAGGAGTAATGGCAGACAGGTAGGTCCCCAATCTCTTTTGTTTATGTCAAATTGAGGCAATAATTAATGCAATTTCACAATTTTTTACATAGATTTCGGTATTTTGAAAGTTACAGTTAGGGCTTGCATTTGCAATTTTGGAATTTCGTGCTTATTCATGAGTTTTCGTAGGGTTTGATGGGTTTTTTTTTTTTTTATGTTTCAATGATTTTGCTGCTTATGTTCATCATGGTGGTGAATTTGTCACGTTAGACAATGTGGATGTATATGTAGGGGCCGAATGCGAGGGTTTTCTTGATCTTGATGCAGACTGCTTTGGATATTTTGATGCAGTAGAGTTAGTTGAAAAACTAGGGTATTGTACTTGGGAAAAATTGTGGTATCGTTTCCCTGGGACTCAATCGTTTAGGATAATCAAAGATGATAAAGATGTCATGGCGATGTTATTTCATCTTGTTGGTGGACGTAGGGTTCTTCATTTATATCTTGTGGGTGGGAGACTTCGGACTGTTAATGAAGGTGGTGCTTCAAAGAGTAAGGGTGAGGGTGAGGCAGCTTCAAAGAGTAAGGGTGAGGGTGAGGGTTCAGGTGCAGCAAAGAGTAAGGGTGAGGGTGAGGGTGAGGGTGAGGGTGCAGCAAAGAGTAAGGGTGAGGGTTTAGATGATGACTTAGATATAGATTGGGGTGACATTGATTTGGAGGGTACAAATGTGAATAAGAAACCAACTCCAGATGGTGAAAAGGAGGTTGAGGTGATTGAGGGTGAACCTGATTTCAATGAGGGTGAGTTTAGTGATGAATTTAGTGAGGATTCAGATTATAGACCTTTTGATGGTGATGGTGAGGCATCTGATGATGGCCTAGGGGATGATGAATTAGCTTCTGAAGATGAAGAGTATGTAGCTGCTGCGCAGAAGGTGAGGAAGGGAGAGAATCTCTTTGACTTGGTGGAATTAGCTGAAAAGAGAGGTCAGGGATTAGGCTTGAAGCAAGGCCAAGTTCCTGAGGCCACAAAAGAACCTGATTACCAATCTTCTGATGGTGATGTTTGCTCTGACTCAACTGATGAGAAGAATGAAGGACCCAGAAATATGAAGTTTAGGTTTGTTTATGATCCAAGGGGTGATCCTAAAACTTTGAAGCTACAGCTTGGAATGAGATTTGATGATGGATTCCAGTTAAGAAAAGTGCTAAGAGAAAATGCAATAGCTAATGGATGGCACATCAAGTTTGAAGCTGTGGGTAAGAGTAAATGCCAGGCTACATGCAGACCACCTTGTAGCTGGAGGGTTTATGGTTCTATTGTGAAGGGTGAAGACAAATTTTGCATCAAAACATATGATCCTAAGCACACATGTAAAAGAAATCAAAGTAACAAGCTTGTTAGCTCCAACTGGATAGCTAAACAATACATGAATGTGTTCAGAATTCAACCTAACATGCCTATTCCACTGCTAGTAGAGGATATTAGGAAGAGGTTTAGGGTTGTAGTTCCAAGGGACAGAATGTACAGAGCAAGATCCCTTGCTCAGGAAGATATTAGAGGCTCAGTTGAAGAGCATTATGGGATGCTTAGGAACTATGTTGCTGAAATGATGAGGGTTGATCCAGATGGAAAGTACCAGTTGTTGTTAGGTGAAGATTCAGTTTTCAGGGGGCTATACATAGGATACAGTGCACTCAGAAATGGCTTCAAAAAGAGTTGTAGACCATTGATAGGACTTGATGGTTGCTTCCTCAAGACCTATCTTGGTGGAATATTGTTGTGTGTTGTTGCTAAAGATGGCAACAATCAGATGTTCTCTATCTCCTGGGCAGTGGTTGAGGTTGAAAACGAGGAGTGCTGGAGTTGGTTCTTGGAAATACTTCTTGAAGATTTGGCCATCACAGATGGAGTTGGTTGGACTATTATTTCTGACCAACAAAAGGTAACACCACCTTATTTGCATTATTTTGACTATGTATTAATTCTGCTATTTGCATTCTCACTAAGGGTTTGGTTTTAATTGTAGGGACTGATTAATGCTGTAAGCAAGTTGGCTCCCTTGGCTGAGCACAGAAACTGTGCTCGGCATGTCTACATGAATTGGAAGAATCACCACAAGGGAACAATCCTGAAAAAACTGTTCTGGGCATGTGTGAGAAGCACTTACCTGGCAGAGTACAAGGAAAATCTGGAGCACTTGAAGGCAGAAAATGAAGCTTCACATGCAGACTTTGTTGCAAGAGATGTCCAGAAATTCTGTAAGGTTTTTCTTTCTCTGCATCCAACAAGTGACAGGGTAGATAACAATATTGCTGAAACATTTAATGGCTATATACTACATGCACGTGGGATGCATATCATTCATATGCTGGAACACATTAGAAAATCTTTGATGGTGAGGCAGGTAGATAATCTGAAAGCTATGGCTATGTTGTCTGATAGAATCTGTCCTGTGATCAAAACAAAGCTTGAAAAGTTGATGGTGCAGAGTGTTGATGCTTATGTGTTCCCTAATTGTGAAAACAAGTATGAGGTGCATATTGAGGGTCAAAAATTTGTGGTTGATATGAACAAGAGAAGCTGTGTTTGTAGAAAATGGGATTTAACTGGGATACCTTGTGTGCATGCATGTGCTGCAATTCATTTTAAGGGGGAAGAGGCAGAAGAATATGTTCACAACTATTATACCATAGAGAGGTACCTGCTGGCTTATAAGTTTGCAATACAGCCTTGTGTGAGTGAGAAGATGTGGCCTCAAGCAGAGGGTTATGCTGTGAAACCACCCTTGATTAGGAAGATGTCTGGCAGACCCAAAAAGAACAGGAAAAAGGATCCACAGGAAGATCCAAAAAAACCAAACAGGCTGAAGAGGTTTGGGCTTAGAATTACATGTCAAAACTGCTTCCAACAAGGCCACAATTCCACTACATGCAAAAATGCAAAGGTTCCACCTCCAGCAAAGGTACCTATTTCTTCTTCAAATTGTTAGATGTAAGTTTTGATGTATCACTGAACTAGTGCATCTTTCATGAATCAGGGCAAGAGAGGTCGACCCAGAAAATATCCAGATCAACCACCAAGGCCACAAAACAGAAAGAGTTTAGGGGTGCCTGCATTTACTTTCATCTTTTAAATTTTTTCATAACTTCATTTACTTTCTGATTTTGTATTCTGTTTCTGATTTTGATGCAAGTTTGCTTATGTTGTAGATGCCAAAGAGAAGAAGAGTGGCAAATCAAGAGCCATCCTCCTCAGCTTCTACACTTACCAGACACCCTTCTTCAAAAGGCAAAGCTGGCCCTTCAACACAAGAGAGCATAACTCCAGCAACAAGGAATGCATAGGACAGGGTGTTGGCATTAGGCATGAAAAACTGTTTTTTTTGCACAAGTTGAACTTGTATATTTTGTTAATTAAGTACACTTGTTTTGTGACTTAATATATTTTGCTTGAAATACACTAGCTGCGACCATCAATTGTATGCTTAAGGCTCATTTTGTGGATGTCTTGATCAATGCAAAGGCTCATTTTGTGCAGTTGTTCATTAATTAGCCTTGTTTCATCTTTGTATCCTGTTTACTTGATCAATGCAAAGGCTCATTTTGCTTGACTTAATATATTAAGTATCCTGTTTACTTGATCAATGCAAAGGCTCATGTTGTTCATAACTTTGATTCGATATACTGCTGTAAAGAAATAAGATGTAGACACTTCAATGTAATAAAAAGATGCACAAAATAAGACACTAGATTTCGAACAAATTATATCTTCAAATCATTCAAAAAACATCAAATTCTACATCAGTTTCCACCCTAAAACAACATTAATTCACACATGACTTTCCACCCAAAATACATCTTCAAAATGACTACAACAACATCCACAACCAAAGTCAGTTTCCACCCTAAAACAACATCTTAAAAAGGAGCAAAATAACAACAGCAAATGCAACCAAGAACCATCTCATCATACGTTCCATATTCTTCATCTTCTTGGCCATTTTCTTAAACTCTTGAACATCTACACCAACTTCACGTTCTGCATTCAATTCTTCATTCAATTCTTCGCCAGAAATGTGCTCATTTCTCTTCTCTTTAACTGCTCCTTCCATCAGTTTCTCTAGAGCAAGATCCCTCTCAAGCTTAATCTTTTGGAAACATTGTTTGTAGTATGGAGTTAGCTCCAGGTCAAGCCAATCCCAATACGTACAACCCCACACTACATGAACACTGAATTTAATCAAAATGGTTTCAAGACATGAAATCCATAATTTATTCAAAATCAAAATGAATCCTAAATTTATTCAAAATCAAACATTTGCAGCAATATTGTACTCACCCGTCCTCTGCTTCGACAAACAAAATATCGCCTCTCCGGGTTTTCCACTGAATTCGAAGACCTCATTATTGCACGGTTTCCACATTTGCAAATCCTCTCATGCTCGGAATTCAACATATTGCTTGACCTTGTGTGCGAAGAGAAAGAGGCCATCAACAACTAATTGGAGCCCTAAACGCGAAATCTACAGAGGAATGAAGAGGCAATGACGGCAAAAGGGAGAGGGAAAAGAGGGAAAATCTGCATTCTCTGGAATTCGATGAAAAGAGGGGAAATCTTTAGGGCATTTGTGTATATAAGTGTTTTAATTATGAAACGACGACGTTTTGCCGCCTCCAAAGCGACGTCGTTCGATATACTCGAACGACTTGCCATGTCAGCATTCCGAGCTACATGTCAGCAAAGAAATTGGGTGAAACCCGCCGGAGTTACTCAATCGAGATACAATTAATAGTCCAGTAATTTAGGACTAATTTTAAAAAGTCATTCTTAAAATGCGAATTCGGTATAAAGTCAGTAATTTACATGCAATTTTGCCCTTAACCAAATAACTAAAAGTACAATTTGTCATGAATAAAAGTAAACATTGTCATTAAGAAAAGTAATATTTTTGAAACATTACTTTTCTTCGTATCAATGATAACTTTTCATCATGGCAATAATTACTTGACTAAAAAACTAAAAGTACAAGTTGTTGTAAATAAAAGTAAACATTTGTCGTTAAGAAAAGTAATAGTTGTCAAACATTACCTTTTATCATATCAATAATAACTTTTAATCACGAAAATAATTACTTAACCAAATAACTAAAAATACAATTTTTCACGAATAAAAGTAAACACTGTCATTAAGAAAAGTAATATTTTTGAAACATTACTTTTCTTCGTATCAATGATAACTTTTCATCATGGCAATAATTACTTGACTAAAATACTAAAATTACAAGTTGTCGTAACTAAAAGTAACATTTGTCGTTAAGAAAAGTAATGATTGTCAAACATTACCTTTCTTCATATCAATAATTACTTTTAATGACAAAAATAATTACTTAATCAAATATCTAAAAGTACAATTTGTTGTGAATAAAAGTAAACATTATCGTTAAGAAAAGTACTAATATTTTTGAAACATTACTTTTCTTCATATCAATGATAACTTTTCATCATGAAAATAATTACTTGACTAAAAAATTAAAAAGACAAGTTGTCGTAAATAAAAGTAAACATTTGTTGTTAAGAAAAGTAATGATTGTCAAACATTACCTTTCTTCATATCAATAATTACTTAACCAAATAACTAAAAGTAAAATTTGTCGTGAATAAAAGTAAACATTGTCGTTAAGAAAAGTAATATTTTTGAAATATTACTTTTCTTCATATCAAAGATACCTTTTCATCATGATAATAATTACTTGACTAAAAAATTAAAAAGACAAGTTGTCGTAAATAAAAATAAATATTTGTCGTTAAAAAAAGTAATGATTATCAAACATTACCTTTCTTCATATCAATAATTATTTTCTATCACGAAAATAATTACTTAACCAAATAACTAAAAGTACAAGTTTTCGTGAACAATTCCATTTACTAAAGTATTTTCAGTTTGCCATATTATAGGAGACATGAGGAAATGGGAATTGGGAAAAGGATGACTTGGTGGAAAGACTTGTGTAAACATGTCCTTGGTGCTAATTGGTTTGTGGAAAATCTCATAAAAAAATTGGGGATGGGGTCAGACTAGTTTTTGGAAAGATAAATGGGTAGGTGACAGCAGCTTGGAAGTGAGTTTCAACAGGCTCTTTAGAATAGCATTAGATAAAGAAGTTTGCATCAAAGAAAAAGGAAAATGGATACAGAACTCTTGGGAGTGGAGTTGGAGTTAGAGGAGGGAATTGTTTGAATGGGAAAAGAGTTTGTTTGTTTGGTTCTTATCTCTTATTGACAGATTTAAACCAAATCAAAATAAGGAGGACGAATGGAAATGGATGGCAGAAAGCAATGACTTGTATTCAACAAAGTCGGCTTACAAAGAGATTGAGAAGAATGCAAGTCAAGGAAGCCCAACGCGTGAAAGATTGAAGATATTTGGTGCAAACTTGCTCCAAGTAAAGCAACTTCATTCTGTTGGAAATTTTTGCAAAATAGAATTCCGATCCGACAAAATCTCTCAAAAAGAGGAGTGTTACACGAGCATGAGGATGACAGGTGCCCTTTTTGCTTGATACATTGTGAATCTGTCGAGCATAGTTTTTTCTCATGTGCCTTTGCATACAAGGTCTGGATCAGTTGTTATAGCTGGTTTGGAATCAACTATGTTGGACATGCTAGTCCAATATGTCACTTGCAAAAATATTTGGAAATTTCACGGAGGAAGAGTTCGATGGAATGGTGGAAAGCCCTTTGGATTTGTGTCATTTGGAACATATGGATACATAGAAATGAGGTAGTTTTCAGGAATAAGCCGAACAGTTATGATGATCTTATTGAGATTATTAAAGTGAAGTTTTGGTTTTGGGTGTCAAATTTACTTCCTAGCATTGCTTGCTATAGATTTGGTGATTGGATTTATAATCCATCTTGTTGTCTTGAGTTGTTGTGATTTTGCTTCATTTTGTATTCGGTGAAATGTGTATTTTGTTTTACGGGTTGCACTCCTCGTGCATAATCGAAAGTTTTATTTACCTAAAAAAAATATAGATTCATAGCCGAATTTTTTTTTATATGCGGGGCATGCGGGTTTTACGGGTCAAACCCGACCCGTCTCACTCTATGCACTAGTGCATGGAAATTTTTGTGCATAATAATTGTGTATTATGAGGTCCAAAGATATTGATAAGAACATATACTGTTTTAGCTTATGATGAGCCATCAACCATATAAACATGCAGCTGTTATTGCCCCTACTTGCATATATAGATTTGTAGGGCACAAATTTGGACATCAACCAACTGCATATATTTTCTTTTCTTTTTTATGACAAAAGTAGGTTTGGTTGTTATTGTTAGTGTCCTAATTTTGTTGTTGAAAATTGCTTCAACTAGTCTGATGTGACCACACACATTATGGAGATCCAAATCACACACACACACACACACACACACACACATTTGAATTCAGAGCAGCTTCCAACGTGGGAGGTTTCCCTGTAACTGTAAGAGCTCACATTCTGGGATTGCCCATTCTTTTCACAATCTGATTCATGTTTTTGGCTTCAACGAAAGAGCACAACCAAGGCAATGAAACCCACACTGCATTTTTGCGCACTCGAAATGTCTAGATATAAACAACAAACCATTCGGTGCATGGACCATCAACATATAATGTACCACATTTTAACTCCCATCAACGCCTAATAAGTCGAGTCGGTTGTACAAGATTTTATTGAACAACCTCGCTCGTATGATTATTAGCTACTCCACAAGCGCTTTGCTTTTATCCAAAGCACACTCACGAGTAGGGGCTGCTACATGTTTCTGTGTTGAGTCTGCAAGCAACAAGGGCGATGCAGAACAACCGAATTGAAGGATAGGCTTAAATTTCAAAATATAACTTTGGACAATATACAACACAAGGGGAGAAAGATGATAGAGTTATCTCATCCCCCAATAAGTTACCTTAATATGACAAAATATTACACCCCATGATATTTAACTGAGTGACAACCTCAAAATTCCAAGACATCATTTTTATAATTACAACTCTAGGTCTCCTCCACCTGCTGATATTTTTAACGAAACTGTAACACCAATTCAAGGAAAGCAAGAGCCAGATTCAATTAGATTTCATCTCAACGTCATCAATGTCACCCTCTTTCGAATTGGCATTAGCTATATCTTCAGGGAGGAGGCCGAGCAGTGGTAAAGGTAACAATGAACTGAGATTGCAGAGAATAATGAGAAGGGCTAGATTGTCAAATCTATCCTTTGTGACACCAAAGAGTTGAGTTAGTCCAGCTCCCATCAGACCCCCGAGTACACTGCCAGCATTGCAAATTGACATAAGGGTCGCAAAAAGAGTTGCTTCGACACCCTCCGGGCATAGTTTTGCTGCTAATACGAGAACAGGCATGAACGACACCTATCATGGAAACTTAATGTTAATCTTGACGAAATATACATATTTATCATGAAAGAGAAATATATACCTGTCCAAGAACTGTTAAGATCAAGGAGTCACCAATTGCAAACCATTCGTCACTTATACCAAACCGCCTGTTTAATCCAGTTACAAGCACAACCTAAAAGATGACAAGGAAGCCCACTTCAATGGAAAATACAAATGTGCAAGTTGCATATGATGAAAAAGGCCTCAAATCGAAGGGCATGTACATACCTGAGTCATCCCAAGGGTTGAACCAATAAGTGTAGTTGCCAGAAATATCTTTCTCAAGCGAACCGTTTTCAAGTAACCATTGTAGACTCCAACACCAATCAGTGATGCAACAGATGTGACAAGCTTTACACGTCCCAGAAACTCGGGGGTAAAACCAAGTTTATTTGTACTGTAAAAAGAAATATAAAAATTGTAGTCGATACGAAGACATAAGATGAAATTGTTAAAAATAGCAAGATCTCAAGGATGGGAGAATTGACATACGTGAAATAAAACATGGCAGATTCAGAGTGTGGTGTCGATTGCCATAAGAAAATAAATAACGTGGGAAGAAATACATTGGGTTGCTTTACAGTACTCCACAATTGCACTATGCTACTTTTTGAGCTTGCTAGAAAGCCAGTATTACTGTCTGACAAGTTATTCTGTCCCCTCATCGAGCCAAATACAGGCTGCTCTTTCACAAGAACTGCAACTGCAGATGTTATCAAGGGAAGCAAAGCTGTTAATCCAAAGACAAACCTGCAAGTATTTAGAAGTTCATAAGTTAGAATAACATAACTGTTAAAAAGAAGATAGAACAATATCTGGCATACCTCACTCCATAAGCACCCACCAAGGATCCACTGAAGTAAGAACTCACAATGCTTCCAAAAGCAGAAGAACCCCAGCATAAAGATTGAAGAGATCCCGACATGCTTTGTGATTCACCACGAGCCCTTTCTACAACCATAGAATCAACAACCTGCACCACCCTTTATCACAATAAGCTACAAGGTGCAAAAATGAAATAACAGATAAAGGGCAAGTATGACACCACTCAGAAAAGGTCTCGTGTCTATAGAGCATATAAGTACATAGAATATGGTGCATATGCTGCAAAATTATGATCCCAAGAAAATGAGGAAAATGGAAAATGTGTTTCAGTAAGTCAGGATCTAGTGCATGCACAAATCATGATATCAAGGGGATTTTGGGAGAAATATAAACGTGTAAGAGCTTATTGTTAGCAGTCTCATAATTTAAGTAATGGTACTTACTACATCTGAAAATGCTACAGAAAATGATCCAAGAAGTATGCAAAAGGCAACGCCATATTTGCTGGCAACAAAGGTAGCCATCAAACTCCATGAAAGAGCACCTAGAAGTCCTGATAAGACCAAATATGACCTTCTTCGATAGCCAAAAAGCGGGACAGAGTCACTGGAAAGCATTCATAGTTAGTTTATTCCATTTATACCCAAATTAAAAAGGAAAAGGTAAACATCATGGTAGGTTGATAGGCACCTAATGAATCCATATAGGGGTTTGACAAGCCAAGGTAATGATGACACACCAGATATGATGGCTGTCTAGTCAACCATGAAGAAGTGTTAGTCATCGATCTTTTCTCCCAGAAATGCTTATCTTCATCAATCAATATATCTTAAAGAAAAAAGAGTTCCTAAATAGATAGATAGTGAATCTAGAGAGCCCAGAGGGCTTGTAAAGAAATAATTAATATGATAGGGGTCCTGAAAAGTGTCATTATTCTTCGAATAAGGTTGCCGTAAACTATTTCCAATGACATGGATTATCACTTGCTTCCATCAGCTGTTGAAAGACTAGGCTATACCAATTTCGATTCACAGATGAAATGCTTTTACAGCCTAGATTAGCAAGCTTGAAAAACATCAATCAACAGTGCCTCTTTCTTAATATTTTTGTACCACAGAAACATAATTCCAATATAAACTCCTGGGAAAAATAAACTGATGGATCTCCCGAAAGCTATTCAAGAATCCAGATTTATAAAAGGTAGCATGTTGATGCATTATTTGCAACCTAATTCAATATACATGATTACCTCCGCAGGATCTAGATGCAGGTCATCTTTCAAGTAGAAATTCACTGCAATCCTGGCAAGACCCAAAACACCCTGAACAAAATATACCATAGCAACAGCAATGTTATCTGGAGTTAATTCGACCCCATAGCATTTCATGGTGTTGGGATTAGATTTTTTCTTGAGTGAGGCAGCTTTACTGGTTACTGCAGTATCCTCATCCTCTCTTCCTGAAAATGCTAAGAAATTATGATATGAAGGGAAGAAAAGGAGGAAGACTGATATCCCACAAAGTGAGACATACACTCTCCAGTCCACAATCTCATATAAAACAAACCACAAGAAATGCAAGTGTATGATAACAAGCAAAGCTACCAGAACACAAAATCTGGATCATCGGATTATGATGAATCTCAAATAAGTTTTTCAAACCTCTTCTGTAGATTACCAGATCACATCCAGAAGTTTCAGGGGCCATTAATATTCTTTAAAATCTTCAACTATGTAGAGTAATGCCAATGAGACAGCTAGTGAACTGTTACGTTATTGCATTATCTAATAATCGTATGCCAACTCAAAAGAAAATTATCTGTAGCCGATAGATTACATTAGCCACTTCGGTTTTCTCCACACCCAAGATTTACAGTTTTTCATGACGACTAACCTCAAACCATTTTTATTGTCGCCCTTTTCAAACCCTTTACTCTCCTAACTTGAACGACATGACATTGCTAATTGCACATGGACGGATCACATACATTTTTCAGCCAATTTACCTAAAATCAATCAAATTCAAACAATTCTACACATACATAAAATAGATGCATCTCTACGATACGGCCATCTATAAAAAAATCCACTTCTACTGTAATGGAGACATCAAGGAGAGGGAGATATTAGCAAAAGCGACTTACGGTATCCCGAATCTATCAAAGGCTCGGAACTGGGATCGCGACGGAGAGAGGCGGACGGAATTGCGACGGAGACAGACATGCCTGATTACGGATGGGAGGAGGAGAATGGAAAGTGTTGATTGTTTTGAAGGGTAAGATTGGGAATGCATGTTTTGACTTCAACGTTTCGGTTAATTTATTTTCGGTTAATATTATTAGGAAGGAAAAGTAGAAAGCAGAAATTCGGCGGAAATAAGATACTCTTTTCTTTCGATTAATTAACAAGGAAACGCGAGTGGAATTTAATGATATAACTGGCTACATAAAATATATGGATAAGGTTCTTGTCAACACAACTATAATACTTAATTGAATTTTATTAGAAAGAATCGAAAAGAAAACTTACAATCAAAGAATCAAAGAAGCACCGTTCAAAAAATAGAAAAAAGTCTAAACATATCTTGTAAAAGATTGGTAAAAATTGTCCGCAAAAATTTCATCCTTAATCTGATCATGCGGAAAAAAGCCACCACCCAACCTCCATTTCCGAGCTCGCCATGCAGTCAGCAACTGAATTTTCCTCTCGGTAAATATGTGATGCTCGAAAATTTAGGTGGCCAAAAATGTCCAAAACACTACGCCATCTGTTTAGCCAAAAAAGGAACCTTATCTGATCTAGCCTGCAGCAAATGAACCACATAAGTCGAATCCGACTCCAACCATAAATCTCTCCATCCATTTGCATTAGCAATTTCAATCGCAGTAATGGCCGCTAACAATTCAGCTTCAAAAGCAAACCCGAAGCCCTCCTCCACGTGAAAACAGCCACGAACCAACCCTCTACAATTTCGAAAGACTCCACCCCCAAATAATCTTCCCGAAGCATCAACCACCGAGCCATCCGTGTTCACCTTCGTCCATCCCGACAAAGGTGGAACCCATAATATCGAAACCTCTCATAAATTTTGAGGTGGATAATAAGTAATCCCGAGAGAGGAAGCAGTCGATTGAGAAATACCTCCCTTTGCAAGGTTTGGAAAAGAAATAACAATTTCTTTAACCGAAGATCGAAGGAAACTAATACTCCCTCCGTCCCCATTTTAAAGTCTCATTGTGGGCTCGACACGGAAACTAAGAAAAGCTGAAAAAGTGGGTTTGAGTGGGGTAAAATGACTAGTAGGGATATTGTTAATTTTTGCTTACTTTTTGCTAATCTTTGTAGGGGTTTTTATTCTTTATTTATTTGGTAAGTGGATGACATTATTTATTTATTTCTTCCTTTATTTAATTTTTGTTTCATTATTTCTTCATTTTAATTGAATTATTGCTTGTATTTTACTTTAACTGTTGCAATTACTTTAAGTTTGAACAAAATTAAAAACTGAAATTAAAGGACTGAAATTAAAATGAGAAAGTAAACCTGAAATTAAAAACAGAAAAAAAAAATCTGCCACATGAAGAAAAAAAACGAGATGAAATGCACAAAATAAAATTGGAGGCAAAAGTATGCAGATTTGGAGCCAAAAACTGATCATTTCCATTAAATAATGAGTGAAGAGTACACTGATGTGATCAAAAAGAAGGGGGGAAATTTAAACATCTCCTACCCCCCCCCCCCCCCCCCTTTCCCCTAAAAACAGACTTATATAGACCCACAGAGCTCATAAATGGCTCTCAACCACATAGCAGAAAAAATCTTAAATTCAGCTACTATGGCACTTCTTAAAAACACAAAAAAACTGACTGAGGCAGAGAAAAACATCTTGGCCCAATGGTTACTCCAACGAAATACCAATGGCAAGCTAGAGTACGGCGCGAAACAGGAGGTTGCAGCTGCATTCAATGTGTCTTTGCGGACAATATGGAGGACTTGGCAAACAGTGACAGCTCAACAAGCTCTTGGCATTCCTGTACATTTGAAGTAAAAAAGAATAGGTAAGCACTACAAAAATAAGCAGCAATTAGATGAGGAAAAGGTGAAAAAGCTGCCTTTGCAGCAAAGAACTTCACTGCGTGTTATGGCTGGAAATTTGGGGATTAGCAAATCTGCAGTTCACAGATTTGTGAAAGAAGATAAGCTCAGAGCACACACATCTGCCATCAGGCCTTTCTTAACAGAGACTAATAAGATAGAAAGACTAAGGTGGAGTCTTTCTCAACTGTGTAAACAAGCAGAGGATGGGGCATTCAAATTCCAAACTATGTTCAACACTATACATATAGATGAAAAGTGGTTTTACCTATCCAAAGAGAAGGAGAGATTCTACCTTGTCAAGGGTGAGGTGGAACCACATAAAAGCTGTAAATCCAAGAGACATATACCAAAAATTATGTTCAACTGTGCAGTTTCTAGGCCTTTGATAGACCCTGTTGGAAATGTCTTATTTGATGGCAAATTTGACATCTTTCCATTCATCACACAAGAACCAGCAAGGAGAAACTCAAAAAACAGAGCCAAAGGGACCATGGAGGTCAAACCAATACCAGCAATCACAAAGCTAATCACAAAAGAGAGCCTACTGAACCAGGTCAGGTTTTTCATGCAACCTGTCTAATTTTCAGATTTTTTTCATGCTATCAGGATCAATTTCAGATTCATCATCTAGCCATTTACTGTAATCATGCAGATGCTACCAGTTTTTAAAGCCAAATGGCCAACACATCTTTTAGGCAAAGATATTTACATCCAACAAGATAATGCCAAGCCCTATATAAAACCTGATGACCCTGACTTCATAGCCATTGCAAATCAAGATGGATTCAATTTCAAACTAATCTGTCAACCCCCAAATTCTCCAGACACAAATGTAAATGATCTAGGGTTTTTAAGAGCTATACAAACCCTTAAGGATCAGAAACCATGCAAAAATCTGGATGAGCTGATAGACAATGTGAAGACAACATATGAAGAGTACTCAGCAGAGAAGATAAATCATGCATTTCTAACACTTCAAGGCTGCTACTCAGAGATCATGAAGGTTAAGGGAGACAACAAATACAAGATCCCTCACATGAATAAGGAAAGACTGGCTAGAATGCATCAACTACCAGAATGCATTGAAGTGGAGGAGGGACTAGTAAAGGAATGCTTACAATTCCTTAATGTGAATGATATGGTGGTGGGGCTGCAGCAAGTCAGACTCTAGGAATGAAGACAGGGTATGGAATGTCTTTTTTGACTTAGTTTACAGGGACAAACATTGTCATTCATGTAAATATAATGTTTGGAATGTAAACTTCTTTTGGGACTGATTTCTGCTCAACCTCCAAAATCAGATTCATCTAGTGGTGGCATCATCAGGCAGCATGCATTGCATGATTGAATGCTTCATCATGTAAATATGCATTCAAATTCCCACAGAAGAGTCATTGCATAACAGAATGCTTCATCATGTAAATATGCATTCAAATTCCCACAGAAGAGTCATTGCATAACAGAATGCTTCATCATGTTAGTATGCATTCAAACTGAACTAAGCAACATAGAGTCAAGCATTCTAATTAATACAAAGACTGCCATTAAGCAACAGTTTAGTTTAATCGAGAGATTGCCATCAAGCAACAGAGCACCAAGCAACATAATTAAGCACAGTGGTTCAAGCAACAGAGAATCAAGCACAATGGCATCACCAGCCGTCCCCCGCAAAGTCAAGAGAGCAGAAAATCATCACCTTATTCATAGGTTGAAGGCAGCTTCCATAGCCTTCCTTTTTTTTCGAGCTTTTGCACATTCTGTGAAGAGAAAATAGTAGGGATCCGTAGGCACCATGTTCTCCACGATTTCATCTAAAGCATGCCCCGGCGACAGTGCAGTGTCCGGCACCGGCATCAGACAGCCCAGTGGTGGAGTCGAAGATGCAGATTTTTGCACCGATATGAGCAAGTCAGCAGGTGGAGTCGGGGATGCAGGTTCCGGCACCGGAAAATGTAAGTCAGCAGGTGGAGTCGACGAAGGAGATTCCAGCACCGTCGTCGGACTCGCAGAAGGAGGAGTCGACGACGGAGTTTCAGGCACCATCATCGGAGACTCACCAGTATCAGGCACCATCATCGATGGAGTCGACGACGGAGTTTCAAAATCGAAGATCCCCAATTCCGAAGGGGGGATCTTCGCGTCGGCCTCCTCCAAATGGGTCTCCGGCACCATGGAACCAACACCGGCGTGGTCCACCGAGTTGGCCGGCGTCACAGAGTGGGAGGAATCGAATACAGTTTCAGGAATAAAATCGATGGAGCTGGAGTAGGGTATGGAGTTTGAGTCCATCGATTGAGAGAGATGTGTGGATTCAGAGAGGAAATCGTGAGAGGAAATTGAGGGAGAGATAGATCTGGATTCAAAGACCCAGAGCATATCGACAGTAAGGTTTCAGAGAGGAGAGGAAATCTCGATTCTGAGCGAGAGCGGCGCAAGAACTAGGGTTTGAGAGGTGAGATTGAGAGAGAATCGACATACAGATGAAAATGGGTGGGTTTGTGGATTAGGTGTAGGTTGGGGAGGTGTATTAGTGGGTTGGGCCCACATGTAATTAGTGGGTATAATTAGACTGTCATTAAAATATGGGTTAGTTTAAGTAGTGGCAAAGGGTAATAATTTAGGGGAAATAGAGAGGGTAGTAGTGTCCAAAAAGCAGACTGGGACTTTAAATCAGAGACAATTTTTGAGGAGCAAATGGGACTTTAAAACAGGGACGGAGGGAGTAACTCTATAATGATTGGACTGCAAACCCTCAAAGACACAAGAGTTCCTCATCAACCAAATAGCCCAAATAGCCAAAACAACCACAAATCTCCATAGATCCCTTTCATTGCTGCTACCCAGTATCATCATAGCCTCTGAAATAAACCCCCTAAAATTCGAAATACTAGAAAGCTGCAATTGAAAAAATTGGAAAACAAAATCCCATACCTCCCTTGCCATCTCACAGTGCCAAAAAATATGGTCAAGGCTCTCAGCTTCCCTCCAGCACAACTGACACACCAAAGGGCCTTGAACTCCAATAGAAGTGAAAGAATTAGTTGTTGGCAACCTCCCATGCAAAGCCCTCCAATAAAGGATTGAGCGATGTTCAGGAATAAACGACGCCCAAATCGATTTTGCCCAAGAAGGGGTAGGAAACCTGTTCCGAAGATGAATAGCGGCTAGCTGAGAATTAAGATCTCCAAAGAACGACTTCGTCCACACCCACGTATCCTTTGTTCCTAAAAAACGCACTTTCAGGATATCCTCCACCACATCAGGACATGAACTTACAAATCATTCAGTGAAGTGCCAAAGTCCATCAAAATAATAATCTGAAATGGGCTATTGCAGACAAGGGTATAGATTATTTGGGACCCCCATCCCTTCGGCAATAGAATAGCCCAACCAGTTGTCAAACCAAAAAGAAGTGTCTCTTCCATTTGCCAATACAAATGTCGAATTTTCTTTTATATCTGGGATCATAAGGGCAATACCTCACCATACTGAAGATGTTGGCCATATAGTTCTAGGCGTTGAAAAATCCCGAAAATATTTCTCTCGCATCAAATGGGCAGCTAAAGTATCCTTCGTCAGAACATTCCATGCAAGCTGCAAAATAAGGCTATCATTAATACTTCGGAACGTTCTAACTCCAAGGCCTCCCTCCTCTTTCATATCACAAACCCGTCCCTAATTAGTAGAACTAGAGGGCTTCAAATTAATATCACCCCTCCAAATGTAATTACGGCTGCACCGATCAAGATAGTTTAACAGCTGGCGAGGCCACCTATAGACCAACATTGAATGTATTGCTGAGCTTTGCACCAATGACTTGACAAGACAAATCCAACCAGCCCTGGACAACTGCTTGCCATTACCTCTATTAAATTTCAACACAATTTTATCTTTGACCCTCGACAAGTCCCTCAACTTTGGCACCCCAACAAAAAGCGGTACTCCCAGATAAGTAATATGCAAAGAACCTTGTCTTAACTACCAGCAAGCCCTCATTTGTCTCTTCAATGAAGAATCAACTTTAGATCTAAAATAAACTGAGGATTTAGAAACACTGCATACCTGTCCAGACACCTTTGCATATTGATCTAGCAGCCTCTTAATGCACTTGTAATTTCTCATAGTAGCCTTACAAAACAACATAACATTATCTGCATACAAGAGATGTGTCGGAAAGTTCATCCTCATCGAGTTCTTCATAGGCCTCAATCCATACCGACTAACCTTTGATGATATGAGACGACTAAGAGCATCTTTAGCCGGTCCAAACAGAAGAGGTGAAAGTAGATCCCCTGCCTAACTCTACATGAGAATGATATAACCCAATTTCATCTAATTATGCTCTGAGAAAAATCATCTAACTATTAAATTATTTTTTCGCCAAGCTCAATTTTACAATTGTTTTTGCAACTACGTCTGTTTCTTTTAATTTTGTTTTTATATGTATATATATATATTTTTATATAATCGGACTTAGTAGTTTGACTGATATTTCTATACATCAACACTGGGCATACTAAGTTTTAAGTAAATTAGTAGTTATTATATTAATATACGTAATTAAATAAATATGATAAAAAAGCACTTTCACAATGAATATATCATCATATTAACCTGTTTAATTATTATTGGTCAAACTATATTTTGAGTTTTGAGAAGGAATCGATAATTATTGAACTTTACATAATTAATTAGATTTGTAATTTTACACAAAACATTATGTATGGAACGGTTCGAAGTTATTGCTATTAAGTGAAAGAGTAGTGATATTCGGACATACTGTGGCCAGTCATACACGTGAAAAAAAAGAAAGTTGACTGTAAAAATGGAAATAAGTCACATTTCTCTCTAGGGTTTATGCTTCCCAATTAGGGTATATTTTTATTTTCAAAACATATGTTACCATTTTTAGCGCATGTGGCTGGCCACAGTGTGTCCGCATATCATTACTCTGAGGGTGCGTTTACTTTAATGGAAAATGGTGGAAAAGGAATATTTTCTCTCATTTTCTATCTTTTTCACATGTTTACTACGATAGAAAATTTTCTCCGGGCAGCCCCTTTTCCATCCTTTTCTCTCCAATGTTGGATAATATTTTCTTTGGTTAGTGGTGTGAAAATATTTTCCAACGAACAAAAGGCATAAAAATGAGAAGGAGTGGGGGGACCATGTGATAATTTTCTTTTCTAACCTAATAAACTTGAGATAAGAAAATGATGGAAATGTTAATATTTTCTCACATTTTCTTATTCATCATTTTCCAATGGAAAAATTTCCATCAAAGTAAACACACCCTAAGTGAAATGTATCTTATATTTAATGACTACAATAGTGCAATTGCTCCGTCATAAGTAACCAACAATTAAAAGATAGGGTAGTGCTATTTGGTCACACTGTGACTGGTAACACAAGTTAAAAATAATAATATAGATTTTGAAAATGGAAATATACCTTAATCGGAGAAATATAAATCCTAGAAGAAAATATGATTATTTCCAATTTTACAGTCAACTTTCATTTTTCTTACGCGTGTAGCTAGCCACCGTGTGACTGAATATCATTACCCTAAAAAATATACAGTGTGGGCAAGATCATCCTCCCTCTATAAAGTTGAATGAAACAAAGTCAAATAGCTAGCAATATTAATCATCCGTCACCACAAAAATGAAATATTCCGTGTCCACCACTCCAAGTTCTTGCTTACAAACAAGTCAAAGTAGTCATCCTAGACTTGGCTTAATTTGCCACATTATTTAATCATCAATCTCTCCTATATAAATAAAAATCCAAATACTCATAAAACTATCAACATGGCTGAAAACACTAGTAAATCACAAGATCAGAAGATCAGTCTTAGGCCTATAAAGGTATCGGACATTGATGATTTCATGGTGTGGGCAAGTGATCAAAGAGTGGCCCACTTCTGCACTTGGGACCCTTACTCTTCAAGAGAAGAGGCCCTCAATTTCCTCAACAACAGCGCAATCCCCCACCCCTTCTTTCGTGCCATCTGCACCCACGGTGGCCGCGCCATCGGTTCCATCTCCGTCACACCCAGCCGGAGTTGCACGGCCGAGCTGGGTTATGTGGTGGCGTTTGAGCACTTGGGGAAAGGGATAGCCACGGAGCTAGGCAGTGAAGATGGTGGGCTCCACCATTTTCCGAGAGTGGCCGCAGTTGCAGAGGGTCGAAGCTTTTGTGGATGTGGATAATGGAGGATCGCAGAGGGTTCTCGAGAAAGCTGGATTTGTGAGAGAAGGGTTGCTTAGGAAGCATATGGTTGTGAAAGGGAAATCTAAAGATATGGTGGTTTTCAGCCTTCTTTCCTCTCATCGTCAACTTCACTCGTAGACAAGGGCTGACACAGAAATAAATATATAGTTTTGGTCGAAAATTTTCAACTATGAGGTGTTGAAGTCGAAAATTTCCGGCCAGATACTTAATTATTGTAGGTTAATAATAAAAAGACTAATTACGCTCCATTTACATCCGCCCTTCATAATTGTGTGTGTTTTGTGACTTATGTCTAAGTTTAGTCCAACTAATCTTGATCATAGTATTCTGTAATTTGAAATAAATTAACGTTAGTCTGTGCTATTGGATCTGGATATACTATTTTAGCCATTAAATATATCACCAGACACCAGCAACTAAATTCACGAGAATAATATATGATTATATTGGAAAGATAATTGAATTGACTTTCACTTTCTAGAGAGAGAGCTAGTTATCATAAAAAATTGACAAATTCAACGATTCTGCACTACATCCACAACAATTAAAACTCATATCATGGTCAAGAACTAACCAACAAATAGTTAATGCATATTTCAGGCACAAAAAGGTAATTTACTACATCATACTAATCTCAAAGATTGACAATAATCACAAGACAATTAATCTCATCATTCATTCATTCCTCAAGAAACTAAAAATAAACATATCTCTAATCTCACCTTTATTAAAACCATACTTCCTCAGAAACCCTTCCCTCACAAAACCAACCTTTTCCAACACCCTTTGAGACCCTATATTCTCCTCCTCAACCAAGGCCTCCAACCTCACTACAAACGGGAACCTCTCAAAAACAAGAGGTACGGCCATCTTGAGAGCTGCAGTGACGAAGCCAAGCCCCCAATACTCACTTCCCACGGCGTACCCCACGTGGGCCCGGTGTCGGTCATCACCCGACTCCGGCCTCACGGAGATGTAGCCGATGGAGCGATCGTGGAGGCAGATGGAGCGGCGCCATGGATGAGGAATGGCTACTTGTTGGATGTGGGCTAACGCTTCTTCTCTTGAAGTGATGGAATTCCACCTCAGGTAACGAGTGACGTTGTCGTCGCTAGCCCATCCCAGAAGGTCGGCGTCGCTAAGCTTGAACGGCCGGAGAGAGATTCTTGAGGACTCCATAGATTAGGTCTAACTAAAATGGATGTATTCTCAAAAACTAATTAATACTTATATATGTGGCATGCAATTACATGGGGAGGTTGTGGACCAGCTTTTGACGTAAAGGACTTGCCATCTTGTTATATACAGATCCAATGGAATCGGACTAATATCGATAATCAATAATATTTATTCTATACCTATTATAAAAGATCGGATTTTTACAAAATTTAATTTGCCTAATATATACTTATTATTATATTTATTTTAAGAATAATATTAGATTTATTATAAATATTATAAATAAATAATATAGTCCTACTCCTACTATAATTTTTTTTTAATTTAATAATGTAGTCCTACTCCTATTATAACTCAACTTAATATAGTAATTAATAATTTAATCCTACATGTTCTATTACTCAAAAGTGAAAGAGAAAAGACACATACATTTTAATAGCTCGAGATTACATTATTGAAATTTCTGTATAATTTGTTTCTTAATTTAAAATTATTATATGATTTGATTATAAAGTACCTATAGGTCTCCAGCCATGGTTATTATGATAGAGTAAAGAAATGATAAATTAATTTATCTCATAGCTATAAAACATAATATCACACTACACCGTAAACTGAATGAAATATCGAGCATGACTAATATAATTGTACTTCAGCAATTGGGCTTTGATTTTTACATAATTTAAAATTGAATATCTTTATCATAATTTCTCAAATATTAAAATAAAAATAATAGTAAAAATTTAAAATAAAATTTTGATATTGGCTACAATCTCTTCGTCACCCCACAATGAGGGGGTGATCCTGTAGTTCAAAATGAGTTTTTGGAGATTTGTAAGTAGTTTAGCGGTGTTGATTAGTAGAGAGATTATCTACTTAACTGCTCACAAATGAACACTAGCATATTGGTCTTTGGTAAATATTTTCACATATGAAAATATTTTCTTTTTTCTACATCTACTTATAAATTATTTTTCTTACTGAAATTATGAAGTATTTTTAGTCACTATATAGTTCATGAAGAGAGTATATAAATTAATGATTGATAAATAATTCCATAAATTCAAAAGCATCCCATGAAAACGATAAAAATGATTTTTTGGTGTAAAAAATGTGATTTTTGATATTTATTGGTAAACACATTCTCAACCAAATTAAAGTTGAAATAGTATATGACAATTGATTTTTCATCTTATCATTGCAATACACTCAACAATTAAAATTTACTTTTAAATAGTTGTGAATATATGTAAATATTATGGAAATTAAATATATATATATATACACAAAATAACTAGACATGAAAAGAAAATAGAGGTAACGAAAAAGAGTATGAGAAATTAAAACTTGATACTTGGGACATTAAAAATTGGTATATCCCTTATCATTATGTATATAAAATTGTTTAACTATATAGATACAAGAACCATTAAAAGAATTAAACATAATATTTTAGAAAAATACTTTAATTTAATTATTCAAAGAACACGATATTTAGAATTTTCTTCTTTATTATTAATATTTCAATATTCAAATATTTTGTTGATTAATTGTAAATGGAAATCCAAAAAAATAAATCTATTACAATAATTCTCTTTCACTTTCATAGTACGAGTTATGTATATTATGGTTTGTGATTTAGTTTTATTTTCACAAACAATATCAGGGGCAGCTTTGCTACATATGATTAGAATATCATAATGTGTGTTTTGATTCTTCTAAGTACTGAGGTCGTCAATCAAATTAATTAATTATAGTAGATCTTCTTTACCACCGTCATAATTTTTTTAAATTATAAACAAAATAGAAGGAGGCAGAGGCTTTTTAAGGACATTTAAAAAATTGTTTTTCGAATTCAGGACAATTAAGCTGCGGGCTGCCATTTGCGGCCCATTAAGAATTATTTGTTGGGCCTTAGGACATTTTTTAGCCCGAACTCATTGAATGCGCACGTGGACGCCAAGTGGAGCCCGAATGCGCCCGTGGACACCACATCACCGAGCTAGAGGCTTTTAAGGACATTTAAAAAGTTGTTTTTCCAATTCAGGACAATTAAGCTGCAGGCTGCGTTTTGCGGCTCATTAAGAATTATTTGTTGGGCCTTAGAACTTTTTTGACCCGAAACTCATTGAATGCACACGTGGACGCCAAGTGGAGCCCGAATGCGCACATTGACACCACATCACCCTCCCCTCACTCTTCCCCCTTTTTAGAGAGAAACAAATGGCAGACTCATTTCTCTTTCTTCCCCTTTGTCTCTCAAGATCCTAATCCAACCAAAACTACAGAGGTACACTCAGTTCTATTCCCCAAAGTTCAATTTCCCAAATAATATTTTGAATTCAGCTGCATTCCCAATTGGAACCCTAGAATAATTCAACCACGACGTGTGCCTCTTCGATCCGTTCACATATTGACTGGAAAGGCTTCCGTCCATGGGCAGCATCGTTCACAACCTCATCATCGTGGAGAAGATGCACCTCCTCTGTCGCAGATTATGATTCCGCTTCTTCCTCCGTCACCATCGTCGCGGATTATGATTTCGATTTAGATTTAGAAAATGGAAGAGTGAGGGGAAGGTGATGTGGGTTCCACGTGCGCATTCGGGCTCCACTTGGCCATCACATATGACTCACGTGCGATTCAATGAGTTTTGGGCCAAAAAAAGTCCTACGGCCCAGTAAATAATTCGTAATGGGCCGCAAAATGCAGCCCACAACTTAATTGTCTTGAATTCGAAAAATAACTTTTTAAATGTCCTTAAAAAGCCTCGTGAGGGGAGGATGATGTGGCGTCCACATGCGCATTCGGGCTCAACTTGGCCATCACGTGTGACTCACGTGCGATTCAATGAGTTTCGGGCCAAAAAAAGTCCTACGACCTAGTAAATAATTTTTAATGGACCGCAAAATGTAGCCCGCAGCTTAACAGTCCTGAATTCGAAAAGCAGATTTTTAAATGTCCTTAAAAAGGCTATAGCTCAAATAGAAGATATATTTAAATTATAGATGAATTTGCTTATTTTAAGGTCTACATAAAAATCTTTTTCTTGTAATAAAAATTATGTTAACTTTTTATGTATTTTCTATTATTTATTGATACTGTTTACTTTTTATGTAGTGTTCATTTTAACAAGTAAGCGTAAGATAATTTAGATAAATTTGAATTTAAAAAATGATTAATGGGAGATAGTAGACCCATTATTATTCCTATTTGTACCAACTTGTTAATAATTATTGAAGTTAATAATTATCAAAAGTATTGTAAATAATATTATTTATAATATTGTACATTACTTATTCATATATATATATATATATATATATATATATATGATGGAACTTATTGATTCTATGGTTAATGAGAATACAGAATATAGTTTTTTCTTCTCCTCCGCTTCTTTTTTCTCTTGTCTTTCTCTATTTTCTGTACTTGAGTAAGATTAATTCTGGAGAGATTACAACACGTTATCAGCACGAGTCTCTAGCCAATTGAGTGGAAATTTGGAGTAAGCCATAGGAAAGAATCGTGTCTTTCCTTGCAAGATAATTATATCGTTGCAATTAAATTTGCATCTTATTCTTATTTGTCAAATTTTGTTTAGACGTTGATGGAGAAATTAAAAGTTCATACCCATTAAATCTGCATCACAATTTGATATTTCATGAAGAATCTTGAATAGTTCTAATAGCACAACGTTACAGACAAAAAGAAATTGTTGCGTGCTTTTCAGAACTTCTGATAAGATTACATGAATACGACAATTAAATTTGAGGGTTTAGTTATAGAACAATTACTTGAATAAGACAATTAAATTTGTTGGGTTGTCATTGCAGTTTCTTGCTTTTCTAAATATGTTTTTGTCTCTTAAGAAATTTGTTTGGTTGCAGCACAAGTTAGAATTTTGTCTGTTGGCATTGCGGGTTTCTAAAGTTATTAGGATTTTTTTTTTGTTTCAAATTACTTGATTAACTAATTATGTGTAATAGTTCTTGTTTTGGCTAGTTAATCGTTTGGGATAACAGAAAACCTTATACAGAGTTTTGAATAGTTAGTTTTCAATTCTATAGGAAGTAGGAAATCTGCCGTTTTTGCACAAATTCATGTTCCATTGCGTTATTATAATTATTATACATGAATTGTCTGAATTTATGCATTTATGCTATGGTTGTTATAATTATTACTTACATATAAACTTTTTCCGAATAATTATTGTAGTTTGAATATGTCTGACATCAACAAAAGAGAATTCACCGAGCTTGCTCTTGACGGTGGTAATTATTTGACTTGGGCTTTGGATGTTGAAATATACCTTGCCTCATGTGATTTGAGCCAAACTATAGTTTCAGATTCCTCATGTACTTCCACCCAGAAGGCGAAAGCTTTGATTTTCCTACGTCACCATCTGAAGAAGGACTTAAAAAATGAGTACCTTACTGAAAAGGACCCTGTTATCCTATGGCAATCCCTGAAGGATCGCTTTGATCAACAAACGGCAATTATTCTCTCTCAGGCACAATATGATTGGCTTAATTTAAGATTTCAGGATTTCAAATCCGTAATTGAGTATAATTATGCCTTGCATCGTATTGTATCACAACTGAAACTCTGTAAGCAGGAAGTTACAGAGATTGAATTGATAGAGAAAACTATGTCTACTTTTCATGCTAGTAACCTTGTACTCCAGCAGCAATACAGGGCCAAGAATTATACTAGGCATTCTGAGCTTATTTCTGCTTTACTTGTAGCAGAAAAACATAATCAGCTTTTGATGAGAAACCACAATGCAAGGCGAGTTGGTTCACAAGCGGTGCATGAAGCACATGCTACCACTTTTAGAGGTGGTCGAGGGAGAGGTCGAGCCCGACGTGGTGGACGAGGTTGGTCACATAGAGGAGGTCGAGGTCGTGGATACAATCATGTTGCTAGATTCCAAAGTCATGAAAAAGGATATCATAAGACATCTCATCCACAACAAGCCAGTACATCTCAGCAAACTACAGACACAAAACAAACTTGCCATAGGTGTGGGTGCGAGGGTCATTGGTCTCGTACATGTCGCACTGCAAAGCACCTCGTTGAAGCATACCAAAGGATGCAAAAGGACAAGAAAGATAAGAAAGTTAAAACTGAAATACACCATGCCAGTTTGCCTGAAGCAAATTTAGATTTTAATGCTGATGATGATGATTTGATGCAACTTGATCTTGAAGATTATGGAGATTAACAGTAATTTGATTTGTTGATTTGTTGGACTATTCAGACATTTTAGGATTTCATTTATGTTTTTATGTCTTTTCATTTGTATATTTTAGTTGTTTAGTTTATGATATTGTGTACTGTTGGACTTGTTTAAGATCTTTATAGTATATATTATTGTGAATTATTTGTTGTGAATTATTGTGATTAATCTGAGTGCATATTCTACTTCTTTGCTTTTAGAATGTCAAACTCCAACATGCAACTCATGGAGAATGAAAGTACATTGTGTCTAGTGGATAGTGCCACAACTCATACTATACTTACTGATAGAAAATATTTCCAACTCTTACTGAAAAAAGGGGGAGTGTCACTACAATTGCAAATGACAATATCCTTATTTTCGGCTCCGGAAGAGCTTCTCTGATACTCCCTATGGGTACAAAATTAATTATCAATGATGCACTTTTGTATCCACAATCAAAACGTACCCTTCTTAGTTTTAAGGACATCCGATTAAACGGTTTTCACATTGAAACTGAAACCGAGAACAATAATGAATATCTAATCATCACTAAGAATGTTGGATGTCGAAAACAAATTCTTGAGAAGTTCCCTTCTTTCTCCTCTAGGTTGTATTATAGTCATATTAAATCTAACAATCATGTCGCGTTAAGCATAAAATTTAAAAACCCAAAATCTTTTACATTATGGCATGAACGATTGGGTCATCCTGGGCAAAATATGATACGTCGGATAATTAATAATGCTATTGGGCATAATTTACAAACAAAAGATCTATCACCTTCAAATGAATTTGTTTGTGAAGCATGTGCAAAAGGTAAGCTAATTGTACGATCTTCTCGTACCAAAGTTAAAGTTGAATCTCCTACTTTTCTTGAACAAATTCAAGGAGATATATGTGGACCAATTCATCCGGCGTCAGGACCATTTCAATATTTTATGGTCCTGATTGATGCTTCTACTAGATGGACTTATGTATGCTTTATTATCCACTCGTAATAAAGCATTTGCAAAGCTTATTGCCAAAATAATCGAATTAAGAGCTCAATTTCCTGATTACCCAATAAAATCTATCCAAATGGACAACGCCGGTGAATTCACATCAAAATCTTTTGATGAATATTGTATGTTATTGGGTATCAAAGTGGAACATCATGTTCCATATGTCCACACTCAAAATGGTCTAACTGAATCCTTGATCAAACGTTTAAAACTAGTAGCTAGATCATTGCTTCAAAAATCAAACTTACCTATTACTTGTTGGGGTCATGCGATTTTGCATGCTGCAAATTTGCTCCAAATTCGACCAACTGCATATCATGAATATTTCCCAATACAATTAGTACGTGGTAAAGAACCAAACATTTCCCATCTGCGAATATTTGGTTGTGGAGTTTATACTTCAATAGCGCCACCAAAGCATACCACAATGGGCCCCCCAGCGTAAGCTGGGTATATATGTGGGTTATGAATCTCCATCTATAATTAAATTTCTTGAACCCATGACTGGGGATCAATTTACTGCCCGGTATGCTGACTGTATCTTTGATGAAGATCATTTCCCGACATTAGGGGGAGACAAAAGCTCAACTTCAACACAATGTCGAGAAATTTCATGGAATGAAAAGAATCTTCACTACTTAGATCCACGTACTAATGAATCTGAACTAGAAGTTTAAAGAATAATTAACTTGCAATATTTAGCAAGTAATTTGCCAGATGCATTTACTGATCATAAAGGAGTGACAAAATCTCATATTCCTGTTATGAACGCACCACAAAGAATTGAAGTTCCATATGGACAAAATAAATCAGCTGATAATCCCAAACGCCAGAAGCGTGGGAGACCTATTGGTGCTAAAGATAAAAATCCCCGAAAAGTAAAATCAAATAAGAATATGATATCACTCCAACAACCTCCGGAAGAGGATCATCCTGTTGATGATAATCCTAGTACTTCTATAAGTGCACTAACTAATACTGGGATTGCGGAACAACCAGATCATAATCTAATGGGAAATGACGAAAATCTGGTTGATGTCAATATTGAAGTTGCAATGAACTTTATAAATACAGGAGAAACTTATAACAGAAATGTTATTGTAATAGACGATGTATTTGCCTCTACAATTGCATGTACCATTTCAAATGATAATCTGGATCCAGAACCAAAAACAGTAGCAGGATGCCGGAAGCGCTCTGATTGGTTGAAATGGAAAGAAGCAATTGAGGCAGAGTATAACTCGCTAAAGAAAAGCAAAGTTCTTGGCTCTATAATACTTATACCCGACAATGTTGAACCATTGTGATATAAATGGGTGTTTGTACGAAAGAGAAATGAGAACAATGAGGTGGCAAGATATAAAGCGAGATTAGTAGCTCAAGGGTTTTCGCAGAGACCTGGAATTGATTTTGATCAAACATACTCTCTTGTTTCAGATGGCATAACATTCCGCTATTGGATATCTCTGGCATCATCAATGAATTTAGAAATGCAGTTAATGGACGTCGTGACCGCATATTTGTATGGGTCACTAGACGCTGATATCTATATGAAAATCCCTGAAGGATTCAAAATTCCCCATATGAAGGAAAATGAAACTCGTGACATGTATTGTGTGAAATTAGAAAAATCACTGTACGGTTTAAAACAGTCGGGAAAGATGTGGTATAACCGACTTAGTGAATTCCTCTTGAAGAAGGAATATGTGAACAATGATATATGCCCTTGTGTGTTCATTAAGATCACAAAATGGTTTTTGTATCATTTCTGTTTATGTTGATGATATAAATATAATTGGAACACGCAAATAGGTTGAAGAAGCTAGTTCATGCTTAAAGATGGAGTTTGAAATGAAAGACTTGGGTAAACCAAGTTTTGTCTCGGCCTGCAGATCGAGCATCTCCCTGAAGGAATTTTTGTACACCAGTCAACTTATGTGAGTAAGATTTTAGAGAAATTCTATATGGATAAATCACACCCACTTAGCACACTTATGGTTGTCCGATCACAAGAAGTGAATAAGGACCCATTTAGACCAAAAGAAGATGACGAAGATATTTTAGGACCAGAAGTTCCTTACTTAAGTGCAATTGGAGCACTACTTTATCTCGCAAATTGTACAAGGCCTGGCATTGCATTTGCGGTTAACTTGCTAGCAAGATTCAGTTTCTCCTACACGAAGGCATTGGAATGGTGTTAAACATATATTTCGTTATCTTCAAGGTACAAAAGATCTTGGTTTGTTCTATCAAAGAAACCAAGACATGACATTGGTAGGCTATGCGGATGCTGGTTACTTATCCGATCCCCATAATGCTAAATCTCATACTGGTTATGTTTTCCTCTGTGGTGGTACAACTATTTCTTGGAGATTTGTCAAACAGACTCTAGTTACTACATCTTCAAACCACTCAGAGATTATCGCTTTACATGAAACCGGTAAAGAATGTGCATGGTTAAGGTCATTGATACAACACATTAGCGGATCTTGTGGTATTGCGAATGATAAATCTCCCACTGTCCTATACGAGGACAATGCTGCTTGTGTTGCACAAATGGATAGCGGGTATATCAAATGGAATTTAACAAAACATATATTACCTAAATTCTTTTACCCGCATAAACTCCAGAAGAGTGGCGAAATTAAAATAAATAAAATTTGCTCTAGTGATAATTTGGCAGATTTATTCACAAAATCCCTTCCTACGTCAATTTTTGAAAAACACGTTCATAATATTGGAATGCGTAGGCTTAATAGATTATTAGCTTGAGGGGGAGCGAATTCATTACGTCTTGAAGACTTATTTTTGTTGTGCTCTTTTTCCCTTACTAAGTTTTTTTTTTCCCACTGAGTTTTCTTAGTTAAGGTTTTTAGTGAGGCAACAAATGCAACACAAATTTTATACATTTTACATGTACTCTTTTCTTTGACTGTTTTTCTCCCACAGAGTTTTTTAGCGAGAGAGGCATGAACATAATCAAGTAATGTCCAAGGAGGAGTATTGTAAATAATATTATTTATAATATTGTACATTAATTATTCATATATATATATATATATATATATATATATATATGGAACTTATTGATTCTATGGTTAATGAGAATACAGAATATAGTTTTCTCTTTTCCGCTTTTCTCTTCTCTTGTCTTTCTCTATTTTCTGTACTTGAGTAAGATTAATTCTGGAGAGATTACAACAAAAAGTAATATATATATTATAATTTTTTTATTTGTAAATATATTTATAATAAATTAATTTTTTAAAATAAGAGATTATACGTGCGTTCTGTGCTAGTAAAGTGAAATGAAGCAATTTGGTGACGCAATTTCTAATTCCTTATGGATTTAATATGCACCACCGGCGTAGTTAGGAAAAAACTTTTTATTAAAGGCTATTCTACTAGTATTATTTTTCTAAAATTGAAAAATTATTGTTGTTGACTTTTCCATGATGATCCGATGAGTTTTTAATTTAAATTTAAAAAGCAGAAAAGAAAAAGAAAAGTTGGGCTTAAGCTACTTCTCGTTAGTGCTCCGCCACTGACCGGCGGTAGAGTGATGAATCGGGACAACTTATTCAGCCAATTGAGTTTAAATATTTTAGACTATACCATACTATCATTCTTCCAGTTTATTCAGATATTCATCCGTTTTAATTGTTTGCTTTATTCATGCATATCCATCAATGAAAACAATTCTATTGAGTTATTGAAATATTGAAATTGAATTTTCTTGAACCAGAAACCATTGGTGTACCCTCTTTTTCATCCAATTTGCTTTCAATCAGTCGAACTCAATCTAAATTGACATCTCTCCATTTTATTATCATATAAAATGTGTTTTAGTTTAAGCATTCAAAAAGTGTTGCACCAAAATAAAACTTGCATAAACATGGAAAAAATAAATGAAACAGTAGATTGAATTTAAAAGTATACTTTGCTGGCTGCTTCCGAATTAGAACACACTATTTTCCTCGTCTTTTCTTCCCACTCAAGTGGCTTCCAAGTTTCTTTCCTTTGGTGACCAAGAGAATAATTGAGGGTTGAATCGCCAAAGTTGGTCTTCATTCATTAAAAAATTCCTATAAAACTCTTGACAAAATCGCCGCCGAACCCAAAAAACTCACAAGTACAAAAGTTTCCTCCAAAAAAAAAAAAACTCATACTCACTCATGGAAAAATATTCCGATTCCGACATCACTCTCCGGCCACTGGAAATCACCGACGCCGACGCCGCCGTGCTATGGTAATTTCCCCCACCAATATCCATAACTTTGTAAAACTCTTGTAATTTAGTAGTAGTAGTAGCATTAATGTGCATTAATTTAGGTATTCGGACGAAAAGGTGAGCAAATTCTGCTCGTGGGATGCGTTCGCGTCGCGAGAATCAGCCATGGAATACTTCGTGAAGCACGATCTGCGGCATCCATGGATCAGGGCGATCTGCGCGTCGGGCCGGGCCGTGGGATCGATATCGGTGAGCCCGTTCCGCGGGGACGAGAGATGCCGGGCCGAGCTGGGGTACGTGGTGGCGTCGGAGTACTGGGGGAGAGGGATCGCGACGCGGGCGGTGAGGCTGGCGGCGAACACCGTGTTTGTGGAGTGGGGCCACCTCGAGCGGCTGGAGGCGGTGGTGGATTTGGAGAATACGGCGTCGCAGCGGGTGATGGAGAAGGCCGGGTTTGTGAGGGAAGGGGTTTTGAGGAAGTATTATTTGTTGAAGGGAAAGCCTAGAGATGCGCTCATGTTTAGTCTTTTGTCTACCGATGGCCCCAGTCAATTATTTTATCCATAATTGATTTTTCTTTTCTCTTTTTATCAGTATGATGATTTGTGATTATTGTCTATTCATTAATGTGCAGCGAAAATCTTCTATTCACTGATTTCTAATTGTGAATTAAATTGAGTTACATTTAAGTTACACGAGAATATACAAATATCATCAAAAGACTAGATTGTGATGATCCACTGGAAAAGTTAGCTGCATTTTCTCAAAGTATATTCTTCTTTGTTTGACAGTCTTTCAAAAGATTCCATCTTCATCCTGTGTTTTTTTGCCAATATCTTTACTCTTCGAAGATGAAGTTGTTACTAGACAGATTGAAATAAAAACCCTTAGAGCACCCACAACAGTGTGGGTGTCGCCCGGGCTCTTCCTCCGTCGCCCGGGCGCGGTGAGGGCGCCGCCCGTTGGAGGTGGCGAGGGCGGGCGCGGCGAAGAAGGCCTTGGCGCCGTGAAGCCCGTGGGCGAGAGGAAGGCGATGGAGGGGAGGAGGGACACGCGTCACCTCCTCCCATTTTTTGCCTTTTTTTTTTTTTAATTTTGAATTGTAAAAATTTTTAAAAAATATGTAACGGTAATATGATGAGATGAAACGGCTATTTTTGTGTTTTTGCTATAAATATGTCATCTTTCTCATCTCAAACATCCACACCTTTTCATTCTTCATTCTCATTTCTACATTCCAATTACATTCTCTTATAATTTTATTTTTTTCTTAAAAAATGGGAGATGATGAATTCATTGAGTGGTTCTCCAAAAATTGTCCACAAAACCCTCGTCCCTCTTCCCAATCGCCCAATCCAATTCCCTCACGTCAATTATTCACCAGTAATAGTCCGTCGTTTTCAACCCAGCAAGGTACTGGATATCCACAGTACTCCTCGCCTTATGGATTTGGGCAGTACTCGCAATTACCGGGCTTCAGCCACTTCAGTCACTCGCCGCCGCTGTCGGGTGCATTCCAGCAATTCTCGTCGCCGCCTGGTGGCTACCAATCTTTCCAGACACCTCCGTCTGTATATCGCCAGTTTAGAGGAATCAACCTCAATGACAAGGACGACCATGTCCCTGATGAGGATGAAGAAGAGGGTGAGGAAAATGAGGAGGCCGAGGAGGAGCCGGAGCCACGTCGCAGAAAGGGAAAGGCCGCGGCCAAGGAAAAGGCACCGGCCAAGGGCAAGGGAAAAAGGAAAGGTTGCGGAAATGAACTACGGAGCTCGAAGCGGGAACTACACGCCGGATGAAATTGAGTGGGTTGCTAAGTGCTATGTTGATATCGGGCTTGATGCGGTAAATACAAACTATCAAAAGCTTGATAAATTTTGGGAGAGAGAAAATGCTAGTGGCCGGAGCGACCACGACCTCTACAAGCTAGCCGCCGATGGTTATCATGCAACCCGTGGCAAACATTTCATCCATCGGAAGGCGTGGGAGGTCGTGAAGGATATTCCCTCCTTCTGCAATCCGGATAAAAAGACCCAATCGAAGCGCTCCAAGACTAGTGAAGACGGTGGCTACACAAGTCATTCCAGCAACTCCACATCTGCAAACGAGGCCTCGTTGATGCTAGCCCGCCCGACCGGCATAAAAGCGGCGAAGAAGGGAAAGGGAAAAGTCAATCCGAAGGTGGCGGCCATGCAAACAATGGGCGGCATCCAGGAACGTATGGTCCAAATGGTGGCTAATCAGGAATTTAAGCAGGCCTACGACATCTACACGAGAAAAACAAGCGACATGGACCCGGAACAATTGATGCGCCACCGTGAAGTGTGCGCATTTCTCAAGCAAAAATACCAGTTTCCGGATGTTAATATGTAATTTTTAATTTCCAGTATTTAATTTGTAGTTTTTAATTTGTACTTTTTAATTTGTATTTTTTAATTTCTATTATTTAATTTGTACTTTTTAATTTGTATGAATTGTATTGTAATTTTCCAATGTTTCAATACAACTTCGTATTTTATTATTTTTATTGTCATCAAAAATAGAAAAGTTCAATTAAAAAAAAATCAATCATTGCATAGCCCTAGGGGTCGGGCTTCACCATAGTGAAAATTTCAAGCCCGGGCTATCAATCATTGGGACCCCACCAAAATACCCATAGCCCTAGGGCTTCGGAGCCCACTGTTGTGGATGCTCTTACTACATGTTTACAAGAGACCAGACAGACTACCCAACCGCCCACCTTTTTAAATATTTAATTAATTTCTCACTCTTCTACATTCTCAATACTTTTTCAATCCAACCACTATTACTTTTCTCTAGTTTATATATTTTTGTTTTGCATTATTTCTAATACTAATATAATTATTTGTCATAAAGATAATTAAATAGTCTGAAATTAATGCAAAATTATAAATAAAACATAACGATGAAAAATTACAAAATAAAGAAATCAAAATAATAAATTACTTCAATTAAAATACAAAAATTTAAAATACATATGCTGTACTTAAAACATAGATGAAACATCATCAAATTTAGTTACGATTGCCGAATTTTTGCCATATATGCGTGATCAAATCGTTTAACAGAGCTTTGTGAGCTTCTCTATTGAGAAGTTGTTCTTTATTTCTCATATAGCTCGTTAGACTTGCAATCCTATCGGTGGAGTAAATGTAATTATTATCTTTTTCTTCATCTTCACTCTGCCAATTTTTCTGCCGAAGTCGATATTCTATAAATTCTGTAGGATCACAATAGTTCAGGTAAGTGCTTCTTTCATCTTCTACTATCATATTGTGCATGATAATGCAAGCCATATCATTATATTTCTCATAATATCACAATCCCAAATAAAACATGGACATTTAATAAAAGCAAAACGAGCTTGTAAAACGCCAAAAGCTCGTTCAATATCTTTTCGGGCAGCCTCTTGATGTTGAGCAAACAACTGGTGTTTGCTAGTTTGTGGACCTGGAATAGATTTGACAAATGATGCCCATTGAGGATATATGCCATAAGTGAGATAGTATCTCATATTCTTTTCGTGGCCATTTACGATGTAATTGACCTTTGGTGCTCGACCTTCTAAAATATCATCAAATACGGGAGATTGATCAAGTACGTTAATATCATTTCTCGAACCTGGAACTCTGAAAAATGCATGCCAGATCCATAGATCTTGTGATGCAACTGCTTCCAAGATGATTGTCGGCGTTCCGCTTCTTCCAGCATATTGTCCTGCCCATGAAGTGGGACAATTTTTCCATTACCAATGCATGCAGTCAATACTGCCCAACATGCCTGAAAATCCTCGTTGTTCTCCAACATGCAGAAGATATGTCATGTCTTCTTTGATGGGCTTCCTCAAGTACACATCACTGAAGTTAGAAATTACACCTTCAACGAACCTTACCACAGACTTACGAGTGACTCTTGCGCTCATTCGTAAGTATTCGTCGTGCAAGTCCGCTGTTGTTCCATAGACCAACACCCTCATAGCTGCAGTACATTTTTGAATAGATGACATACCAGGCCGACCAGCAGCATCGCGCTTTTGTGCGAAAAAATCGTCAATTTTGACGAGCTTCTTCATTATACGTTCGAACAAATGTTTTCGCATGTGATACCTTGTTCGAAAAACTTCTGGAGGATATATTGGATCTTTAGCAAAGTACTGCTTGTAAACACTGTCATGGCCCTTCTCACGTTTTCTTTCAATATACCGTCCTGTTACTCTAACACTATGGTTAGTAGGTTGTAAAGATAGAGTGGTTGCATGAATGGCTACATCTTTGATGATTTGATCAAGTTGCCGATTTTGTTCAGCAATTTTTTCTTCTCATTCATCATCTTCGAGAAGATTGAAAGGATCAAAACTAGAACTTGAAGACATTTTTTTAGGAAGGTAAACTCAATGATTGTGAGAGGGAGATTTTGTGTGAAGTATTAATGAAGCATATAGATTAATATATAGGAGTATTGTGAGCATAGGATTCTTCTGACAAGCTTATCTTCTTGTTTGTACGCATAGAATGCTTTATATGCTGGTTTGTTTAGTTAGATGAAAGTATTAAATTATTTTGATGAAGTATGAGATGCTTCTGACATTATGGGTGAATAAAGATATGTTTGCTTTTATGAGCATAGGTGCTATATATTAACCACAAAAAAACAAAGATCATATGTTTGCTTTTATGAAGATCACGTGTCTCCTGACATGCACAACAAGTAAAAATTTGAAATGTAACATAGACCACGTTAATTAAAAAATACATGAAGTACATAATAAAGCATAGAAATTACAATATACATAGTAAGGAACATAAATTTGAAAGTACATAGTAAAGAACATAAATTGAAAGTTACATAATGAGTAACATAAATTGCAAGTTACAAAACATACTTAAAAACAAATAAAATATGATCACATTCCATACAGACCTGCCATTAGATGACGTTTAAGAGATAAGTCTCTTTTGCTCATCAAAGTATTAAGTGTAGATATTTTCATTTGTCGTTCTTGTATTTCACATTTTTTTTCACATGTGAGCCTCATTTCATGCAGTGTTGCGGTGAAATTATCAGGAATTGACGATCATTGTGATGCCACTTCTTTTCCATTCTTTTAGCATTAGCTTTAGCTTTATTTCTCCCAATAGGACGTTGTAAACTTGAAGAATCGCCTCTAGGAGTGGAGTTGATTTGTGTTTCTCCATCCTCACTCGTCTTCGATCTTTTTGAGCTTTCACGACTTTCTTCAAGACTATCTTCTTCTGGTTGGAAACGCGTTGAACCAGTACTGTTTAATTTCAATTCCCACTTGGGATGGTGATTGATGAACCCATATTTGTGTCCATCTTTTCTTGTGTTTTTTCTTGTGTTTTTAGTCTTTAGTGAGTCAATATGTGTCTGGGAGGACACGCAAGTCGAGAGATAATGTGCAGAGAAGAACAGATGGATGTTGGGCAAATTCGATGGAAAATCTGTTGTTGAGATGGCGATACGATGCGAATGGGCATAGGGCTGGAAGCTTGTAGCTGGGCAACATCAAAATATCCAATCTACAAGTCAGAAAGTACCTCCCCATATCCTTAATGCCAACAGATAGAGTACTCGGAGGAGCCAGGATCTTGGTCAAGACCGGAAGTAATTCAGGATGCAGACGATAAAGGGCAGGAACAAAGTCGAACCAGTAGCAGCAGAATTCTTTTCCTTCAAGGAAGAGGATAAGGATTGGATCTTTCTTTCCTTATCCTAGCCGAGCCTAATCAAAGGAGATATCTACCACGTAAGGAAAGAAGAATCGTGCATGCATGAAGAGAGAGGGCGGATGTGATATGCATGGAAGAGACCTTCATCAACAAGGAAACTTTCCTAAATCCTAATTTCCATCGCCTATATGTATGGCCGACTCCATTGTGTATTACACGCGGATTTTATTCTTAGTTCTGCATTCTAGGTTGAGAGAAAGTGAGGAAGAAACAATTCCTACAGGCAATATACTTTAATTTCGTATTTTTTACTGCTTTAAGTTTAGTTGTTGGCGTGAAGCCAAGACCCTGGTTGCTGACTACGCTTTTGGGCAGCAACCCGTTTCCAGATTTATGCTAAGTTTATTTTCCTTTATTTGTTTTCTGTTTTTATTTAATATTATGTCTAGCTAAGTTTATTGTTTGGGTTGGATGTAGATGAAGTGATTCTAAATTACTCGTTCGAACTCGTGAGGTCTAATTGGCTAAGTCCGTTAATTGATTTTGTTCCCGAAACACTTAGGATTAATTCTAGACTTAATTGATATTGAAGTTGATTGATCACCATCTAGATATTGAGATTAAGTCATTAACAGAAATTGGGATTAACACGAGAGTGTCTTTCGTGCCCAAGAAGGTAAAGGGTGTTGGAGAGCAGTCGGTATTGACCTACCCCTTGGCTGTCTTGGGTCTGTTTGTTTCTTAATGCCTATTGGGTAACATCATTACTGAAGTGTCTTCGTGACTTTGCTGATCAAGAGAGGAGATCTTGCCTTCTGGTCAAGATCTGTAAAATTGATTAGACATAGGTTAAGTATGTTTACACCGTGACTTCGTGACCTTAGGGTGTAAACTAATCTTTGCCTTAAACCAAGTGATAAAATCAGTTAATTGAATATCTCTGCACCAATGAACGAGTAAAGAGTAATTAGGATCATGGATTCGAAACCCAATCCAAACTCTTTTGTTATTTGATATTGTTACTTGTTGAGTACAGGTTATTTAGATACTTCGTGACCAAAACCCTTTTGTTGAGCAACATCAGAAGAACAAATTACACCAGGTCCCTTGGGTACGATCCCGCTTGCCGCTGACTACTACCTTGATGGGCAAGAGGTGTTTATAAATGTTATTTGTATGAAGTGTGTGACGACAGCGCTCCGTCAGTGATGCATAACTTTGTCAAACACCTCATGGTGATTAAATTTATATTTTCCATAAATTGTTTGAGTTTTTGCTTCAATATTCTCTTTGGATTGGCCGCTTGTAGCTCGATCGTGTGTTTTTTTGTATGCACCAATCCACTTGATTACGGCCGTATTGAGTCATTTGTAGCGCGCTTGATGGAGTCCAAGGATCGTCGTTGGTGCAAGATTTGGTGCATGTTCCTTTTGGGCCAGTTACATGATCTCGAGCTAAGAAGTTCAAGGAGAGCTTGATGAGTTTAATTCAAGAAGTTTGGAATCAAGAGTTGGTGAAGAAACCCATTGAAGTTGGCGAGTTGAATGGCCCAAGTTATGTTACTCTTATCATGTACGAGTGGGCTCAAGTTTGAAGACTTGTTTTGTTTTGAAGACTTTATTTATTTATTTTCGTTTAGTTGAGTCCATTAGTGTTAGTCTTATTATTTTCGTTATTTTGGGCTTGTTTAATTGATTAGTTAGTTGGGTTATTATTATAAGCTCATCCATTAAGTTGTTTTCTTTTTAAACTAGGATTTTGATTTCGCCTATATATAGGCCATGTATGAGACGCCGTTGAACACCTTTGATTAATATATTTCGTGAGTTTATTTCTCTCTTGAGAATTTTGAGTTCATCTTGGTTTTGCCAAGACGAGTTCATTTATCGGCGAATCAGTGAGTCAATCATCCCTCGTTGTGTGTATTCATCGTTCTCGAGTTGCTGTGTCGTCTTATTGTTGGGTTTTAGGAAACAACCGTACGCCTAATTCACTTCAAGAAACTGATTCAGAGGTTTTGGGATCTCCATCGTTCAGTTATTTGTTCGAGTCTTCCGCGTGCATGATCGAGGGTCATATCAGCACCCTTAATGATTCTGTAGTCCTTTGTTCGCCTAGTCCTGGCGTCCCTGTTCTCCCTTCCTCATATTGCTTTAGAACATTTTTCCAAAGCTTGTTCCCAGTTTGGTTGGTGTCGACGACTGCATTCGAACTGACAAAACACCATGCAGACATTAGTGTTATGTCTTCTTTCACACTCCAACTTTGCGGAGTGTTTGAATCATTAATGTCATTCTACATATCATTTTCAAATGAGCTCTGGGAGATGTTTTGAAATGAACTCTGATATTCGTTAGAATTTGGATAATTATCAAAATGGGGATAATATCTTTGGGACAGATCAAAATTTTGGGATAAACTAAAATTTTGAGAATTATAGAAAGAATAGTTGTCATCATCCATGGTAAACGAAAATAGATGATAAAGAAAATTGAGGGTGTGATAAAATGAAGGTTATATGTAGAGAAAATAAGAGATTTTTTTTTTGTATGTAAAAGTATAGCAAATTTGGTCTCTATTTATAGAGTATGAAAAAAAATACGAATTTTTGTATAATTTTTATTTATTTTTAAAATAATATGTAAAAGATGTGATGATTTTATCTTAATATCCAAAAAAAATCTTATAAACCAATAAAATGGAGACAAATGTCTCTATCTTATTAGTTGTTACCTTGAAGAGAGAGAGAGGCCACACGGTTGCCATGAGAAGAAATGCAAATGCGGCGGGTTTGGGACAACATATTTTTCCTTTTTTTTATTTAATTGCTGACGTGGCAGCAACCACATCAAAGCATGGGCGCTGATAATCTTGGTCTTAGAGCACCCACATCGGGCGGCTCATCAGCGGGCTCGAGCCGCATGGACGGATAAGTCGCATGATGTCTAGCCTCATGTAGACGAGCCGGCTCGATGGGCCGATGACGCGTGCAATGCACGCACCCGTCTTAAAAAAAGATAATAAAATTCAAATTTTGAACGGCCAACGGCTAGTTCTGGTCGGACTCTGCCGCCAACGGTTCACCGGCCGCTGCAACGGGTCGTCGGTGGCGGCGGCAACGGTCATAATTTTTTTCTCTTCCTTCTACCTTATAAATACACTCCACTATTACTCATTTTTTGCACCATTTCTTAACTCTCTCATCTCTCATTTCCTCTCAATTTCTCAACTCTCTCATCTCTCATTTCCTCTCAATTTCTCAACTCTCTGGGCCTTGAACAAGTCAATTTGCAAGAGACCTACGACGATGACAGAAGTCCGGGCTACCGCCACCTCCACGCCCGTCAAAGCCAAGGCGGCTACCAAGACGAGGAGGCCGGCGAAGTCCAAATCCAAGGCGGCGACGACAGCTGACACGGCGACGACGAAGGAATACGACGGCGGAATTAAGCGCCACACCCATACCATTGAAGAAACCGATCTCATATGTCGGATTTGGATGGAGAAAACGAACGACGCCGTCCGTAGAACAGATCAAAAAGCTGAAAGGTATTGGGGGAGGGTTATGGAGCGGATCAATCTCTTGATGCCCACCTTTTTCACCGTCAAACAAGTGAAGAGCCACTGGCAATGAGTGAGCAATGAGGTGAAGTCGTGGGAGAATGCTTGGATGGAAACTCACGCCCAATGGCCAAGTGGATTCAATGACGACATGATGATGAATAAGGCGATAGACCTCTATAAGTCAAGAAACAAGGGTGTCCCTTTCAAATGGGACAATGCGTAGAGACTTCTACGACTAAACCACAAGTTCAAGGCTCAATATTTGGAGGGCGACGTACATGCAACAAAGAGGACGAAGACGTCGCGCGGCGGCACTTTCATGACTTCGGCTTCTACCGAGGAAAGCGTTGGCACTTGGCTAATTGAAAACAAGCGGCGAAGGCGGTATCAAAGGAAAAGGGGAAGGCAAGCTCGACGATGGCACACACATCTGAGTTGTTGCAATTTATAGAGGGCACACAAAGTGGTCTCGCAGCTCTTGCCGAGGCCAATATGGAGAAAATCCGTTTGAAGCACGAGGCGATAGGCAACAAGATCCTATACATGGATACATCGAGGATGATGGAGGAGTAGCTCAAACTACATTCAGAGCAAATGGTCGAGATACTAGCTCATCATGCAAGAGGCTAATTTTTTTTTTTTTTTTCATTATGTCATTTAAATTTTTTTAGCTTTATTATCGGTGTAATATTTTAATTTTATTAATGAAATTTAAGTTTTATTCTATTATTCTATTTGGTAAAAAAAAAATTCAAAAGTAAAAAAATGTTAAAACTTGGAAACTAAGTAATATGAGCCTACGGATAAACCCGACTAGTATGGGCAGAGGCTCCTATAGGAACTCAACGGATGTGGATGCTCCTATAGAGAATTGAAAAAGCTTGATTTTCACTTCCGGCTTTTGGTAGTGATACCATAGAATACAAGTATCAGTCGAATTGTATCTCTATAAATATGTTCAAAATATCAAATCATCTATATATTTATCCACGTAAAATATTAAACGATTTCTTTAAAACAAGAAATAAAAGATAGGACACCAAAATATGAGTTGCACTCTGATATTTTTTTAATTTTCGAATTATTTTTTTTCGGGCAACAATTTGGACTTTTTCGGCTTGCTCCAAGGCTTTCGACTCCCCTCGCTCGAATTTTGACCAAAGAAGAAGTGGCAAACAGAAAAACGAAGAGGCAAACAAAAAAAAAAGTTTGAAAAAATGTGGAACTTTTAAAAAACAAAAATTGAAAAAAAAAACTGAATTCGGAAAAAACGAAATTAAGAAAATTGGAATTTGAAAAAAATATTAAAAAAAATAAGGCGCGTGTACCCCACGCGCCGCGTGTGGGTGAGGCGCGTGCACCCCACGCCCCCACACACGATCACATGGGTACGACCTGCTGCGTACGAGTATTTGCGCCAAAATATATATTTGGCTTCAAGTTTTATGTAATTTATAAAATTAATACTCAATAATAACTTTAAAGTATTAATTAAAATGAATTAGAAAAATACTGATGATGATCAAAAGTGAACCACAAAGGGTAAATTGCATCTAAAATCAAAACGTTTCGCCAAATTCGCAAATTGCACATTAAAAAAAAGTTTAATAAAATCAAAACGTTTTAATTTTTTGCAATTGAAGTCCAGTGACCCGTTTCCCCTAACTTAAAGCTTGCGTGGCAGTCGGAGTTGACACGCTGGCTATCCTGGATGGCGAAACTCGACGATGACGTTTTGCTTAAGGGGAAACGACGTCGTTTTACCCTCTTTGCCTTTAATTAATGGATTCTCCCCATTTCCCCTCCTCTCCATCGAGCAATTAAGGCTCCTCCATCCCTTTCCCCCATTTTCCCTCCCCACATTCAGTTCCCGTCTCCTCCAAACCCCTTAAGCAAAACGGCGACAGAGAAGAAAACGACGCCGGCGACTGTAGGAGAAAGAACGATGACGAAGTATGCATGAGCTCAAGGCATTTGCAGCCAAGTATGAAGCATTGATGATTGATTACCAAGCGAAATTGGTTGAGCTCGAGGAGCTTCTTGCCTTCACAAACGATCATCTCCACACTTGTAGTTTGAAGGATCAAAATCATGAAGCATTGGCAGGCAAGTATGAACAATTGATGATTGAATATGAGGCACAATGGGCAGAGGCCGAGGAGCTTCGTGACTTCATGAATAAGCATCTCCATTGCTGCCGAATGAATGAGCAAAACCATGACGCATTGGCAGCCAAGTATGAAGAATCGATGATGGAATATGAAGTAAAATGGGCAGAGGCTGAGGAGCTTCAGGACTTCATAAATAAGTATCTTGATTGTTGTCGATTGAAGGAGCAAGAATACGACAAAATGGCAGCTAAGAATGAAGAATTTGAAGCAAAATGTGCATAGAATGAACAACTTCGTGTTGTGACAAATGAGCAGTATAATGTAATTAGCAACCTACAGTTGGAACTTAGCTTCATCTATGTGATATTAGCCTTAGTTTGTGTTGTAATAGTGTTGGTTCTTGTTTAATTTGTTTAGCTTCATTAATGTGATATTAGCCTTGGTTTGTGTTGTGATAGTGTTGGTTTTTGTAGCTATTGCATGTGGTTCATGAATGAAGGAAGTTTTTCATGTTTTGGGTGGTGATAATGTGTGCTCATTATTGTGATGAAATGAGGATTAAAAACCTGTGAACAAGTGAAACTACATAGTGCTCGATTGAAAAACATGTTTCCATTCAAAAATCACTAATGTTATGAAGCAGAATACACAACTTAAGCATCACCAAAATATAACAACAATCAGACTAAAAATTAACAAATTACAAGAATCAAACAAACCTGTCACTCATGTTTCACGCAGCCTCAATCGAGGGGAAATCGCTAGAAATGGGAAAATGAGAAGAAGCAATGGTTCAACAGCGCCTAAATACCAAGCCCCCTTCGTCGTCATTCAATCTATGCCCGATCGTTGTCGCCGAAATGGGAAAATGGGGAAGAAGGAAGGAAAATCGGGGAAAGGGAAATGGAAGAGCCCTAATTGCGAAATGGAGGGGAAATGGGGAAAATAGGGGGAAAATTATAATTAAAACTGAAATTGCTAAGTAAAACGACGTCGTTTGCCCTTAAGCAAAACGTCGTCGTCGAGTTTGGCCGTCCGGGATAGCCAGCGTGTCAACTCCGACTGTCACGCAAGCTTTAAGTTGGGGGTGTTGAAGTCAGATTTTGACTTCAATATTTATTAATGGCGTATTGTATATTTGGTGTTTTGTCTTTCTTTGTTTGTTTGGCAGGTACGTGAATTAAGGGAGTAGAAGGCTGACTTGGCTTTGGAATAGTCAAAGTAGTTGGAGAAGAAGGTGGGAAGAATTGGTGTTGCACGTGTGGAAAGTGGAACAGTTTTCTGTTGCAATAATAGTGGAGTTATGGACTGCAATTCATGGGACGTGCAGTCTTGTAGTGGAGTGCAGCTCAAGCCTTCAAAGTTCACTTTAAATAGAGATCAAACTTGTGTAGATAGGTATGCTTTTAGAGATAGATACAAAGAGCAGTTAGAATTCTTTAGCTCTTGAATTTTACCTTCGAGGATAGTAGTAGAAGCTTTAATCTTGTGATAAAGCTTCACTCGTTTTAGTGACCCTCTTTACTCGAAGATTGTTTTTGTAATTCACATTTTCATAGTGAAATTTTTGCCCTGAGGCACCTCACGAGATTATACATTTATAATCTCGTGAAAAGTTTATTTCCATTGTGTTTCTTCATTTCCGCTGCATTTTAGTTTCAAGGTTGTGTGCTCTTTGAACACAACTTTGTTCACAACTCTGTCTGTTTGAGTGAATCTGGTACCTTCAATTGGTATCAGAGCCACCACTTGATACACTAAGTGTTGATTCTTTCTAGTGACACAATGGATCAGACAAACCCGTTGTTCAACAAGCCTCCCATCCTTGATGGAATGAACTACTCCTTTTGGAAGGTTCGAATGAGATCATGCATCAAATCCATTGATGCTAGAGCATGGAGAGCTGTCTAGAAATTGTGGTCCTATCCTAAACTCGTGGATGATGATGGTGACCTAGTTCGAGTTCATGAAGACAACTGGACAAGAACTCAGATTGAAGAAGCAACTTACAACGATAAAGCTCTCAATGCCATTCAATCCTCCCTTGATATTCAGATGTTCAAACTCATAAGAAACTGTGAGGCTGCCAAGGAAGCATGGGATATCCTACAACAACATTGTGAGGGAGATACCGACATTAAGGAGTCAAGACATCGCATTCTCATCTCCAAATTTGAAAGCATGAAGATGGAGGAAGATGAAAGTGTTGGAGACTACTGCAACAAATTACTCGAGATTGCTAACGAATGCCAAGACCTTGGTGATCCCATTAGCAATAAAAGGTTAGTCTCAAAAGTTTTGAGAACCTTGACATCCCGTTTTGATATGAAGGTTGTGGCCATTGACACATCAACCACCGTGAGCACCTTGGAGTTCACCAAGTTGATGAATGATCTCAAGACCTATGAGATCGAACTCAACGAAAGGACAAGCCCAAAGAAAAAGGGTTTTGCCATGAAAGCTGGGACAACTTCAGGCAGCTCTTCACACATCGAAGAGGAGGATGAGGATCTTGAGGAGATCACTGGAAATGCAGATTTTGCACTTATCACCAGGAAGCTGAACTCGTTGCTGCGAAATGCTGCAAATAAATCAAAATTCCAACAAAAAGGAAAGGCCATTGTTGATCAATGACCACCCCGACAAGATGCATCGGGTCCCTTGGTCATCTACGATTAAGTACGCTCACCGGGAAAAGATCCAAGGATTATCAAACGCTCCGCATCCGATCACTTCAAGGCAAAGGATGTAAAAGATTTTTCCAACATTCAATGTTTCGAGTGCAAAGGTTATGGACACTTTGCAAATGAGTGTGCAAACACCTTTCGCAAGCTTGGGAAACCCGTCACCTTCTTGTCACTAGGAGACACAGAGATCGAAACTTCTGGAGTCATCATTGAGGAACCGCCAGAAGTCACTTCTCAAGCTGAAGAGCATGCTGCATTGATAGCTCATATACCTGAAGATGACCTGACAGATTTCAGTGATGATGAGATAACTTCGGACAGGTATGATGAGTCTTACTATGAAACTCTCTTCTGTTTTAACACTGTCATTAACAATACAGAAGAAGCGGAGGAAGTCACTGAGGACGAAACATTAGATATGCTGGTGAAATTGCAAGAACTGTATAAGGAATTGTATGTGAAGTGGTCCAAACAGTGCAAGGTGGTCGAGGTGCTGAATGAAGAGAATTCTGCTCAGAAAACTTCAGTGGTTAAGCTGGAGGTGATGTTAACTCAGAAAGATGCTGAGATTGGGAAGCTGAAAGTTCAACTCGATCTTGCAAATGAAACATTCAAAAAGTTGAACACAGGTACGTCTAAACTTGATGAAGTATTAGCACAAACTCACATAACATCTCATGGACTTAGCTTTGACAAAGCCATTCAAACAGTTTTTCCTCAAATTTTGTCAACTCATGGTTTACCATTTGTAAAGGCTAGTGAAAATCCGACACCTAAGTCCACTTCTAGAAGACGTAGAAAATTCATATGTCACTATTGCCACTCACCAGGTCATATTAGACCTTTTTGCTACAAGTTCTTGCAGGAATATAGGAAAGAGTCTTACTTGAGAAATCATGCTAAGAGATCTACTTTTGGCACCAAGAATGGTAAAACTTTGGTGTGGAGACCCAAAGTTGCCTACACTGAGACCTGCAGAGTTGTCTTCACTGCAGCCATTTCAAATGATGATAGGTCCTGGTACTTTGACAGTGGCTGTTCACGACATATGACTGGATCTAGAAGATATCTTGCTGATTACAAAAAGATCAATGGAAGTGAAGTTACCTTTGGAGGTGGATCAAATGGCAAGATAATTGGGCGAGGTGTACTCAACATGCCCGAACTTCCTAAGCTCACCGATGTATCACACGTGGACGGACTTGCTGCAAATCTGATCAGTATAAGTCAACTGTGTGACGATGACTGCAAAGTCATCTTCGACAAGCATAGTTGTCTGGTAGTGAACGATGATGATGAAGTTGTCATCTCTGGGGTAAGGTCTCCAAACAACATTTATGAAATAAAAAGTAATAAGTGTTGTAATGCGCAGGTCAATGATCTACAATTGTGGCATCAAAAGTTGGGCCACACAAATTATCGCAACATAGAGAACCTCCAAAGATTCAATGCAGTCCAGGGTATACCAAAGCTGAATACCTCCAATCCAGGAGTGTGTGGGGACTGCCAAATAGGAAAGCAAGTGAAAGTTTCTCACCCTGTTGTCACAACTTCGGAGAGACCTTTCAGCACGCAAAATTTCTTTGAACTACTGCACATGGACCTAATGGGTCCAGCAGAAGTTGATAGTCTGGGAGGTAAAAAGTACTCATTTGTGATAGTCGATGATCTTTCCAGATATGCATGAGTAAAATTCTTAAGTGATAAAACTGAAACGTATGATGCCTTTATGGAATTGTATGCTAAAATTAGGAATTTTTATCAATCTCGCATTAAGAGGTTAAGGTCTGATCACGGTAAGGAATTTGAAAATTCTCAACTAATAAATTTTTGTGTGAAAGAAGGAATTCATCACGAGTATTCCGCACCAAAAACCCCTCAACAAAACGAGGTAGCCGAAAGAAAAAATAGAACTCTGCAAGAAATGGCTAGAAAAATGCTACACTCTAAATACCTCTCTAAACGGTTTTGGGCCGAAGCCATGAATACTGCATGCCATGTTAGTAATCGTGTAAATTTGAGAACCGGTACTACCATGACTTCCTATGAAATTCTAAATAGCAAAAAACCCAACTTAAAATACTTGCATGTTTTTGGTTGTGTTTGTTATGTGTTAAATGATAGGGATTATCGCCTAAAGTTTGACACAAAAAGCGATAAGGGAGTTTTCTTAGGTTACTCACTCAATAGTCATGCATATAGGGTCTACAATCTTAGGACCAAATCTGTCATAGAGAGTGTAAATGTAACATTTGATGATCTTGCAAGTTTATATACTCCGGAGGAAAGTACTGATGGTTTGATTGAGATTCAGGGCAGAACAGAAAAGTCCACGATGGATGAACAAAAAGTGGCCAGTGAAGTCCGCACAACTGTTGTGGAAACTACTAACGATTCTGCAGGACAATCTGGAACTGACTCCAGCACTAATGAAGCAGAAAATGTTGAGGAAGCTATTGAGGTTGTGAGGAGGGATCCACCCAGTAAAGTCAGAAAAGATCATCCTCTTGATCTTGTCATCGGAGATGTTCGTGAAGGGGTCAGAACTAGGGACAAGACTCCAGTCAATTACCGGGAGATGGTAAGGATGGTATGCTTTTCATGCATAATCACCAAGGTAGGTGTTATTGCCTTCTTATCAACTCTCGAACCTAAAACTGTAGGCGAAGCCTTGAAGGATGAATTTTGGATAAGTGCCATGCAAGCTGAACTTCTTGAATTTGTTAGGAATAAAGTTTGGACACTTGTACCTCGACCTATAGGAGTTAACATAATCGGAACTAAGTGGATCTTTAGGAATAAAACTGATGAGTATGAAAATATCATTAGGAATAAAGCCCGCTTAGTTGCTCAAGGTTATACTCAAGTTGAGGGTATTGACTATGATGAGACCTTTGCTCCAGTTGCTAGGATTGAGTCCATTAGGTTGCTGTTTGCAATTGCATGTTATCTTAACATAACTCTTCATCAAATGGATGTCAAAGCCGCCTTTTTGAATGGTGTTCTAGAAGAGGAAGCATATGTAGAACAACCAAAGGGATTTGAAGACCCAACCAAACCCAACCATGTTTATAAATTACATAAAGCTCTATATGGACTAAAGCAAGCTCCGAGAGCTTGGTATAGTCGTCTAACTGATTTTTTGCTTGAGTTTGGTTTCTTCAGGGGACATGCGGATAGGACTCTTTTCCTCAAGAAAGAGAAAGGTGTGCTCACAATTGCTCAAATCTATGTAGATGACATAGTGTTTGGATCCACCAATGAAGTAGCCTTAAAAGAATTTGTGGAGGCAATGTCGGCCACATTCGAGATGAGCATGGTTGGAGAGCTGAGCAACTTTCTTGGGTTGCAAGTCAAGCAAAAGGAGGATGGAATTTTCGTCTCACAGTCAAAGTATGCAAGGAATTTGGTCAAAAAGTTTGGACTGGAGAATGCAAAGCACATGAGAACGCCGATGAGCACCACAGAGAAACTGTCGAAAGATGCAGTTGGCCCCGATGTTGAGCCAACTTTGTACAGGTCTATGATCGAAAGTCTTCTATACTTAACAGCCAGTAGACCTGATATCATGTACAGTGTATGTGCATGTGCTCGCTTTCAGTCATGTCCAAAAGAATAACATTTTAAAGCTGTAAAGAGGATTATCCGCTATGTTGCCGGAACTTGTGAACTCGGTTTGTGGTTCACAAAAGATACCTCTACGAACTTAGTGGGGTATAGTGATGCTGACTGGGCCGGAGAAATTGATGATAGACGAAGCACAAGTGGGGGTTGTTGCTATCTTGGGAACAACCTCATCTCATGGCATAGTAAGAAGCAAAATTGCATCTCTTTGTCAACCGCCGAGTCCAAATATGTAGCTGCCGGGAGCTGTTCAACTCAATGGTGTGGCTTCAATCGATGCTTGATGACTACGGACTAGAGAGCAACCCTCTAGTTATGTTGTGCGATAATACTAGTGCCATCAACCTTGCCAAGAACCCAGTACATCACTCAAAGTCCAAGCACATCCACTTAAGGTACCATTTTATTAGAGATTTAGTTGAAAAGAAAATATTAAAATTAGAGTATATCACTACGGAAAATCAACTGGCTGACATTTTTACTAAAGCTCTAAGTTACGAGAGATTTTCAAATTTAAGAAAATCTCTCGGTTTGTGTTCTATCTAAGAAGAAGTTGTCATGACAGTTGTCACATTTCTGGCATATCATGGGTATTAATCTTTATAGAAGTTAGGCAGATTTGAGGATGTAAAAACCTTACTTTGTAAGGTAAAACCGAGACCGTTCTTAGAAAACCACATAACTAAATCAAAGATCTTAGATAAGTGGTGATTACAAGATTCTCTCGGTTATACATCTATTCGCCATCTGCCTACTTCAAGTATCTTTATGAAATTACCTATGATGTTTCGGAAATGATGTTCTGATCAAAGTTTTCATTGAAGTTTGGACGACTGTCAAACCAATTTCTTAAAAAAAAAAAAAAGGGTCGCATCTATTTCTATCAGATAAACATGTCAGTTTAAGTTGCGATTTTCTTGGAACGTATCTATCTCAAATTTTTAATATTTGATTTTTAACTTATCTCTAATAATTTGATATCTATTGGATTTGTTTGGTATCTGCCTCCCGCGTAAAAGTAGCAGACGGTTCATATTCGAAATCCCTAGGATCTGCTATTTATCATCCCTATCTTTTTCCTCTCTTGTCTCTCGCCGCTCCATCTCTTCCCTTCTTCATTCACAAACAAAACCTCATCTTTCCAGTTTTTTTTTCTTTCTTCGCCATGGATGAAGAGAAGCTCAAGCAGCTGCAAGAACTTCTCCAAAGTCCAAGAGCTCTTGATCTCCTTCGTCGCATCTCATCTCTCCCTCCTCAAAACCCAATTCCCCGATTTCTGCGATCAAAGCCCCTAAATCCAGCCCCTCTCCACTTCATATCTCCCGAACACAACCCAATGTTCAATCCATCGTTGCTCTCGCCTCTACGTGGTCAAGCTCCGATGGAAATCTCGCCGGAGGTCGGAAGTTTCTCTGAACCTTCGCTCCAAGGGTTTGCCCCCTTTGCTCGGTTCGGTTCATCCACGGCAGGTCTCTCTGCCACCGATCCAAAGCCCTAACAGAACCCCTCTGTTCCTCCAGTCGGTGCGTCGAGCAACCCAACGACGGCCGTCGGTCTAGATTCTTCTGCTCCGACACATGAAGAAGAACATCTTGACCCCCTCTTCCACTACAGTGATGGATCCCCAAAATCGATGAATATTGATGGCTCAAATGCTCCACCAAATCTTGATGCCCAAGCTACGGCTACAAAATTGGCTACAGAATCCCCCCCAAAGCGCAAAAGGTATACCAAAACTTGTGTGAGGAAGAACAAAAGTCCGCCCAAGCCACCTGCCCGTCGCTCGAACAGGCTAAGGTCGTCCTTCAAGCAAGCTCCGCCTAAACCATTTCATCCCTCTGATGTTATCGATGTCGAAGAAGACGAAGAGTCTCACACTCGAGATTCTGGAGACAATTCTGATGATGGAGAGTTTGCGGAAGAAGAACCGCCTGTCACGACCTCACGAAAGGGAAAAGAGAAGATGGCTGATGAAGCTGGTGTGAAGCTGAAACGAGGAGGCAGAAAGACAGCTTCGATGGATCTTGATGCCGAAGCAGATTATGCTAGTGACTCCGATTATGAGGTAATGAAGGCTGATTCCTTGCACTTTTATTCAGAGTCTTTGAAAAAGAGTTGGGGAAATTTTAAGAAAAGAGAGATTTTGAGTGATAGGGCAGTAGATGAGAAGGATTTTAATTCCTATAATGTGGCTGCGTATCTTAAGAAGAAGAATCTGTGGGGCAGTGTTCGATATGCTAAGAAATATGCTCCTGAGATAGTTAGGTTATTCTATGCTAACCTAACTCATGAGTTTAGCGACTTGACATCTAAGAAATATGGGAAAGTTTATGTGCGTGGAAAGGTTTTTTCGATCACTCCTTCAGGTATCAATGACATCATTGGGACTCCTAATGTCGAAGCAGACGATGAAACTGTTGATGAGGTTGTGATGGCAAATGTGCTCACTGGAGGTCATGCTGAAAGTTGGTTTGCAAGTGGTCAGACTAATAGAAATGCCTCCAGCCTTACTTCTTTATTCTCTACGCTTCATAGGATCTCAACTCGGAATTGGATTCCCTCATCCAATACAACCTCAGTTCCACTTGCACATGTTGTCCTTCTCTACAAGATTCATGTTGGTGCAGCCGTCAATATTGGACAGCTAGTCTTCAATTCAATTGTTGAAGTGGCAATGACTACATCCAATAAGAAGCTAGTGGTTCCCTCTCTCATCTACAACATGCTTGTTGCTCAAGGACTGACTCCTCTGGCTAAGGAAGCTACTGCCAAAGCTCCTCTTCAGACTGTACAGAAAGCTTTTCTCTCGGGCAGGGTCAATGACTTACCATGGTTTGATGTGGATCACCCTGTTCCCATTCCTCCTACTGCTCACTGTTCTGTTCCAGTTTCTCTTTTACAGGATCACATCAAGTTTTGCACTGGTCAAATTCAAATGTTCGAACAGCAGCGTCGCCTATATCAACAACTCCTTTCTTCCCAAAAAGGGGGAGACAAAGAAGCTGGTGTTGATGACAGTAGGGAAGGCGAAGATGGAGGGAGCAGTAGGGCAAACATGGAGGATGCTCGCACCACAGCAGGATCTGATGAAGATCTGGAGTAGATGGCAAAATGGCAACACTTTTGGAGTCTTTGGAGTATTTTGGAGTGATATGCTAACTGTTTTTCATGGCTGTTTTTCATGGAGCATATGAACACTTTTCTTTCTTTTGGTGTGTGGATATTTTGTGAATGTTTGTGATCAGACCAGTTTTAGATTATGTTGAAACTCATGCTCTGTTCTGTTTTTAATCCTTTTTCCTTCTTATGATCTATCCTTATTTGTTCTTTACTTGTGAGTTGTGATAGGGGGAGTTATGTTAGGAGGAGTAAATATGATAGGGGGAGTATTCCCTTGTTGTTTTTGGGTATCTGCTCTTTGAAGCTTGTGTACATGTGTCTCAGGGGGAGCAAACGTTTTTTGCTCTATATATATTTGTGTACACAGGTTTTGGGAAGAAAGACAAAAAGGGGAAGATTGTTGAAGTCAGATTTTGACTTCAATATTTATTAATGGCGTATTGTATATTTGGTGTTTTGTCTTTCTTTGTTTGTTTGGCAGGTACGTGAATTAAGGGAGTAGAAGGCTGACTTGGCTTTGGAATAGTCAAAGTAGTTGGAGAAGAAGGTGGGAAGAATTGGTGCTGCACGTGTGGAAAGTGGAACAATTTTCTGTTGCAATAATAGTGGAGTTATGGACTGCAATTCATGGGACGTGCAGTCTTGTAGTGGAGTGCAGCTCAAGCCTTCAAAGTTCACTTTAAATAGAGATCAAACTTGTGTAGATAGGTATGCTTTTAGAGATAGATACAAAGAGCAGTTAGAATTCTTTAGCTCTTGAATTTTACTTTCGAGGATAGTAGTAGAAGCTTTAATCTTGTGATAAGGCTTCACTCGTTTTAGTGACCCTCTTTACTCGAAGATTATTTTTGTAATTCACATTTTCATAGTGAAGTTTTTGCCCTGAGGCACCTCACGAGATTATACATTTATAATCTCGTGAAAAGTTTATTTCCATTGTGTTTCTTCATTTCCGCTGCATTTTAGTTTCAAGGTTGTGTGCTCTTTGAACACAACTTTGTTCACAACTCTGTCTGTTTGAGTGAATCTGGTACCTTCAAGGTGAAACGGGTCACCGGACTTCAATTACAAAAAATTAAAATATTTTTTTAAAAAAATATGTAATTTACAAATTTGACGAAACGTTTTGATTTTAGATTCAATTTACCCAACCACAAATTGCGAGAAACATACCTCAGATATGTATATATATATACCGTGTAGTAAATTTAAAAAAAAGAGTTAATTTCTGACACCAAAACAAAACCCTCTATATAAAACCTCTCGACTCGCGGCCGGCATCCACCACTCCTCTGCCGGGCGGCCTCCGTTTCCGATGGACCCCTTGACCCTCCTTCGGGAGTACACCATTAGCAACTCGCTCGACAAAATCGTCCGAGTCAACGACGATTTCCGCTTCGGCTCCGACTACTCCTTCCCCGCCACCATCGAGACAGCCTACCGCGCCAAGCACGTGCAACAACGCCGCTACACCCTCGAAACCCTAGTCCACTTCATCACCAATCACCACCTCAAGCACACTGAATACATCCAGCACGCCCGCGCCAACCGTATTCCCGCCGTCACCCTCCCCGATCGGAAGCCCCTCCTCGATTACCTCACCGGGAAAGTCCAATCCTCCGATTCAATTGTCCCCCTCGATTTCCCCAACATTAATCCCCAAATTAGCAATGTAGATCGCAGTTTGCAGTACGAGGCGGGCGATACTGTGGGTTTGGAGAGCGGGACTAGCTTGATTGAGCTGATTAGGGCGAAGGAGAAGCCGATTAAGGATAAGGAGGATATGCTGGTGTTCAAGAAGCGCGACTTCTACAGCGTGCTAACCTCGGCGTTGAAGAGAGATGAGGAGAGGCAAAGGATGGAGGCGCTTCAGAGGAAGGATAACATCGTGGCGAAGAATAGGATTGAGAGTAGAGGGTTTGGCGGCGGCGAGGAGGCGACGAAGATGCGAAAGATTGGGGAAGGGGTTCCGATCATATTGGTCCCAAGTGCATTTTCGACTCTGATCACGATTTATAATGTGAAGGAGTTCTTGGAAGATGGAGTTTTCATTTTCACTGATGTGAAGCTGAAGCAGATGAAAGGGGTAAAGCCTGACTGCGTGACGGTGCAGAAGAAGTTCAGTAGGGATCGCGTGGTGACGGCTTACGAAGTGAGGGACAAGCCGTCTGCGCTGAAGAGCGATGATTGGGATCGTGTGGTGGCAGTGTTTGTGCTTGGGAAGGAGTGGCAGTTCAAAGACTGGCCTTTCAAGGACCATGTTGAGATCTTCAACAAGAGTAAGTTCTATCCTGGAACTGTTGATCTTGGTGCTTGAATTGTTGCAGTTGAGTTCATTGGCATATTGACTTCAGCACATTTTGGTTTCTTACAATGTTACATGTATATATGTTGGGAGTACATATCAGATGCATTTTGTCTGTTCTTTGGTCCTTAACTGCTCTTTCTAATTAATTTTATCGGCATAGAATGATTGGCGTGTTCAATGATTTATTATATCAAATAATGCAGCGTGTTGCGGTATTACCATCTTATTTGTGTACGAGAATATTAGCTGGGATACTAATAAAAGTTTTCTAGCATAGAAAAGTTGCAAATCAGGGATTACACGTATATGACGTAGAGTTAATCCTTAATTATCACCTTCTGCAAAATACCAATGGAGCGGGGTTAGTTGGAGCTATGTTGATATGATGATTAAATCTAATTGCTATATAATATGCCTGATTGTTGTATATTATCAATGATAAAAGTATTGTCAACCATAATACAACAAACACTAGTAAGATTTGGATTTGTACGGTGGATTAATAACATTCGCTTCCTGCAGTTCTTGGGTTCTATATGCGTTTTGAGGATGACAGTGTGGAATCTGCAAAAGTTGTGAAGCAGTGGAATGTCAAGATTATTTCGGTGAGTATTTTTTAATCAGCCATAACTCCTCTTCTGTGTACAAATTGCACTGTAACCCATAGTCACAACAGTTGTTCATACCTGTGTTGGATCTGTGCCCTTTAACGCATCCTGGAATGCAAAATTAGAATTAAACTCTTCAGCTGAAGTCATATTTCTAAATAATCTTATTTGGTAGGTTCTTTAAATTAAGATACATTTGATTATAGTTCTTTCTGGAAAGGGTGGATTTTCATGTTGTCTACTGTGTACCTACTAACCTTTTGATAATTACAAAAGGTCTTGATCAAAACAAGTAAATGGAAAGTGTCAGATTCTCTAATTTCAATTTAGAAATTGTTTGCACATTATATACTACATATATTGTGTGTGATATAAACAGAACTAAGTCTTCTGTAGTTATATCTCTGGTTTTCTAATACAAATACAAATTTTCCAGATAAGCAAAAATAAGAGACATCAGGACAGAGCTGCAGCTCTTGAGGTGTGGGATAAACTTGAAGAATTTATGCGGTCCCGATCTCGTTAAAGTAAGTTAAAGTCTTTTGATTCTTTTTTCATTTCTCATTCATATGGGTTAGTAGTACTGTTTGGACCTAGTGCTACCAATTATGCTGCCGAGCTAAGATGGAGGCAGTGACTACTTACACTAGAGTATTAGGGTTATCATATGTGCTTCTTATAATTATAAGTAGGAATTTGATTCTGATGGACCTGATTTGAAGACTGTTGATGTAATAGAGCAGATGCATGATTAAAGAATTTATTGTCACAGATAATAGAGATGCTAAAATGTTTTCATTTTCTTATATCTCTAATAAAAAGTAGTTCATAATAATATATTTGCTTCAGCTGGAGCATCTGGAGAAATATATGCTCTGCAGGGTGGCAGAAGAACAATTGAAGAAAGATTCTGTTGCATGATTATTCTCATTTTTCTGTTGTTTCTTAATCACCAAAGTAGAGAAATAAGGAGATGGATCCGTTGACAGTACCGTTACTGCTTCATTGTTCCCATCAGTTTTCAGTAATGTTAGGGGTCAGGAGGTTGGATGAAGGAAACAATAAGCAGGTTGGATAACGAGGACAACATTAAGGACCCTCTGATCTGGAAGGCACAGGCGAATTGATATGTTTGGCTATGAGTCTTAAGTAGTAACATATGTCAAAATTTCATTAGGACAATTATTGATTCTTATCAGCTGGTTTGCTTAATATTCAAATACCGCTGCTTGGATTTGATTCCTCACGCATGATGTGATGATCGTCTAATTGTTTTGTTGGAACTAATATTTGCTTGGCTAAGCTTGGGAAATAAATTGTGACGTGTTGGGTTGCAGATGCATGAAACTAGGAATCAACGGAGATTTCACCAACTTGTGGAGAGAGAGCAATGTGCAATGGTCGGAGGTTTGTTCAGCGTGTATATTCACTTTGTTTATTCGTCTCTTCATTTGATGACTGTTTTTCCGCGTTGCAACATTTCTGGAAACGATATATTATGTGTTTAATTTATATGTGTTCTCCTTCTAAGTTCTAACATAGGTTAGTGTTTGTATAAAACTAGCTTCTTGCAAATACTTCGTGCTCATCAATTGTACTTATGTCAAAGGCAACTCTGGTATTTTAAAAATTCGAAGTAATTATCTTGATTGAACATGTTAACGGGATGCAGTTTAGGTCATTTATGCGGTTTTTCGTCATTAATTATTGGGTAATTTGCTCTTAAATGGTCAAACAAATGACTTTCGAAATGACTTTTCACAAGTGCATTTTAATCAACAAATGATCAATTAAATGACCAAAGTATCAACACTTTCACAATTATGTTTTAGGGTTAAGTTCTCAACATTATGACAATTACTTAGACTTGCTCCTTACCTTGTAGAATTTTTCGTTATTGCTGAATTTGCGAGGAAAATAAAAATAATGCAGACAAACGATGATACCGAAGAAAATGAATACTAATTTTTATTACGAAGAGAAGAAACTGGCGATAGTCTCTTCAACCATAATACAAAATCTGATGAGACCCCAATAAACAACAGGTCACTCAAATCGAATAAACAATACAATCGATCACCATTACTACAAACTATTGACTCAAAAATCAGAAACAAGAATGCCATACAATATTCGTAAGTAAAAATAATTCAAGAATTGTATACGATGAATCAAGCCACGTTGGAAGTTGTAACATAGGATGCTACGAACACAGAGCAAAACATCACTGCAACGCCCAACTTGTTTGAGCTTGCACCAGAGAAACCATCACCAGTTGGCACAGTCTTTGATCCCTCCCCTGCCATCACATACAACAATCATTAACTTCGTCGAAACACGTCAAAAACACTCTGCTAGGTCGAACACAAAAAAGTCGGACAAAAAGTCCGTACTAAGCGATGATTTTAAACTTTTTACCAGTCATTAATGATTTAAATAGCAATTAGCCCAAATCAAAATATAATGAAACATTCTATGAAGTCAAAATTAATACTATATTATACTTTGCCGCGTAATTTTCATAACATTTTTAGTTTTTATGTATTTCAAAATTATATTACGATTTACTCTATGGTTCGAGTTGTCGTGCTCGATCTAGCATGAACTTAGTATAGTATGTACCTGAGTTGGTGTTGGGAGAATCTGGTGCTGAACCAGGAGAGCCAGCTGGAGAGGCAACTCCCACTGCAAGAAAACATTAACCTTAGTGATTGATCATATGTATGAATCATGACTCAAAAAATGTCGAAGATTTGAAAACTAATGTGATGAATTATTACCGTTGCATCGGCTGAGAGGGGGAGTTTGGACACTGCATGCGCCAGGCAGGGCCATAGCCTGAGTTTGATTGATGTTGAGGCCGAGGTTGGAGCCGCCGCCACTGAGAACTTGGCACAAGCACTCTGGCTGAGATCCGACCACCGTGCCCAGCTGCGAGCAGCAGCCGGAGGAGGGGATGGAGGAGTTTCCGGAGATGTAGTTGAGGCACGGCGACAAGCTGATGATGACGTTTGTGCAGTCGTTGGATTGGGCCGTGGCTACGCCAGCGAAAAGGACGGTGGCAAGAATCATGGCTAAGCCCATTGAGACTTGTTGGTGTGCCATTTGATTTGATGATGTAGGGTTGATTTCTTGAGGTTTATTTTTGCAATGAGAAGTTTGGTTTTTGTGATGGAGAGTTTGGATTTGGTTATGGGGTTTTATAAAGGGGTTTTGGAGGGTTTTGAGTCAAATGAATTGAGACTTTTGGTGGGGGGTGGTGTGGTTTACCAACTTTCTCTTATTGTGGGAATAGTTGACTGACTAATTTTTTGATATGCAAAGGTTTCTTTTGAGGAGAAGAATAGTTTGAATTATGAGGACAGATGGAAATGGTTAGCTATGTGGGTGAGCAACCTTATTATTAATTAGACGGCTAGTGTGATTTGTTTCAACTTGTGTTGGATGTATGTATAATGGTAAAATTATTTACACGCCACGATGCAATGATTATATTATTATATTGTGTATAAGAAACTGAGTAAATATTCTCGTATGTATCTTCTATTCAGATTTCTATGAAAAATTGTACTCACTCCATATCTTTTCAGTAATTCCATTTGGTTGAGCACACATATTAAGAAAATGAGTTATTTATAATAAAATTTAAAAAATAAACTAATTTGGTGTATTTTTATTACATTAAGTAGGAGAGAGAATTGAGTAGTAGTTTGTTAGTGGCATACATGATAATTTATGATTTATAGTGGAATATTTTATTATATAGTGTATTTTCATTTTAGGAAATGGACTAATGAAATGATACGTCGAAATTAGGTAAAATGAGTTTAATAAAAATATACGAAGGGAATAGTTGTGACTGCAATTTTGTAGTCGTTCGATTTTTTTTATTTATTTATTTTTTTAATTTAGGGTACAATAAATTGTTTGCTTTCTTTATAGTTTATATACAACTTTTCTTGTATGATACTGATTTGGGGAAGTATGAAAAATATTTATATCAAAGGATTGTGAATGCTCTGCCGTGCATTAATGGTTTAATCGGCTATTTTGTAGTAGACAAAAACTTGGGTGCAACATTTGCACCGTGCAATACTCGCTCACCCGACCCGAACCGTTTGACCCGGGTTAATCCCCCTTAGACCAGTTTGTTTGTTTTTTTTTTCCAATATATTTTTTTTTGCCACTTCTTCTTTGGTCAAGATTCAAGCGAGAGGAGCTGAAGGTCTCGAAGCGAGCCGAAAAAGTCCAAATTGTTGCTCGCCGATTATCCTATTTTAGTAATCGGAGCAAAGACGGAACCGTAAAATCGGAGCCGAAGGTTCCGCCGGGAAAAAAAATCTGAAAAAAAGAATTAAAAATTAAAAAAAAAGAGAGAAATTGGGCGCGTAAGACCCACGCGAGGGTCAGGGCTGGCGCGTGGGCGAGTCGAGTCGGGTTATGCACCATATATACTTATGCACCCAAGTGCAACTCTTTGTAGTAACATGTAATGTTGGCAATATAATAGTAGTAGATTTTGTTGAACCTAATCCTAATCATGCAGGCTGCATGCAATCTACTCAATAATTTATTTATTTTTCAGAGAGAAACACACTTAACTAAGACCACCCACAGTGGATGTCTCCATGGCGGGCTCAAGACACCCGCATGATGGAGACACCCCGCTGCAGCATCGGCAAGCTCGAGACTAGCTCTAAAGAAGGGGACGGGTTGATATGGCGCGATCATTGCACGCGCCGGATTAAAAAAAAAATATGGAAAAACAGATCACGCGTCGGCCACCCAACGGTCGATTTTGACCTGAAATGGCTGATTTTGACCGGCAACGGTCGAATTTGGCCGGAACCCGATGAAAATTAATTTTTTTTTCCCTATAAATAATACTCCATTTCTTCTACTTCTCCCATTCTTCTTCAATTTCTTCCTCAACTCACCTCTCATACTTTTGAAAAATAGATCCAAATAATACTTTTTCGTCGTCGTGGTATCCCGATATGTCAGACGGCTATACACGCCGACGGGACCCGATTCTATCAACCTCAACTCACAAATTGGCGAGTCCTTCCTACTTTCATCGGCGACGAAGAGAGTCCCTCATCCTAGCCACCACCGTCCACGTCGAGTCGCAAGAGGGCGCTCAAGGGCAAAAGGCAAGGCACCTGCTGTCGCCCTCACCCTCGCTGCCACCGCCAAACCAAAGGCGAAGCAGCACACGTATATCGTTGAACAGTCTGCTGCCGTCATTCAAATTTGGAAGGAGGAGACGTGCAATTCAATCCTCGTCAAAGATAAACACTCTGAGAAATATTGGGGGAAAGTGGCCCAAAGGTTCAACACGATGTCTGGTGGTGACCTCAACCCAAAGCAAGTGAAAAACTATTTTAGGTGCGCCTCCGGCTGGGTGAAGTAATAGATAATCACTTTCAGCAAGACGACTGCTCAAACGCCTAGCGGCGTTTCTGACGATATGGTCATCAAGAATGCCCAGAAGATATACACGACCCATTATAATGGTAATCGCTTCAAGCATTTCACTGCTTGGGAAATCTTGAAAAACTATCCCAAATTCATCCACCAAGAATTTCCCAACATTCACTCCATGAAGCGAAAAAAGAGTACGTCGGACAGCGGGTACACATCATCGGGAATGGCCGTCGGCTCGAGCGAGGAGACAGAGGCTGAACGGGAAAGCACATCCCCCCCCCTCCCAGGGTCGAGAAGCGGCGAAGACGACATCAAGAGCGGCCAAAGGAAAAGGGAAAAAAGCAGCGAGTGAGGATGTCGAGCTCGAGTCATTGTTGGACTCGACGAATGCCCGACTCACCACCATCGCCGAGGCAAAGCAAACCATGGTCGAGGCAATGATGTAAAATGCTCGGGCGAAGGAACATTTTATCAACATGAAGATCATCCAAAAAGATATGTCGTACATGATGCCGGAGCAATACCAAATGCATATGATGATGGTAGATGAGATCAAACAACGTCGATGATGGACTTAGTTTTTTTATTAATATTTTTTTTATTTCTAGTAATGTACTCCCACCCTCCACGAAATGGTTGCCACATTGTAGACGACACGGGTTGTAAGAAAATGGTAGATAATATTGAATTATAGTGAGTATTGATGTGAGTGGAGTAAGGGTCTCACAATAAAATGTGAGTGGAGTAGCAAAAGTGGCAATCATTTCGTGGACAATCATTTTTTTGTTTGCCGCCTCTTCTTTGGTCAAGATTCGAGCGAGGGGAGCCGAAGGCCTCGGAGCGAGCCGAAAAAATCCAAATTGTTGTTCGACGATTATCCTTATATTAATAATCGCAGCGAAGGCGGAGCCGTAAAATCGGAGCCAAAGGTTAAAAGAAAAAAAAATCTGAAAAAAAAAATGGGTCAACGGGTTTGACCGGGTCAACCTGGTCTCTAGTAAGAGACCGGTCTCACAGGAGACCATCCCTTTCCTTTTACTTGATATTTACCCTACCTATTCACCCATATATAATCGATCGAGGTTACGTTGGGGATGGAATTGTAAGTTCGTAAGGATTGGACGAACATAGAAAATAAGAAATCCAATTAATACAAAAATACATCAATATCCAACTAATACAAAAATAAGAAATCCAAAATGACAATAATAAATTAAGAAAATATTTGAAATCCATTCAGAATAAAATTTCATTGCACATACTCGTTACTAAGCTTACGAACAACAAACAACACTGAAACGACTAACACTCACTCTCTCAAATTAATAAGATGCATAGTATTTCATAAACCATAAATGGTTCATAAAAGAAAATAAAATAGCAATGGACAATAAAAAGACTCACAATCACACACAGATAGATAATAGATTACGATTACATACACGTACGCGTGCAGGTATATATATATAGATATAGATATTATAATCTCTCTAAATTGATCAGAAGATGTTGAGAGCTGCTGATGAGGCTGAGATGAAGAATATGATTTTGATGACAAGATTGATTTTGGTTGTGCCTCCGTTTGAGGTTGACCCATCTGAGGGAGTTGTCTTCGACCCTGCAATATATATGAATGCATGAGACGTATTCTATAATCTAATATGTGAGCTTTAATAATAAAATTACTTAAATCTTCCCTTAAATACAAAATGTTACGAATTGAACATGCTGAAGAGTATATTATATACTCCCTCCATCCACGAAATGGTTGCCACATTGTGGACGACACGGGCTTTAAGAAAATGGTAGGTAGTAGTGAATTATAGTGAGTATTGTTGTGAGTGGAGTAAGGGTCCACAATAAAATGTGAGTGGAGTAGCAAAAGTGGCAACCATTTCGTGGACAAACTTAAGTAGCAAAAGTGACAACCATTTCATCGACGGAGGGAGTATATATTATACATTAAAAGATGGAGTTTATTGAATGATAATACCGTATTATTTTATGTGCAAAATTATCTTTTTCAGTCAAAGTTTACTGAGATTGGATCCTCTATTGCCTAACGGTGTAACATTATCTATTGCATCCGTTAAATTAATGATACGTGTAAAATTGGAGATATTTATATATCATATTGGGGTGGAACGAACCCTAGTCCCCTATATTTAAATTTGCAGAATGTCACATGCGGGTCATCCAGTATATGCAATAGAAAATGTGTACATTAATAGAAGATCCTATTTGAATTTTACTAGCCAAATAATCCAAGCTTCATTGGGTGCCATCAGTAATGCATTTATTGATCAAATAAATAAGTATTAATATTTCATAAAAATCATCCTTTTTTTTGTTTAAATTAAAAAAAATAAAACTTTTTATACTTCGAACCACATGACATCAAATTTATACATGTTATAAACAATATCATCACCAAAAACGAGATTTCATTAACTAAAAGACCAAGAAGAAGAAGAAATTAATATGAAACGAACATGGTGCATGGCTTACATTTTATGTTTATTCATAAAAAAATTACATGCTGACAAAAATTCTAAAAATAATACTAGCTTAATTCAAAAAATTAAATTTATAAATAGTGAATACTATAATTTATGTAAGATGAAAATAAATTTAAATCTCATATGGTATTATTACATGTCTCGTGAATATAAATACGCTATATCAACTTTTGAATTAAGTATATCTAGAGAATAAAATAGGACAAAGTCAATTTATATGAATAGATTCAAAATTAATATTTTCTTCTTATTTCTAGGACTTGAATTTTTTCATGAAAATGGTTCAATTAAGGTCGTAAGCTACACCAAATTAATTTATAGTAGATAATAAAATATGAAATGTACCTGTGACTGAGGGAGATCCCGTAACTCCATCACCAGATTCTGGAGGTGCACTTTCTGGAGAACCCACAGGAGACATTGCAGGCCCATTAACTACTATACATTAATTAAATTAAATGCATTAATATTAGCTAACAACACCCCAATTTAATTTAGTGTTATGTTGTCCTATTTTCAAATTTCAAGTACGTAATATTAAAATTCATAATTTTTCATCATCACTAACTCAATAATGTATTCACTTACCGTTACATCGACTAGTGGGCGGCGTATCGATCTTGCACACACCAGGCAAACCGAGGGCGAGGGTTTGATTGATGTTGACTCCCAACGATCCACCACCTCCGTTGACTATGGTGCAAAGGCATCGCGGCTGAGTCTTGACGACGTTAGCCAAGGCGGAGCAACACGACGGGGTTGGCGTGGCTGCCGACCCCGACACGTAGTTGAGGCATGACGACATGCTCACGATCACACTCATGCAGTCCGATTGAGCGGTAACTACCGTTGAAACCACGGCAAATGCTAGAAGCGCCCCAACGATCACAATGGATTTTGGCGCCATTTTGATTGATTCAAATTCGAAATGTGAATAAAGGAAACTTTCAGTACGTACGTTCCTTTTTTTCCGGATGGTGTTAGGATTTACACAAGCTAGGGCAATGATTTATATATATACATAGGTTTTAATCTAAAATATTGTGGATTAATTATCCTTTTCTATTTGAATTGCTAGAAACAAGTATTGGTAAACTAGAAGGGATCCTAATGAGGTAAGAGAGCCGCAATTTACTTAGCCAACTTTGTCGAACGTGTCATATTAGTATTAAATTTTATTTAAATTAATCAGAGTTTCGCTTTAATTTCTTTGCTACGCAAATACATACATTGCGCAAAAGAATTCATGTATTTGTAATAATTTAAAATTACAAAATAACATGGCCGATTACCTAACTCTATATCTATATTTGACTTAATTTCATGCATGTAACACTTGTCTGTTGGATTGAATTCTTTATCAATTTATTATCTGTGTATGTAAAGAATATCCGTTGAGGCAGCAAAACTGATTAAACTATATCGAAATGTATTGAAAAATTTGCTTGATTCTGGCGGTTTACATATTTAAAATGTAGGCCTTCTTTACTTCTCAACAAAATAAATGGTATTCTGCTCGAAAAATGCTCCTAAGTATCGATTTTTTACTTTTTATAATTTCAAATGGAGGTTAACACAAGGTATATATATAAGATTATTTTTAGATTTGTGTGACAAATCTACTTTATAAATTCCATCCTTTCTAGTACATCTAAGTACTGTAACATATATTTATCAAATTTGTTATATTCAACATATACAGCATACGAATTTGCAGGGGACTTATAATTGAAAGACATCATTATCATATACTAGTACTAGTATATCCAAAATAATTAGTTATAAGTAGTTGATCCACAAACCCCACTTTATGTGAACTCTTCCTTACCTTGTTTGCTTTCTAATCTAGATTCTATCATCTATAAATTCACTCATCTTAATCTCTTCTCAACATTCTAAAACTCCAACCAATCATCACTATAATTTCCAACACATTATATCCCCTCACCTTTACATAGTCATAAAACAACAACATCTTCATGGCCTCCCATCTCCTCATCTTAGCTCTAGCCCTCGTGGCAACCGCAGTCTTCTCACCATCCTCGGGGCAGATCACCACCCCGTGCACACCCTCCATGATCACAACGTTCACACCGTGTATGAACTTCGCAACCAACAGCAGCCTCAACGGAGCGAGCCCCCCTGCAGAGTGCTGCAACTCACTCAAATCCCTCATGAGCAGTGGCAAGGACTGCCTCTGCCTCATCGTCACTGGCAGCGTCCCATTCAACGTCCCCCTCAATCGAACCCTTGCCCTTTCTCTGCCCCGCGCCTGCAACATGCCCGGTGTCCCCCTCCAATGCAAAGGTTAGATCATCACATAAGTTCAAAACACTAACATCTAAGTTAAGTTAAACTTTTTGCTGATAGAAGTGTCATTGCAGCGGTTGGTGCTCCGGTGCCAGCTCCAGCGCCCGCATCCAGTGGGCCCTCACTCTCTCCCAGTGCAGCCCCTTCTCCTAGTATTACAGGTACAGTGTTAGTCCAAATTCAAATGAAAGTTATTCAAGAATATTGAATTTTTTTCATCTGATCATGTATTCAATATACTTGGTACAGGGCTATCGCCACCACAGGCACTGGCTCCACAAGGGGACGAAACTCCAACTCCACCAGCTCCGGGCAGTGCAGGGGAAACACCAACGAGCACCACGGGTAGCAGGGCTGGAGTGACGCCGTCTGCAGCCCATTATGCATACAGGATTTCGCCTTTGCATTTTGTGGCTGTCGTTGCAGCTATGGCTTTGAAGTTCTTGTGAATTGAGTTCGGCAAGATACTGTATTTTTCTTTGTGCTAGAAAAATATTCTTTTGCATAGTTGAGTGATTGGATTTGTGAGAGGAGATTAGATATATAAATATTTTTTTAATATTTCTGGTTTGGCACTTGTAATATTTGATAATTGTTTTTGTAATAAGATTATTGTTTGTTTCTTGATATGTGATGATCAAACTCTTATATCATAAGCTATGAGTTTTCAGCCCAAAACATTTCACAGAGGAAAGAAATTCCCATAAAATCTTTAAGGAGTTCACTGATCAAACTAAAACACAATATAAAGTACTGTGCAAGATTGAAAGTCACTTATCTTAATTCAACAAAAATATTCATAGAAAATAAAAGCAACAAAGACTCGTAAAAGCAATTTCAAGACATAACAGAATCAACAATGCAAAAAAGCAACAAAGCCTCTTAAAGGAATGCCAATCAGCAATGCAAAGCCTTTTTCAAGATATAACAGAATCAACAAAGCCTCTTAAAAGCAATGCAAAAAAACCAAACAGAATCAACATAGAAAATAAAACAAGTTTGTAGTGAAATATATGTTTGTGACTTCAAAATAGTTGTAGTTTACTCAATGGGAAGACAAACAAAAAGGGTTGCAAGCTTTATATGTGATTAAATGATAATTTCTTAATTCATTAATAATCCTTGGAATGCCAATCAGCATTCTAATTTAGCTAATAGGATGCAGAAAATTGAAGAAGAAATGAAGAAATGCAACAATTTGCTTTTTAAAACAAACATGTGTCAGTTCTTGGGAATTCATACAGTTAGAAAACTAACCTACAAAGTATGTCCACCTAATCAACAAAGTTAGTTAAGGCACTGCATAAATTCTCTTATTGCTAGTCTAACCTACTATAAAATAGTCTTATTTCACAAAATTTAATTTCCTTATTGTTTTTATATTATATACAGTGTATAGTATAATCGCAATAATGGACTATTAGTATTATAAAAGTGTGTATTCAACAAATTTTCATTGCACCTATAATATCTTTACATATTTTAAAATTTTCAGGATAATTTATAAATTATATGTATTGGTTATATATTTAATACAATATGAGAATGCTTTCTAAAATTCTTCAAAATTGAAATAAGCGGAAATAAATTCTTCAAAATTGTAGGGGTGAGATGAAGTAAAGTTATTTCTCATAAGTTCACCAAGAATCAATTGGGACCATTGATCTTTGTATGATCAACTGTTGTCATGAAACTAAGCATTATTCTATATAAGTTTTCATGCAAACCACTCCAAAATATACATACATATATATTTATTAATTAAATTCATTACTTTACATGTATCATAAGTACCATTATACCAGTACATCTAAGTATACATGGCTGAATATTGAAACATCATCTTCTCATCCAATCATCAAATCAAGATGAAAACATTGGACTTCTTATTAGAGAGAGAGAGAGAGAGAGAGAGAGATGACATAACAAGCCAAGTGGCAAACATTATACAACATACACATCTGCAAGCAACTTATAATTGAGAGGCATCTTAATATATCATATCCAAAATAATTAGTTATAAGTAGTTGATCCACAAATCCCACTTTAGGTGAACTCTTCTCTCTTTCCTTTCTAATCCAAATTATTTCATCTATAAATTCACTCGTCTCAATCCCTTTCCATCATCCAAACAATCATCACAACCCCATTCTTACATATTATTCTCTCCATTACAAAACTCTAATCACAATCCCTTACCACACAAAAACAACAACAAACAACGACGACAACATCTCCATGGCCTCCCATCTCCTCATCTTAGTTGTAGCACTTGTTGCAACTGCAGTCGTCTCACCTGCCTCGGGGCAGATCACCACCCCGTGCACACCCTCCATGATCACAGCATTCACACCATGCATGAACTTCGCAACCAACAGCAGCCTCAACGGAACAAGCCCCCCTGCAGCATGCTGCAACTCACTCAAGTCCCTCATGAGCAGTGGCAAGGACTGCTTCTGCCTCATCGCCACTGGCAGCATCCCATTCAACATACCCCTCAATCAAACCCTTGCCCTCTCTCTGCCCCGCGCTTGCAACATGCCCGGTGTTCCCCTCCAGTGCAAAGGTTAGATCATCATCTAAACTCAAAACACAAATCCTGGTTTTTAAGTTAATAATTTTCTGATAAAACTGGTGTGTGTTATGCAGCTGCTGGTGCTCCGGTGCCAGCTCCAGCACCCGCGGCCAGTGGGCCCTCTCTCTCTCCAAGTGCATCCCCTTCTCCTAGTGTCACAGGTACACAGCCCCTCCATAACTCCATTAGTCCAAATTTGCATGAAACTTTTTCAAAAAAAAGTTCAAGTTTTCCTATTTTTTCATCCGATTTATTCATATCTTTGGTGCAGGGGTAGCTCCACCAGAGGCACTGGCTCCACAAGGCGACGAAACTCCAACTCCACCAGCTCCGGGTACTGCAGGTGAAACACCAACGAGCCCCACGGGTAGCAGGGCTGGAGTGACGCCGTCTGCAGCCCATTCTTCATACAGGAATATTTCACCTCTGCATCTTGTAGCTGTCCTTGCAGCTATGGCATTGAAATACTAGTGAACTTTGCAAGACACTGTATTTGTATTTGTGTTAGAGAAGTATTCATTCTTTTGCATAGTTGAGTGATTGTATTTGTGAGAGGAGATGGCATATTTTTATTATTGGTACTATTTCTTCTTGTTTAGCATTTGTAATATTTATGGTTGTGATGTGGTAATAACATTAATATTGTATGTTTCTTGATATATTGATGATCAAACTCTTGTACTGTTATTTACTATGAAGTTATAGCCTTAAACATATGATGGAACCTTTACAGAGCAAAGAGAAAACCTAAAATCTTCAAGGAGTTTCATTTATCAAACTAAACACAATATGAAGTACCGTGCAAGATTGAAGATTAAGAAAGCTATTGTCACCTTCAATATTTAACAAATCAAACAGAGCAAATTGAAAAAGTTTCATCAACGAGCTTGCTGTCAAATAAATCTCTGTTCATATTCTTATATTGCTAGTTTACAGAATGAGAAAGACAGAACAATAAACATTCATTCATAAGTTGATGGCTAAAAGCAAAACACAGTATAAAGTGTGCAAGATTGAAAGTACTCGTTCTATTTCAACAATAACTTTGTACCAAAAATAACACTAGGCTGAAAAGATTGAGCTCTCTGCTTTAGCTAGAAATAAGCTTCATCACCAACAAGACTTGACAGAACTTAACAGAAAATAGAACGAGTTTCATAAAGAAGTTTGTAGTAAAAAATTAGCAAATTACAAAATGATAAAGGAAATACTTTAATTTATGATCATAAAGTTGAATGCCAGTGAACAGTCTAATTTTGTCTGGTGTGAATGCAGAAAAAAAGAAAGCAGCATTTTAGTCAATAAACAAACAGTTTACAGTTAGCTAACTAAACTAGACAGTATGTACACCTAAGCAATAAAGTTAGTTAAGGTAGTTGAGCTTCAAAACCCACTCCACACCAACATTTTATTCCTTCCCTTCCTCTCTCATCTCATCTCAACTCTATCTCTCTCTCTCTATATATACATATATATCGCGTCTTCTTCCTCTTTGCCACCTAAATAACAGCAAAACATATTGAAATCCATTCAAGCGCAGTCATGGCAAAAGTCAAATCTTTCCAATGCCTAATTCTAGCCATTTGTTTAGTTTCCACAGTAGTATTTGTACAAGTAAGCAGCCAATCCAGCTCAATCTGCAGCGCAGCAATGACGAGAAGCTTCAGCCCCTGCATCAACTACCTGACAACGGGGTCCAACGCCTCGTCTCCAACAGAAGCTTGCTGCAACTCTCTCAAAAACCTCATGGCCAACGGCCAAGATTGCCTGTGCCTCATCGTTACAGGAGGAGTTCCTTTCCGAGTTCCCCTCAATCGACCTCTAGCAATGTCCCTTCCGCGTGCCTGCAAAATGTCAGGCGTCGCAGTTGAGTGCAGAGGTAGCTAGCTTGAGCTTGATAATACTCGATTCGACTCAACTTTGTTGCATACTTATCTTATGATATGCATGGCTAATGTGATTTTTTATTTATTTATATTTTGCAATTGCAGCCACGGCCAGCCCCGTCGCAGCACCAAGTACATTTTCTAAGCCATTATTTTCATTTTCATACATCTAAAAACTTACTTATCTCTTGATGATCCTCTAATTATAATCTCTTTTATTACTCTCTAATATTCTTAATTAAAGTTGGTTGTACCCAAATTTATCATGATCTTATTAATATGCTGTTGTTTCGACTGCCAGATGCAGACGACGGCGCTCCGGCCATGTCTCCGCTGCCTAATCCTAGCGGTATAGCTACAAACTTTTTCATCAATAGTTTAACAAAAAAATATCACATGCAATGAAAGAAGATGCATTATTGTAAGTTGTAACGATCAACAATTCAAGATATGTTGATGATTCTTGTGAAATTTTGCAGGACCATCTATATCAGAGTTACCGCCGACGTCTTTGGTGCCGGAAAGTGACATAGTGCCGGAATTGACGCCGCCGGGAATGCGGCCAACTCTGTTTCCATCTGCTGCGCATTTATCTCACACTGCTTTGCCGTCTCTTTTTATAATGTTGGGAATGTTTCTGTTCAAGTGCTACTAGGATTTTATTTTGATTTTAGGCTAATTATTCATTTATGTTCTTTTTTTTGCTTTTTCATGTAATAATTTAGATTTGAGAGGTGTGATTATTTATTTGATGTACATAAGAGATAATAGCATGTCATGTTAGTCTTCACTTTGCCACCACAATATTATATTTTTCTATTTTGCAATATCATATTTTTAAATTATATCATTTCAATTAAAAGTTGATAAATTCAAAAAAATTACTGCAATGTACACATTATTGACAGAATAATACGTTTGGTACTAACAACTTCATTACTCAACCAATGAGATGAAAACAAGATTACAAAACCAAATTAGAAAACTAGAGTTCCACACTATCCTACTTTGCAAAACACCTACATACTGTGACTTTTGGAACTTGTGATCCTTGAAATTTTGATTTCATTTAAATTTAAAGACATAGATATATTATTATAGAAAGTTATAAAAATATAAATTGGGTGGTTATGGCATAATAAATACTAGTAAGAAAATAAATTGATACTGTAGATGAGATAGAATTCAAAAAAAAAAAAGTGATAAAAAAAGGACCAGTAAAAGTTGAAGTTCATTTCATGAACTGTAAAAAAGGAGTTTTATTCCAACTAAAACCACTTCTATCCTTCCTTCCTTCACAAAAAAATCACTATTATATTATTTTTAAAGTGACTATTCTAATTAACGTGTTATAAACTAATTATTTATTGGGTGTGTGTTAGAGAGAGAGAGAGAGAGAGAGAGAGAGAGCAGGGCGTTTAGGGGAAAAGAAAAAATCAATTTGACATTCCTCCCGCCAATCATCTCTTAACTGTACATATATACAATTCCACTATTCATCCAACAGATTCACAGATCATCATCAATAACCGCCATGAATCACTCTCTCTACATCCTGCTCTTCCACCTCCTCCTCCACCGCTTCACTCTCACCTCCACCTCCGCCTCTGCCGCCGAATCGCCGATGATGCTTCCCTCCGCCGCCTGCACCGACGAGCTGGTCGTCTTCTCCTCCTGCCTCCCTTTCATCGGCGCCTCCCCCAACAACCGCACCGATTTCCCCCCGCCGGAGTGCTGCGACGACGTATCCGCCGCTTTCACGAGCGGCTCCGCCATTTGCGTCTGCTACTTGATTCTGCAACCGGATATGCTCGGTTTTCCGCTCAATTCTACCAAGCTTCTCTCTCTCACATCTTTCTGTCCGTGGAATGATCAGAATTCCACTACTAATTCGCTTAAAGCACTCTGTGCAGGTTCGATTTGAAATTGCGCCTAGATATAATTGACTGTGATAGATTTTGTACGTAAATTGAACTCTGATGCCTGCGATAATGGATTCGCTTTTCTCTTCTCGATTTGTAGCGTTTAATTTGAATTTATATTTTCCCCCCTTTATGTTTCTGTATGATTCCTATTCTCCGGTTAGATTTGAATTAGCGCACACATATGAGACAAATGCTGCAATCTGATTGTGTCTTTTCTTAATTACTTTCTTTAATTTGAAATATTTGATCAAGAAATTTGCAATAGTGGTTAAACTTTCAAGTTGAAATGTTTGTTCAAGATAATTCTCTGCTCAAGCTTTGAATTGATGAAGTGGGATTCTTATAGTGCGCTGATTGGATTAGTTCATATTTAATGTATACTTGCTCTCAAGATTGCTATTCATAAATCAATGTAGCTGCATTTTGTTTTGCCCAATTTTTTATGACTGAAGCTTTATTCATCTTTTGTTGATAATTCGATGCTTACACTAATTTTCTTTGTGTGCATGGATTGATCAGATTCAGCTCACTTGCCTCCTCTTCACAGCATAACAGGTAATGCAGATTATACTCGTTTTTCTTTGTTACCTGCTCCTTTTGCATATTATATGTCTCTCATATTCTAAAATTCCGTCCATATTCAACAGGCTCCAACAATCCAAAGCCTCACAATACTGGTAAAATGCTGCAATCTGATTATATCTTTTCTTAATTAGTTTACGATATCATCTCCTAATTCATTGACACTAATTGGTGATATTAGATAAACAGTCCAATATTATTTTGTTTTAAGGACCATTCCCATCATCAAGTTATATATTATTGATGAAAACAATATTACTGTGAATCTTGTTTTGATAATAATCTCTAACGTCTTTGGCAGTTGCCGGGAGCCCTCCTCCTCAAAAATCGAGCGACAGTCCTTCAACTGAAAAGCCTGAAGATGAATCGCCTTATCAAGCTAGCTCATCTACCCAGAAGATCTACTTGCTGCACTTGACTGCTCTTTGTTTCCTTCTTTTTCACGCTTGTTTTTCATCAAAAAATAGTTGAGGTACTAAGACTCGTCTCTGTGATAGATTGTTTGCAGATCACTAATGACTGCATGATGTGAATTGATATCTAGTGTTAAGTCGTCCATAAGTGGAAGTACTTTTCTGAAGAATTATGGTCTTATTCAATGATTTGTGAGAATGCAAAAACTTTGAAATTCATAGATTTAAAAATGTATAAATTTGTGTCAACACTCCACATAAGACCTATTTGTTCTTGTTCTTGAGTATAGTTTGAAACAGTAACAGCTTTAGTATATGCATCAACTTCCAGACCATTGGTCTTCTTCAAAATTTGGAACTCCTTCAGTGATTTCTACTGAACTTACTCCTCCTTCAGTGATTTCTACTAAAACTTACTCCCATGGCACATCGGTTGTGTGAAAATCGTCTTTCTTGTCGCCCCAAGGGAAGTTCGAAGGCTGGTGATTGGTCCCGTCGCCCGTACGAACCTCAGAAAAATGGTCTTCTTTCTCGCCCTCGGAAGGCTCGATATCCTCAGAAGGCTCAATATTGGTTTCATTTCTCCGGGAAACATCAGAAAGTTGGTCTTCTTTGTCATCCAAAGGAACATCAGAAGGCTGGAGATTGGTTTCGTCACCTTGAGGATTAGGAACATCAGAAAATTGGTCTTCTTTGTCACCCCAAGGAACATCAGAAGGCTGGAGATTGGTGTCATTGCCTTGAGGAACCTCATCAGATGGCTGGAGATTGTTTCCTTCCACATCCCAAGAATTGTTGGATTGCTGAAGATTGTCATCTCCCTCACCCCAAGCAATGCTAGATGGCTGATTCCAACCATTTTCCTCACCCCAAGTATTGTTAGAATGTTGAAGATTGTCATCCCCCCCACCCCAAGCAATGCTAGGTGGCTGATTCCAACCATTTTCCTCACCCCAGGTATTGTTGGATCGCTGAAGATTGTCAACCCCCTCGCCCGAAGCGCTAGTTGGCTGATTCCAACCATCTTCCTCACCCCATTGACCCTGAGAAGGCTGCCATCCGCCTCCTTCCTCGTCCCAATTCGATCCGGATGTCTGATAATTTTCACCCCAATCTGTCGGGTACTCTCCCTCCAGTGCAGACTCATTAGCAGTGTCATCCTCTTCTTTAGGAAGGAAGCACCCCTTGTAGGAGTCATTGTGCACACAATACCACAAGAGCTTGTTCCAGTTTGGATCCTACCACATTCAAAACAACTAAACTTTATTACCATATGCAACAATCATAAATTCCTCATGAAAATAGACTCTGTAACAATAAGAAACAATAGTTTCAGGTTGAGCTAGGATTCATAAATGGCAGCATCATAGCAAGTTAGAAATTAGTCGGTGACAAGTAAAAGTTTCTACATACCTTGCAAATGATGTGAGGATTTCCAATTATTATAATCAAAGATTTGGCTCGCGTAACAGCAACATTGAACCTCCTTGGGTTGCTCAGAAATCCTAAATAATGAACCTTGTCAAATTCATTATGCTTCACAGTCGAACGGACAGTAGATATTATAATGACTTCGCGTTCTTGCCCCTGGAACTGTTCAACACTTCCGACTTTAACATCCGGACTGCCAAGACATTCTAGAGCCTCTCTTATTTTGCTGACCTGTTTCCTGTAAGGTGCAATAACCCCAATCTCTTCTTCTTTCAGCCCTTTTTCCTGTATCAAAACTTTGATTATCTCAACCGTCTTGCTAGCTTCAATTCTGTTGAACCATGAGGGATTACTCCCTTCTCTTTCATCACAGCCTTGAATGCCAATAAAAAGCAGAGGAAACTTCTTATCTGGAATAAGGCACTCCCAGGAAGTTGAGGAATTTTCAGTCTCTTTACATGGGATCAGTTCTCCACCATAAAACATTTGCGAGGGAAGTTGCAGTATTGCCTCGTGTGTCCGATAATTTCTTACCAACTTGATCATAGAACTATCATTTCTTTTTTGGTACAGGTCACACTCAAAAAGTCTCTCCAGATATGAGGTACCGAGTCCGTGTGTTTCAGCTTCTGGAGAGAAAACTACAGGTCCGAGCTGCATAGGATCTCCTGCAAGAACCAAGACAGTATTTCTGGAGTACAGATTAGATATGGGAACCATGGCTTCTGGCTCAGATGCTTGGCCAGCCTCGTCTAGGAAAATGTAGGAAAAGTGACCTCTTTGAATGCCTTCTGAATATAGAATAGAGGCACTTGCGTACGTAGACACGATGATCCTATACTGCACAAGTTCTTCACATGGAGGACAACTGAAAATGTAATCCTCATGACTGCAAAAGTTGATGTGGTTAGGGTTGACGTCGTCAAAAGGACGTGTTCGTGCATTAAGGCGGAAAATCTCGGTCTCCTTAATCCCAACTGATTCCTCGGTGATGAGTCTATCTAATATATGGTCAGCTGCACTATTTGAAGGTGCACAGGCTAGGACACGGGCATTTCTGTTTTCACGGTAAATCTGAAGGATTGCTTCAATAAGAGTCTTCGTTTTGCCCGTACCTGGGGGGCCGTGAATGACAAACGGAGGCCCTCCCGTGCGGACAAGGATCATGTCAACTGCCATCGTTTGCTCCTCATTCAGGTTGGACGTTATAGGTGTGAGTGCTTTGTATTGCCCCAGTTTCACTTTGGACATTGCAGAAGGGAACAGAAAGCTCCTTTGTAAACCCTGAGCAGCTTCAACGGCTTGATACAACCGTCGCATATTAATCCGGTTATAAGTGAACTGTACATTGTACAGGTTACAGTCTCGGTGACTACGGTGAAATCTTGGATCAAATTTCAGCAGTATTTCCTCCGCCTCTACTCGATAGATGTAGCCCTGCACCCAAAAATCAGCTTTTAAGAGAATAATTTTCTACCTACCTCTGCCATATACGATGATGATAGAGTCAAGTTTATAGATAGACAACTAAATACCCTGTTTATTGAAATATTATTTCTGTTGAAAAAGAAAGAAAGCAACAACTGATAATATAGATATAGCAGAAGAAACAACTCTTCTGCCCGAAGGCCGAAATTCTTATAAATTCAAGCCATGCTAAATGCCTACCGCATTCTTCTTTAAATAGATGAATTCTAACTCTAGGGTTATGGAAATTGAGCCCATTCCCAGCCCATTCCTTCATTCTAGATAACAACATATTATTAAGGAAAGAGATAAATATCTAAGAAATAAACAAACGTTATCCAAATCTAAATCAATTGATTATGGAAAAAAGATCTGAAATGATTCCATAAGATCTTCTCTTCTGATAGCAGGGATCATTCTCTAACGGAAGAACTGTAGCAAACCAAATGTTATTTCCGTTAGAAAAACTAATCAAATCTTCTATGTCATCTCAAACCAAATGAAGCTCTGAATTCTACATAATTAACAGAGTAAATTCAATACGAATTTAACACAAGAAAGAAAATAACAAATGTATGCTGTGTCTTTTAAATCAATTAGCTTTAAATTTTAAAATGCTGCCTGCCTTATACGAGGAAATTTTAAATACCGCGTGACGGAGGACTCGAACCCGTGACCTTTGGCCTGGGCATTAACCTCACTACCACTAGGCTAACACACACACACCTTATTATATTTTTGATGGAAGACTATACGACATATTATATTTATAAGGAAAACAATAATTCATCTGAGATTAATTATTGTAAAAGTGTGCAACTTTACAAATTTTAATATACTATAATATCTTTACTAATATTATATCTTAATGAAGTTTAGTAACCTAACCTTATATATAAACTTTATTTAGTTGATAAGAACCCATTTGTATCTAAGTCAAAGAAAGACAACCATGAGTTTTATTTCATGAAGCACATTCATAAATTTACATTTAGCTGGTCCTCTTTGATATTTGGGGAAATGCAAATCATTGGTTGATCAGTGTACGTAATCGTCAACTTGCATAACTAGTCATGGAGTTATTTTTAGCAACAAATTAAATGAAACCATCATACAAGATGATACTAAAGTAAGTGTCCTTGATTGACCGACTAGTGAAACTGATGCCTTTCAATATGGCCTATTTCTTTTGAGCACGGGAATTAATGAGAAGGGTATAAATTGATCAAGTGTCCTTGATTGACCGACTAGCGAAACTGATGCCTTTCAATATGGCCTATTTCTTTTGAGCACGGGAATTAATGAGAAGGGTATAAATTGATCAAGTGTCCTTGATTGACCGACTAGCGAAACTGATGCCTTTCAATATGGCCTATTTCTTTTGAGCACGGGAATTAATGAGAAGGGTATAAATTGATTAAGTGGTTGGGTCCACAACTTTTAACGAGATAATTATTTCCAAATTGGGTATGGGGACCATCTTAAATGGGACATGCCAAAATGGAAAACAGGCAATCTTAAATGGTATCATTCCACTTTAGCTCCTTATCCTCAATCTACTCTCATATATGAAACTTAATAATTATTTTATATCAAACAACCAATTCTGGTAACAGTTTTGCATGCAAGTGCACATTAAAATGCATAGCTATAGCTGAAGAGCATGTTAACTCAATCCATAATAAATGGAAGTTGGTATTCTTATACGAAAGGCAACTGGTATTCTACAGGTATGCTTGGAAATATATATAATGTAACAATGACATTTCAGTCTCTTGTAAAAGCATATTATAGATGGTTTCTCAAAAAAAAGCATATCATAGATAGATGTTCTCTAAAATTCTTGTGTTACTCTCAGCGATCCAAAAGTTTATTTCCAACATCAAAACTTGTAAGACTTCATTATCTTTCTCGAATTTTTATCAAATTTCCATGTGATATGAACTTGGAAGTGCATCACACGATCATAAATTGACATGATAGTCATGCAATCACATAGCTTTGATATTAAATATTATGAGGTCTAAACACACCGAGTAAACTTGCATGAAGCAAAAACAGGAAATATCTCAATCATTTAGTAGGAATATAAGCTAAGGAAAAGAAGCTCTAAATTGCGCAATTATGTATAGTTCAGGATCATCAGATAATGATGTTTATAAACTAGAAAAGGCCTGTTAGATTAGGATACCTGATATGGATCTCTCGATGTTTCACCTTCGGAAGCAAGCTTGACAAATATGTGGTCTCCAGTAACAAGTGAAGGCCTTTTCTCAGCCAATCCTGGGACCTCAAGAGACAACATCTGCCTTCTATTCTTCATGGAGACACCCTCCATGGCATATGACCGCATATCTTCCTAATTATTATTAAAAAAAAACCATTATGTTGACATACATTGGAACATAACTCCATAGAGATGCACATTAGAAAGAATGTGTGACAAGTAATGAATTGGCTCAAACCTCTAATTTAATCTCTTCCATGGCTAGTAAAGTCATGAAAAACGCACCATAGTTTTTTACTGTTAAACCCTCACTCACTGCATCAGGGATATCACGTCTGTTTAACATGTCACGGATTTCCCATGGTATAGGATACTCGGGAAGTCGATTTTTAAACCCACGACCTGGACCCTTATTAGGGCGTCGTGATGGAATATATGCAGCATCAGGTGCATGCTGATTGACAACATTCTGTTTCTTTCTCCCAGGTCTTTGGTATTGTCTTGAAGAAGATAAAGACTTGGAGATCTTATCTTCTGCCAGCAAAAAAACGAGCCGTTCTATTGTGTCATCACCAACACTGAAGTGTATAGCTGCATTGTGCATGCCTATTTCCTTCGGTTTGCATGACAGCCAAATTGTTAAAGTTTGATTCGGTCTCAACACTCTCTCGTCCAAAGATACTAATTCCATAAAATCTTGGATGTATTCCGGATCAGAATCAGCAGTTGGAGGCTTCATTAACGAAATAGTAAATGCATCCTCAGGTTTAGAGTCATAAATCTTCACTGACCAGAGATCTAACGACTCGTCACTGGTGTTTCTTATAGTAATTGAATCAAACATTGTTTCTCCAACAAAACCTGATTGAGGTTTTTCTTGAATAAACGGAAACGGAACAGATATGTTCACAATATCACTCTCCCCATCAGGGTTATAGCTACAAAGAGATTGACAATTATCAATATCAATGAATCCAATATCCCCTTTATCTCCGATATACGAGTATTCATCATCTGATTTATCATGAATTGTGCCCATCACCGATTGCAGAAGAGAACTTTGCAAATGCTCTGCATAGTTGAGGTAAATCAGCCATGTTAGCCACTTCATCATTCTAAGTATAAAGTACAAGAAGTAAATGCTATAAACGCAAATCGAAAATTGGACATTCTGAATCTCTGATTTGTAATCATTATCCTAAGATGATTGATATCAGCTTCTTCTGAAGTTATATAAACAAACAGACAGCTCAACCTAATTGTTAAAGATCTGGTGATGAGAAAAATCTATAGCAAGACTGTTACTGAGACAATACAACCATATAAGAAAGAATGAGTAGGACCTGAATGTTCGCATTCATCAGTCGAATAGCAGGAAACTTAACCTACTCTAACTTGAATCAACAGTATAAAAAGGGAAAAGATTGAGCAACCCAAAACAAACCTTTTGGCTACACTAATATGCCTTGCATGGAGGTCTCATTACATTCCTTCTCCTCTCGGCATCGATAAACAAAAGTAGTACATGCTTTAGAGTAGACGCTGTCAAGTAAAACAACAAAAACAAACTGATTCATGAAAGATTTCGAATCAACTGAAAGAGTTGGTGTCACAATTAAACTCGCAAGAAACAAGAATTCTAGGCAAAAGGATAATTACAATATAATAAGCAAATCTTGACTGCAAAATACTACAATGAATTCACTTCATAGTCCACCATTCTTAGACCTAATCGAAATCAATTAAATAACAGCTTCAAGCTCATGATGAGAAAAACCCACATCAGAATCATAAAAAGGATCCACTTAAAGAACACAGCATTGTCATATAATGATGACAAGTGCCACTTCAAGTCACAAAACTAAAAAGCAATCGAGTCCACTATTCATGAATACAACACAAGACTACATTTGAAGCAACAAAGATCTCTGATAGTTGATACTAACATAACCAAATAAAATAAAATTTTGTAAATTATTTTCTGATGAAATGTAGCTGAGAAGATATATCAAAATGCTGAAAATATGTTCACTTGTTTAAAGCGCCAAGACAAAGCTGTTTTTACTTGTCTGTCAACCTAATTTGCGCTTTTACATTCTCTATCAAAACATAGAAAACCAAAATCTCCATAAAAAAAAAATAATTAAATAAAAAAACTTCCAAAATGCTGAAACTAATCAAGATATTCAACAAGGGTACTGATGGTCACAATCCCACCATAAAAGAATTTTAAAACACGCCTTCAATTTTTTTTACTGAGAAGAATGACTGAAATCATAGCAAAAGGTTTCAACTCTATCACACAACACTGAATTTGTAAAGTAGAGAAAACGACAACCAAAATTTGACAGGCAGAACAAGCCACTCTTGATATAGAAATGCAGGTGGTGCAAGCAAAGGGCTCAAGAATTTGTACCAAAATCGAAGGGTTTAACTCCGTAAAGGTGCGAAAAATTTGGGTTTGCGTCAATAGCAAAAAATCCTTAGGAGTGTGCTTGCTTTGCGCCGCTCCGTCTTTGTGAGTGACAGAGTGTGCGTGTGTGTGTGTGTGTGTGTGTTTTGAGCGTGTGTCAGTGTGTGTGTGTGTGTTTTGAGCGTGTGGGTGTACAAATAAAATAAACAGAGAATTAATAGAATCATCTTTTTCTGTGAAATATTTTTATTTGTCTTATAACCGATTAAGCGTCGTGTCTCCGATAATAAAGTTTAAAATAATGACTAACTAATGTCCTCTAGTTTATTTTTATTTTTATTTTTATTTATTTATTTATTTTTTTGAATGAAGAGTCCATCTAGGTTTTTTTTTTCAATTTTAACACATCTCTACTTATATAATAAGAATCTTTGTTTTATACAAACTCGACCTTTGCCTTTTATTAATTTGTAAAAATTTAACGACTTTAATAATAATTTATATAAAGTATTAGAATAAAACAATATCAAAAATTAAATAGAATCATACTAACATAAACAACTTGAGAGTTATGCTCACGAAAAGTGATGGGACACCTTCGGTATGGTATGGTTGCCCGAACACAACCTCCCAGTAATACTCTCAGTATTTCCCTACTTGAATGACAACATTGCCCCAATGCTCGTAGTAGTGGGGAAAGTATGCCCTGCATCATGGAATCTTGCTCTTAAGGAAGATTGCCTCGCGATAATCTTCCCCGTTTATACTTTATCGACAGCTGGTCTAAAGTACAATACGGATTTGTCTTCTCGAGGCATAAATATGTCAGATAGACGTCAGTACCGACCTATCACATCAACTGAAGTAGGAAAGTTTTCCCTACCTAAGTCGGCTTGGAGACTTCCCAAGTCTCCCCGAAATGACTAAAATACCCTTATCGTTACAGGTATATATACATATTTCACTGCATATCGGCAGGGATCAGCTTCATTATCACGTTCATTACCTCTGATATACGATAGAACTCGTTGATTTCTCTCAAGTTTAGTGTTGAATACACACTGACTTGATCGTCGGAGACGCGACGCCGGCACACAACCCGGCGTTACGTTTTGCAGGTTGGAGCAAATGAATAAAACCACGTGGAGAAGCTCTTCCTATCATAATATCTTTGATGAAAGGTAATTAATATGTGTTAATGATCCTTGAACATCTATATGTTTAAGGGTTGAAAATCTCGACCCCATCAACTGGCGCCGTCTGTGGGAAACCAAAACTAAGGCGTGAGATCCGCTTTACCGTTTTCTTCCAAAAACATCTTGAACATCAAGATCGATATATGCATGAACTTGCTTTTCCCAAAACCATATCTGCATATATGATGAATTTCATATGGATAAACCCGTGAATAAGCATGAATATGGAAATATTTCTTACATACGCGCATATCGAAGTATATCGGAGCATATTGAAGCATATCGGAGCATATCGAAGCATGATTATTTGTTGTCAAGAAAATTATGCCCATGATTATTTGTTGTTAAGAAAATCTGATGTCAAGAAAAATATGACCATAGAGCATATCGAAGTATGATTATTTGCTAGAAATACGTAATTTTGATGGATATATTTGACTGCATATGGATATTATTGGATTGAATATTATATGTTCTTGTCGCGAAAAGATAAAACGGAAAATCTAAGCTATTCCACGAACATACATGATAATGACAACTCGTTCTTGAGATCTGAGGAAAGAGTTCGAGGAATCTATACTGATGAATAGCCAACCTAGCAGGGTTGCACAACCTGGCATGGTTGCCCAACCTAGAACGGTTGTCTATCTTGGCATGGTTGCCACATCCTCAAACTCAGAGCATATGTTTGGTTTGGATCACGTTCAAATACGTTAACTTCTGGAAAGGTTGCTACGGGAGAATGAAAAGAGTCAGAAGGAACACTTAGAAGCAATAAGGGAAAGTTTCAATCGCCAAGAGATGGAACGTTCCGACGAAAGAAGGTCTCTTCCTCCTCATAGAGTGCAACACTCTGGATATAGTCTACGGTCAAGGTTGTCTTACCTCCTCGAGAAGGACCGTATGAATAGAGAAGAATGGCTGGAAGCTACCTCGGCGACCAGAGTCAATGGAGAGGATTACTCGGCTACGTATCAGCCTCACTCTGAATCGGCATCTGCCAATGGCTCATAAGTGGTTGCCTTGAGAAAAGAAATGAAGGAGATGAAGAGGCATTTGCTGAAGCCTGATCCAAATGACATCGATGAAATAAGTTCTCCTTTAGTGATGCAATACTGCAGGAGATTTTGTCAGCAAATTTCAGAGGGATACGAGAACAATATGATGGCTCTATTTATCCCATGAAACACCTCATGAGTTTCGAGAATGGCTCCACCCTCCACCAATATATCGACGGAGTCAAGTGTAGAGTTTTCCTCACAGCTCTCACTAAATCGGCGCAAAGATGGTTTAATCAGTTAAATTCAGCATGCATACGCACTTCCACTGACTTCAACAACCTCTTTTGACATCAATTTGCAAGTGCTCGAAGGCAGAGTCGCACTTCGGCATACTTGATGTCTCTCAGACAAGGTTCCTATGAAAGCCTTAAAGATTATGTTCCGAGATGCAACTCTGCTGCATCGGAAGTGCCCACGGCCATCTCGGAAGTAAAGATGCATGCCCAAACATAAGGCTTGTGTGATAGAGATCTCCTCAGTCTCTAGCCAAAAGAGACAGAGTGGACAAGTTTGTAAACTTGGAAGAAGCCCGAGGTATGAAGAAAAAAGAGGACTGAACCGTCCACCCGCACCTCGAAGCATCTCTGCTTACCCATGAAGCAGTGCCTCGCAAGGCAGAGGGAAAGAAGAAAAATAATGACAACGGAAAAGTTCTTCAAAATTATCCAAGGAGTGAAGGGATCAACAGGGAAGCTTACACCTCTCTCACGATGGCCCTAGCCAAGCTTCTTGCAATCATGTCAAAACACCCGTATGATTCCTCTTACCTCGAAGTTATCAGAAAGGACCTCAAAACCCCAGACTGGGTCCCTAGTGTGAATATCACAATGAATTTGGTCGTAAGATGAACCAATGCAAGCATTTGAAATATGTGATTGAACGCTTGATAAAAGAAAGCAAACTTGTGAAATACGTAAAGAATGAACCTACCATAAAGGCCCAAGCGTTGGCGGACTTCACCAAGGAAACTACTTGAAGTTCAGAATGGGCTGAATGGAAAGCTTATGTAGACAGCTCTGCCATCAAGGAAGGATGCAGTGTAAGAACATTGATCATTCCCCCCAACTTTGAAGAAATGCGATTCTCGAGCAAGTTGGGATTCAAAGCTTCCAACAACGAAGCCGAATGTGAAACACTAGTGCGATCTATGCAAATCATGGAAGGTTTGGGAGAAGAGAAAGTTCTAATCTTCTCTGATTTCTAGTTATCATGTCCTAGACGAAAGGAACACACCTAACCAAAGAAGAAAGAATGGCCAATTATGTAGAAAAGGTGATATAATTGAAGGCAAAGTTCACCGAATTTCAGATGGAGCAAATTTCTCGAGAGAAAATTACCCGCACAGATAAGAGGGCAAGGTTGGCTAGTTCTGATGAGAAAAGAATTACTTGTCCAATCACATATCTTGAAGAAGAAGACAAGATTGCCTCCTTGGATGTAGAAGTAATTGAAGAAATCAATGACTGGAAAGTCCCAATCATACATTTCCTGATGACAGGAAAACGCATGGAAGGTTTTCTGGTCTTGAAAAGGGCATCCTACGCTCACTTCTGCATGATTGGAGATCATCTATACAAACGTGCTATGACTTACCCTTATCTGAAATGCGTATCAGAAGCAGAAAACACAAGTGTTTTGCTAGAAATCCACTCGGAAATGGAGGAGACTACACTGGAGCAAAGGACATGGTTCGAAAAGTATCTCGGGCATGGTTCCATTGGCCCAGCATTAGCTAGGATGCCAAGGAATTAGGCGAAAAATGCTCCCAATGTCAGATACATAAACCTCTGATCCATCTTCCCAAGGAGGAACTCGGAATCATGTATGCCTCTTGGTTGTTTGACAAGTGGGGAATTGATTCAGTGGGAAAGTTGCCAACAGAGCAGGGTGATATGACCAACCTCATAGTAGATGTTAACTACTACTCCGAATGGGTAGAAGTTGAACCCGTTGTCATGGTTGACGATGCAACCATCATATGGTTCCTTTGGAAGAACATATGTTGCTGATACGAAGTTTCCAGAGTTTACTTATTGGATAATTGCTCCTAATTCATCAGCTAAGGAACCCTGGAATGGTGCTCGAGCTTGAAAATCGAATAGAGATTCGCAGCAGTGACGCACCTGAAAACGAATAGTCAGATGGAGTTGACCAACATAACAATTGTCAATGGAATCAAGACAAGACTGAATGGCAAATGTGACTTGTGGGCAAAAGAGCTCGATTCGGTACTTGAGCTTATCGCACTAGCCCTGGGAAAGCTACCTGATTCTATGATGAGGATCAGAACCAAGAACTCAAGAAAGAAGAGCTGGACCTCGAGGAAGAGGAGAAAAGAGAAGACCCGTCTGAACACGGAATGGAAAAAAGAGCATATATGCAGCTTGTACAGCAGAAAGGTATGAGACGAAGAAGACCTCGTGTTAAGAAAGGTTTAATGCTTTGAAGCTAACCAGAAAATTTAAACCCAACGGGAAAGGACCTTATAATATAGCAGAAGTCCTGGCAAAAACTCAATGGCCTCATGAACCTGAGTGTGTTGAAATGGGTTCAAGGTTGCTGATGAGCAACCTCGCCCATGAGCAACCAGAGCGTTTCAAGGGTGAGCAAGGTTGTCGGCAGGCAACCTTGGCCCAACAGTAGCTACATGCGCTTCTAGAGAAATCAGGGTGAGCAAGGTTGTCGGCAGGCAACCTTGGCCCGACAGTGGCTACATGCGCCTCTGGAGAAATAAGGGTGAGCAAGGTTGTCGGCTGGCAACCTTGGCCCGACAGTGGCTACATGCACCTCTTGAAAAATCAGGGTGAGCAAGGTTGTCGTCAGGCAACCTTAGCCCGACAGTGGCTACATGCGCCCTTAGAAAATTTAGCATTTGGATTGCAGCAACGCCCTTATGCTATGGGTTGAACAAGATTGTAGACATGCAATCTCTACCGAATACAATGGTTACCCAGAATAAATATTCTGAACAATTATCAGTTAAAAAAACTCCTACTTCTTCAGAGGAGAACACATGTATGAACATATCAAATAACATGCAGAATGCAAAGTATAAGAGCAATGATGAGAAATTTTCAGAGCAAAATGATCAAAAGCACGATATGCATAGAGGCTCACGGGCCATAAATTGTTCAAGCATGAGAAAGTGCAGTAAAGACAGATTTAAAAGCGACTAGAAAGTCATTGTAGCAAAAACCTTGTATCAGAAATTACAAGAATTCACCTTACGCAAAGAGGTTGTTCCTCACTTTCCTCCCCTGTCAACTCTCCCTGAGACTAAGGAGTCCAACTCCGAGGCAACATTCTCCTATTGCAGAGTGGTAATATCAGGAACAGAGGTGTCCTTGATCAAAGGCAAGTCTCCAATAGCGGAACTAGAGGTGCCTGCAAGAGAAACATCATAGAAAGGATTTTCCATGATGGTCGATTCAAGATCAAGAACAAGATTGAAAGCAAAATTTCTAGTGAAAGCTTGCACCATAGGGATCTGATAACTCGATCCAGAAGAAAGATCGTTCAAAGGCTACGGATGAAGAGGAAGTTCAAGGTTGTCCATAAGAGCCCTTGTGTTCACCTCTCCTGAATAGTCAAGTTCTCTCATCTGTGCCGCCAAGTTAGCTGCTCCCTTTCGGACAAAGGGGAATGGTACGGCCAAGATCGCGCAAGTACTGATCACTGCTCTCATTTGAAGCAGAGTTGGTTGCAACCTTGTCCCCTTCAGAGGCCTCAATCATCCCCCAGGCCAACTCTTTCAGGAAGGCTTGACCCGCAGCTGTACGGAAGACTCCCTGTTGATAGGCTTGGATGCTACCGTCATATTTTTCCTTGTGAGCTTTGACCAAGATCTCAGCTTGTTCCCTCTTCAGGGAAGCTTTCTCTTCCTCAGTCGTAGCGAGAAGCTTACTAAGGAAATCTATCTGCACTTTGGTTGTTCGCAAGACTGGCCACCAACTTCTCACACTTATCCTCCAGAATGGAAACTTGGAGCAGGGCTTTGGCTAGCTCTTCATTCTTTTCATGAGAGGAAGCTAAGAAACGCTTTCTTCTCCTATCTTCAGCCTCGACCAAAACAGTGTCAGCCTAAGAAGGACGAAATAGGGAACTTTGACAGATAATGATGGAAAGTCTATTTTTCAAAGGCCTAAAAATAGGGAAAAAAATCAATCCTGTATCAAAACACGGCCCATGGAGTTATGGATGGCCTCAGTTGAAAATCCAGTCATATGAGACCTCTTGGATAAGTTGGTCAAGTGGAAAAATAAGGCCATGCATCGAAAACCTTCCGTTGGAAGTCAAAGGCACAGAGAGATGAACCTTAAGTTGGATGGAGAATCGCTTGGTTGACATAGCAGGAACGTTGCTTCCGGAGACTTTGATAAACTTCCTCCTTTTAGTATTAGGAGAAGAAGGCAAATTAGTCATCTCCCGACTATGATTCCTAGTGCGCAATCCTTTTGAAGAAATACATGTAGAAGAAACAAGAGCAAACCCACTGAACATTCCTTGGACCTTGTTTCATAGAAGAATCACCAGCACATTCCCCTCAGAGAAGTTAGTCTCTGGCTTGAGGAACTTGGGCAAGGGAACTAATCCCGGAGTGGAACCCACTATGAAGACATCGTCATCATCAACAACACTGTGAGCAGTTCTCAACTACTCCATGACTGTCAAAAGAAAAACATTGAAGTCATAACATTTCTGGATAAGTATGCATGAAAGGCTAAATTCAATCACGAATTAAAACAACTGCCTATTCATTTCGTAGGTCGGAGATTGGCGAGAAGAATGAGCCAAACTGAAAATACGCCAAGACAGAAGGGTCCATAAGAAGACCCTGAATATTAAAGTTTTTCATGGAATTAAGACGAACTCCAATTCCTTCATGAGCAAGTAACTGATGCGACATGGGATGTCCCATCTCTGAAAAGGTGGAATTCGCAGAGACGGAGAGAGAAAACTCCTCAACTGTTTTACCTTATCCGAACATGCAAGGTTGCCTTGAAGGAATGTTACTATTGAAAATTCCTCACTTGGTGTGGACAAGTTTCCTCTTTTTAGACTTGAGGTGGGAGGAGTTGATGGGACACCTTCGGTATGGAATGGTTGCCCGAAGGCAACCTCCCAGTAATACTCTCAGTATTCCCCTACTTGAATGACAACCTTGCCCCAATGCTCGTAGTAGCAGGGAAAGTATGCCCTGCATCATGGAATCTTGCTCTTAAGGAAGATTGCCTCGCGGTAATCTTCCCCGCTTATACTTTATCGACAGTTGGTCTAAAGTATAGTACGGATTTGTCTTCTCGAGGCATAAATATGTCAAATAGACGTTGGTACCGACCTATCACATCAACTGAAGTAGGGAAGTTTCCCCTACCTAAGTCGGCTTGGAGACTTCCCAAGTCTCCCCGAAATGACTAAAATACCCTTATCGTTACAGGTATATATACAGATTTCACTGCATATCAGCAGGGATCAACTTCATTATCACGTTCATTACCTCTGATATACGATAGAACTTGTTGATTTCTCTCAAGTTTAGTGTTGAATATACTGACTTGATCGTCGAAGACGTGACGCCAGCATACAACCCGACGTTACGTTTTGAAGGTTGGAGCAAATGAATAAAACCACGTGGAGAAGCTCTTCCTACCATAATATGTTCGATACAAGGTAATTAATATGTGTTAATGATCATTGAACATCTGTGTGTTTAAGGGTTGCAAATCTCGACCCCATCAAAAAGTCTCCACGGAAAGGCATATAGCACATCACCTCACATCATTCACATCTCTATTATAATTAATCTAATGTTAATAGTTTAAAGAACATGATGATACCACAATTTTTTTTCTGGTAATTCTGTCGTGCCCGGCTAATGTCTCGTATTAATACTTAAGGTAATATCGTTTACTATTTCTTCAAACTCAAATAATGTCATTTATTATAAAATTCCAAAAAAATTGACGGTTAGTCTTAAATCATTTTTCTTAACTGATTTTGTCGTTTTTGACCAAATCTCTCTCATAAGATACTTAGGGTGTGTTTGGTAGGTAGTATTAATCCATGTTATATTATTAATATGGGTTAATGTATTGTTTGGTAGGAAATATTATTAATACCGCAGCCTTTTAATAGAGAAAAACCCTGTCGTGTAATGTGTTCATAAGCATATTAATAAAACGACCACCCCCGTCGTATTATTTTCTACAGCTACAACAGTGACTTGTATTATGCTCAAGAAAGACTTCATTACCCTCACCAAAATCATTCCTCTCGCTCAATCGCATTGCTCCGCGTCTGATTTCTTCACTTTCACATATCTCCCTGCCGATTTCAGTCGCTATCTCGAAAGTCCATAGTCTCTTTCCTTCGGTGAGTTGAATTGTAATTTTTGAGATTCATAATCTTGTTTTCCCCCTTTTCTTCATAGGGAGCGTTTACTAAGCGGGATAGGCCGGATAGATAAAAATAATATAGGCTAATCAAGCATTTACTTTTAAGGATTAAATTCAAGAATATCTTATCACACATGATCATTATTCATATTTGGAACTACACATGTGGGATTAAAGGAATCATGGGATAAGAATAGTCAATCCTATCCTATTTAGTAAACGCCCCAATAGAGAATCTCATCAATTTACGTCAATTTAGGGTTTCTGAAGAGGCCTGGTTTGTGTTCTCCCCTACAAATCGTTAATCTGAAGCAGGCGATTGGAGACTTTTTCTAATTTTTGGTAATTTCTTCACTTTCACATATCAAATTCTCCCTGCCAATTTCAGTCGCTATATTGGAAGTCGATAGTCTCTTTCCTTCGGTGAGTTCAATTGTGGATATTGAAATCCCTAATCTCGTTTTCCCCTTTTCTTCATCGAGAATCTCTCAGACACACGTGAATTTAGGGTTTCTGGAGAGGCCCCACTTGTGTTCTCCCCTACAAATCGTCAACCTGAAGCAGGCGATTGGAGAATATAGTCACCCAATAACCTTCTTTCATTTATATTTTTGAAAGGTAATTTGCTTTACAACTTTGTCTGATTTTTGGTGATTTCGTGCAGTGTATTTTTTTTTCACCAAAAATCTTGATGACATTTCACAAACAATTATGTTGATTTGGGAAGTTAAGAATACTGATTATGAAATTTGTAATGAAATTTTGTCAGATATTGTTGTTTTTTTATGGTGATGAGTTAACATGAATGTTTAAACATATATTTCTCTATTTTGTGGTTTAAATTGCGGTCAATGATGATTGAAACATTATAATGGAGTGGACTTGATAAACATCTATTTTGTAGCAACTAAACATGTTATCATAGCACAATTTGCCTTATTTTGTCATTAATCGTGATTGGTTTGGTATCGTTTTCACTATTTTGGATCATTTTCACGTTTTGGTAGTGCTTGTGCATGTGTGTAGGTTGAGCATAGGAGGCTAAGTTGAAAGGGAAAGGTCATAGAAGAGAGGTGACGAAGAAACGAGACGAAAAGGTGGAAAACGAGGCGGAACGGAACGAACCAGTGAAAATCGGCGATCCAAAAGAGAAAACCGGCAATTTGGACCCAAACTGCCGAAAATCAAGGCCAAACCGCTGGTCCGCCCTCCGGAAGTTACTGGAATGCAAGCTATGTAGAAACTCGAAACCGGCGGTCAAGTCGGCGGTCCAGCCCTGGACCGCCGAAAACCGGTCCAGACCGCCGAAAAATCAGGGGCAAACCGCCGAAAATTCCTGTTTTTCCCAAAATCGTGTTTTTCTTCCTTCTTCGCGATTTTAACATGTAATAGCACTTTCTACCTCCTATATAAACCCCTTGGCAGCCCCAAAACGTGGACAACACATCTCCTAGCCTAAATTCCATTTCAAATAGTTTCCAATTAGGGTTCTAAACACATTGTAATAGTGATTAAGCTTGGATTTGAAGATTTTGTGAAGATTTCAACATTGGGTTCCTAGTTTTTCATCTATGCTATCATTTCTCTTTTGTTTATTGTTGATTTTCATTATGTCTAGCTAGATTTCTTGTTGGTTTTAGGGGTTTGTGATGAGTTGTTGATGGATTGATCATTTCTTGTTGAATCTACTATCCTTCTTCTTCTTAGTTGTGAATTTGGTGCTTTGATTCATGTGGGAATTGTTGATCACCTTTCTTGCATGCTTAGTGTTTGTGAAAACTCCTAATAGGTTTTTGCTTGCATGGAATCCCATTTTCACTTCATGTTTTGACTTGAGACTTAGTAGGTAATTGTTTAATGCATGGTAGCTTATGATCCTTGTGCTTTTGGGAGTTGTTTGATTGGCTTGAGTCTTAATAAGAGATAATTGATTGAATGATCCTCTTTTACTAATTGTCGAGAGAGATTAGTGAATATAATTGTGGATTGCTTCCTAAGTTGAGGATTAAAAATGGTTTTGTATGATTTAGCAAGTGTTGATCAAGCTGTCTAGAATCAAAATGAATCCCTAGAACCAACCCTTTCCCTTATTTGTTCCTTATTTGTTTGTTTGATCTTTTATTTGTCATTTTTGCATGTTCTTGTCTCTTAATTGCTCATTTAGCTTTGATTTCTTGTTTAAGAGTTTGTATGAATTTCAAACCACTTTGTCGAAAAGCTTGAATAGTAGGAATGTTCACGAATTTCATTTCCACTATAAACTCGGCTAATAGTCCTTGAGGATACGATAACTCGTTATTTTATACTACAATAACCCGATAAAGTGCGGTTAATATTGCTTAGTAGAAAATTTAGCGATTACTTTTTGGCGCCATTGCCGGGGACTATTTAGAGTTTATAGTGTTAATGATCTTTGCATTTAGAGTACTAGTTCAAGCATACTTTACTTATTTACGTAGTTTGAATCTAAGTGTTTTCTTGGTGGGTTTTTGTAGGTGAATTGGTGCATGATCACAAGGAAAAAGGGAGGCGAAATTATTCCTTTGGACTTGGAGATTGAAATCACTCACAAGCGGGCTAGCCGAGAACGAAGAAGGAAGGCAATGGAGCACCAAAGGCCTAATAATATGGCCGACTTGAAGCGCCAAATGCAAGAGCTTCGCCATCAAATGGCGGAGCAACAAGCTCAAAGAGATAGAGCACCGCCGCCTCCAATCAACCAAATGTTTGAACCTCAAGTGAATATGTTCCAAGATGGAGGTTGGGGCAATCGGTGCAACGCCAACAACTTTGAGCTAAAGCCCGGACTCATCAATATGGTGCAAGCGGAGACATTTGGAAGATGGTTCAAAGAAAATGCAAATGCCCATTTGAGTGCCGTTTTGGACGTGTGTGAAACTATCAAGATTCAAGAGATTTCAAATGACGTTATTCGATTGAGACTCTTTGGATTTTCTCTACGAGACAAGGCCAAAGCTTGGTACAAGACCCTCGACCGTTCGGAAATATCCACTTGGGAGCAATTGTGTCGACTTTTCCTGGCCAAGTATTTCCCACCCTCACGTGCTCAAAAGCTTATTTCAGACATCTCCCATTTCTCTTAATCAGGAGATGAATCAATCTATGAAGCATGGGAGAGATACAAGGAGATGTTGAGGAGATGCCCTCAACACGGATTTTCAAAGGAACAACAAATCTTGAACTTTTATCGAGGGCTTACTCGTCATACACGGTAGGATTTGGCTTATCTAGATCTCTATACACCTATTGAAGGAGGAGTGCCGGAAGGAGCACCCAAGTCGAGTTCTTCTTCGACTTTGGAGTTGAAGCCACTACCCGATCACCTCAAGTATGCATTTTTGGGTAAGGATGAAACTTTTCCGGTTATTGTGTCTTCATTTCTTAATGATGAGGAGTTAGATAAGTTGTTGAGGGTGTTGAGAAAGTATAAGTCGTCCATTGGATGGTCTATTGCCAATATTAAGGGAATTAGCCCTTGTATTTGTATGCACCGGATCTTATTGGAGGATGATGCAAAGCTGAAGGTCCAACCTCAATGTCGTTTGAATCCGGTTATGCAAGAGGTTGTGAGGAAAGATGTCTTGAAGTTATTTAATGTCGGAATTATCTATGCCATTTCCGATAGTGAGTGGGTTAGCCCAACTCAAGTGGTTGCCAAGAAAGGGGGTATCACTGTTGTAGAAGACGAGAGGGGTGAACAAATAGCCACTCGTTTGCAAACGGGTTGGAGAGTGTGCATCGACTATAGGGCGTTGAATGCGGCCACAAGAAAGGATCACTTTCCTCTTCTTTTCATCGATCAAATGCTTGATAGACTAGCCGGTTATGAGTATTATTGCTTCTTGGATGGGTATTCCGGCTACAACCAAATTGCCATAGCTTCGGAGGATCAATACAAAATGGCCTTCACTTGTCCTTATGGAATATTTGCTTGTCGACGGATGTCGTTTGGTCTTTGCAATGCACCGGCTACTTTCCAAAGATGCATGATGGCGATCTTCCATAGACTCATCGAGAAGATTATGGAGGAAGACATTGTCTTGGACCACAAAGTCTCAAGAAACGGGCTAGAGGTTGATCGAGCCAAGATAGTTGCCATTGAAAAGCTTCCCCGCCGACAAACGTGAAGTCCATTCGGAGTTTCCTTGGTCATGCGGGATTCTATAGGCGTTTCATCAAGATTTTTCCAAGGTATCAAAGTCTCTTTGCTCATTGTTTGAAAAAGATTCTAAGTTTGACTTTAATGATGCATGCCTTGAGTCGTTTGAAAAATTGAAGAAGGCCCTCATTTCTACCCCCGTCTTAATTTCACCCGATTGGAATGAATCTTTTGTGCTAATGTGTGATGCAAGTGATTGGGCCGTAGGGGCCGTTTTGGGCCAAAAGAGGGATAAATTGTTTTGAGTCATATATTATGCAAGTAAGACCCTTGATTCGGCGCAAATGAATTATACTACCACCGAAAAGGAGCTTTTGGCGGTTGTCTGTGCTTTTGATAAGTTTAGACCATATCTTGTGGGCACACATTCTATTGTCTATACGGATCATGCGGCTATTAGATATTTGTTTGCCAAGAAGGATTCCAAGCCTCGTCTTATTCGGTGGATTCTCCTTCTTCAAGAATTTGATATGGAAATCCGAGATAGAAAGGGATGTGAAAATGTTGTTGCCGATCACCTATCCCGTCTTGAGCATCCGATTGAAGGAGAAGACCCAAAGGTGCAGATAAATGAGTGTTTTCCCAATGAGCAAGTCTTGAAGTTGGTGAATTATACTCCTTGGTTTGCGGACTATGTGAATTTTCTAGTTATTGGTGAAGCGCCGGGCGATCTTACCCACTATCAAAAGAAGAAATTCTTGCATGATGTGAAGTTTTGCTATTGGGAGGACCCAAATCTTTATCGTCAGTGTGCCGATGGCATCATTCAAAAGTGTGTGAAGCAAACGGATTGGGTGCGAATTATGAAGGAATGTCATAGCTCTCCAAGTGGAGGTCATTTTGGTGCCCATCGTACCGCTATCAAGGTTTTCCATTCCGGGTTTTATTGGCCAACTATCTTCAAGGATTGCATTGCTTTTGTGAAATCTTGTGATAGGTGTCAAAGAATGGGGAACATTTCGAAGAGAGACGAGATGCCACAAAATATTTTGGTGGAAGTTGAATTGTTTGATGTGTGGGGCATCGATTTCATGGGACCCTTTTCCAAGTCTCAAGGGTATACTTATATCTTGCTTGTAGTTGAGTACATGTCTCGTTGGGTGGAAGCAATTCCAACGGTCAAGAATGATTCAAAGGCGGTGCTTAAATTCTTGCAAAAGAATATCCTCACTCGTTTTGGCACCCCAAGGGCATTGATAAGTGATGGTGGGTCGCATTTCAACAACAAGTGACTTGGAAGCTTGCTTGCTAAATATGGGGTGAAGCACAAGGTGGCCACTCCATACCATCCTCAAGGGAATGGCCAAGCCGAGTTGGCCAATCGAGAGATTAAACAAATCCTGGAAAAATCGGTGGCACATCGAAAAGATTGGGCAAGTCACTTGGATAATGCATTGTTGGCATATCGCACAGCTTATAAGACTCCTATAGGTATGTCGCCATTTCAACTCGTCTTTGGGAAGTCATGTCATTTGCCGGTTGAGCTTGAGCACAAAGCGTATTGGGCCACGAGACGAATTAATCTTGAGTTTAAGGAGGCCGGGTATACAAGGCTTGAAAAGCTCCTTGAGCTTGATGAGTGGAGGAATGAAGCGTTTGAGAGCTCTCGGATTTACAAGGAGAGGGCGAAAAAGTTCCATGATCGGGCTATTCGTTCCAAAGATTTTGCCCCCAGAGATGAGGTTCTTCTCTATAACTCTCATCTCCGTCTCTTTCTGGGCAAATTGAAGTCAAGGTGGACGGGTCCCTATGTCATCTATAAGAGCAATGGAAATGGCACATATCATCTTCTCAAAGCCGATGGAGAGACCTTCTTGGTGAATAGGCATTGTCTCAAGCCGTATATCAATTGTGAGCCGGACCGGAACGTGACGGTCACACTTCTAAACGACCCTTGAAAGTTGAGGTATCGTCTAGCTTTAGACGTTAAACAAAGCGCTTGTTGGGAGGCACCCCAACATTTTACTTGCTTTTGGTTTTTCTTTTTGTTTTGAGCTTGTGTTGCTTGTTTTGGTGGTGTTAGATTTGGTTGTGAATATGTGTTGTTTGGCTTGGTTTTGTTTAGTTAAGTTTGGAGGTCGTTGTTGTTTTGGTATCGTCGTTTGTTGGAAGTTGGGTTTGCCTTCGAGTTTCTTTTGCCTTTGTTTATTTCATTTGCATGAGCTCGGTTTGTTGAGAAATTGGTTGGCATGCTCGTTTTGTTGCTTGTTTTGTGGTGTATAGCTTCGTTTTAGATTTCATCTCGTTTCAGCCTTTGTTTTAAAAAAAATCAAAATTGCGTGAAAAGTGTAAATCGGTAGTCAGACCCGGCGATTCACGGCTGGACCGCCGATTTTGGGGTCCAGACCGCCGGGTCGACCTCCGAAAGTTACTAGAATTTTGGGCCCTGTTAAATCTTCAAATCGGCGGTCGGACAGACGGTTCAAGCCCAAACCGCCAATTTTGAGGCCCGACCGCCGATATAACCCCCGAAAGTTACCGGACTCGACACTCCTTCACGAATGCGAAATCGGCGGTCGGACCGGCGGTTCAGGCCCAGACCGCCGATTTTGGCTCTGGACCGCCGAAATCACGTTTCTAACCGCCGACTCGTGCGGTTTTTCTCTTTTCTTCCCTTTTTCTTTCTTCTTTCTTTTCTTTTCTCTCATTCTTTCCTTACCTCTTCCAAAACTCACGAAAACTTCATACATTACACCTCAAATTCCTCCCTCAATTCTCCATAACTCCCAAAATCCTTCCACACACCTCATACCCATCACCTAATCTACACTTCCATTCAAGTATTTGTGGTTTTCATCCACCCAAATTCTCACACCCAAGTTTTGGAGTTCTTACCCTCTTTTTGTTTAAGTTTTCGATTTTAAGGTATTTTGCTTCTTTATTTCTTATTTTTATGGTTTCTTATGCTTAGTTTTTGTAGTAAGTTTGTTTAATTTTCGTTTTTAGGTTTGGGTAATTTTTCTAGGTCTTTAATTTCTAAATTTTTGGGGATTTTGTGCTTAATTGTCTAATTACTCATGCTACATTGTAAATTGGCTATGAATTGAGCATGTTAATGAATTACTTGAGGATGTTTATTGATTGTGATGGTATTATGGTGCCCTTAAGTGATTTCTAGCATAGTTTATGGAGGTTTTGGTGCAAATATAGCATGATTATTTGTCTAGGGGGTTTGGTGATGGTGAATGCATGCTTTAGGGTCTAAATTTTGGATTGATAGTTGTAGTTGAGCTTGAATTGATTGATTTTAATAATATGGGTGATGTTATATTGTTGGTGTGTGCTTCACTTGTCTAGATATACATAGATGGAATGATTGTTGTGATGTATTCATTATTTGGAACTTGTCTTGATATTTGGTTGTGATTGAGATAATATTGATGTTGTTTTGGAGGTTGGAAACTAATCCACATTGATTGAGTATAGGTACAATGGGTCGAAGCAAGGTTGATAAGCGCCCCCGTATTGAGGATTCTCCTTCCAAGGGTAGGAGCAAAGGAAAGGAGAAGGAGAAGCAAAAGCCCTCTTCATCCCGTAGGCAAGCGGATGATGGTCCATACCACCCCTCCGTCTTTGGGGTATCTAACCTTCAAGAAGAGCACAAGCGGTTGTTGATTCATTTAGCTCGACGAGGAGCTCAAAAAGGCTTCGCTTCTTGCAAGTATCCGGATGAACAAGTCCTCAAGGATCTTGGCCTATGGGACAATGTGAAAGAAATATTCGACCGGATCGGATGGGGTTCAATCTTGGCGGGCATGTGGCCTACATGTCCAAGGGCTTCATATGAGCTTCTATCCACCTTGTTCATCCCAACTGCTAAAGTGAAGCGTCCTAAAACGGTGTATTTTCGGTTGGGAAATGTGACACATTCCTTGTCCATGAGGCAAGTCAATGAGATTTTCAATTGCCCGGATGGAGGAGATTGTGAGAAGCCACGGGGGTTTAAACCGAAGGTGCTATGGAAAGAGATGACTTATGCAACTCAAGTTTACTCTTTGGGGAAGTCAAAGGCCACCCTACTCCGCAACCCTGTCTTTCGGGTAATTCAAAGAATACTTGCCCATACGGTGTTCCAACGGGGCGAGAATAGCTCATGCCGGAGTGTTGAGCTGCAAGTTATGTGGTGCATGCTCAATTACACAAGGCTCAACTTGGGGCAATTTCTCTTCCGCCAACTTTGGGCTCAAAAGCATCAACAGTCGGGAGTTCTTTGTTGTGGTGGATTCATATCGGCTATAGCTCAATTTCTTTGTCCCGAATACGACCAGTGGGAGAAGCTCAATGACAATTTAGTCATGGACCTCAACATGTTGAAGAATATGAGGCTTCTTGTCTCCACTTCTTGGCCTTATCTTTTCCGCCAAAGCAAGGAGTACCGGCCCAAGAAGGGAGAGAAAGAGGTAGTGAAGATCTTCCCATTGCCCGATCCCGTCCTCACCGAGATTACCATTTTTAATCAACGCACAAATTGGAAGATGGATACGCTAATTCATGAGATGGCTATCCTAGCGGCTGACAATCCACGGGTAGAAGTAGAGGCGAGTGGTAGTAGTGGGGGCGAAGAAGGAGAGGATGGTGAAGGAGAAGATGGAGACACCAATAATGATGATGATGATGATGTGGGGGAACAAGCAAGAAGGGAAGCCCGTCTTGAAAGACAAAGGCAAGAGTTGAGAAGAGGCCGAGGGCATCAAGGCTTTGAGCAAGGTCAAGGCTCTCACGGTGGCTCTCAAGGTGGCTCTCAAGAGGGGATCCAAGGTGGCTCTCAAGGGGGGTTCCAAGGTGGTTTTCAAGGCTTTGGGGGGTCCTTCGGACGCTATAACATGTATATCGGACCGGCAGGACCCGGAACCTTCTCTGGTGAAGAATTTGCGAGTATGCCGAAGCAAGTGGCGCATATCGACAACTATTGCACTAGTGGGAAAGTGAGTTTGCCGTCATGAGGCACGATATCCAAGCCAACCGTCTTCGCCAACAAGACATGCTCGAAGCCCAACAAATGCAATTTGGGAACCAAAGAGCCTTCTAAGATAAGATGTATGCTCGTTACGACCAATTTCGGAACGATCTTTATGCTCGGCAAGACACCTTTTATCAAGAGCAAAGGGTCGATTGGCAAAATTACCAGCAACAACACCGAGCCGATTTCCAAAGCTTCCAACAAGATCTCTATGATCATCAGGAGTGGTTTCAACAAGAGCAACTGTCGGAGCAACACGCGTTTCAACAACAATGGTTCGATCAGCATGACGCATTCCGTCAAGAATTATTTGACCGCCAAGATCGATACCATCAAGAGGACCTTGTCAACGAACAAGAGTTGTTGGATCTTGTTCACCGCTTTGAAGCATCTCAGCTTGAGGAAGGCCATGCATGGCCCCTGCTTCTGCCCCCAGTGAAGAAAACAGGTATCCTCGTCTTTGTATTTGTTTCTTCCCTTCAAACTTCTTCGGTTCCTTCGGTTTCGAATAAGTTTGGGGGAGGGGGGAGATGAATACAAATATGTTTGTAAATATGTGTGTGTTTTGCTTGGGTTGTTAAGTTTGGTTTACTTTGAGTAGTTTTTGTGTGCTTGGTTGTATTAGACTATTTGGAAATTTGTGGAAACTTGAGAAAAATTTGAAAATTTGGAATGATGGTTGCTATGATTTCGGTTGTGTATTGTTCATGTAACTGTGGTGAGATGCCTATGATGATAATGTTTTGTTTTTTAGAAAAGTGGGTTGGAATTGAGCATGCTTGATTGGTTTTGCATGGGTTGATGGCATGTTGATTTTGGTTCTTTGATTTTTGAACAAAACCCGTGAGACTTGAGCTTTATTGTGCCAAATGGTGCACCGTTGTTTTTGTGAGTTTGATCATGCATGCATTTTTACTCCTAGAACTTGCATTGGATCTATGTTGAGAATGCTAGGTTGTGCAAAGAGCTTGGAAATGACCTTAGGACATCTTTGTTAGCCACCTCATATCCTAAACACATCCTTGTGCTTTATATTGTCCATTGTTAACCCATTTGAGCTTGATTTGGCCCTTCTTTGATAAACCGAAGTAAAGGGGGTTGAGGTTGTGTAAGGGTATCCGGGGTGGGTTGTAAAATGAAGAAAAAAAAATGATGATTGAATGATGGTTTGGGTAGTTGTAATGGACTTGATGCATTAAAAAGAAGAAAATTTTTCCCATAAGCTCAATGTGAAAGAAAAGAAAAATGATGAGTGAAAAAGAGAAAAGAATGTGAAAGTGAAGCAAAAATGTGTCTCATTGTGTATTGAAATATCTTCCACTTGAAAATTGAGATTTGTAAAAGAAAGAAAATGTGAGCATAAGGGAATTAAATTGTTGTTGAAGTCCATTGAATTGGTAGTGCATGGTAGGGGAGGAAGATAAAATGATTCTATGAATGTGTCGAAGTAGAAATAAGGTTGGTGAATGAACTTGTTAAGTCACTTAGCCAAATTTCCCCTTCTAAACCAACGTGCCTACATTGCAACCTAAGAAAAAGCCCTTTGTGATCCTTGTTCTTGCATGACACGTGTCGCAATGGAGATACTAGACGATATGCAAGCCTATGGTGAGTAGAGTGCATTGTATGAATTCGATGAGTGCATAGCCATACATTTTGAGGGTTGAGAGATACACTTCCATGTGAGGTTCATTAATTGAAGAGTTGAGATTGATATGCCGGTGACTTGTGTGGAATCATGACGGTTTGCTAGGTTTTGGCTTTCAAGTTGTTTTGTGTAATCTGAGGCATCTAGGATCCAAAGTTGCTACTCCATGCGATGTTTATGTTCTTTATTTGAATATATTGTTCGGGTCGAACAATGCTTAAGTTTGGGGGAGTGATAAACATCTATTTTGTAGCAACTAAACATGTTATCATAGCACAATTTGCCTTGTTTTGTCAATAATCGTGATTGGTTTGGTATCGTTTTCACTATTTTGGATCATTTTCACGTTTTGGTAGTGCTTGTGCATGTGTGTAGGTTGAGCATAGGAGGCTAAGTTGAAAGGGAAAGGTCATAGAAGAGTGGTGACGAAGAAACGGAACGAAAAGATGGAAAACGGGGCGGAACGGAACGAACCAGTGAAAATCGGCAGTCCAAAAGAGAAAACCGGCGGTTTGGACCCAAACCGCCGAAAATCAAGGCCAAACCGCCTGTCCGCCCTCCGGAAGTTACTGGAATGCAAGCTATGTAGAAACTCGAAACCGGCGGTCAAGTCGGCGGTCCAGCACTGGATCGCCGAAAACCGGTCCAGACCGCCGAAAAATCAGGGGCAAACCGCCGAAAATTCCTGTTTTGCCCAAAATCGTGTTTTTCTTCCTTCTTCGCGATTTTGACATGTAATAGCACTTTCTACCTCCTATATAAACCCCTTGGCAGCCCCAAAACGTGGACAACACATCTCCTAGCCTAAGTTCCATTTCAAATAGTTTCCAATTAGGGTTCTAAACACATTGTAATAGTGATTAAGCTTGGATTTGAAGATTTTGTGAAGATTTCAACATTGGGTTCCTAGTTTTTCATCTATGCTATCATTTCTCTTTTGTTTATTGTTGATTTTCATTATGTCTAGCTAGATTTCTTGTTGGTTTTAGGGGTTTGTGATGAGTTGTTGATGGATTGATCATTTCTTGTTGAATCTACTATCCTTCTTCTTCTTAGTTGTGAATTTGGTGCTTTGATTCATGTGGGAATTGTTGATCACCTTTCTTGCATGCTTAGTGTTTGTGAAAACTCCTAATAGGTTTTTGCTTGCATGGAATCCCATTTTCACTTCATGTTTTGACTTGAGACTTAGTAGGTAATTGTTCAATGCATGGTAGCTTATGATCCTTGTGCTTTTGGGAGTTGTTTGATTGGCTTGAGTCTTAATAAGAGATAATTGATTGAATGATCCTCTTTTACTAATTGTCGAGAGAGATTAGTGAATATAATTGTGGATTGCTTCCTAAGTTGAGGATTAAAAATGGTTTTGTATGATTTAGCAAGTGTTGATCAAGCTGTCTAGAATCAAAATGAATCCCTAGAACCAACCATTTCCCTTATTTGTTCCTTATTTGTTTGTTTGATCTTTTATTTGTCATTTTTGCATGTTCTTGTCTCTTAATTGCTTATTTAGCTTTGATTTCTTGTTTAAGAGTTTGTATTCCATTATAAACTCGGCTAATAGTCCTTGAGGATACGATAACTCGTTATTTTATACTACAATAACCCGATAAAGTGCGGTTAATATTGCTTAGTAGAAAATTTAGCGATTAGGACCGTACTGTCTGTATCATATATATGCAAGTATTTCGTGCATATAGAGTTGAAGCTTACCTTTATTATGATTTTGTTGAATAATTGATGTTGTATTTGCGAAGATTTGATTATTTTGTAACCATAGCATTATCATTTCACTATATTCTGTCCTAAAATCATAAATCTGTTAACAATATTATGCATATAAATGATCCATCCCAGGAGCTTTACTACCGAAAAAAAAGAACTTACATCAACCATGCCACGCAACAGCTCATACTACGCATCCATCTATCTAATGATAGAGGAAATCTTGTTTCTCCACATCATTTGTCTTTTTATTATAGTTGATATGGTCCTTAAGGATGATAATCGCAAAAAAAGAAAGCGTAGTCATGTAGTAGAGCCGTATAATATGATTGAAATGATCTCTAGTCAAGTCAAAAACCTTCATAGATTAATATATGCAACTAATACAGATTGCATATTGAATTTGAGAATGGATCGTAACACTTTTGGAAGATTATGTCTTTTGTTGAGAAATCTTAGTGGTTTGAGCGATGGCAAATATGTCAGCGTAGAGGAGCAATTTGCCTTTTTTTTAGGAATCTTTGCCCATCACAAAAAAAATAGAGTCGTTATATTTGAGTTTTGGAGGTCGGGGCAAATCATATCCCATTATGTCCATGTTGTCATGTAAGCCATATTAAAGTTGCACCATCTTTTCTTGGTGAAACCGAAGCCTATAGGCGATGACGAAACCGATTCAAGATGGAAATGGTTTAAGGTATAACCTAATAACTGCATAAATCCTTTTATAACTCCTAATGAGCATCATAAATAACATCTAAATTGCAATTTAAATGTGAGTAGGGCTGCCTTGGGGCATTAGACAACACCTACATTTCAGTAAAGTGGCCACCGCTGATAAGCCCAAATATAGGTCAAGGAAATGTGAAATTTGTACAAGCACCCTCGCTGCCTGTGATCGCAATTTGAGATTTATCTATGTCCTTCCTGGCTGGGAAGGATCTGCTGCAGATTTTCGAGTTTTACGAGATGCAGTTAATAGGCCCAACGGCTTGAAAGTCCCAAAGGGTACCATTATTTTTTTGTTTTGCAATTCATAAACAATAATTTCATAAATTTGCCCTTGCATTTCTATTCATCCACTTAGATTCCAATTTTTTTGATTTTATTATGTCATAGGGAAATATTAATTGTGTGACAACGGTTACGCAAATAGTGATGGTTTTCTAATACTTTACAAAGGTGTAAGATACCATCTACAAGAATGGAGACCATCAGCTGCTAGGCCTCAATCCCCACAAGAAATGTTTAACGTGAGGCACACAAGAGCTCGTAATATCATTGAGCGTGCCTTCAGTGTGATGAACATGCGATGGGGAATCCTCAGGAGTGCATCTTACTACCCTGTCAAGGTGCAAAATTGCTTATAATCTCTTGTTTTTTGATCCACAACTTTATTCAATTCGTTGTGGAAGTTGACCCAATAGAATGTGAATATGATTCCACCGAGCATTAAAGTGAGGAAGAAGATGAAATTGAATATATCTACTACGTGGAATCATCAGCCGAGTGGAATGGAATGAGGGATGACTTAGCTACTGCGAAGTGGGTGGGGGTAGGAGGCATCAATTGATGTTTTGTCTTTTTAGGCAATTTCTGTTTTCTTCAAATTGTTTGGATTAATTGATAGTTATTATGAAATATTATGATTATGTTGGGTTGTTAAATACTTTTTAATCTTTTGCTAGTTGTTTTGAATTTATGGCATAATTATTTGATCTAAACATATCCTTGATCAATCGTGAGAATTGTTGAATATATATTTGTCCATTTCTGGTTCTTTATGTCATTTTTTTGGTGGACTGGAGTATACTATTTGTTTGTCTATATATCAGTCTGTGATGTGTGTTGGAGAAATATATTTCCTGATTTCAGCGTCTTTGAAGTTGGGCCATGGAGTGCAGTGTTGAGGATTGAAAATTGATTCCGGAATGGGAATGTGGAGGGGGTAAAATGCTTCTCAAACTAGCTGGAAAGGAGGCAAAACACGCGGGTCGCTATTACTATAAATACCCGACTAACTTGAAACACGAAAGATGCTTCATATGGTGTGATGAGTTTCAACAAAAGTTCCCCGAAAGCAAGACTCCGACTTTTCTATCGAACCAAAGCTATGCATCAACATCCGGTCCAAGAACATCCAGTCCAAGCTCTGTGCAAACCACAACCTCTGCCACACAGTGTATGGGTTCCACGCCGCTCATTTCAGCATCATGTTGTAGGCGTATCTTGACTGATGTTGAGGTGGTAATCATTTGCACGTTCATGGCATTAGTTGGAGTTGTGAATGGTAATATTATGTAAAAAGTGTATCAAAGTCTCAACGGTAGCATGGTTTAATATCGTAAACTAGAAGTTGTTTTTTAATTTTTGCTTTCAGATGAATCAACATATGTAAACACGCTGATACCAGGTTTTAAATTTCTATTATGTTGTAAAATTATGTTGTCATTTGTTGGATGCATGTTTTGCTATTATTGATACCCGAAGAGATTGGCTATGCAGATGATTATTATTTAGCTCTGTACCGGTCTATTATTGCCATATTTCTGGATTTTTTACAATACCCCACATGCATAAGAAGTTAATATCTGCATGCGAAATGATACTTTTTTCATCACTTTTCATGCACCTACAGCTTCATATGTTTACTGTAGGCAAAATTGACATGATTGTATGGTCAAATCAAGCTCATTTCCACCACAAAATATGGTCAAAGAGAACACACGGGTTGAAATATTTTCACTGATTTGATTTATTTATTTGGTGCAGTTCTATTCTTTTATAAATTAAGCAGATGAAGTTCAAAGTGCAAAACCATAATCATCCTCTAAGATGGCTTTGAGTAACATCCCACCGCAAGAATATTTCCTCTATGATGCGAACTGGAATGCCGAGAAGGATGAAGCTTTCATACGAGCTTTAGTCGCGTCGAAAAATCAACATCAATGGTTGTCACCCAACATTCCTCCACCGAGTGCCATCATGAGTGCACGAGGCGTTGTAAATGCTCAATTTTGTGAATCGTTCTCTTACCCACACTGTAGAGAAAGAATGTCTTTCTTGGAATGTCGTTACAACACATTTCGGGAACTAGTAAATCTCCAAGAGACTCATTCGGATCGGGATTCAAACTTGATGCAAACTCATTCTAAAGTGTGGCAGAAAATATTTCGCGTAAGACTTCATGTTGTAATTATTTACGTTTTGTTAAATATTTTTCTCGATATAAAAGGCTTTATGTCATTTTTCCTACGTCATGTGATCTTGTCCAGAATAACACCCTTGACAAAGCATACTATCATGAAGGCGACCCCGAATTTTACCAATTAGCTGTGATTTTTGGGGCTGATATCATTAAGGATGAGAATCAACATTCAGTGATCAACATAAGCGACGAGTCCATGGCGGTTGAGCAGAATTCAGACGAAGTTACATCCCCAATAGCAAATGCAGACAAGATACTCCGTGAAAGGCTCTTTGATGACGGGTCCATAGTTGTCGATCCTCGGTCTCTCTTTCATTGTGGTGAGCGTCGAAACTATCCTTTAAGGAATGCAATCCCACCACCACTAATGGAGTCGAATGATGCCGGTAGCTCGTGTGCATCATCGGATCCATTTGGGTGGACCACCAATCCCTTCAAGTAATGCTGGGTGTGGGTTTGACTTCTCGTTAAAATAATAGTGAATGTATCATGGTCTAATATTTATGTTTTGTGTGTTTATTTATTGCGGTCATGAGTCATGTTGCTCTTATCATATGGTGTTTTTAAGGGGTTTGTTTGATTTGTGTGTTTATTAGGGACTCATTTGTTATTTGTAATTTTATTTGCATCTACTTTAGGCCATGACACCCGTGATGTTTATGTATGGACTAATTTGTATTTTGTTATTTTGTTTATAAACATGTTTGTCATATACAACATGTGCATCAGAATTATTAATGTCAATTTTCACGTAATTTCTTAACAAATGTTGAGCAGAATAGATTAATTAAAACAAAACTGGAAACATACCACAAAGCACAAAATGTCTTATGCATGATTTCTCTCATTTCACTTATACAAAAACTGAAAATGCTCTAATTTCGATAAAGACACATAATCACATGGATCCAACAACTTGGGCCATAATCACATCGATTCAATAACTAGTGACCAACTCAAAAAAAATGGAGTTCAAAGTATAAAGTCTTCTCCAAAGATCTACCAAATAAAGGATTGAAAAGGAGTGGCAAAACACGAAATGATTTAAACCAAAACAGAGTTTCAAATACATTCCCACCACCGGTCGATGAGGTTTACTTATGTAGGCTTCCTTTTGAGTAGGCGCTGCACATAAAACAATGTTTTTCTCTTCAAGGAGGCCCTTAAAAATCAAGAGCCGCTCGGGCTTGTCGGCAAAGATCTCACACACATCAAATTGTTCTTCGAGAGTGATCCTCAGAATGCTTTCCAAAAGTTTGAATGCCTCTGTCTTGGCTTGATCTACATCATATTCGTATCCCATACGAGACGCTATCGCATCTTGTCTTGAAAACGCACCACGGCTTATGTCACCGAGCAGCTCAACAACTTGATTCCCCAACTCACTAGATTTACGCTTATTCCCCTTGCCTAAGCTCTTGCTAATAGCCTCGGCCTGATCCTCCTTGCCCGAACTCTTGTTAGTTGCCTCTATATGCCCGAAATGGAATATACTGTTGCCACCGTCGTCATCAACAAAAATTTCTTCAAGAGAGGGCTGATAATCACCTGTGTCTTTCCCAAATTCAGCACGGTTCTCCTCCTCAACAAGGTTGTTCACCACATCTATCACATCCTGTGCGGCATCTCCAGTCGCTCTGTCCTTCCCGAAAATCTCTTTCCACTCTTCGAACATAGGCCATGATTTGTATCGCATCGTTTTGGCATCAGGATCAGACTAAAGCGAAATGATATTCTCTCATTAAAGATAAGATTTCATGACTCATATAGTGCAGCAGATTGAGGCTTTTACTGAATTTAACTTAAAACTACATATGATGGAGCAATAATATATCCAAAAAATAAATAAAAAATTAAATTACAGTTGCACTCATTTTCTTATATCATATGCAATGAGAGAACTCAAACAATAGACTAAACAAAGACTCCATGATCAAACTATAAGATCAACTATCAGATATCTAAAAATGACAAATCTGCAATCTTCTACCGTAGAAATTCAAAGACATGAAATGAATTTTAGCATCCGGGATGAAAATTTAGAATAAACACCGTTAATTATAGGATCAATATAGGAAAATATGAATGAAAATTATAACTTCACTATATGGTCCCATTGATCATCGTTGTATTCAATTTGGTGAGTCTCGTTGCCATTGAAACCAACACCACTTCTAGATGTCATCAAGCATAGAGAATGGTAGTTTCTTTTCCAAATTTGAACCTTCGAGTTGATGTGGAGCAAGGCCTTTAAATCAGTCATAGGAAACTCCTTTTTCATCAAATCTTCAAGCCGCAACAAGTACCCTTGTTTGAAGCCGTTGTCAGATTTCCAAGCACTTGCTACAACTTCCTTCAAGGCTGCCAATAGGGCACTTTCCTCTTGAGGCAACTAACTACGGCGCATATGCTTCTCATGCTTGGGATATTTCCCACGATAGTTGTCACTGCTTCATGCGTGATAAAAATAGATAGCTATAAAAGTGCACGGCAGTCGGCAAAAACAGTTAATAACCAAACGTCTCGTGGAAAGAAATGCATAAATATTGATAAAGGCCAACCGATGCTCTAAGCACAATAAACAACCTAAATCAGCAGCACATAGCATGGTTTACATTCTCATAGTAAAATAACAATCTTATGGTTAATCGTATTCCTTCGAATATATACACAAACATAAACCAATTTCGGAAATCCCTAAATCATTTTTCTGTAATACTAACATATATATTTGCCCTAACTCATACTGTAGTTTTCACCCAATATACATCTTACCAAATTCATTGTAATCATATTCATTCGAAAGCATATAACATTGAATTAATCATATTCATTCGCACTATATACACACACATAAACCAATTTCTTATAAATCCCTAAATCAATTTTCTGTAATACTAACATATATATTTGCCCTAAATCGTAGTAGAGTTTTCACCCAATATACATCTTATCACATCTTACCTTGGATACTCGAACTCATTGTGGGATTTAGATTTCCACTACAATCTTTGATTATTGATGTCGATGCAGATTTTTATTTTCTTCCTCTTGAGAGTTTCGTGCGGTCTGTAAACAAGAGGCGGATGAATTGTTTTGATTTTCTACAGCATTGTTAATTATATAAGGAGTCGCAATGTGTGTAATTTATTTGGTAGGCTAGGGGTAAAATAGAAATAACATAACTTAATATTCATTTTAACAGGTTCTACCAAACAAACAAATTTTGATAAATAAAGTTGTTATATTTTCTACCAAACACACAAATGCAATAAAGTATCATACAATTGTCATATTATTTGTCTATATATTATTTTTCACAATGTTATTACTATACCTACCAAACATGGCCTTAGGTGCGTTAATAAGTGATATTAGGTCATACTATATACGACAATCGAGTGTTTTGTTATGTGATATTAATAATGTGGAAAGCCCTGTACAAACTCAAGTCCGATGCTAATTACTTCATTCTCCCACATAAATAATACTCGGATGACCCCAATATTGTTTGTATTGGTCGAATAGTAACCCATGCTAAATAGGAGGAAGACAAAACTACCCTCTCATTCTTCCTCCTCCTCCTCTTCTCCGTCACAAACCACCACCTTAATCTCCCTCGTTCTCCCTCCCTAGCCGCCGTTCACAGCCACCTTCCGAAGATCTCCCCATGCCCATTCTCATTGTCGAAGCAACCGCTCTCGCTCTTCCTGATCTTTCCCCTCTCACTCCCACCTCTCTCTCTCTCTCCTTCCGAAGCAAGAGTAGGAGCACCTCTCTCTCTCACTCCCGATCCTGATGGCACCGCCGCCGCAGTCTCAATTCTCGTCCCCGTTCCATTTTTCCATGTTTCTCTCTCTCGATTTCCCCCTGTTTTATATTAATATCTGGGCTCACTCAAAACAACAGCGACGGAAGGAACGCCGTCGTGTCGTTGCCGCCGTCCGCCGACGGTGTGACGTCGGAATCCTTGTCATCGAGGTCTGGCGAACTACTTCTAGAAGAGTTGTTGTTGTTGACCCTGCCGTGATCACCTTGCACTATGAACTTCCACGCCAGGTTTTTCAGGAATGGCAGCGACGCTGGCGGTATGTTGCTCAATGGGGACTCGTCGCCGCTGTTCGAAGCTTTGTCTAGTCTGTCGGAAGTGTTCATCTCTACTGGCTTTGGTGGCTTGTAAGTGGGCAGCGACGCGGCATGAGAAGTGGGTTCTAGCTCACGCATGCAGCGGCATTGCTGGAGGTGGTGGTGCTTGTGGGAGGGGCTCTAGTGTGACCGTTATAGTTCTTTTTCTTTTTTGCTTCTTGGTTGAGAACAGAGTATGGAATACTGACGACGACGGCGGCCGGATCTAGAAAGTCAGAGGCGGCGGAGCTTCGTGAAGAAGTGAATCTATATTATCTACGCTTCTTTGTCACTGTTTCTTTTTCTTCTTATTGTTGTTAGGTTAGGGGTAGAAATAAAAAAAACCAAAGTTAGTATTGAGTTTTGTAGTGCCTACCAAACAAAGAGACTTGATAATCATGAATTTAATCTTATGTGCCAAACACCCAAAGCTTAATAAACTATCTCCCACTATCTATATTATTTATCTTGTCATATCCAATATCACCTACCAAACTCACCCTTAAGGCAATAGCATTTATAATTTTTGCAATATTAAACAATGATGTTAAACACAAAATTCCAAAAAATTTAACGATCACTGGTATGATAAAATGGAATGAGAATGAAATGATCATTGTTGTCTCCATTTCTAGCACGTGGGGATCGCTAGTTGGGCGATCGCAACGATCACCAAAATTTATTTATTTTTTTATTTCCTATTTTGCTGCTATAAATACACACTTTCATACACAAAATCACACACCATTCTACTACTTCTCTTCCAATTCTCTCTCATTTGTCTCTCTATTTTAACTTAAAAAATGGATTTGAATGCTAATTTCAACACCAATTAACCTTTTTCCGAAGAGATCGATCTGAATAGCCAGAGCCCTCGGCCATCTCCGATGCAAAATATTCGTTCTTTCATCCTGATACGTGCACTATTCTCCTCTCCTTAAGCATTTGTGCTTCAATTTTTTATGCAAGTAGCTTACGTTTCTCAATTTTCTCAGGGGGCATTTGCGTCTTACCAATCCTTCAGCATGTCCCCCAGTTGCGGCTCCTATTCCACACATCCCATGTCGTCTCCCGATGACTTCGCCTTGGCCATCAACTTGGACGAGGAAAAGATGAGTTTAAGCCGCCACCGGAACAATATAAGTCATCTATGGACAAGAGAAAGGGCAAAATAAAGGCAAGCGGAAGTGGTCATGGCGGCAGCAGTGGTGGTTGCGGTAGTCATGGCAGCGAATGTGGTGGTGGACGTGGCAGCAGTCAAGCGGCGGTGGGAGACGGTCCGATCGGATACACCGAGGCCGAGACAAAAGTCTTGGCTCGTTGTTGGATTGACATAGTCATGATAGTGTTGTTGGCAACGGTCAAAAGAAGGATACGTAGTGGCAACGTATCTGCGCTCGATACAACTCCCTCCGACCCGAGGGCATTGCAAAGAGGACGTCGATGAAGCTCCGCCTACATTGGGATCAAACTAAACACGTGTTGTTTGAATTCCAGCAAATGTAGAAATAAGCGGAGTCGCAATATCGGAGCGGCGAGAGCGACTGCAACATTCTTTCGAGGGTCCTAGTCCAGTGGCAGAATTCCCGTCGCTATGCATTCAAGCACTTGGAGACGTGGCAGATAGTGCAGAAAGCTACAAAGTTCATCAATATCACTTCCTCGAAGGTTGTGATCGGAGGTGCGCAAAAGAGAACAAAGATGGACGAGCATGAGAGCTACACCATGTTGACAAATGAATCGGTCTCGGTGAGTAATCCGAGCATGAGCACGCACGGTCGGGCACACCAATATTGAGCACTTCGAGCATGGACAACGAATTTGGCTAGAAATCCAGTCGTGCTGAGCGGCCAATGGTAGAGACATGGCATAGGTTGCGGCAAGAGAAAAGAAGAAGGTTCGGGCACCGAGCTCTATGACTACAAACGAGCTTGCCAAGGCCACCACTTTAATGAAAGACATCGCCTTCGCATTAAAAAAAATGGCCGACTGCCATATCCTCACGAGGGACAAAAATGCTATGAGACCTGACGAAAGAAAAGTCCACGAAAAATTTTAACGGGTGCTAAGGAAGAAATGAGAATTGATTTCGATGAGGAGTAATGTTTTAGTTTTTTAGTGTTTTTTTTAGTACTACAGTAAAACCTCTATTAAGAAATATTTTTGGGACCGGAGAAAAATATGACAAAATGGGAGGTTATTCCTAAATGGAGTTCGAAGAAGAATTTTTTTTTCTAATTTTAATGTACATGAACTATAATTAAATATTATAATTACTAAATACATGTATTATATAGTATTATGTGCAAACATATGTATATTAATTTATTTCATCTAAAATATGTAGAGTCCATCATTAAAAGTATGCATTTAACTATTGATTAATTCATTATTTTTCTCCTATAAATACTATGGAGTACCAATTACATCAAGTTAAAATATTAATCAAGCATGGCACCAAAAAGTGAAAAAAGAACTCAACTGAGTGAAAAAAATTTTGTTTAGTTGTGCAGAATGAAAGAATTGCATCCGAGTTGGAAGCAAAAAGATTTTGCAAAGTGGTTGGATGATACTAATAATCTTAAGTTATCTTAATCGGCGATATTGAAGGCATTCAAGAGGTCAATATGAACGAGCTATTGAAGACACGCAAGTTAAAGGATATGGTTACAACAAAAAAGATGAAGTCATTGTCACAAGCAACCTTAAAAAAATATTTTAAATCAACTTAAATATATTGTAATGGGATATATTATCTATATATATTATATATTAATGTGATTTATTCCTAAATGGAGGTGTATTTCCTTAATATGGGACCGGAAAAAATATGAATTATGACAAATAGAGAGTTTATTCCTAATTATAACTTGTCCCAAGTTGGGACCATGAAAATATATGATAAAATGAGAGTTTATTCCTAAATAGAGTATTTCTTTCTAGAGTATCTACTATATAATATTTTTTTAGTGTAATGTTTTTATTTAAATTAAATGAAATTAGATTTTAAATAGTTTTACTATTATAAATTTAATAAAAAAAACAAGCGATCTCAAACTTGGTTTGATAATCACTGTTGCAATAAAAATTGGCAATCTTGACGGACCCACATATTTGCCTAAGGTTATGGGCAGCGGCGCGCTCGCGCGCGTGCTCGTGCCCAAGCGCGCAACATTTGAGCGCTCGCACACCGTTGGCGAGCTTGGCGTTCGTGCGCGCACGCTCTCTAAGCCGAGCTCGTGCGCTGGTGTGCTCGCTGATGTGGGGTGACACGTGGCGATTGTTGGTTGGTGCGCTAGCCATTGCGATCTCCAACAGTCACCGAGCTCTTTTTTTTTTTTTAATTTTCACATTCTCACCTATAAATACACCCTTCTCCCCCTCATTTCATACACCAATCTCTTCAATTCTCTCTCAAATCTCCTCAACACCTTCATATTCTTATTTATTTCGATCGTTTAAAAATCATGTCGGACAATGATGATTATTACAACACTAGAATGGAAGAAATGCGGCAATTTGCGAGCCAAATTCCCGTCATGTTCGGCAATCTCATGCTGAAGGTCGCCGTAGTAGTCGCCGAGGAGGCGGCAGCCGCCGATGTCGTACCAAGTTCAAAGAGGAAAAGGACAGTGGTGCATCGTGACCGCCTTGATGCCGAGGCCCGTCTTTATGCGGATTACTTCTCTGATTTTCCAACGTGGGGCAAAGACGTCTTTCGGCGTCCCAATTTCGTACGAGCAAAAAACTATTCAACACAATCTACAAGGCGGTGGAGGCTCGGGAACCTTATTTTCAGTAGCGCGCGAATGCAACGGGATTACTAGGGTTCACGTCACTCCAGAAATGTACGATGGCATTGCGGCAACTCGCAAATGGTGGTTGTGCTGATCAATACGACGAATATCTATGGATGGGAGACAGCATTGGTCGGCTATTGCTTGATTATTTTTGTTGAGCGATCATATTTGTATTCAGTGTCGAGTATTTGCGGCCACCAAACACGGCTAACTGCAATTGGCTTCTGCAAATGCACGAATCGAAGCACGCTTCCCCGACATGTTTGGTAGCATCGACTGTATGCATTGGCAGTGGAGGAACTGCCCGAATGGGTGGAAAGGAGCGTACACGATCCAGAAGAAAGGGCACCCGACGGTCATGCTTGAAGATGTTGCTTCTCAAGATCTATGGATTTGACGCGCATTTTTCAGCGAGCTCGAGCTCACCAATGTAGACTGCCCGAGCACGCTCACACGTGGCTCTCCAAGTGTAAGCAACTTAAGATTGGGCAGCGGGTGTAACTTTGTGATCGTCACTGCCCACAGTCTTAAGCAAGCTTTAGGAAGCCCAACGGTTTTGGTTTTTAAAATCATATTCTTTAATCGTTTTTTTGAATTTCAAATGAATCTTTCATCTATGTAAATAAAGGTTACCCATAAAGATATGTCATATTGAAATTGAATTTATTTTTGGCATCCATATTTTGGGTTTCAGTACGTTAATTTTTCTTCTTATTTTGCATTATTTCACATATTTTCTGTCCAGTCTTTATTAACTTTATGTACATATATATTTCACATATTTTCTGTCCAGTCTTTATTAACTTTATGTGCATATATATTTCACATTTGTAGACAAATTCGAGAGCTTGAAATAAATAAGAATGCTAAGCTTTATTCCAAATAAAATCAAGAAGCTCATCACTGTAAAAAAAAACCACCAACTAGATCATCTCATCATCCTTATTGTGTCAATGTGTCGCTTCTGGCGAAATCCTTTGGCTTCTGTTAACTTTTCTTTTTCTTCGTGTAATTTTCTTTCATGTGGTGACAAAGGAGTCTTCTTGTGTGCACAGAGGAGGTGGGAATGGAAGAGATGAAGCGACAGAGAGAAAGATATAGGGTTTTTCTATCTCTTTTTTTTTTTCTTTCTTTTCTGTCTTTCTTTTTTTCCTTGTCGAAAATTCGGGAAAAGCATAATAACATTTTTATTAAAGGAGAAGCAAAATAATATTGAAAGTGTGGGTTGCAATATTTTTAGGGCCCGAAATTGTCAATTGGGTTTAATTTTTTTTATTACTCCCTCCGTACGTGAAATTATGCCCCAATGACGGCTCGGTGCGGAGATTAAGAAAACTGATAAAGTTGTTTTACGTGAAAAAAGGTTAGACAATAGGGGTATTGTTAATGACATAGGTTTAGATTGTTAATTGAAAACTAAAGAGAATATGTGGTTGTGGTTGTATGGGTCTAAATTAAAAAGAAGAATGTGTGGTTGTTGTTGTGTGGGTCCAAATTAAAGAGAATGAGTGATTGTGGTTGTATGGGTCCAAATGACAATTACATGTAAATATGGGATATTCTTTAGAGGTAGAAATGTACATAAAGTGAAACAGTACAAAAAAAGGGGGTTAGTAAGATAAGACTTCACGTACGGAGGGGGTATAATTTTTAAACAAGATGCTTTAGAAAATATGGATTTATAAAATTAATTAGTTTTTGAAGTCGCATGTGAAGGATTATGACAATATCATTTTGAGGAGAAAATATCATGATATATCTTCTTATATAAATGTAATAATAAATTGTTTTCGTGCATACCACGGGAGGTATATACTAGTTATAATAAAAATAATAATATTAAAAAAAATAATGTTACAATGTGCTCGATGTTACATATAATTATACACGTGGAAATATTCAATGAAATGTGACAGTGTTATAATTGCAAAACTATCATATGCCATGTCATATTTAACAATTAAAATGACATATAGTCGTAATTACAAAGAGAGATAAATATTGTCTCCTTGGACTGTCTGGAACTAAGAGGTCACAAGTTTAATCCCTACTAACGCCTCTATAAGTCAAGCATGTCACACATGTACTTGGAAGGTGTGATTTACATGTCTTATCTGGTTTACAGACTACGTCACAATGACGAGATTTACCCAGTGCGCACCAAAAATAGCGGCTGCGGGTTTCCACAAATTAAAAAAAAAATGTGACATAAATATTGCATTTTCGATGACCAGTTGTATGTTGTGTCATATAAAACTATTTGAGTAGGACTTGGGTGCGACCTGTTACTACCTGCTTTGTGATCGGATACGGGTCGAGGGTTGACCCGTTGATCCGGTAAAATTATTTTTTTTCAATTTTTTTTTTAATTTCAGTTCTTTTTTTCGACTCCACCTTCGGCTCCGATTTTACGGATCCACCTTCGCTCCGATTACTAATATAAGGATAATCGTCGAACAACAATTTGAATTTTTTCGGCTCGCTCCAAGGTCTTCGGCTCCCTTCGCTCGAATCTTGACCAAAGAAGAAGCGGCAAACAAAAAAATAAACAGGCAAACAAAAAAAAGAGAAAAAAAAAAACTGAATGTTTAAAAAAAAATTTGAAAAAAATAAAATAAAATAATAATAATAATAATAATAATAATAATAATAATAATAATAATAATAATAATAATAATAATAATAATAATAAGTGCACCCTACACACCCCACGCACGGTCGCATGATGCAACAGGTTGCATATAAGTTATTGCCAAACTATTTTTAATTTTATGATGATTTTGGACCTTGGTAAAATTTCAACTCAAAACCTAACCTAGCATTTTAGTAAGGCTTAGATTCAGTTCGGAGCAAAATTCAATTCAGTTTGTATTCACAAAAGAAAGATAATTTAGTCTTTGATTCGGTTTGAAACCATGAATTATCATTAAAACTCAGAGAAATCCTTAACAGAGAAATAGATAATGCGAAAATCTCACCCACGCAGTTCATAGTAAATGCACCTTTCCTCATGAATGAATTCTTGGCAAATTACAAATTAAAAAAACAGAAACAATCCTGCAACAAAGATTAAAGTCTCACAAACCAGCGACCAGAATCACGCTGCAGCAACAGGGGCATCCGTGATAGACTCGCGCCAATCATATAACCTCGCCCCGTCCTTGTCCACAATTTTGATTAAAAAGTTTGGAGGGGCTACAACCAGCCTACTCCGGATTTCCCTTATGCACTTATCGACCAACTCAATGGCCTCTTCGACGGTCATGTCCGGACGGTAGTGTCTATCCATCATGGCGAGAGCAAAGTAGGACCCATAACCGAATGCTGCTTTATCAACCTTGTGAAGGGAAGCAATGTAATCAATGAAGTAGAGAGAGGGGCCTATATCCTTGTCATATCCAGCTAGGATGATATTCACCATGTATGGATTCTGTAAAAAACCAAGTAGAGGAAATATTAAAGGTCGATTGAACTGTTTGATGGAATAATGTGCATCTATTGATCCGCTACTTCGGTAATATTATCAGAGCTCTAAGTTTGTAGAAACAGAATACTATAAAAAATCTAAAACACTACTCATCGCATGCTTCATATTCCAAATCAAGACAATACGAGGAGGGTAAAATAACATGGAAAATATCTCATAATAATGCAACTCCTATCTAAGAAGCCCAGTAACCAGCAGAAGTAGCATCTACCACTGGTCGGATGTCTAATGGAGTTTGCAACTTAAACAAATGAGTAAATTACCCCAAGATGAGAAGAAAATTACAGTTTCATGTTGAGAAAGAGTAAAGTGAGAATATACTGAAAACGCTTACCTCACCATCTCTCCACACACACACACACAAACTGCATTTAGGAATTGAAGAAAAATAGCAAGACAGACTTACACTTATGTTATGGTTAAGATTCAATGGAACTAAAAAAAAGCAGGTTAAACAAACATTTAGTTCATGTACCTACTAACAAGGACAAACAGATTATCTACAAACAGATCTTGACTATATAAAAAGTCCATCAAAAATACCATTCTAGGTTCTGCTAAATCAAGAAGAATAAATGTTTGTCTGGAACTTGAGCTAAAAACAATCTTCAAACACACAGAAACACATCTATCTTTTTTTGACATAAAATTTTAGCTTTAAGGATTTCTAGGATATGTAATCACAAATACAAAAGCAAACTTTGATGATAGAGGAAAAAGTCCCTAAATATCTGAACAACTCCAATGAAGAAAATTAATTTCAAAAATACACCAAAATACCAAAAGTGGTGTTTCATTTTTCATGTCCTTGAATTTAAAGTAAGTTTTCTAGTGCACAGCACATGGGGAGAAAAACAGCCAGCTGCATGAACTTTATATCCATAATCTAGCGTTTCTGTTCCCCACAATGTAAAAAGGGGTTATCGTAGTATCTAGATAGAAAGGGCCTCATAATCCTAAACATTTGAAACATTTGAAACATTTGAGTAAAGTTGAGTCATATACTCATAATCATAAAGAAACTCCTGAAGAGCTTCATCATTACCTTACGCAAGGCCGTGGCCAGCTCGCCTCTGGTGAAGTTTGCAGCAGCTGAAGTTGTCAAAGGAATGCCATTACGGAACTGGTATAAAGCTACATTCTTCTGTACATACTCTGTAAACTGAGCCCTACAATAACATTCATAGAGAGTTGATTGTCACTTTTAAGCTTGGCATGAGAAAAGAGAACTTCACCCAATAAAAAGAGCAAGTAGATAATCAAACATACGAGAATTCTAAATAACAATAAAGATCCAAAGAGGAGGCTTTACTAAGCTCATATGAAATCGACCGTATTTAGTGAAAGAACTCAATAGATCTTCACATAAACTAATTATATTACAATGACACAGCTAAAACAAAGCAAGTTCAAACAATTTTCTCAAACAAATGAGATTGGAAGATAGAAAACAGTCAAACTCAATTCTATAAAACAAAAACGATGCAGCATTACTCCCGACAAATTTATATCGTGAAGAGTTTCCTAGAGCAACTCCCTTCCTTTCATGCCAAACTTCACAATTTTTTACTTAATCAAGCATAAAAAATTGAGAATACATAAACAAAAACTCAGTATCATTACAGACATAAATAAATAACATCGTACATCGAGAACATGAATAACAAACTTGTAAACACTCAAGCACAAACCCTAGACATCTCCAGATGCTAAAATTCTGTTCGGTCAATTGAAAAATACATTTTTTTTCTGAAATTAATCGATGCAAATATATAATCCCATAAACAGGGCACTGCAATTAACCCTAAAAAATGCTATCAGACCCACGCTCAATACACTAAATAAAGCCTAAAAGAGATTAATCAATAAAAACTCGCATAGCCAAAACCGCAAAACTAAGCAACCTAAATTCTCCAACAAAACACAACACAACAAACAAATAAACACACAATTTGCCAAGAAATACGGAGAAGAGAAATCACCGGTCGCCGGTCTCGCCGGAGGCGCCCAAGAGTTTGTGAGAGTCTAGGACCATGATCTTATCCTCGTTAGTCTTGTGAACGAGAATGCTGTTGACCGCCGATGAGTCCGCCACCACTATCGCGAAATGCTTTCCAACCAGTCCGAAAACTGACTCCATTGTTGCTGTTTAATCTACCTTCGTGCAGCTAAAATCGGTCGTTTCTGCGTTAATTTGTTCGATCTGGCTAAAAATTTTATTCTCGATTTTGAGTGTGTATTTATGCTTCTTTGCTCGATTGACAAGAGAAGCGTCTTGGAGAGCAAGAAGCCTAGCTCTATAATATTGCTGAAAACCGTTTTCACATTTTCACTCGAAATTTTGGATTTCTTTTTGGCCCACTCTGGCCCGTGACCAACGGGCCTGAAAATTCGGCCCCATGATCTATAATTGTCAATTATAGACTAATAAGGTCGCACCAATACTCAATTAACTAATTATCGATTAAGAATAAATATTATTATTACTATATACTTAATTAATTAATTATTTTGGTTAATTACTAACCAATTTTATTAATCAGAATGGTTATTTGTTAGCTTAAATAATTAAAAAATATTAAAAAATTGGAAATTACCCATTGCATTGTAGTTAATTAATGGATTATGGTGCAAATCAAATACACCCTCAACGTAATGAGTGAAATGCAAATACACCCTCAACAAAAGGTTAGGGGCTGTTAGCCCCTTAACGTCCCAATAAATAGTGCAAATAACCCATCTAACTAACGAAATTACTAACATCTTTAACAAAAATTCGATTTTTGAAATTTTTTTTTTTTGGGGCCTCTCTCTCCACCACTTTCTCGTTAATTTTGGTGGGTCCTCCTCTCTCTCTCAATTATCTCGTACACACTCTCTCTCCCCCACTACAATACATCTGCTCATCTCCATCTACGCCTCCTCCCCCTTCGTCCGCTGCATCGCCATCACGATCTGTTGACGTATCATGACTCGAGCAACTGGAATGCTGATTTGATCAAGCCGATCGTGGAACCATGGAGAATTAGAGGGATGAGTTCAGGAATATACTATGTACTACTCATAGTACTGAATGAGGTGCACGTTAATTCCTGCGTGGGAATTGTTTGAATCTTGACTATTGGAAAACAAATTTAGTGCTTATGAAGGTCATATGTATCTATTTCTTATCAAGTGTCTCTAGATCTTTCAAGTATGAGTCATTTTGTATTTGTAACTCATAAAGAGTGAAGTCAGGAAAATCAATTGTAACAAATATGTGTGTTGCACCTATTTCAAGTGAAATTATATCCTAAAAAAATGCTTCAAAATTTCCCATTATTGCTTCCGCACCCAGTAAGTATCGGATGGCTATTTTTATGAATTGTGGTTAAAATGTGGCGATGTTAAGACGAAATGGTCGAGCAATGGTGGTCTCACCGTCGGAAACTACGAGTTTATTGATATTTCGATAATGTAGTTCGTTGACTTGAATTCGTGGCGAATATAAGATATATCGCGCTACTGTCGAGCTCCTACGAGCAACTGCTGCATTTGTTGTATAGCGAAAATGAGACAGATTTGAAGGCGGCGAGCGATGATGTGACGCGGTCGCTGAACAGGGGACGATGAAGCATGAAAATTAATTCGGTTTTCCAAGTGCCAAACATGGCTCAAGAATAATACCTATAAATTATGTAGCGTGTTTGTGTCGTTTGGGACGATGTCTTCTTTATCACAAGAATATATCAAAGAGCTTGCTGTAGGATTAGATATTAAAGAAGTGAGGTGAGATTTGTGTGGTTTGTTGAGATTTGCAGGGGAGATATCCTCTAAGATAGAGTTAGGGGTGTGATATATTGTGCGTGGAACTCATTCATGGAGAGAGAGAATGTGTACGAGATGTAGGAAGAGAGATAGAGGGGATAGAGAGGAGTAGAAGACCTAGAAAAAAAAATGAAAAATCGAATTTTTGTTAACGGTGTTAGTAATTCCGTTAGTTATGTCAAGAATATCATAGCCAAAAATAGAGAAACACAATCAAGGGGAATTAGATCACCACATATTAGGAATATATTTTTTTTTCCTTATTTACCGTGTATTCTTGTGCTATATATTGGGGTGTAATGTATATGAAAGATACATAAGAAAATAAAAAGAATATCGATTCCCTCATCACTCTCTATCATGTCTGTAATACCCCAGACTTTTTCTACAGTCTTTAAAAATGAAAGTTAATAATAATTATGGCTTTGCACGCCTAAGATCATGAAATTAAATTCTAAGATTTACGGTGAAATCAATTTCCGAAAAAAATTCCAGAAATCGGACGAACGACTACTGTATTAGGATTTTCGCGTCCGGTAAGTTTTTCGCCCGAAAACTCGGAATCAAATTCCGTCAGAATTTACATTCACTTTTTCTTCGAGACGAGTTCACCGGATAAAGTTAGTTTTTATGATTTTCCGGACGAAATTCGGACTGTGAAGTCCCGAGAATTTGTCGGATTTTAGGTTTTAAAATATATTTTCCGAATAAGTTAAATATATCGGATTTAATGGTCGAATCGGATTTTGACGAAAACGTGCCGAATACGTTTTTAGTTTCTCGACTTTTGTAACGTCGTATCAAGTTGGAAAAACGCGTATTTTCCTAAATATTCTCCTCTCATAGCCGACATGTATCCCTCTCACATACCTTGATATTTCAAATTTAATACTATTAGTTACTTTATGACTCATTGTTCCATTAGTGGTCCAAATTACACCACCTACTTAATCACTTTCTACCTTGCATGCTACTATTCCATTAACTTAGTCATCTCCCCTTCCCACCTCATGTAAACCGCCACCACCATCATGTAGTCATCTTCCATTTTTCTTTCTTCATTCTCCACCATTGAAGCATCATCAAGTTCTTCAAGATCCAAGTTCACAAGTTCATCATCTTCCATCAAATTCCATCACTACTTTCATTATTATTCAAGGTAATTTCATAAGCTTTACCTTTGTCCATGCAGAATTTTTCATTTCCATTAATTTCTATAGGACCGAAAATTTTATGATTTATGTAGTAGATGATTTAAGTCCTAATTCTTGTTAATAGATGGATAGAAATCACTCCCTATGATTAAATTGATGAGAAAAATCAAGAAGCCTTAATTCAAGTGATGACCGAAAATTAGGGGATTTTGGTAGGATGCTTGGATCTTAAAATTGATTGAGTAATTGAGCCTAGGAGTAGTCTAATTGAGGATTGAGGAAAGAATAAATGAAATCCCCTAACAAATGGATGGATGCCGATTTCTAGGGCTAGGGTTTCACTATTGAAATTCAATTAATGGTGTAGTAATGTAAGTCTTTGGTTAATAATGGTTCTATATGTTGTTAGATGAGGATATGAGTTTATTGGAATTATTCTAAAAATAATAAGGAAAATGTAAGAGACAAAGGTTTGATAAAAAGTTGAGATTAGTTGATGATATGAGGATGTGAATTATGTATTTATAATTCTTGATAGATGATGAATAAGATTGTAAAGTTTGAACGAATTCTAAAGATGTTAGATTTTTCGTAAGAGACGATCAATTGATGATAAGTAATGATAGAAAAGTCGATTAATGATTCTATTTGGATATTGATGATTATTAATGATTAAGGAACGAGTTTGTAGTTGATGACATGTTCGTCTGAGTTATGAAAAGATAAGTTGTAGTTATGATCAAGAAGTAGAAACAAGAAGTTAAGATTTTGAACGAGAACTTGAATTGGTTTAGTAATTGTATAGTTTGAACGACGAGGTTTTGATACTCGTGTTTATAAACGAGAAATGAAAAGGGGTCTATCACGTATAATGATACGAGTAGACTGTATTGAGTCAGTAAATTCGTAAGAATTTAGGTTCGATAACATAGAACGAACCTAGAAAAACGTACATTGATTTATCAAGCATTAGGGTTAGTTTCGGCAGTTTTTGCGACCCTTCACGGAAACTGCTATATCTCTTAGCTCGTTTATCGGAATCGAGATCCGCAAATTGGAGAGTAAACTAGACACCCGTACCTTTCTTTTGGTATAAGACTCGCCCCCTGTTTCGAAATCCCCTGTTCTGGGCGAACTTACTGACCTCGTGCAGTGTATGTTCAAAATGTAGTTTCTTAAGTTGAATTCTTCTCAACTTGAACTCTTAAGATCTTTTTTAGTCATTTCAAGTTATCGACTACCTTCTTTCTACCGACCTAAAGTGTCGAGTATATAACCGAGTGAGTGTCCAACGAGATGCGTTCATATCTCGTTTCTTTTTAACTAAAAGAGTTTAGTTAACGTGCAAATGCCTAAATGTCTAAAGAACAAAAACTAAACTCGACTTTTCGTATTCGTTTATCGTTTGCGGTCAGAAGACGAAAGCACGTGTCTTTGTTATGTATTTAATCAAGGTGGGCTTTCCTATATACAAATAAAACGAGCAATGCTCGAAAACCTTAGCCTTATCGCTTTGATAATCGTATTTTCAAAGTGATAATTATGGCATGAACTGTTTTGTGTTTTATGTGAGTTCTCTTGTACCTTATGAGTTAATCAAAAGGGGTTAACTAACGATCGGCTTTGAGTTAGTCAAAAGGGGCTTTCCAAAGTTAGTGCACTTGTAGCCTGTGGTGTATGTGGTATCCTGTTGAGGGGTAGCCAGCCACGGTGAATTAATTATGACTGGTCAAGATTTGAACGTAACATCTATGAAAAATGCTTGTACAAGCTACCTTATGAAAATGAGAAAGAAAATGTTTAGTAGATACGGGCCTTTAATGAAAAACCCCGGTGTGCTACAGAAATGAAATGTCTGATTATCTATACCTATGATTATATTTTCGGCAACGTGCCCACTAAGTACTTTTATACTTAGTCCTGCATATGTTTTCTAAATGTGCAGGTTGAAGCGACGAAGCGGCGACGGTTGAGTTAGAGTTGAATAGAGTTAAGGAAGACTTCTGTATATAGTTCACAATTCCGCTGCTAGACTCTAAACTCTTTTTGTTGTTGTGTAATAATCACTGTAGTCTAAGTTCTATATTATAACTTAGAAGCTTTTGAAGTACTTTCTCGAGTAATCTTTCGAGATTAACTCTTTCCTTTCGTCATTAAAGTTTTGTTCATGGAAGATAAGATGTTATGTATGTATGTCTATTCATTCATCCCCTTTCTTCCCCGCTTCTTTAATCCAATCCCAGTCGCACCCCGACTTCTGCTGTCCCTCGGAATTTGAGGCTGTGACAATGTCATTCTTTCTCAACCTCTCTTCTCTCGATTACCATCTTTAAGATGGTATCAGAGCAGGCAAGTCACCAAAAAGAGGGCTCAGATTTGAGTTCATCGTAATTCCTTTCGCTGAAACCTGCAAAACCATTCCCTAAAAACTCTACAAATCTGCCCAAAATCAAACCAAACCATGTCAAATTCAGAGACTCCAAACACAGAAAACACTAGCCTTACCCCCAACAAATTTTCCGATGGAATTTGCTGCACAATTTGCAGAATTCCTCAAACAAAGCCTCAGAATTTCAGATTCATCATCGGCCCGTAAACCATCAAACCACGACCAACCTGAATCCTTTGAAGAAATTTCCATCAAGGCGAAACTTAATGGGGAGAATTACCCCTTATGGGTTAACCTCATGAAACGAGCAATTGCGGGGGTTTGACATCTCACATTAATGGAGTTTCAAAACCTCCCACCATTGATGATCCCAGCTACACAAGGTGGGAGCAACGAGATAACTGCGTTTTCAATTGGATGATCAATAATATTAAAACCGGACTTGTGAACGAGGTATCACAGTACGCAACCGCCGCTGAGCTATGGGAAGGATTGGCGATTACTTATGGAAGTGGATCTGATCCATTCCAAATCTATGATCTGCACCGGCAAGCCATGTCGATCAAACAAGAATCTATAACACTAGAAGGGTTGTGGACCAAAATGCAGGACTTATGGATCTCGATTGATACCCGAGATCCGAGTCTGACAGACATAGAGGGATACCAGAAAAAGGAGGAGCGCCATCGCCTCTATCAATTTCTAAGCGCATTGGATGACAAATATGCAAATATCAAGAGGGAGATTACGGACAAGGATCCATTACCAACTGTTCGAAGAGCCTACGGACTGGTATGAAGGTAGGCCACAAACGAGGGTATCCTCAAACCCTCTGAATCGCTGACTGGAGGAATCGGGTCTGGGCTCGCCACGGTCAACCACAGCCGACCACCACCGTCTTCCAATCGGCCACAGCAAGGAAATCAAACCTGGAACAACAGAAAAGGGGAAATCGACAAGAGCAAACTCGTATGCACGCACTGTGGAGGTAAAAAGCATACCAAAGAGGGATGCTTCTTACTCATCGGATTTCCCGAATGGTGGGACATAATGAAGAAATCAAGAGCTGTGTCCAGAAATCGGAATCAACCGTGGAATCCGAATGGACAAGCGGCGGTAGCGGTCAGCGGCACGTCAACCGTGGCTGCCAGAGCGACGACTGGCAGGGCGTGGATTCCAAATGGACAGGCGACAACGATTGGAGGGATGTGGTCTACAGTGAGACACGAGCCGCCAACGCCGGAACACCATCGGGCAACGTCGGACCACCACCACCACAGACGCGCATCAACAAGGAGAGAGGAGGTGCTATGGCGGCTCGGGTTCATGAAGGGGGAGGTAATGAGGGGTTATATTTTTTAAACCCCTCACTCACTCATAAATCTTATTCTTTCCAGGCCTTAGCATTATCCTCCACTAATTCTGAAACACCAGATAAAGACTACCATTGGATTTTTGTTTGTGGAGCAACAAATACTATGTCCTTTGATGCCTCGGATTTTATGGAGATTTTTCCTACCCGACAAAGATATATTAGAACTGCTAGTGGCCATTTAGCATCTGTGGAAAGAGCTGGAACTATTAAATTGTCCTCTGAATTATGTCTCCCAAACTGCTTATATATCCCGTCTTTATCTCATAAATTGGTGTCTGTTAGCCACGTAACGAGAGAATTACATTGTAACTTACTAATGCAGCTTGGCTTCTGCACTTTACAGGATACGAGGACGGGGAAGATAGTTGGGCGTGGCACTGAACATCGAGGACTCTACTATGTGGATAGGATAGCTCAACAGGGTGCTGCGATGCTGACTCAAGGACTGACAAAGGAACAGACTTGGCTATGGCATCGGCGGTTAGGACACCCATCCATAGGATATCTACGGTTAATTTATCCAAACCTTGTTACTTCACACCCTTTGAACTGTGAGACATGTATTCTGGCTAAGAGCCATCATCACTCTTTTAAACTTAATAATATTTGTGTGAGGTCAATTTTTTCTTTACTTCACTCTGATGTTTGGGGTCCAGCTCCGGTTACTAGTGATAATAGGTTTAGATATGTTTTGCTATTTGTTGATGACTGTTCTAGAATGACGTGGGTATATTTCTTAAAATCCAAAAGCAAAGTTTTTGAAAAATTCACCCATTTCTATAATCTAGTACAAACACAATACAAAAAATCTATTCAAATCCTTAGATCTGATAATGGGGGGGAGTATGTTAATTCCAAGATGCAAAACTTCTTCACTGAAAAAGGTCTTGTCCACCAAACAACCTGTCCTTACACACCTGAACAGAATGGGGTAGCTGAACGAAAGAATAGGATCATTTTAGAGATGACTAGAGCCCTTATCATCGACTCCCAAGTCCCTAAATCTTACTGGCCCAAAGCTGTAGCTACCTCTGTTTACCTCCTGAATCGACTGCCAACTCATATCCTAAACTTTAAACCACCCCTTGAGTTCCTAGCTACCCACTCTGAAATACCCTCATCCCTCACTCTTGAACCCAGAGTTTTTGGATGCACCGTGTATGTTCATATCCCTAAACAAAATCGTACAAAGTTCTCACCAAATATTGTTAAGTGTGTTTTCCTAGGGTATGGAAAAAATCAGAAGGGGTATAGATGTTATGACCCTGTAGCTAATCACCTACACACTACCTTAAACTGTGACTTCGTTGAAACAAATATTTTTTTCCACCAACAAAGGAGTCAGCGGGAGAAAAAGGTGATTGTCGACTCCCTAAGTTGGCTCCATACGCCATCCACTGTCCAAACAATCCAAACAACCCTTCATTCTCTCCCTTCTCATCCGGGGGAAACTAGCTCAGTGTCATTGTCAGGTTTTGTGCCAGACGTTGGTCCAATAGAGAAGGTTAACACACCCGCCGAGACACCTACAGCACAGGTTCAGTACGAGATGTCCAGCGACTCGATCCTACTGTCAACCCCATCTTCAAATCCTGAGGTAAGTAATCTCAGTAGTTCTCAAGTTAATACTAACATTGAGGAACAGAGGGATGGAGACACTGACACAGAAACTGGAGGGGATACGAATGAAGATGATGAACGTACTGAGTTAGCAGGTGCCACAGATCAGTACACTTTGCCTTCCCGAAGTACAAGGGGGAAACCACCAAAGCGATACTCTCCAGACTAGCAGGGACGAAAGACTGGGTACTCGATTGCCAATCTTGCCCAAGAGCAACTCACAGAGATGGCACGGGCCTTTGAAGCAGCTTTGTATGAAGAGAAGAATGTACCCCAGACAGTAGAAGAGGCAAGGAGACATAAACATTGGAGGGAGGCCATGAAGAAGGAAATGGATGCCCTAATTAAGAATGGGACATGGGAAAGATGTGTGCTGCCAGAAGGAAAGAGGCCAGTGGGATGCAGATGGGTGTTCACAATCAAAAGGCGAGCAGATGGTTCAATCGAGAGGTACAAAGCTAGGTTGGTTGCAAAAGGATACACTCAGACCTACGAGATAGACTATGAAGAAACATTCTCAACAGTGGCCAAGATGAGCACATTAAGAACACTTCTTTTAGTAGCAGCATGCAAGGATTGGCCTTTACATCAGTTGGATGTAACTAATGCCTTCCTACATAGAGAATTGAAGGAAAATGCAGAGATATATATGGAAGTTCCCCCAGGTTATTCCAAAGAGTTCGAGGCAGGACAAGTGTGCAGGCTAAAGAAGACACTCTATGGATTGAAGCAATCACCCAGAGTCTGGTTCGGGAGATTCTGTCTAGCTATGGCAAATAATGGCTATAAACAGAGTAACTCTAATCATACATTGTTCGTGAAAATGAGAGAAGGGAAGGTAACATGTTTAATCATTTATGTTGATGACATGATTATCACATGAGATGATGTTGAAGAGATAGAAAGTCTGAAGAGAAACTTGTTCCTGGAATTCGAAATGAATGACCTTGGATCTCTTAAGTACTTCCTTGGAATTGAGATTTTAAGGTCCAAAAAGGGAATCTTCCTGAGACAAAGAAAGTATGTCCTTGACTTACTTGCAGAAACTGGGCTACTCGAGTGTAAGCCTACAGAAACACCGATTGTGATAAATCATGGATTAACAATTGTTGAAGGAGCTGACTTGACAGATCAAGAAAAATACCAGCGCCTTGTTGGGAAACTCATCTATCTCTCCCATACACGGCCTGACATCACGTATGCAGTTGGAATAGTAAGTCAGTTTATGCACAAACCCCAGAAGGAGCATATGGAGGCAGCTTTGAGAATTGTCCGATACCTAAAAGGAACCACTGATTATGGGATTTTGCTTGAAAAAAAAGAAGATTTGGAAGTTGACGGGTATACAGATGCAGATTGGGCCAGTAACCCAAATGATAGGAAATCTACCGTCGGATATTTCACCTTCGTTGGAGGAAACTTGGTCATATGGAGAAGCAAAAAACAGAAAGTAGTGGCCCTATCAAGCGCAGAGGCAGAGTTCAGAGGAGTAAAAAATGGGATAAGTGAAATCCTGTGGCTTCGGAGATTGCTCACAGAAATTGGCTTTCCTCCAAAAGGGGAAGTCGGCTCTTTTGTGACAACAAGGCTGCGATTAGTATATCTGAAAATCCCGTACAACACGACAGGACCAAACACGTGGAGGTCGATCGGCATTTCATCAAGGAGAAGCTTGATAGTGGGATCATTGAACTTCCCTTCATACGATCGGAAGAACAGTTGGCTGACATATTAACGAAGGCCGTCAACACAAAAATCTTCAGAGAAGTTCTAGACAAGTTAAGTATCGGAAATGCCGTTGCTTAACTTGAGGGGGAGTGTCAAGAATATCATAGCCAAAAATAAAGAAACACAATCAAGGGGAATTAGATCACCACATATTAGGAATATATTTTTTTTTCCTTATTTACCGTGTATTCTTGTGCTATATATTGGGGTGTAATGTATATGAAAGATACATAAGAAAATAAAAAGAATATCGATTCCCTCTTCACTCTCTATCATGTCATTCTTTCTCAACCTCGCTTCTCTCGATTACCATCTTTAAGAAGTTAGATGGGTTATTTGCACTATTTATTGGGACGTTAAGGGGCTAACAGCCCTTAATCTTTCGTTGAGGGTGTATTTGCATTTCACTCATTACGTTGGGGTTGTATTTGCACCATAACCCTTAATTAATTACCTTTGCAAACAAACTAGATTAGTCTTGCGCTAGAATGTGTTGCTAGAGCTAACTCTTGAATTACGAATCCACTCATCTCCCATATAACCAACAAGGATATAATAAATATGTATGGTTTCGCGAAATTAAAAACACGAAGCAAACATGGCCTTGCTTTCCTCACCATATCGATCAACACAGAAAGAAAATTGTTTTATTTCTTCTTATTAATTAAAACTGGAAAATGATTTGAAGAGTATTGATGGAGGATGAATTAGAATGGCGGATTAAGAGCACATTTGGGGAAGGGGAGGGCAAGGAGCCCCTTTAGAGAAGGAGCATATACATTTACGATTAGCTGCACAATTCGAATACACTTCTCCGTGCCCTTGATAACATAATTTGCACCTGTTGGCGCAAGCTCTTATATTAGGACATCCTCCATCTGTGAACGCCGTCCGACAATCAATATCAAACGGCGGCACCTGGCAATTCACTGCACCATGGTTGAAATCAGATATTTGTATTAATGAAATAAAGTACGGAAAAACAAAATCCAAGTCTAAACATATACGGTACTGTTCATCATGAGTTAAGTTAAAGTTCAATAGGAGATACTTAGCATTACATAACCTCAATTAGGACTTATTCATCATGAGTTTATTAATCTCAATTACAATTTATTAAAATTTTAAAGTAACTAATAAAAAATTAAAAAGCAAAAACTTAAAATGAGTGAAGATGATTGTAAGAGATAATACGCGAGTCTACCCTTTGAGAAAACATGTAGATTTACTATCTAAACAAGAGCCGCCATCTCAGAAGGTAGTGTGCGTTGAGAGCTTCAAATAATTTATCTAAAAAAAGAGCTTAAAATCATTTATATTTCATAAGTATCAAGAAACGAACTACATGATGGAAAAATTTTGCACGTAAACGAGGAATTATAGATTAACGAGTAAGAAAAAGTAAAAGGAGATATTGACGAAGGAAGAAAAAGAAAACCTGATATGAGGAAAAACAAAGCTAGGGTTAGAAAAAGAGCAAACTTCATTTCCATTGTTTTAAAGTTAATTATGGCTTGTTAAAGTGATAATTCGTATAAAAAATGGGTGTTAAGTTTATACAGTAGCAGGCAGCTGTGCTTCAATAATTCATTAGAAATTGCACTATCTCGTATCTTGGGAAATATTATTCAATGGATAAACCATATTAAACTTCTTTTGTTTCAGGAAAGGAAAACTTTCATTAATTAACCGCATCTACAGAAAGTCAAATTTTCTAACTCAATTATACAATTAATCCATAATATATATTATAATAATAATATTTCAATTAAGAGTCATCTGATCCAATAATTCAAAAAAAAAAAAAAAGAGTCATCTGATCCAAACCACCATAAAACAATTTTGGGCTTTAATTTAGTTTATTTTATATAAATCCTCATCTACAGACTACAGCTGACATGTACCTTACTTGGTACTTCCTCTAATTTGAATACGCATCTCAATCCACATCATCAACTTCAATTCAATTCATAAAAGATACTAGTATAGTAGCATTATGGTCTTGCTAAACGGCCACATTTATTTATAATTATTAATGGATTATTCAGGGTGTTTAAGAAATTTAGTAGTTTACATGAATGAATATCCTGTGCAGCTATTTATAGGAAGCTTTTAACTCAAAATAATTTCGAATTCCTTATCATCTCCCTTGTTATTAATTATAGATTATATAATTCCATAAATACCCGAAACATCGTTGGTAATATTTTATTTTTTCATTAGTAATTAGAGTTTTTTCATTGAGACAAAACTCAAAATAACACTTTTCAAAGACAAAAAATGAATTATAGCCCCTTAGAAACAAAAAGTTTGAAATAGCCTTTTGAGTTATTTCATGACATTTATACCTCTTACTTTACCTCAATTCCCCTCCATCTCTCAAATTCTCACCTCTTCACATCTTCATTTAATTTGTATCATACAAGAAGTTTAATTTCTTGTATGAACTTCCGGAAAAAAAATTCCGGCGAAAAATTTCCGGCATAATTTTCCGGCGAAAAATTTCTGGCGAATTTTCCGGCGAAAATTTAAATCATACACGAAGCCTAACTTCATGTATACATCATACATGAAAACTTATTTTCGTGTATACACCATACATGAAAACTTATCTTCATGTATGATACAAATATGAATTTTTGGAGGCAAAATTTTTCGTATATGATGCATACATGAAAGTCAGTCTTCGTGTATGTATCATACATGAAAACTTATCTTCATGTATGATCCAAATTTGAATATTTTGGAGGCAAAAATTTTCGTGTATGATGCATACATGAAAGTCAGGCTTCATGTATGATGCATACATGAAAGTCAGTCTTCGTGTATGTATCATACATGAAAACTTATCTTCATGTATGATACAAATTTGAATTTTCTGAAGGCAAAAATTTTCGTGTATGATGCATACATGAATCTTAGGCTTCGTGTATGATGAATACATGAAACTCAGTCTTCATGTATGATGCATACATGAATGTTAGTTTTCGTGTATGATGCACACATGAAGTTTGGCTTCGTGTATGATTCGAATTTTCGCCGGAAAAATTCGCCGGAAATTTTTTGCCGGTAAAATTTTTCATGTATGATGCATACATGAAAGTCAGTCTTCGTGTATGTATCATACATGAAATGTTATCTTCATGTATGATACAAATTTGAATTTGTTGGAAGCAAAAAATATCGTATATGATGCATACACGAATCTTAGGCTTCGTGTATGATGCATACATGAATGTTATTCTTCATGTATGATGCATACATGAAGTTAGGCTTCATGTATGATTCGAATTTTTGCCGGAAAAATTCGCTGGAAAATTTTCGCCGGAATTTTTCGCCGGAGAAATTCGGCGGAAGTTTTTCGCCGGAAGTTCATACATGAAATTAGTCTTCGTGTATGATTCAAATGAAAGTTAGCCTTCTTGTATACTCATTATTAGGGGGTGCAAGTGAGTCGAGCTTGCTCGCGAGCTACTCGGGATCGACTTGGAATATACTCGTAATCGACTCGACACTAGTCGAGTCGAGCTCGAGCTCGAGCTACTCGAATAGGTCTCGAGCTTGAGTTCGAGTTTCATAATACTCGACTCGACAAGCTCGCGAGCCTATTTGAGCTTTTAATGAATTTTACAATTTTACCCGTATATTATTAATTAATTACAAATATGGCCCATAGTATAAAAATAGATGAAATTAGGACATCCACATTTCTTTCTTCCCGTATCATGATGTCTTCTATTTTCTCTCCAACAACACTGGCCGGTCCGCTCTTTGTCTCTCCTTCTCCTACTCAGCTACACCAGCCCTTCCCGTCGCCGCTTCTTCACTAAATTCGTCGCCACTCCTCCACTAGTGAGCACACCGCCTCCTGGAACTCTTCCACGGACAACTCGTCTGCCGACAATAAAAGAGAGTGAGAAACAGGCCAAGTATCTTGGCTTTATTAAAATCTAATCTTCTTACTTGTTCTTTATTTTCATAGAATTGCATGCTAGAGTTGATATAAGGAGCCCCACGAATTTATATAGTTAATTTTATATGGTTGTTATTTGGAGGATATGTGTTTAATTTGATAACTTTTGTGAATTGTTTCACCGTCGGTTTTGCAAGGGATAGACTCCTTAATCATCATCCTATATGTGTTAATTAATGTGCTAATCTATATGCTAGATCCATAAGATTAGGGGATGTTTTCAAGTGTTCTTCAGCGATAAAACTAAGATATATAATCATTATTAAGAAATTAACTGTGTAGTTTGTTTTGTCTCTGTTTTTACATGTGTATGTTGTTCTCTGTTCAGTGGATTAAAGGGTTCGTTTTGATTCATGATTTTTATGATATGAACTTTAGAATGGGTAATATAACATAGTCAAAATTGAGAATTTTTTTCAATTGGATTATTTATGAAAATTCGTAGAAAATGCTGTTTAAATTTTCTCCAAATATTGCTGCAAACATCAGACTTATTACTAATTCCTAGTATCTTTTGGTCTTTAAGAGAAATTTAATAAGGTGTATTTTTTCAGTTGGAGGCTTGGAGCATTATTTATAAGAAGAGAAGAAATGTTGCTGCAATTTTTTACTTTTTATGTTGTATTTCATTTCAAGACTTCTTAATTTTGAATTTTCGATGCCTTTAGACTATTTGAAAAGGTGTGTTTCATGTTATGAATGTTTTTTATGCCCGAGACTTGTTATATTTTATTTGGAGAAAGATTTTTTGTAATGTAATGATTTATAATTTTATCCATTTAGTGTGATGCATGTATGAACCGAGCTTAAACGAGCTCGAGCTCGAGCTCAACGAGCTTAAACGAGCTCAATCTCGATTAAGACTTAATCGAGCTAAACCGAGTCGAGCTCGAGCTCACCGAACATGCCATCGAGTCGAGCTTGAGCTCAAAAATATCAAACTCGATCGAGTCGAGCTCGAGCTCGAGCTTCATATTTATGGACCGAGTTTGAGCTTAAGCATGCCAATACTCGGCTCGACTCGGCTCATTTACACTCCTACTCATTAAGGGTATATTAGACTTTTTACAACTCAAAGTGTTATTTTGCAACTTTTAAACTTAATGTGACATTTTGAATCTTTTGTTTCAAAAAAGTGCTATTTCACAACAATCTCTCCTTTTCATTTGTAGTTAAGAGTTTTTATTGTTAAAGGCCATTAATTATGGATTCTTATATATACCATAAATAATAATTGGTAATATCTAATTTTTAGTAGTTCGTAAATTAGCGACTTCACCGTTAAAATTTTGTAGTTTATAAAAGGGTATTGATAAAATGGACAACTACCGGTTTAAGACTTAAAAATCGGTCATACTATTCTCCTTAAAGACCGACAGTTTTTTTAATTTATTGGTTTGACAATTATATCCCTCCAACAAATTCTCTCTGAAGGTACCAGATTCACACCTAGAGTGGTGACCAAAGTTGTGACTGAAGTGCTCACAACTTCGAACAGAACGCAGCGGAAATTAAAAAAACACAATGGATAAATTTTCACAAGATGGTTTACAGTTTTCATAGTTTTCACAATGGAGAACAGTTTTCACAGTTTTATCAAAACCTAATCCAAATGGTTCCACCTTTCCTACAAATGAAACATTAGCACGTTTTGACTTACTTGTATAGAGCTTCCTCAAAGTTTCATTCACAACATTGAGTTGTGTCTTCATTGCTCCAAGTTCCATCTCTTTCTTTATGTGCATCACTTCGAGATTAGCAAGGGATGCCTTGTGATCAATGTTCTCTTTGGTAAGCACTTGCACAACCTTGCATTGTCTCCTCCATTTACCTAACAACTCTTCATACAAGTCCCTCAGTTCCATCAAAATCTGGATCGGATCTTCTTCACAAATGTCTTCCTTATCATCGGGTGAGATAACATCCATTGCTGTTGTAAAAATAGGATCGATGCCACTTAATATGTCAAGTGTATGGCTCTGATACCAATTGAATGTACCAGATTCACACCCATAATGGTGACCAAAGTTGTGACTAAAGTGCTTACAACTTCGAATAGAAGGCAGCGGAAATTAAAAGAACACAATGGATAAATTTTCACAAGATTATTAATTTCAGGGCAAAATATTCACTATATATAGGTGAACAACGAAAATACTTCGAGTAAACAATGGTAACTAAGATAATTCAACACTCCCTTCGCAGAAGGTTATGACTGAGGTTGCCTCAACTATCACTCGAAGAAAACAAAGAATAAATACTGCAAATCTGTCTCAAACAATTAAGATATACTATCTATTTATAGTAGAACTCAAACTTGGGCTGCACTCCACAATATGCGCATGATTCACGTTCAAGCCCATAATCTCCGACAGCAGTCCTCATGACTTCGTAAACCACCTCCAGATTTCTCTCAACAAACTCTAACTGCTTCCATGCACGTTCTTGGCTCCCACTCTTCTTGCAACCAACTTGTTGACTCATCTCCCTTGGACTTGGTCTCCACACGTTTATCCCTTTAATTACTCTCTTTCACATTTAATTATCTGCAACTAATACTAATAAAATAGAAAAAGACAAAACAATAATAATATAATAATTAAGTTAATTAATTATTATATACAACATCATAAGACACTAACACTCTCCATAAATAGCCGTTTTAATTTTCGGATAATTATGAAATTGGTGGAGATTTACTATAACCATGGAAACAAGTCAATAACCTAGTCATGGATAAAAATCAATCGAAATATAAAATTGAGTTTCAGCTATAAAATATGAAATATAAATTCAGTTTTTATTAATCCTAATCTTAATTAGGTTAAATATATTAATTGAGAAAACTATATGTTAAATTATGAAATCATTAATTAAATTTAAATTATATTTGAAATATTTTCATTTTATTAATACAGGAATAAATTTCAGTTGCTATAATATCTATATTTAATAAATGAATATATTGATCGGTTAAAATAAAATTTATAATAAATTAATAGATCATTATTGTACAAAAATAAAAATGATAAAGTGTGCAGGGAAAGTAATTAAATACGGCTATAATGAAGTTTATGATGAGAATTTTGTTGAAGAGATATAATTGTCACTTTTTAAATTAAAAAATCGGTGATTTTAAGGAGAATGGTTCGACCATTTTTGAAGACAATATTGATAGTTATCTGAGCAACTGTTGTCCATTTATCTTTATCTATATTTATTATAAAAGAGCGGATTCTTACAAAATTTAATTTGTCTAATATATCCTTATTATTATATTTATTTTAAGGGTAATAGTGTAAAACTATATTACATTAGTTATAATATTAAATTAATACTACAATCATACTCCTATTATATCTCTTTTTTATATAAATTAATAATACAATCCTACTCCTACAATAACTCAACTTAATCTATTAATTAATAATGTAGTCCTACATGTTCTATTACTCTAAAGTGAAATAGAAAAGACACATACACTTTAATAGCTCAACTTTACTTTGTCACGCTATAATTATATAATTTTGTGTAATAATTTATAATTTATAATTATTATTATTTGATTTGATTATGAAGTACTGAAAAGTCTACAACCATGATTATTATGAAGAGAGTCAATAAATTAGTGATAAATTAATTTCATAGCTTTAAAGAATAATCTCATATTACACTATAAAACTAAATGGAATCAAGCACGACTAATGTAATCATATATGATTCAATTATTGAGCTTTAATTTTGAATAATTTGAACAATTGAAAATCATTATCATAAATTCTCAAGTATTAAAATAAAAATAATAGTATTAAAATTGAAAATAACAGAATGAAGGGGGTGATCTTCGTCTATGATGATGCGTTCTTAGGTGCTCCATTTTCTTTTCTCATTGAACCGGTATGTATTTTTTAGGAATCGTTGGGTTATTTCTTTTAATTTTTCGCTATAATTTGAGGAAGGAACGAGCGAAACTGAAATTTTTAAGTATATGTTGTTGCGAATTTTGAAATTCGCAACATAAAATACGAATTTCGTATATATTGTTACGAATTGTAAAATTCGTAACTAACTGTGCATTTTGATTCGTTTAGTTGAAGTTACGAAAGTAGAATTTCGTAACATGTTTGAGTAATTTTGAATGTTTCGAATCTGAAATTTTTAGGTGTATAATGTTGCGAAATTCACAATTCGTAACATAATTCATATAATAGTGTAGCGAACCGTGAAATTCGTAACTACCTGTGCATTTTCATTCGTTTATTTGACGTTACGAAATTATAACTTTATAGTGTAGCAAATTGTGAAATTCGTAACTAACTTTGCATTTTCATATGTTTATTTGAAGTTACGAAAATATAATTTCGCAACTTGTGTTACATGTTATGAATTACTAAATTGGTTTAATTGTTTGTTTATTGCAGATTGAATGGACATTCAAGAGGAAGAATCTTGCGGCCAAGCACCACCGGATGATTTTATTCTCATGCTACGAAATTGCAATTTCGTGACACTATCGTTTGTTTCGATTTATTATTTTCATAACATTGTTACTTGTTATTAATTTATTCAAATGTTGCGAAATTCTAATTTCGCAACATGAGTTGTTGCGATTTGTTAATTTCGTACCAGTGCTAATTGTTATGATTTTATTATTATGTTACGAAATTCTAATTTCGCAACACTCTCTTTTGTTTCGATTTATTATTTCGCAACATCGACACTTGTTATTAATTTATTTCCATGTTCCAAAATTCTATTTTCGCAACATGAGTTGTTGCGATTTGTTTCTTTCATACCAGTGCTAATTGTTATGATTTTATTATTACGTTACGAAATTTTAATTTCGCAACATGATTTGTTGCGATATGTTTATTTTGTAACATAATTGTTATGATTTTATTGTTATGTTACGAAATTTCAAATTCGCAACATGAGTCGCTGCGATCTATTTCTTTCGTAACAATATTACTTGTTCTCTGCATTGTTTCGTAACAGTGCTACTTCTTTTCTTTGTGCTAGATTGATTATGCTCACCTCCAGTGCAATAATCAGCCGAATCATCAAAATCATCATACACATCATCCATGTCATCAGATTTACTATCATACATTTCATCAAAATCATCACACACATCATCCATGTCATCAGATAAAACCAAAATTGTATGAAACCAACTCTGTTACGAATTAAATAAATCGTAACAAAAAAACATACATTCGTTTCGTTACGAAATTAAAGAATCGTAACACACTAAATTGTATTGAACGTTAAATCTGTAACAAATAGTTACAAACTTGTTGCGAAATTTTAAATTCGTAACATGTTATAACCGAAATTCCAAAAACGTGATACGAAATATGAATTAGCAACAAATTATTCAATACGAATGCTAATTTTGTAACATAAACTAATTCATTTCGAAAACTTTAAATAGTCACAAACATGTTGCAAATTTATAATTTCATAACGTCAAATAAATGAATCAAAATGTACAGTTAGTTACGAATTTCACAATTCGCAACACTATATACGAAATTCGTATATTATGTTGTGAAATTCGCAACATTATATGCTTAAAAATTTCAGTTTCGGAACCTTCAAATAGCCACAAACATGTTGCGAAATTGAAATTTCATAACATCAAATAAACGTAGAAAAATACACAGTAAGTTACGAAATTCACAATTCGCAACACTATATACGAAATTCATATATAGTGTTGCGAATTGTGAAATTCGCAACATGTGTGCTTCAAATCATACGAAACGTTAAATTCGTAACATATTAATCAAATCTTAACAATTACAAAATCGTAACACCACACTACATGATTCGTAACACAACATGTTACGAAATTCGACTTTCGTAACTTCAAATAAACTTATAAAAATGCACAGTTAGTTACGAATTTTATAATTCGCAACACTATATACGAAATTCATATATTATGTTGCGAATTGTGAAATTCGTAACATGTATACTTAAAAAATTCAGTTTCTAAACCTTCAAATAGCCACAAACATGTAACACATGTTACGAAATTCTACTTTCGTAACTTCAAATAAACTTATGAAAATGCAAAGTTAGTTACGAAATTCATAATTCGCAACACTATATACGAAATTCGTATAATATATTGCGAATTGTGAAATTCGTAACATGTATACTTCACAAAATTCAACATTCGTATCAATATGCCTTGTTTCTCTGTTACGAATTTATGATTTCGTATCACTTGGTCATAATTCCATGTTAAGTTTTCGACATTTCGTATCTGTTCCATGTTACGAATTTGACATTTCGTATCAATATGTCTTGTTTCTCTGTTACGAATTTATGATTTCGTATCGTAACAAAATCGCAAAATACAGAAAAAACACAACAAAATACAATAGCTGCAAGACACAGAGAGAGAGAGACAGAGAAACAGTGCATCAGCCCAGAAAAGTTGAGGGATCGACGGCGATGGCGATAATAGAGAAGATCGAGGGCGGCGGCGACGGGAGGGGCGACGGAGGTAACGATAACAGATCTAGAGAGAGAGAGCGACGACGACGTGAAGAAGAGAGAGAGAGAGAGGCGACGACGGGGCGACGGAGGCGGCAATAACAGATCTAGAGAGAGAGTGACGGCGACGGGAAGAAGAGAGAGAGCGGCGACGACGGGAGGGGCGGCGGCGACTGGAGGAAGAAGAGAAGAAAAAAAAATGAAGAAGAAAAGTAGCAGAAGAAGAAACGCGGTTCAGAGAGAGAAGAAAAAAGAGAAGAAAGAGAAAGAGGAAAAGAGATGAGGGATAAAAGGAAAAAAAGTGAAAAGTAAGGGTATTTTGGTTCAAAAAATACATCTTTGGCTATAATTTAACCATATTAAATTCCTTGACAACTATTGTAGTCAATCTAGTCAAAGTGACTATATGGATGGATTACCTCAAATATAATCATCCATTACTATTACTCTTTAATAAGTTAGGGTTATATGATTCTTTGTTCTTTTTATTCTAGGCAAAAGCATCAAGAAAATATTTTCTTAATGCAAAGAGAGCAGTGATGTTTGTTGATGGAGTTAATTTTTTTTTTCTTTTACAATATTACATTCGATAAAAAGCCACCAAATTTATTTTTAAGAGACTTCACTTATTATATATAATGACATTTTATTAATTCTTTTATAATGATACTGAAAGAATAATTGAATTAAAAGATAAGTAAGTAATAGTTATTATATTTGACATACTTAAAGAAAATGAGAGTGCTCTTCACAATTAAATATTTTTATTATTTTTAATTTTTTAATTAATAAAAAATATTAATTTTTGAGAAATTGCAAAAAAGTTAATAAAAAAGATTATATAAACTAAAAATATTAATTTATAATAAATTAAATATAAATTAATTCGTCATTATTTATTTAGTAGAATCATTCTTTTAACGTGCGAGTACACATTACAACAATAAGTTATACGTGAGGTATCGCTCTACTAGTTGTTTATAAAATAGTTAAGGTTGAACTTCAAAATCATTGTTTCAAGTATTTTTATCTCTAGGTTTTTTTTGGCAATGTTATTTGGAAGAGGTTATTATTTTCATTCAACAAACCTCCTATAACCAAACGAAAAGCATTTGTCTAATTATGATTTGTTACTACCTCCGATCCTCAAGCCTTTTCTTATCTTTCCCTTTTGAAATGGTCCTCAAATTTCTTCCTAACTACTTTTAGATACTACCTCACAACAAATTATTATCTCTTATCCTTACTTTATCAACTTATTTACCTAAAATATCACATATGACCCTTTCAATTAACTAATATATCACCACCCTCAATATAAAACTCTTTCTTCACTAACAATAAATTTAATCATTTTTCTACTCATACCTAACTCAACAACCTTTTTCCATAATACCTGTGCCACTTACTCCTAAACTAATATATCACCACCCTCAATATGAAACTCTTTCTCCACTCACAATAAATTTAATCATTTTTTCTACTCATACCTAACTCAACAACCTTTTCCATAATGCTTGTGCCACTTACTCCTAAAAAGAGTCACTTCCTCCTAGAAAGAAACTTCCTCCTAGAAAGAAACTTGGGGACCGAAAAACTTGGGGACCAAAAGTAATATATATTAGCGATTAAATCCATATTTAGTTTAGAGCATATAATTGTTATCGTGAACAAAGTAATATATATTAGCGATTAAATCCGTATTTAGTTTAGAGCATATAATTGTTATCGTGAACAAGACGGCGCATTCGAGTACAAATAAGCAGAGTGGACAAACACAAGTATAATTAAAAATATACGAAGGGCAGAAAAAAAAAAAAAGAGAGAGAGAGAGAGTTGATTCATTTCCACAGGGTATATACATTATACAAACTCTCCATCTATCATCATAGATGATCGAGTCTACCTTCTCTTCTCTCTCATTTCCACAGTTTACTTTCTCTCTCTCTCTCTCTCTCTCTCTCATCACCTTCCCTTATTTATTTATCCACAAAGCTCACTCAACTTACTCAAAAGCCACCAAACTCCAAAATCGACGCCACACCATGACCGCGAGCGTGGCGTTTCCCCTCCTCTCTCCGCTCCGGCCCAGCCACAAAGTAGGACTCTTCTTGCCTCTGCAATATCTCGTCCACCTCCTTCGCCGCCGTCCCAAACGACAGCGCTTTCGCCTCGCTCTCCACCTCCTTCCACACGTTCTTCTTACCTACGTTTGATTTCAAGCCAAGCCAAGCCAAGCCAAGCCAAGCCAAGCAAACATTGGTTAGCCATTTCAAAAATCATACTAATATTCAATCAATTAATGATTAAGTTGCAACACGTCATGCATGGTCATGGTCGTATATATGAACGCACCGGCTAAGAAATTTTTCTTGTTGAAGCCGCCATTGATTCCGAAGCTTGCCAGCTGCAAGTCCGAGTCGCCACTGGCCACCATCGCCACCGGATGGCCCGCCGGAACGATGAATGCATCGCCTACCGACACGCGAGCTCTGACCTTCTCGTACGACTGCGCAGCCTTGGTCTGTCTCTGCGATGAGAGATGAGGGCACGCCATTTCGAAGTAGCCGGTGCCGCCGACGACGAAGGCTATCTTGGTCGACCTCGAATTGTAATAAGGCGCCATCATCCCGCCCTTTTTGTTTCCGACATAACCAGCAACAAGAAGCAGTCAATCGGATGAGTTACTAGCTAGGTAGATCATGAATTTTGAGCCGATATAATTAGATCATCGGATAACTTACTTTCTTGATGTTCATGAATCCAACGGCGACATCCAAATCTTTGAGCTGATCGTGATCATTCGGCGAAGCCTCGAAGTAGGCTCCGAATTGATTCGAGAAGAGCGGGGTTAGGTTGTTGAGATTGATCGGGTTCCATTTATATTTCTTCTCGGTGGTTTTAGACTCTTTACTCAATTCTTGAATCTGTTGTTTCGTGGCTTTGATTATCGCACCTTCCTTCTGCTGTCCGAAGAGCCTCTCTAACTTGTCCCTCGGAGTCTAAACACGTTCAGTTTGTCAACAAATTAAAACTGTCAGGATAATAATATTATTACTACTACATCTACTGCATATGTTAATTGTTCTTACATTAAAGGCAGCTTCAAGAATCTCATTGCTGAAGGTTGTGTAGAATGACTCTGGATTCTCCCCTCCAACACCAAAGAAATCCTGAACATATATGCATATATAAAATTATTTTTATTTAATTGACGAAATTAAATTATAGTAGTAGTAGTAGTAGTAGTATATAGTATTAAGTTAATATACTAACCTCGAACTTTCCAGGAGTGTTGACAGGCTGCAAGAGCTTCAAAACATGCAATTTTTCATTATCGTCACTATTGATCAAGTAGACCATTGCTCCTGCCGGAACCCTAATCACATCTCCTTGCTTCAGGTTGAAAGATTGCCTCTCATTCTCCAACACGAAACTCACCGTTCCTTTACCTGTTAATTAATTCACATGAACAGGTAATTAAACAACGCATGCATTTCCCATGGTATTAAAAATCCTAGCAAATTAATAACTCACCCTCAACTACGAAGAAGATGGTTTCAGCGTCGGAGTGATGAGGGAGAACAAATGTGTTGGGATTGGCCTCCAAAATCGAGATGCGGTAGTTGTCGATGCCTTGTAGCAGCTCAGATTTCTTTGAGAAACGTTCCACAACTTTGATGTGCCCCTCCTCTGTTCTGAACTTGGATTCGAACCTCTTCGCATCGAAGAAATATGGATTAACGTTTCTGCTCTCTCTCTCTTGTTCGTATTCTTTCCCGCGGTTCGTCACGTCTCCGCCGCCGCCGTGTTCTCTTTTCTGCTTCTCGAAGTCGCGTCGGCACTTGACCTCGCATTCTCGCCTTTCCTCCTCTTGTTGTTTCCGTCCGCATCCGCTCCGGCACTCCTTGTACCGTTCTTCGATAGGAAGGTGATGATTTTCTGTGACGCAGAATGAGAATATGAATTTATTGATGAGATGATTAATTAATCTAATCTGGCCAAACTAGAAATGAACTAGTACCTGTGTGGCCGCAACGGCACTCTGGGTGGCCGCAACTGCAGTCGACGGCGCCGGCGCGGCAGTCTGAACGACCGCAACCGCAGTCGCCGGCGCGGCGTTCTTGGCGGCGGTGCTTTTTCATTTCATCGTACTGATCCTGACAGGTTCTCCTGCACTGGTAGTCGAGAGATTTGGAGCCTTGCTGTCGCTGCTTATCGCAGCCGCGCTGGCACCGTTCGTACACCTGCCACGGCTCCTCTATCTGCGGAAACGACAACTCGCCGCCGCCGCCGCCGCCTTCTTCTCTCTCTTGCTGCTTTCTCTCTTCATAGTGGGCCACGCATTTCTGTTCGCAGTGGGTTAGCTCGTGGGCGTTTGCTCGGCGCTGGCCGCATGAGACAAAGCAGTCGAAGAGTTCTCCTTCTGGGGATTCCTCTTCTTCTTCTTCTCCGCGGTGTTTGTAGGAGTGAGAGGGGACGACGAGGAGAGAGACGGTACAGACAAGAAGTAAACAGAGTTTCAGATTGATAGCCATTTTTGTTTGGGTTTGCGATTTGGAATTGGAGTAAAGGAGATTAATTGTAGTTTATATATACACATGTGGTGGAGGTGATGAACAAGTTTTGGCATGCATGCATGGTTGACAAGTGTAATTGATTGAAGTGTAGTACTGTAGCTGTGTGTGCAAGTGCAAACTTGATAGAGATGATCACAAAGAGAGAGAGACATGCATGTTTGGATTTACTATTAAGTATTAATTTGTGCATGCTAGCTTCTAGTATTATGTACTATATTTTTAATAAATTTAATTTCTTACTCTCGTTCGTATTTTATTTTTCACTCTTTTTCATTGCTGGATGATCGATGTAATATTGATTAGAATTTATTTTACCTAAGATATATTATTATTTTAAAATTATCAAATGTCAAAAATTTACTAATAAATAAAAGTTGAAATACACTAGAAAGTAGAAGATCCTAATTTATTTGTAAGACAGTACGGACACGGTTGTACTTATCTCGTAGACATACTAAATCTCTCGTCTCGTATTTATCTAGGGACGCAGAAATACATAAAAATGATAAAATCGATTTTTCTTTTTTCTTTTGGAAATACGTAAATGTGTAGGAAGAAAGTTAAAAAGAGGATGATCTCTTCTTGGAATTAGTATAGAAAAGTTGAATTTGGCTTGCTAGTTTAATCGAGCTAATAAATTAATAGAGAGTTTATAACATAGTCGATGAGATATAATTTTATTTTAATGAAGTTAGATACTCCAATCTGCAGTGGATAGTTAAATCAAGCTACCTCACGAGTATGGAATTCGAATATTACCACGAGCTCATGCTGAGTTGAACGTTCTATTTATCGACTTTTATCAAACAGCGTGTGAATTAATTAAATTAGTTTATAGTATTACTTTATTGCTATTCATTTAGATTACTCCATATATACTGTTCTATCTGTAATATCCACATATTTGAAACGAGAAATGTCAAGTAGTTAATGAAGAGTTTCTATTAATTTTCACATTATTTGTTATATTTTACTATGATATAATGTGTGTTTATAGCCGTTAAAATCCACATAACAATGATGTAGGTAAATTGAAAGGTACTCTGTTCATTCCTAAACTTTTCTCATAAATATCTAAAATAAAGTTTGCAACGGTGTAAAATAACAAGTTCTACCCTATTTTACTCTATAATTTTGAAAATAATTGTACTTAACAGAGGACCATATTTTTGTTAACGTTTTTCAAATCGTGAGATTAGTTTATGTCGTATATCATCATGTAAAATAACATTATTGTATATATTCTTCCAAAAAACATTATTGTATTTAAAGGTCATATAGGAAGTTTAAATATGGTTCGGACTGGTTCTCGGTTATCTGATTGAAATTTTATGGATCTAAAATATAATTAAGATGTAGTAAAAAAAATATAATTGAATGACAAAATGAGGATCTAGATAGAAGACAATTGAATAGCTGGACTACGTGGATTTCTGGAGCTCAAGAGATAAAGAACTCCTTTTTTATGCAGCTTTTCTCCAACCATGAGTTTAGGGATAATGATGAAATTTATTACGATAGGATTGGAAGTACATGTAAACCCTAAGAAAAGATGCTACATGTAGCATTTCCAGCATTTTATTTGAAATTACTTTTAAATCTATATTTACACATAAGTAACAAAAAATGTATTAACTTAAAGTTTATTAATAAAATTTTCAAATTGAATGGACCCCACAAACACCTTCTTAAATTTAATTTCCTCATGGTCGTAACCTCTCGAAATCTTCTCTTAAATTAATTGAGTTGGCCGAATAATTTTTACTCCCTCCGTCCACGAAATTTTTATCACATTATAAACGATACGAATTTTAAAAAAATAGTAGTATTGAATTATAGTTAGTATTGTTATAAATGAAATAAGGATATGAGTGAAGTAGTAAAAAAGATAATTATTTTGTGAACAAACTTAAATAGTAAAGTGACAACCATTTCGTGGACAGATGAATATAAAATAGTAATTAATAAAAATAGAAGAATTGCGATGAAATATGAGTTAAAAATAGTATGAGAAATCTTAAATTTAGAGATTAAAATTTATGACTTCTAGTGAAAGGTACTCTAAGGTGATAGCTGATATGCTGGAATGAAATGAGAATGGAATGGTCATTACTGCCTCTATTTTTAATCTCACGGTTGGTATATTTTTTTCGTAGGGAATGATCATTCCTTAATAACTAATCCCATGAGTATGGGTTAAGCCATTCCTTCCCTCCCCCCTCGTATTAGCTATTCCACATCTTCAGGAATGAACTTTATTATTATTATTATTATTATTATTATTATTATTATTATTATTATTATTATTATTATTACAAAATAATTCTAATAATTTAATTAAATAATATTAAATAATAATATTATTTAATTATAATATTAATATTATTATACTAATTAACTATTAAGGGTATTATAATAATATTAAATTAATAATAAATAATATTTATTATTTTTACTATTATTGTTATTATTGTAATTAGTATAAAAATTAATATTATTACTATTATTAATATTATTATAATTAAAAATATTATACATATCAATTACTAAAATAATAAATAATATTAAAATAATAATTTATTATTATTTATTCAATATTACAATTATTATTAGACTAATTATATTAATTATGGAAAACATAATTAAAAAAATTTCATTCTATTCCTTTTGTATACCCGCTATAGGAATATCATGTTTCCTTCTATTCTATTCCCATCTTCATTCCATTACCAAGGTCATTCCATTCTCACTTCATTCCATTCCATACGTACCAACCATCACCTAAGAATTATCATATTGTTTTCGACATGATAAAAATTTCACTGTAATTTTTTTTGAGAGGAAATCAAATTCATTATTTAAGAATAATCAACAAATACAATATTTAAAAGTCATTAAGGCCAATTATCATGTCAAATGGCAGGAGAAGTTAGAGTTTTGCTAGAATAGCAAGTTCATGAGTTGTTTTGTTCGCCTTGCGATGAACATGATTAATAGAAACCACATTTAGGTCCTTTACTACCTTAAAAAGTCAAATATGTCATCACACAGGATGCTCTTAGCGTCAATTCCCTCTTGTAGAATGTGAACAACTCGAATAGAATCCGTAAAGACCACAACTGGCGAAAGTTCTTCCTCCACATATTGACAAATTTCAAACATCACCGCTTTCAACTCACCATGTAAAATTGTAACCGATTTAAGCACTGGTTTTGCTAAAGCAAAAATAATATTATAATTTCACTGTAATTTTTTTTTATTTCAGAATATTTACAATTTTGATTATTATTTTAAAATAATATCTTTTGGTAATTATATATAGAGTGACAATTCAAAAAAATACACACTTTCGAATTGGCAAAATAAAAAATACACACATCTCTTCAAAACAATGAAAAATACACATTTTTAAATATTTCTAATATAATATGCCATCATATCATCCCCTTTATATCACATCTCTTACACATGTGTAAGAGATGTGATATAAATGGGAAGACAAGTTTGGTTGTGCATGTAGTCAACAATCATTTAGGGTTAATTTTGTGATTATTTGACAATCATTAGCCAATAATTATGTACTCCCTCTGTACGTCAAGTTATGCCCCAATGACGGCTCGACGCGGAGATTAAGAAAGTTGGTAAAGTTGTTTTGAGTGGGGTAAAAGTTAGATAGTAGGGGTATTGTTAATGACACAGGTTTAGATTGTTAATTGCAAATTAAAGAGAATGTGTAGTTGTGGTTGTGCGGGTCCAAATTAAAGAGAAGATTGTGTGGTTGTGGTTGTGAATGTGTGGGTCCAAATTAAAGAAAATGAATGGTTGTGGTTATGTGGGTCCAAATGGCAATTGGATGTAAATATGAGAGATTCTTTAGGGGTAGAAATATATATAAAGTGAAACAGGGCATTACTTCACGTACAAAAAAAAGGGTAAGTAGAGCAAGACTTCACGTACGGAGGGAGTAAATTACTTTATATCAAACATATAGGGATTAAGTAGCGTACTAAATTCAGTCGAAAAATTATGAATCGACATTAAACCAATCTAAATGTTGATCCTGCTCAGATCGAAGCAAATCCCGCTCGCCATGTGTCAAATTCCGCTTGTAATATTCCGACCTTTTTCTTCCGTCACTAAAATAAACATTTGATAATTAATTAAGGCTTTGCAAGCCTAAGTTAAGGAATTTCAGTTTTAAGACTAACGGTGAAATCCGTTTCTGAAAATAAAATCCAGAAGTCGTTCAACCGACTAATGTATTAGGGATTTCGGGCCCGATAAAATTTTCGTTCGAGAACTCAGATTGAAAAAGCGTCTGACTTTACATTCACTTATTTTGCGAATCGAGTCTAATGGTAAAAGTCAGTTTTATTTATTTTTTCGGGCGAAATTTGGACTGCGACGTCTCGACTTTTCGATGGATTTCGGAAATTTAATCGTCCTTTCCGACTAAGTGAAATATTCCGGAACTAATGGTCGTATCCATTTTTTTGGTCGAAAATGTGTCCGTCTAATAAAGTAATTGTTCGTTTTTAGTTTGCAGTATTAGATCCGAAAAATTAGATTTTTGTAGCAATTTGAGTGTACAAATTGACTTTGTCTTCTAGATATTTATCAAGATAAACCTCCTTACTTTTGCATAATATCTTCATTCTTTTCTACTTAATCACTTTAACACAAATATCTCTCATTCCTTCTCCACCAAAACCGCCACCCTCCTTTATTCTCTCTTCTCTCTCTTGTTCTTCAAGTGTTCATCAAATCTTCAAAGTGTTCTTCAAGTTCTTCAAGCTCTCAAGTTTCATAAGTTGTTCATTTCTCAAGTAAATTCAATTCCGATTGCATAATCGAAAAGGTTAGAACTTCCTCTTCATTCCTAACCAAACAAAAATCCATCTCTTTAATTTCTAGTAAATTTCAAAAATTTTGAGGTGATAGGATGTAATGTTCTAAGTTTTATTTCATAGTATTTGATGTTAGGAATGAGATTCTATGATTAAATTCATGATTGAAACATGTTAGAATTTTAAATGTAAATTTTCGAAACTTATGCATGTTTTTTTTTTTCGAAATTTTGATGCTTCATCCAATGAAGATTGAGCTTGAATTTAGATGTATTGTTTGTAGAATATGTTTCCATGCAATGAATGATGATTGTATGAATTCATTGAGAATTTTCTAAAAATAAGAACAAGTTTGTATGAATGTGTTGTGATATATGAGATGTAGGAAGCATGTAGTTCAACATATATTTTAGTTAGATTTTTCTAAAAATAAAAACGAAATCGTTGGAGGCGAAGAATCGTCGATAGAATTAGATTTGATTATGATATAAGCTTTTGGATTGCATATTAGTTAATCTAAGTACTTAATGATCATAATTTGAAAGTTAAAATGAATTTTAAGAATGTCGAATTTTTTTTATAAGAGACGAAGAGTCGAGCATAATCGTCGATAGAAAAAAATAGAACGAGAAAACTAATCGAATATTAGTGATTGTTGATATGTTAGGTTTGTTGTTGAGTTAATTGAGAATTAACTAACAACTTTGAAAAATCGAGTTCTTGAACCGATAAAAATGACGTGAATTGATTAAGTGTTAGTTATAATGATGTTAGTGTGTAAATATGATCATTGTTAAGTATAAAGATGATAGAAACTAATTTGGTTTGAATTGGATTAGTAGAACTTCAAAAATTAAAGAAAGTAAGTAAGTGTAGAAACAAAGAAACGAGAAAACGAGGATTTGTATGTTTCCAATTGATGATATGGTTGATGTATTGATGATAAGCATGATTATATGTACTTAGTATGAATTTTTTAGATTTAAAAAAATATTTGGAAAAATCGACAACGATGTTCGTTGCTCGATAAAAACGAAGTGTTAAATGATTATGAGTGTGTGTTGATTGATTTGAGTTGGTTGATGATTAATAAGCATGAGTGTAGTTGATGATGATTTCATATAAGTTATGAAACAGAAGTTAGAAATTGGTTGTGATTTGAAATTGAAATGAAATTTGCTAAGTGTTTTCGTTAATAGAAAGGACGAGAAGTGCTCGTCGTATTTTAATCGAGGAACGTGAAAGTGTTCACGTTAAATGATTGTGTGACTTGACTGTTAAATTGATGAAAATTTCGTGCACATAAAGGTTGTATAGCATTGATCGAACCTAGAGAAACGTGCGTCGAGTTTTCATTATGTCTAGGGTTTTCGGCCAGTTCTGCCACCCTTCACGGAAACAGCCATAACTCTTTACTCGTTTAACGAAATCAAAATCCGTAAATTGGACAGTAAAGTAGACTTCCGTGTCTTTCTTTTGACATAAGGTACATCCCCTATTTCGAAATGCTTTGTTCTGTAAAGGCTCCAAACCTACTGGCTTGTGCTGGAAAAATTCTAAACTCTTTTTTCTTAAATTGAATTCTTTTCAACTTAATTCTTTAAGAACTTTTAAGTCGTTAGGAGTTATCGACTTCCATTTTTAACTAATCTAAATGTCTAGTAAAGAACCGAGTTAGTTCTAAACGAGATGTGTCCGAGTCTTGTTTCTTTTTTTTTTAAAACCAAAAGGATTAGTTAAAGTGCAAACGCCTAAAAGATTTAACCGAATTCGATTTCTTTTTCTTTAATCGTCTCGACCAATTACTAAAGTTTGATTATTTGCGATAAAAGGAGGAAGTCGGAGTTGAAGATAGGACGGAAGACCGAAGACGAAAGCTTTTGTAGTTCTGTATACCGTTTAAGGTGAGCTTTCTATCTATCAAAATAACGTGAGTTTTTCTATATATCAAATAAAGTGAGTTATGCTCTATTTTCTTTATCGCTTTGAAAGTATGTTTTAAAGTGATTATCAGTGCATAAAAGAATTATTTTGTGAGTTCTTTTGTGCCATTCTGAGTTGGTTCGCCAACTAATCGATCGAATTCTGAGTTAACCGGAAGGGTTTTCCAGGGTTAGTGTACACGGTAGCCGTTGTGTGTGGTACTCTGTTGAGGGGTAGCCAGCCACGGTGAGGAACATGCGCGGGAGAAGTTAATTCTTCCCCGTCGTTGAAACAGAAGTTGGGCAATTTGAACGTAACAACAGAAAAATGCTTGATCAAGCTATGTTTATGAAAAGAAAATGTTTAGTGAGCACGGGTCTTTTTGTGAAAAACCTGTTGCATTACTTTTAAGATGCCTGATTAATCTATAAGCTTATGATATGTTTCGGCAATGTGCCCACTAAGTATGATTATACTTAGCCCTGTATGTATTTATAAATATGCAGGTTGAGTGACGAAGGCGGCAGATGTTGAGTAGAGGTTGTATATAGGAAAGAAGAATAGTGTAATCAATTCTACATTTTTTTTTCTTCCGCTGCAAACTACTTCACTTTTTGTTGTATAACTTTTCGGTTTAAGTTTCGTACTTTAAACCTAGTCTACTCTGAAAACAACTTTGTCGAGCGATCCTTCGAGATTGACTCTCTTTTGTTAATAGAATCAGTTCTTAGATATCATCTTATTTTATTAGTATTGGTTAATGCATTTATACAGTTATTCCCCCTTCTTCCCCGCTTCTTTAATCCAACCCCTAGTTGCACCCCAGCTTTGCCGTCCCTCGGGATTTGGGGCTGTGACACCACTCGAGCGGGATTTGACACGTGGCGAGCGGGAAATGGCAAAAAAGTTGGTCAATGTGCATAATGATGGCTGACTGGTGCATGACATGAATTACTTGCTTGTGCAGACATGAGATATAACTAAAGCTGATTTATGCATGTAGAAATAAATTCACCATATGAAAAATGTACAATTTTCACGTGAATGCAGAAAAAAATTTGTTTACCATTCACAACTCTATATATTTCACCATTCACAACTCTCTTTTACACACCCTCAAGAACAACCTTTGAAATTCATCACATTTGAAAGTGGGCAACAATCTTTGACAAGAACATCATTTGAGGTATTTTTTCAACCTTGTAATTTTCCTCTATTGTCCACATAATTTTTATTGTACGTAATAAATTAGAAAATAACTCTTTAATATTCGAAACATTGAAATTTATATGAATGACGTATAGATTACATTTTAGGAGTAGATTTTATTTCGAATATTGAAATTTATTATTTCCATATATGAGTATCAACTATTCCACACTCTAGTTAGTGAAATCCCGATTGGAAATTTATTATTTCTAAATATGAAATAAGAAAAATTCTACAAAGTTATCTTTACAATTTCCTGCTCGATAATAGCTATTTCCCGCTCGTTTTTCAATTTTCCGCTCGAACGGAATTTATGTTTGTCGAGAGCGATTTTGTATATTAGGACTTAAAAAATTCTAGACTTCGATTGTTGTCATTTTCCACTCGAACCATACAATTTCCCGCTTGTGAAGCTTAATCTCGCTCGAGCGGGAAATTGATGAGGTTGGCGAGCGGGATTTGTTATTTTTGTGTTATTTTTATTAATTGTTATATGTTTGTACTTCTGTGTAGATGGATCACTATTTCATTATCAAATACGGAGGAACATGGTCTGGTTGTACATACTCAGGCAGATATGAATTCGTTTCGCTCGAAAGAAATCTTCACGGCCTGAGGTACAACATCGACTGTCAATCGAGCGTAAATTACTTCAGCACACAATATGAGTTGCATTATCTATCGAAGTCTCCGAGAGGATGCACTGCAAAGTGCTCATTAAGCACCGATGGTGATTTTTATCAGTTGACGCAACCAGAAGCAACTGTGTACGTGACTCACCAATACACGAACGTATATGTGCCTGAGTTTGGTGGTGATTATTATGAAGAAATGGATCGTATCCAAAGATAGATGCTTTCATCCACTTTTACTGATGATGCATATCCCACTGGGGGTAATTATGCATCGACATCCACACATTATTTTGGATCTACGTCGACTCAAGTTCCAGAGACAGCATATGGTTCTGACGATGAGAAAGAGGCAGATGGTGATGACGATGATCAAGAGGCAGATGGTGCTCAGGACGAAAATTATGAGCTACAAACCAACAGTGATGCGTCAGAAGAGATGATAGATGAAACCATGATAGAATCGGCTATGTTGGAGCGTGAACCATAGATTTGCGGTGAAGAAGATGACGAAGCCATTGATCTAGGAAGTTGGTTAGTTCCAGTGATTCTCGTGAATGCAACGAATTCAATCGTTGTACGTAAAAACGGCCCGCTAGAAGATGGTGATTTATCCGTTGGTTCTGTTTTTGAAAGTAAAGCAACTCTAAATATTGCAGCAGTCTTGTGGCACATGGAGATTGGAGCAGAATAGAAATGTGATGGCTCTGATAAAAAAAACTGATGGTCCCGATACGAGTTACTGGTGTATGGGGGGGGGGGGGGGAATACACCAGTTAGGATTTTTCAACTTTTGAAAAATCTAACACTTGAAATCAACTTCAACTGAGTGAGAGGACTCAGTTGGGATCTCACAGTTGAGTAAGCAACCTCAGCTGGAAGATTGGTGTTGTGCGGAATGTGGTGGAAAATAAACTCGTAAAATCAAACTCACGCTTTTATGCACGGTTGGTCAAAACCAAAACTGTTGTTGTGAAAGTATGCAGATTGTATGCGGTTAGTTTGTCAGTTAAGATATGATAATAAAGACTGAACACAAAAGAAAACACGACACACAAGATTTACGTGGTTCGGAGAGAACTCCTACGTCCACGGGGAGATGTGAGTCCACACACCTCAGTCCAAGTTCTTCTGGACAGAACCACTCAGCTTACGCGGGCTGAGCAACCGTTACAGTTTAGTTTCCGGGCACTAAACAGCCTAAGTCAAGTTTGCGGGTACTTGACGACCTGACTACTCAATTACATGAAGAGTAAGGTCCTAGCACACTTTTTAGGGTGTGAGAAAGGGTAGGATTTCCAACTACAGCTCGATCAAGAATGAGAGCTGGATCTAAGGCTTGAACGAATAAACACTCAACCTAAGATCAAAAACAGTTTCTAATTCTAGAAACCCTCAGCTACTAATGTTCTCTCAAATTGGAACTCTCAGCTGCTGATGCTCTTAGATGATGATGTTGCAGATTTGCTTTAATTTCTCTCGAGAAAGCTCTTGAATTTTTCGTCGTCTATGTGTCTATCTGCATGTCTCTCCTTCTCGAATGAGAGGATGCCTCTATTTATAGGCGGAGAGAATCAACTAGCCGTTGGAGGAGCAGTTGATCTCTGATCGGTTGAAAGCGATGGCTTGTCTCTCAATTCTGCAGACTTTCCCGATATGGCATCTGTGCTCTTCTGCTTTCCATCTGAGACAGCCTTGTGTTGGGCCAGATGGGGTAATGACTGAACGGTCAAACCCTCATGTGACTTCCTTTTGAAATTCAAATCTTTGACAGTCAACCTCGGTTTGTCGGTTGAAAGTCTTGACCTTCATCTGAGTGATCTTCAGCTGATGTTCCGATCTGTCGAGTTCTCAGCTGACTTTGAACTTCAAAACAGTTGAACTCCTTGTTCAGATTCTATAACTGAGGTTCTGAAACTGAACCCTCAGTTGTCTTCCACTTCTTTACTCAGTTGGATTTGAACCCTCAGACGATTTCTTTTTCATCTGATGTTCTCTTCCTTTCAACTATTTCTCATCTGATGAACGCTCAGTTGGTTTCCTTCAACTGATGTTCTGAAGACTTCCCCTTGTTTACATCTGAACAAATGAACTCTCAGTTGTCTTTCTTCACAACTGATGTTCTGTCTGAGTGACGCCTTGTTGCCATCTTCAGCTGGAGACCTTTGAAGATAAAATCTTAACTTTGCTCAAACAGCGAGCCTAAATTCTAACATTAGGTACTGGCAACATCTACTCGGTTGGGGTCAGCCGGTTTTGGAATTCATCAAAACTTATACTAATAAATTTCCCAACAAAAACGTTTCAAATGGATATGCAAACGTATGGAATATTGTCCGTTCGAGCTCAAAGCATCATCAAGTGGCAGATCAGAAGCTTGGAGAATTACCAAGTTTATGGGCGATCACGCATGCACACGCCAACTAGGACGTGTTGCTCGTAGAAAAGTTCACATGAATGTGATTGTAGCCTACGTTCCTCGGAAAATATGAAGGAAGTGTAAAATAATAGAGCCAAAGGCCACTATGGAAGAGGTTCAAGCTAGGCGAATTTGGGTTCACCATTCGTTATGATTTGGCCCTGCGAGCACGACATGCAGCGATAGAAAGCATATACAGGGGATATGTTGATTCCTTCTGGATGTTACCAGGCTATCTTCACATGCTAATGTAATGTAATCCAGCACAATTACTGATTTGCAAGTTGGGATTGATGGGAAGTTCGAACACTTGTTCGTAGCTTCTGCCGCTTGTAGGCTTGCTTATCCATTGAATATGAGGCATGTGATTGCAATTGATAGCACTCATATGAAGGGCAAGAATAGAGGTATCTTGTTTGTCGTTGTCACTAAGGATGCCAACGAGCATACCTTTCCTCTAGTGATTGGCGTTGGCCCTATCAAGAATGATATCTCTTGGAAGTGATTCCTCAGCCGATTTAGAATTGCGTATGGAGAATTGAATGATACATTAATTGTATCTGATGCCCATCGCTCGATAAATAACACTGTCAAGGAGGTTTTTTCGAATGCAGTTCATGGTTTATGCTACTATCACTTGCTGCAGAGGATTAATCGTTACGAAAAAATAGTTACCACTTGTTATAAAAAAGCTGCACTTGCATGTCGTCGAGCAGTTTTTGATAAAGTAATGAACATCATCCGCCGAGAAAGTGAATCTGCTTACCAAAAGTTGATCGGTGTAGGCCCCGAGAAATGGTCTCGAGTTCACTGTCCTTTGTCGCGTTATAGTCAGCTGACATCAAATACAACCGAGAATTGGAATGGACGATTGGACTAGGCACGACGTCTTCCAATATACTCAATGCTTGATGGAATCAGACATGTTATCAAGGAGTGGTTCGTAGAGAGACGAGAGGAAGCTCACAGCGATGACGTTGTACTGACTGGTGAGGCGGCGGCAAAATTTACTGCAAAAATGAATAAAGGTTTGAGGTATAGTGCGACACGGTCCATGGGGTCGATCTTCAATGTCTGTAATGCTAAAAGATCGTTCCAAGTGGACCTCAACACGAAGACATGCACTTGTTGTGAATTTCAAGTTGATGGACTCCCTTGTTCTCATGCCATTGCTGCAATAACGTAAGTACACTTGACACTTTATTCATCTTCCTTTATATAAAAATACTTATGTTTTTATATTTATTACTCAAATTGAACTTACAAAGACATCAGAATTCAATAAAACAGTGTTAGAGTGCGTCACATCGGGCAAGACATGCACTCGGTCAATAAGTCGCTTTCTCAAGTAAGAGATAAACAAATCAAGGACCTACAACCAAAATATAAGTTCATGAATTAAACAAAATTCTAACAGAAAACAAGATAATGATATATTTACCTCAATTCCTATATCCGATTGTGGATGCTCAAGTTGCCTCCACCAGTGCAATGGCAAGAATGCATTACTTTCAATGAGATTGTGCGGCATTGCATAGTCCACTACCAGTGCATTTGGAAAAAATTAAAGTATACCTGCAAAGAAAATAATGGCTCGAGGTCTATTCCACTTCTGCTCTTGAATTTCTATCTAATGCATCTGGGCCGTGCATCCGGGTTATCAATGACCGCAACTACAACGGCTAAGTCTGGCAGCACCTCCAGCGACTAAACGTGGAAAGTCCAGGCTGCACCGTAGAAGTGGTACTTGGGTGTGCGCTTTATATTGTCCACGTAGTGCTTCGGATTCAAATACGTGTAGGCACCCCAAGGAAACTGAGAAAACGCTTCCAGATCGTCCACTAACTTTCACACCCAATCCGCAACATACTTATTCAATTCTACACCAATCAACAGCATATACAAAACTAACACGTGCGCCACCTTCAGGTACAGCAATCCACTCTGATCTATCACACGCCTCTGGCAAAACCAATCCAGAAGGTCCGCCGCACTAATCGGCTTGTCGTTGGCAAACCGCCAATACACTTGCACATCCCGTATGTCGTGGTTGTTTGAAGGTTGGAAACTGGACGAGCCGAATGACAATCCGGTAACAAGGGCATACTCCGCAAAAGAAAAATGAATGTTCGCCCCATGTGAAACCACATGTCGTGTGCCTCGCCGAATGGATACTCAATCTCACGGGACAATACGTGATGCACGCCCATAGACACTACTACCTTGGCTGCAAGTAACTAAAGTGTCCAAAACAACCTTCAAACCACCTATCCAAGAGTAGTTGTCCCCCAACCCGCATCAATGTAGACTCAACGTCTTCTAAAACGTTGTGTCTGTAGGTCGAGCTAATCGACGACTTCCGGTTAATAGTCTCGAGCCTCTTGAACGTAATCTGAAACAAAAAAAATTGCAACCAATCAAAATTAATATCAAAATATTCGCAAATCCCAAATATTCAGTATATAATAAAAGGCAAAATTATATTCACACAATTCACACTATTTTTCACTTAAAATACAAAATTCCCACTCGCAAAAAATAAATCATGCTCGAGCGGGATCTTGACCCACACTTCAACAAATCGAGCGGAATATAATGCACATAACATTTTAAAACATTCGAAAAACTTAAATAACCAAATCCCGCTCGGCTAAGCTATATCCTGCTCGAGCGGGATTTAGTGATTCTTAGGGTTTGTTGAGCGGGATTTAATATAATTAACATGTAAAAATCAAGGAAAAAATTACGATCAAATTATACATTCAAAAAATTCAATAATATCGAAATCCAAATTATTTGTATAAATTCAGCATCAAACAATCGAAACATCAACAATGCGAGCAAATTGGGGATCTAGTGCAGGTTATACACTATTATCATTAATTCATGGAGACAATAACCATATCCCGCACGACCGAGTTCGAGCGGTTTATCGAGCGGGATTTAACATAAGTAGCACGTACAATTATTTTAGAACTAACAGATGAAATCTCACATTAAAATTCGAAGAATTCGTATCAAATCCGAATTAAAAAATATTAATTACATATGAAATAAAATACTAACTAACCTCTCCATAATTTGTCATGTTGGTGGTGAAGATGGAGTCGGTGGTGAAGGTGGACTTTTGACGGTGAGTGAAAGTAAGAGGAGGGATTTTACAGCGGAATATGTGAGGTGTGGGTGGGCGAGATTTGTAGTGAGGGATTTGTATGAGCGGGATATGAGAGAAGAGGTTAAATAATGCATTCAATAGAATTGAATGACAGGAATTGAGGGGTAACGACAAAAACATAGGTTAAAAGGTGCTGACAATGACCTATGCTTGGGAATCCGCTCGGTATAGTATTTTGGGCCCAATTCATGTCACCGACAAACCCGAACTAAAATTGTGTCAGCCGAAAACACTAAGGTTGTTGACAATAATGACAAGTTTGTAAGCCCGTGCATATTTTTCATTGAAAAAATATGAAGTGGGTATTTTTCATTTTAGCATTCTCATTGGGGGCAACCATATATATATATATATATATATATATTGTTACATATGATCATGTTATCGACTTATCATGTTCATATTGTGTTCGTCACAAAACACGGTCCGATACTAACACGAATTGTCAATCTGCATATTGCTAATGTTCTATATTGTGCAAAGATGAAAATTTGAAACAGACGGAAATTTCTTTCTGTGTAATTTATTAAAAAAAAATTGGGAATTGAAAAAGTAATTTAATATATATATATATATATATATATATATATATATATATATAGGAAGAGGATCAGGTGAGAAATGAGAATAAATCTGGACCCTTGATCTTTCTAAATTAATGGATTAAATTTAATGATGCATTAAATTACTGTAATTTATGCATTATGATGTTAATGCATAAAATTATTGCAGTTTATGCATTACAATATGTATGCATTACATTTATGCAATATATTAAAATTTGTCATTCTCACGTTCTCATATATATATATATATATATATATATATATATATATATATATTTCAAAATTTTATCATGCGACACACACACACACATTTATATATATACTCCATTCGTCTCGCTCATTTTGTCTCCATACTATTGGACACGGAGATTAAGGAAAGTTGTTTGTTTAATAAATTAGTGGATGAGATTGGAAAGAGATGAGAGAGAAACTCTTATAACCACTCATTATGACTATATTTGGATGTAGACAAAATGAGTGGGACATCCATTTAAGGAAAGAGAGACAAAATGAGCGGGACAGAGGAGTATATCATAACAAATATTGTATGAAAATCTTTACGATCGCGACAATTTATTCATTTTTCAATTTAAATTAATTAAAAGAAACGCATACTTGTTTATTAATAGGTTATCACTAGCACTAGCTCTATCACCAACAAACAAACATAAAACACACACACACTAAGTGAGTGAAACAGCAAAATGAATTTCGACTATCGCATTACCTTCGGCCAAGCGATGTCGCCACTCTCCTTCTCGACACTGGAGGAGGCGAAGGCATTTGTGCCGTCGGGCCTCGACGTCAGCCGACAGCATATGAAGAAACATACATATGTTTTTAATTGCTACAAAGAAAAAATAACATAGTTTCTTTACAGAGTGAAGGACCCATATAGCAAAATCCCCCCTTAGATTACAATAGTTGTCAAGGAACATAATATGGTAAAATTATAGCCAAAAATATGTTTTTTGGACCATTATACCCTTACTATAGGGTAGAAGTTATATTCAGTTTTGTAGAAAAAAAACCGTGACATCTCATATTTTCACTTTCCCTCATTTCCCATCGCATATTTTCTCTCTCTAAAAAAACTCTCCACCACAAAACCTTACTTTCCCATTTCTCTCCTGCATTTCCGCCGTCCACCACCCAGTTCTCTCCCCCATTTCCGCCTCCTATTTCGGCCACCCTCCGCCTCAGCCCCTTACACCACCACCAGAAACCCTAGCCGTCGCGGAACTTCCACCCTCAGTCGTCCATCCATGGCTTCCGACAGTGAACAAAGCAGATCTATGGAAGAAGAACAAAGTCCTCCGCCTGTGGATGAAGAACAAACTTCTCCGCCTGTGGATGAAGAAGAAGACGCCGGAGATGAAGAAGCCGCCGGAGACGAAGAGGCCGACGGAAATGAAGAACCCGACGGAGACGAAGAAGGCGGCGGAGAGCAAGAAGCCACCGCCGTCGATTTGGGCGGATCTGAAACAGAAGCCATCCGCGACCAAAATCACTCCGATTCCGGTGACAGTGCAACACGAGAGAGGGAAAAAAAATGAAAGCACGATGAAACCGGCAAAATCCAACCGTTGAAGAAGAAAAAGAAGGACGAGAGGCAAGACAAGAGAAAGGGGAAGAAAAAGGAAGGAGAAGAAGAAGAGCAGGAAGAAGCCGCCATCGACAGTGAAGCGAGCGAAGGTGACGAATCCGTCAACCTCTACGAGAAAGAAAAGGTAAATTTTGAATTTCTCATCTCTCGGGCTTGTTGCGAATTGATAAATTCTTCCGATTTGTGCTTAGAACTTCTTTGAATGTCTAGATCTGGTTTTTGGTTTTTTGTATTTGCTTAGAACCCTAATTCGCAACACCTCTTTCGAATTTCGGTCATAAACTGTTGCAAATTTATAATTTCGCAATATTTTGGATGCCTCTTTGAATGCGTGGAATCTGGAATTTATATGTGCATAATGTTGCGAATTTCGCAATTCGCAACACTAATGGTGTATAGTGTTGCGAATTGTGAAATTCGCAACTAACTTCGCATATTGTTTCGTTTATTTGACGTTGCGAAATTATAATTTCGCAACATTTTGGATGCCTCTTTGAATGCGTGGAATCTGGAATTTATATGTGCATAATGTTGCGAATTTCGCAATTCGCAACACTAATAGTGTATAGTGTTGCGAATTGTGAAATTCGCAACTAACTTCGCATATTGTTTCGTTTGTTTGACGTTGCGAAATTATAATTTCGCAACATTGTGGATGCCTCTTTGAATGCGTGGAATCTGGAATTTATATGTGCATAATGTTGCAAATTTCGTAATTCGCAACACTAATGGTGTATAGTGTTGCGAATTGTGAAATTCGCAACTAACTTTGCATATTGTTTCGTTTGTTTGACGTTGCGAAATTATAATTTCGCAACATGTGTTACACGTTCTGGATTACTGAATTAAACCTTGTTTACTGCAGATCAAATGGATTTTCAAGCGCAAGAATATTGCAGCAAAGCACCACCGGATAATGCTAACCGGAGGTGAGAGCACAGTGAACGACATAAGGTGTGTCCTTGAAACATTTGGCAAAAAATCTATCCAAGCGTTGACGCAATCAGCAATTGGGGCATTTATGAAGCTCCCAGATATTGTGTCTAGATCCGGCAAAGCTTTACACTTCATGATTTCTCGCCAAGTCAAACCGGATCCGGAGGTTGATGAAACAGCTTTATTTTTCAAGGTCAAAGGGCGAATTCTACGATTCTCGCGGGTAGAGTTTGCCTTGGTTTCTGGCCTCCGATTCGGACCTACTCCTCCAAATTTCGACCCATACCAGCCCCACCGGATACCAAAGAGTTTAGTCTTCACCAAGCTAATGGGAGGCAAAGAAATGCTCATTTCCAGCGTGCGGACTAAATTCATAAACAAGAAGTTTGAAGTGAAAAAGGTGGAGGTAAAGGGGACTGAAGCCGACTACCTCAAGTTGGCGAAGATTCTCTTATGTTGTCTTTATGTGCTTGGACTCGATGCAAACAAGGTAAAGGTCCCACTGTGGATGTGGGCTTTGGTGGAGGATGACGAGGCTTGGGAGAACTTCCTGTGGGGGAGCCACGCCTACCAAATACTAATTGAGAAGATTGACGCGGTGACAAATAAGCCTGGAAACTACTACCATCTGAATGGGAATACCATAGCATTCCTGGTAAATTTCGACATTTTGTATCATTTGATTTTATTTTCTGTTACGAATTTAACAATTCGTATCACTGACGAATTGCTACTAATGAGAAATTAAATTTCAGACTTGGATACATAAAGCAATACCGCCTGTTGGGAGGGGGATTGGAGGCAAGGATAGCAAGAAATTTATACCTCGCATGCTGAGGTATAAATATATGAGTGCAAAGGGAATGGTGTCATTCAGTTCAAAGGTACAAATTTGAATTTTTTCTAATGTTCCGAAATTCTAGTTTCGCAACATGTGTTGTTGCCATTTGTTTATTTCGTATCAGTTCTAATTGTTATGATTTTGTTATTATGTTTTTGGTGTTATGTTGCGAAATTCGCAATTCGCAACATATCTTGTTGCGCTTTGTTTACTTCTTAATATAATTATTGTTGTGGTTTTATAATTATGTTACGAATTTTCAAATTCGTAACATTTGTTGTTGCGATCTTTTTCTTTTGTAACAGTATTACAGAGTTGCTTATTTTCTTTGTAGACGCTAGTCCCGGAACTTAAGCCCACCAAAAAGGAAAAGGAGACAGCATTCTGGAAATCTCTTGCTAAGGATCCTGAAAAGATGCCATTTGCCTTTCAGTATGATCCTACTGACAATATGAAGAAGAGGAAGCGTGCAATTGATGATGATGAAGACATTGTTGCTGCCCCAATTGGTTCTTCCACTTCTACTGTTGCTGCTCACCTACTCCCTTCAAACATCCAATCTGCTGAAGATAGGGAGACTTTCATCAAGGAGATCGGGGAATATGCCAGGAGTATAGCAACAACAAGAGCTAGAATAGAGGTTGAGGCTCTTCTCCAAACTCAACAAGATCAAATGCTTCAAGCACTCCTGCAATCCCAAAAGGAGCAACAGCAGCAGCTTGTCGAGGCTGTGGGAGATTATATCCTGAAGAAGCTGCTCGAAGTTGAAGCACAAAAGGTAATGGACTCACACCAAGCAGCAGCAGCAACGGCATCAAATGCACTCCCTCTTGAAAAATTGGCAGCAGCAGTAGCAACATCAATGGCACCCCCTCTCCTCCAACAAATGTCAGCACCAGCCTTCGCCTCTCCCCCGACAAATGTAGCAGCAGTGTCCCCCTCCATTGAAGAGAAGCAGCAAGAGCTTTCCACCAACGAGTCGTAGCCCAAACAGGTAAGAAAACGAACAAGAAGGTCAAAATGACAAACAATGTTGTTTTATATCTTTTCTTTTCTTTTCTTTTTTTAAATTTATGGAAAAATTTGGTGTAATCACGCTCTAAACAATTTGTACGATTGATACGAATTTAATAATTCGTATCAACGTTGTAATATTATTAAGTATTCGTAACTTTATATCCATATCGTGTTGCGAATTTATAATTTCGCAACAGACATGTAATCATCTCGTGTTACGAATTTATAATTTCGCAACAGACATACAATCATCTCATGTTGCGAAATTATAATTTCGTAACACACATGTAATCAACTCGTGTTACGACTTTATAATTTCGCAACAGACATATATCCATCTCGTGTTACGAATCTATAAGTTCGCAACAGAAATGTAGTTATCTCATGTTATGAATTTATAATTTCGGAACACATATATAACCATCTCGTGTTACGAACTTATTATTTCACAAAAGACTTGTAATCTCGTATTACGAATTTATAATTTCGTAACAAACATCTCGTGTTACGAAATTTTAATTTCGCAACAGACTTCTATCCATCTCGTGTTACGAACTTATAAATTCGTAACACACATATAATCATCTCGTGTTACAAATTTATAATTTCGCAACAGCCTTGTAATCATCTCGTTTTAAGAATGTATTAGTTCGTAATGTATTTACAAATCTCCCAGGTGCATGTAGTAGCGAGTGAGCAGCTTGAAACATCGGACATGCTGATTAATGCCATCTTCAATCAACTAAATGATATAACACCGAAATACGAGCTTGTGCCCCCTCCACCAATGGTGTGCAAGTCGGAACCATTGAGTCAAGCTCCTCCAACATTGCCCGCTCCTATCCACGCTCTATCAAAACCAGCTCCAAAGGTGCACACTCCATCAAAGCCTGTGACAAGTGTAAGTGCAATTCCAAAAGTGATCTTGAGTACGAGGCCCATTAGAAGGAAATTTCCGGCACCCGTACATAGGAGTCCATTCCTTGCCAATGACGTACGTCTGTGAAGAGACATGTTCGAACATTTCTTGAGCTTGGACAGTGGAGTGTAAGTTTCCTTATTAAATATTTAGTACATTAATAAGACTAATGCAAATTACTTTCTAAATATGCTTTTAAAATAACAGGAGGAATGTTGGATTGCTTTGTGATGTCGAGAAAGTTTTTTTGAACACATCTTGAACAAAGATAAACTGCTCCACGGGGATCACATGGAAGCATACCTTGTTGTACTCACCTCGGATCCAGCCCTTGCAGGAATCCAACATATCAACTCCAATATTGCGATCACATCATGTTACTTCATGGTAAACTGAACTTATTTTTTCTGTTTTAACCTTGATACGAACTTATAAATTAATATCACGTGTCTCTGATTCGTGTTGCGAATTTATAATTTCGCAACATACATTTAACCATCTCTTGATAAATATATGTTGCGAAATCATAAATTCGTAACACGAGATGATTAAATGTATGTTGCGAATTTATTATTTCGCAACATATATTTAACCATCTCGTGTTACGAATTTATAATTTCGCAACATATATTTAACCATCTAGTGTTACGAATTTATAATTTCGCAACATTCATGTAATCATCTCCTGTTACGAAACTTATAATTTCGTGACATGTGTCTGTGATTTATTACTTGGAGTTTGTAACATAATTTTATGATTTATTAATAGGAAACGGTTGATGATGTGTTTGAAGAAATGCACAAGGATAAGAAACAATTTGATGAACCGTTTAATCACAAATTGTTCAACACTCAAATTGAAGAGGTTGTTCCAGTAGAACTGATGGAAAGATTGTGCTTATTTGCTGAGGCTATACAGCCGAATTGGGGCCCAAACATGAAGAAGTGGATCGATAGCGAAAAGGTAAAACTAAAACTATTACAATATTTTTCATGTTACGAAATTACTGTATCTCATGTTACGAATTTATCATTTCGTATCAATAGTTTATAACAGTTTGACGTGAGTACATGTTACGAATTCAACATTTCGTTTCGATGTGCCTTATAGGTCGTAGCGGTTTGCAACTACAAAGATCATTGGGGGACGGTCCTGCTGGATCTCAAGAAGCAAAAACTTGTGCTCTACGACTCATTTCAATGGATATTCGAGGATCAACACTTGACAAATAGGAAGGACATCTTCCTACCCCTTGCAAGGCTTATCCCTCAAATATTGAAGGAAATCGGATACTTCGAGCATCATCGGATAAAGAAACCAAATCTAACACAATGGGAGTTATGTTTTCCATCTAAGTCAAAGAATACCTTCAAACAAAAAGGGAATGTGAAATGTGGGCTCTATGCATTGAAGTACGTGGAGCAGCTCATGTCGAGTACCCCGCCACGCAAATGCTTCAAGAAAGAAGAGGAGTACGATCATTATCGCGACCACATTGCCCAAACTATATTTGCTCACAGCACGGATGAAGCCATTCCCATGGTATTGGAGAATAATCCTTGAAACAATATTTTCTGTGACCTTTTGTCTTTGCTAGCTGCACATATTTTGCTCAAGACAATTCCTATTTTGTAAGATTTAGTAGCACTTACGGTAGGTAAATATGCAGCTGTTTACAAAATTGCAATTTCGTAACTCTATCGTTTGTATCGAATTATTATTTTCGCAACATGATTCGTTGCGATTTGTTTATATCGTAACGTAGCTAACTGTTATGATTTTATTGCTATGATAATAAACGAAGGAATAAGCACAGGTAGTTGCGAATTTCACATTTCGCAACACCATATACGAAATGTGTTGCGAATTGCGAAATTCGCAACATTATGCACCTAAAAATTCTCAAGCATTCAAAAAGGCATCAAACATGTTGCGAAATTATTATAATTTCGCAACGTCAAATAATCGAAACAAAATGCAAAGTTAGTTACGAATTTCACATTTCGCAACACTATACACCAATTCTGTTGCGAATTCGCAACATTATGCACCTATAAATTCCAGATTCCAAGCATTCAAAAAGATCGTCAAACATGTAGCGAAATTGTAATTTCGTAACTTGAATTTAACGATAATCCATAAAAATAACAAATTCAACCGTTACGAAATCAATAATTCGCAACAGACCACAACGATAATACATAAAAATACAACAGTAAAGACACATAAACAATAAAAACTTAAAAACTATCAACCAAATCTATTTGGGTCTTAACACGTTAAACGAGTATGCCCCTTCACGCCGCAGATCCCACATTTCTTCTTTTTCCGAGTCTTTGGTTTATTGCTACTCACTTCTTCATCCTAAGTAATCTATTCTAACACTGTAGTGCATGAGTTTTGGTAATGACCTTTACGATGACATCGAGAGCACACACGATCTCCAGATTGAATTCTCTTCTTTCTTGGTCGACCAGCTTGCCTAAGGTTAGGAGGGATGCCAACAACCGTACAAGCAACATCATCAGGTGCAAACCATTCATCTTGATCCGGGATTGGCATCACTTCACCAGCATAAGTTTTAAGCCACGTCTCAGTCAAGTAATAACGATGCACATATGAAACTGGGGCTTGTCTGGCGAAACTACAAAAACAAAAACAATATTTCAGTTACGAAATGCACAATTCGCAACAAATAACACCAGACACTATGGTACATATAAAACTAATGTTACGAAATATCACAAATTTGTAACAACACATGTTACGAAACAACAAATTCGTTACATCGAAAAACGATGCTACGAATATAATAAATTCGTAACAAATCATGTTACGAATTACATAAATTCGTAACAAGGAATGATACGAAAATACACAATTTCATAAACGAAATAACATCACCTTATTGCTGCAGTGGCATGAGAACAAGGTATAAGATCAAAATCAAATACGTGACACGAGCACTCTCGAACATCAAGGTCAATCATATGGCTGTGAGATCCATAAATGACCTTGTATTTAATCTCACTAATAGGTTCAACCTTCATAGACCTCCCTACCTCAATAGCTTTCTCTAGCCTCTTGGTTGCATACCCCGATAGCTTTTGGGATCTATCTGCAGCCCTGGTACGACGCTTAAAAAACCAATCCTGACATAACTTCCGGACATACTCAAGTAAAGAACACACTGGCAAAGATCTAGCTCATTTTATTCTAGCATTCAAAACCTCTACTGCATTTGATGTTCCAAAGTAGTACCGGCGAACAGGGCATTTGCATACAGCCCATCTACTAGGGTCAAGATTCATAACCCTAGCATGTGCACGAGAAGCTGTCTGTTGCAGATTTGCCATGTATAGCATGTGCACGAGAAGCTGTCTGTTGCAGATTTGCCATGTATTCCTCAAAATCAAAATCCTTATAAGCCGTTGCTGCAGCGTGGAAAATATCAGTAACAAAAGAGCCATAACCCCATTTCTTCATGTTAGTCTGTATATGAAATGAACACAACCCGTGGGGGATCCCCGGATAAACCGAATCCACTGCATTCTTTATACTCAAGTGCTGATCAGAAACAATCAAAAGATCGGTGGGACAACCAAATGCATTACGAATTTGGTTGAGAAACCAATTCCATGATAAATCATTTTCTTTGTCCCCAATCCCAAAAGCCAAAGGAATTATCTGTTCATTAGCATCATTTGTTGCAGCAATAAATATAATACCCTTGTATTTTCCTTTCAAATGGGTTCCATCAAGCACAATAACAGGGCGACACGAACTAAATGCTCTTATACATGCACCAAGAGCAAAGAAAACAGATTGAAATATACCATCATCACGTGTCTGTAGATCCACCACCGATCCCGAGTTTAAGTTCTTTAGCATATAGAGGTACGTGGGCAGCAACTAAAAATATCCAAAAAAAAAAATTAATACAAACATTGTCATAAATTCGTAACATAAGACATTACGAATTCTGAAAATCGCAACATCAAACTTACACTAGATCTTATTTTGCAAACTCAAAACCTTAGTATTTCGATGTTTCCTACTAGATGAACATGCATTCATCATAGGATAAACTGTGATATATACCGTAGGCAAATCCAACAACCCCAACATACTAGACAACTCAAAGTCATCCGTTATCTTCATTCGCATGGTCTCCCCTACAGGTGACTCAACTAAAGCATCTACATCAAATGCATACATGCTATTGTCTTTTTTCAATCGCACCTCAATCTTGCTCAAAAATTATTGAAAACTTATACCCGTTGGAGGAATGGGAATATACTCCTTTCTCCCACCTACATCTATATTCTCATCCCAATGCCCTCCATACACAACAATTAAGCACGATTTACTCATCTACATAAAAGCAGTAAGATTTAAATTAGATACAGTGTTGCGAAATGAACAAATCTTAACATAAAAACATGTTGCGAAATTAAAATTTCGTAACGTCAAATAAACCAACAAAAATGCAAAGTTAGATACGAAAATCACAAATCGCTACACAATTATACGAATTGTGTTACGACTTGTGAAATTCGCAACATTATACACATAAAAATTTCATATTCGAAACCTTCAAAAAGTCTCAAACATGTTGCGAGTTGACAAATTCGCAACACTATATACGAAATTCGTATGTTATGTTGCGAATTGACAAATTCGTAACATGTGTATTTCAAAAATTCAAAGTCAAATATGTTGCGAAATTGTAATTTCGTAACGTCAAATAAACGAGCCAAAATACAAAGTTAGTTACGAATTTCACAATTCGTAACACTATATACGAAAATTCGTATACAGTATTACGAATTGCGAAATTTGCAACATTGTATACGTAAAAATTAGTTTGCACGTACGAAATACACAAATAGTAATAAAACACATACGAAAACAACAAAATCGCAACATATACAAATAACATAGAAGCATGCAAGTGAAGAAGCTTCTTCAATGAAATTCAAAACTCAATTCAAAATTGAAAAAGCTAACCAATCGATGACAAAAAAGGCTACAACACACCTCAACGGCGGCGACGGGATGGCGACAGCGGAGGCGATGGGAGGGCGACGACAAATGCGATGGGATGGCGATAGCTCAACGGCGGCGACGGGATGGCGACAGATCGATAGCGGCGACTGCTGGGCGGCGACTGCAGAGAGGCGGCGGAGGTAGAGAGACGAACAACGAGAGAGAGAGAGTGGCAGCTCAATAGCGGCGGCGGGTGGCGGTAGACAGACGGAAAGCAAGAGAGAGAGGGCAGCTCGATAGCGGCGGCGGCTGCGATGGGAGGCACGACGGCGGCGATGGGACGGATGAGAAGAAGCTCGACGGCGGCGGAGAGAGGATGTGTTCAGATCTAGGGCTTTTTGACGGGAAGAAGAGAATGAAAAATGAAGAAGAAAGAAGAAAGAAGAAAAAAGAAAGCAGGAGAAAACAAAAACGAGATGGAGGAGAAGAAAGAAAAGAGGAAAAAGAGAAAAAGTGAGAAGAAGGGGTATTTTTGTCCCAAAAACATATTTTTGGCTACAATTTAACAATATTAAGTTCCTTGACAACTATTGTAGTTAACCTAGTCAAACTGGCTATATGGATGGATTACCTCTTCTTTATAATCTATTGTACTATATAGTTTTAAATATTTAATTAATTTATTTATTAATTATTCCATTCTTGAGCAATATAATATTGCGACCAGTGAATTATTAAGTTAAAAGGAATAGCTTAAACATACATATGTTATTAATTGCTACAAAGAAAAATTAACATAGTTTCTTTATACTATATAGTTTTAAATATTAAATTAATTAATTTATTAATTATTCCATTCCCGAGCAATATGATATTGCGACCAGTGAATTATTAAGTTAAAAGGAATAGCTTGTTTTCAGACAATGTTCTACTATTTTTCTTTTTTTAAGCGGTTTTAGGACATTTTAATTTTCTCTCTTATTCTTTTAATTTTTTTTTTTGAAGCGACTATTAATTAAAATATTTTTTTATGTTATCTTATGCATGATATCATTGTCTGTAAAGACTTAAGTATGATAAGGAGAGTTGGTATTATTACTAAAGGAGGTTTTGGAGAACATTATATTGCAGAGTGTAAATAATATATATATATGAGGAAAAATTAACTATACTCACATTGAGATGTGCAAAATTAAAGATACCTAGCTCTCTCAAAATCAATATTTTTTATCCATGAGTCCACCAAATGTCAAACATAACTACCTTTTTTGTCAAATCTCCTTAACTTCTTTACGTTGAAAAAATCGGAAAAAAAAAAAACATTGACAGTCGCCCCGTATACCCGCTCGATTAATTTATACATGTTAATTATATTAAATCCCGCTTGAAATAGTGTATTGTACTCTAAATTCCGCTCGAGTGGAATATAGCCTACCGAGCGGGAAATTATTGTTTGAGCGTGTGAATAAGTTATAAATGTTAAGTATATGAAATCCCGTTCGGTAAACTCATAATAAAGTAAATCCCGCTTGAGCGGGATATGTCTAAGTCGAACGAAATTTGACACGTGTCGAGCGGGATTTCATTATAACCGAGCGGGATCATCATTTAGGTTACTTTAATGACGATTCATTATTTTTTGAGTGAATACTGCACGCTACTTAATCCCTATATGATTCATAAAAAATAATTAAAAATATTATTATTGCATAATAATAGTTAAATAATCACAAAATTATCACACAATTATGACTGATTACACTCAATACCATACTTGTCATCTACTTTATATCACATCTGTTACACATATGTGATATAAAGTGGACGACAAGACCTCATAAAATAATTGAAAAACTCAAATGTCGTCACAGTCCTAAATCCGGTGTGTAGGAACGACCATACTTTATTGGAGTGTGAAGGTGAAACCATCAATAAACATACCACTTCTGTCACAACTCAACCCGAGATGCGACAGTAACTAAACTCTATAGAATTATGAATGTGAAACCATCAAATAAAACTTGACTCAACAATAATCATGCTTGGGGATAAGGGTTTATCAACAAGCAATATTAACAATATTAACATACTTTCAAATGGCTGATCCAGGTAGATGAGCACGAATAATTTACATTGATTTCACAAATATAATAAGTATTTCAAATCCAACCCAAGCAGAAACAAAAGACAAACGGAAATAGTTTCGAGCAAACGGCTCATTGTATCAACACGTCATCAGAGTTTTATATCAAAAGGATTATCATGCAGCGGAGACATTACTCACTTCCAACAATTACATGTATGAAGACATATAATTGCCGACTCAACTTTCAACTTAACAAAGGACACACCATCAAGTATCATCCTCGCCATTCTCATCCATCGCTAACCTGCACGTTTAGAAATACATGCAGAGTTGAGTACTTCGTACTCAGTGAACACATGCCAAAAATATTTTGAAAATAATACTCATTAGAGCTATATAATTGAACTTGCCTTGCCACTGCATCACAAGTGTTAATATATTTGAAAACATTTTACTTGTGAATGCATAAATCATTTTATTTTTCTGAAATCGACTGTGCAGTCAAAATATAATATAATAAAGGTATGAATCATCTACCACATCAACATTGTGTAGAGAAGTAGGCCTCCTTCTCAAACACTCTGATCGGCTAAACCGAAGTAAAGCTCACAGTCACCTCATCAATCAAATAACCACACGTGGGTTCCTGCCTCACACAGGATATAATAACTCATGTAGATAATAAAGCATTCCAAACTCAGGTAAATGCAAGTCAATTAGTTTTAAAAGCCCACATAATAATAATCAATAAGTAATAGCATTCATCAGAGTTTTGGTTTTAGAAAAAGCCCACCTGGCTTCGGGGAAATTGAGTCTAGATTGCTTACTTTATGCCTCCGACTATTTCTCAGTCCCGCTTGGTCCTTCAAAATAACATCGAATAAGGACAAGTTTAACGACTCGTAAAACGTAAAATAGACTTAGGGTTTGGCTGAAGGACTTCTACTTGACTCGGGTCTTTCTTATCTCATTTTAACTTTTCTAAATCGACATCTTTCTTGATTTCTCATTCTCGGATTATCATCTTTACTCGGTTTCTAGTTAATCTCAAACTCGAATTCTCAATTCTAGAAAATCATATTTTAATAATCATGCAAAACGAGAAGTTACTATTTAACTCGTCTCATACTTCTCATGTACTCGAGTTATATAAACTCAGAAAATCTTAGCATCAATTCTCGACTATTATCACAAATCATTCATGTTATCATTGAGCACTCACATCAAATTCAAATATTCACTTCAACATTTACATCATAATTGAGCATTCACATCAATAATCAGGTATTCACATTAATACTCAAATATTTTCATCTTAATCGAGCATTTATATCAATAATTAAACATTTTTATTAAATAAAATATTAACATCTCAAGTAAGTAGGTTAATAAAATCCTACTTAGTCACATAATCTCAATAAAGTATTGAAATGTCATAAATAATTCATATTTCAAATAAAGTTAAATGTTAACTCATTACTGCTCGACTCTTAACCTTTAAAAACTTATAACTTCAAACTTTTAACGAACCAAGCCATATACTTTGCAGACAAAATGCAAAATACATGAGCCAGAAAGAGAAATATATTTTCAGGGCAACACCTCCATGACAAGTAGTGAATTTTGATCCCCTCGCCAACGGCGTAGTAAGTGGGTAACCGGTCCAAGTCGAAGACTCCAGTGAGGAGGCATTTCCACGATTAAATAATATTTCATTCTGGTTGTTGCCACCAAGTCTCTTGCTCCTATTAAGCTCAGCCTTAGTAGAAGTGGGTAGCGGAACTAGGTGAACGGTCTATCCGCCCTTAAGTGGTAATACCAGCCGGCTAATTGTTCTCGAATAGCACCTGCACCGGTAGAGATTTCTCGATTGCGAAATGCATCGAAGCCCGGGGTAGTAAAAAAAGCGGGATGCTATATTTCCAAGATTGGATTTCACATTCGAATAAACCACATTTCAATAAGTAAGGAAAACGGACTGTCTTTGTCTTCAACTGGAGAGGAATATCACTTCTCTAATCTGTTCTAAACAGGAACTCTTTCTGTTATTTACACACCTGACTAACGAAAACGAGCCTATGGATAGGAAAAGTACAATGTACTTAATTGACAGCCTCGGATAATGGATAAATCCAACACAAGGGATACTAATAGGGGACTTGAATGCTTTACAATACAATGCAAGGTTCCTGCCAAATTTTTCTGTATTCACAAAATATAAGCAATCAGTCTAACTATGAAAGAGCCTGATAATGAAATAAATCTATCATCTGACCTCAAAACCTATAATCCTATATATTCTTACATCATCATGATATCCTAAGCAATAAACCCTTTACTCAACCAATAGCATTTAAGTTTCACCTTTGACTTTGTATGACCAGATTGGTAACTACATAGTCGTGTCATTATGCATCAAAGGCATATAGCATAAACGACAAGACGAGTGTCATCATGCATTCAAGCCACTAAAACTTCATGCAAAGGATACAAGTTTCTTACAATAATTCAACTGAATGAATGGCAGGTAACAAGTAAAGCCTTCCATCTTTCAACATCTCCAAGTGAGTGAACAACGGCTGTCCAGAGTAGAGCTGCATCATTCCAAAAGGGAGCTTAGATCAGCTGCTTGCTAGCAAAGACCCATATATTACGAATCTAAGTGATATCTGAAATTTTAACATACACGATCTTGCCATTGCTCGCATAACCATTCCGGAATGATACTTGTAAATGCCATAAGCTCTTCTGCAACGGAAGAAATGACGAAAATAGGAACCTGCAGCACAGAACTATGGTTATTGAACTACTTCGTCAGAGAAACAAATGAAAGGTAAAACTAGAAAAACTACCGGATCTGTAATCCATTAGCTCTGTATTTCAAGTTCACATAGAAACTGAATAGCATTTAGTATAAATCATGTTATAACATGCATAATTAGTCCTTTCATCTCAAATAGCTACAAAATCCCAATTCACAATTTGGTACTAGATTGATAAGCTTTCAGGTTTTGTATTGTTTGATTATCCATATCATTATGTACCCTTACACGAAGCTATAAAGATGTTGCACCACCAAATATTGAATTGCAGTAGTAATTTACAAAGGACAAAAAGCCAATGACAACCACCTTAAACTAGGATCTCAAGTTAATCACTCAGATTCTAAGCTTCAAAACACAAGTTATTGCACATGTATCACTTCTCGTATCCTGTATTTGGATAATTAAACTTGCAGTGAATCAATATACCTTCATATTTTTTGAAGCTAGGCTAAGTTCAAATCGCTCCAACAGCTGCAAAATGATCCCAAGACGCCCAGTAGGAACTAGAACCAAACTCCCTGATCTGATAGAATCCATGGAACATGAGCATATGAAATCTAGCTTATCTATTTCCTCGGTGTAGTCATAAATGCTAATGAGACCACATCTTGCCTCTGAATTAACATCTGCACTATTGCATTAGTTGCAGATTCCGTCAGTTTAATTATCACAAGAAGAAATATCACTCTAACTCCTGCCTGAGTTAAACTAAAGTAGGTAGGGCCAGTTGCCGAAAAAACACAACAATAAATATGCTAAATGCAGATTCTACACCAATTGAAAGCGGAGTCACCTTGAATCCTAGAAGTAACTAGCAAGGCTAGAGCAATCCTCATCATTGTGAGAAGAGAAATCTGAATATACAACAACATCACTAGTCTGAAAAGCCTCGTAGTCGAAACTCATTGCCGCAACAGATCTGAAAACCGAGCTTGAAATATAAGCAATGCTTCCTTCAGGACTAATGATTCTCCAATTACATGACCCTATTTCTAAACCGGAAGCTAATGCTTTTACAATCAGTACGCCGTTGTAGCAAATTTCCTCAGCATACTTAAGAGACTCCACCTTCAGCATGCAAGCCTTCACATCAGCTGCACTGATAAGTATCTCTCATTAAAGATCACAATATGTATAACTTGAGATCGAAATAACATAGCAGCAAAATATCATCAAACATAACCTGCACTCCTACACTAGTTTGATTTTTACAACAAATAAATAGCAGTCATGAACAAGTAAATGATTTAAAGATTTCAACTATATCATCAAACAGAACAGAGCTTGCAGTATACCTGTACAAGGGCATCCAATAACCAAAGTCCATCCCATCCGTGCCAAAAACTATCTGCTTCAACTCCAAAGATAGATGTTCAAGCTCTTCCCACTTCATCCAAGTAGGCGCATCACACTCGGGTCCATAAAATTGTCGAAATTCCTTATGCATATAGACCAGATCTTCCATCATTAGCTGCCCAATTCTAGCAGCAGCGTCAGTTACATACACCTGAACCACCATATATCACCAAAGATTGTCAAATAAATAACCACAAAATTTCCGTTGGCTAATAAAAATGATTGCAATAAACCACTTACAATATAACCTTAGCTGAAAAATCTTTATTCCGTGTGAGAAACGGTAAACCCAACATTCCCATGGGACAAGATATCAAAACTACATCAATAAATGAAACATTCCATGAAAGCAAGTTCTTGACAGTTCTGTAACGCGGTTCAGCACAAATTAAACCATTCCCTCACTTATCTTCAAACTTTTGGCAAGAACAACAGAAACTATCATCGTTAACTATAGCATTAGAATCCAAAAACGGGAGAGGGGAAAAGATTGTTAGAGATGAAAGGTCGATAGGGCAATCGAGTAAAATCCAAACACCGAAAATATCCAAAATGTGGCACGGCGGGAAATAATAGCCCCTGCCTTCGCTCAAGCATGTCTGCAATCAGACATCACCATTATTATCAATAAGAAACCGTGACATATTCAATAACCAAAATTACCAAAACAACAAAGAGCAATGTAAATCGGATGACGAAATAGTTACAAAACTAGGGCTGTAAAAATGGGTACAAATTTCGGTCAATTTAAATTTATATTAACTAGAGACATACTTCTTTTATCCCTTTTCTTTTCTCATTGGCCACTGTTATCAGAAAGAGTGAGCTTTCGTGGCTAAGGCACTGGCGTTTGAAAATGAGAATGCAGAGAGATCAAAAACTATAGTTTTTGGATATTTATTAATACTTTTTTCTTATTTAAGTTGGCAATCCTACACTGACATTAAGCATAACATAGCATTTCAGATGCATCTGAATAAATAAAGAATCATGGAAAATTAAGCATAACATAGCATTTCAGATGCATCTGAATAAAATCTAAATATGAATACAGCAAATGTAGACTTACTAGTTCGGTTTTCAGAGAATCCAAATGTTTTGTCATATCGACATTTGATCTTGAAGCTTCAACTTCTTGAGCTCGTTTTTTATCTCTTGCCAACTGTGTAAGCCTCTTGATTTTTTTGGCCACCTCTGAGCTTTGCGAGTTGTACTTTAAGGCAGTTTGGAAAGAAGCTAAAGCCTGCAATTACACAGCAAATTCAATATTACCAGTCCAGCTTACTAAATATCTATGCGAGCAAAATCAATCACATACATCGTCATATCGTTCCAAAGCCTCTAACACACATCCCTTCCTGAAATAACCCTGTAGATGCAACCAGCAAAATTTAAAATATAAAATTTGGAGAGTGAAAATTTATAAGTCACGATAATAATCATCAGTTACATAATAAGTGCACCTTTTCCCAATTTGGTTTCAAACTGATCGTCCATCTTCCTTGACGTCTCCGATCTCCAATACAACAAAATCAACCGTCATGATAAGTTTCCCAACTTGAACCAAAACATCCTCAATAACTCCTCGAGGGTGACGAATCAACCTATCTGCCAATTGCAAACACATTCTTGTCTGCTTTAACTCTCCCAGTTCCAACTGTGTGAAAATCGAATAGGGCATTAGATTGATCCCTGCTCCTAAATCCAGCATTCCAGAAGCCTCATTTCCATTACCCATGGCAATTTTGATCACGAAACTCCCAGGGTCTCGTTGCTTCTGAGGTAAAGACTATTGCATAATTGAGTTAGCACTTTCTGATACGAGAACTTGTTCAGGCTCATCAAAGTTCCTCTTCTTGGATGCCAGCTCCTTGAAGAACTTCACATATGCAGGCACGTTTTTTATCAAATCAAGAAGGGGTAAATTCACATTCACTTTGGATAACATCTTGTAAAATTCGGAAAACTATTGGTCCTGCTTCTCATTCCTCAACCGGCTAGGAAATGGCACCGGTGGACGGTAAGGCTTTTCAGCCTTATGCAATCTGACCTCCGGTTGTTCCTTTTCTACCGCACTCGGCGTGGATACAATAGGTGTATCTCCCACCTTATTATCCACAATCTATCCATTCCTCAGTACCATTACAGCTTGAGCTTGATGTGGTTGTTGACCTTGGCTCGAAATTTTCCCAGTCTGTTGTTGTTGCTGCATCTGGTTGATAGCTCCAGAAACCTGTCCCACAGTTGTCTCAAGACGCTTGATAGTAGCGTCTTGGGCTTCTCTCGCCTGCATGCTCTCTTGCATAAATGCATTGAAGTTATCTTCGAATTGATTTCTTGGGGCAGGTGGTGGCAGTGGGCGTTGAAATTGCGATGGCCCCTGTTGGAACTAATTTTGTTGTGATTGGTTCTGCCATTGAGGGTTGAAATTATGTTGCTGCTGTAGGTACCACTGTTGTTGTGTAGGGAACTGACTAAACTGTTGAGGAGTATACTGGTTGAACTGCTGTGGAGGTCGACGATTTTGAAAATTTCCTCCACATCCCTGGCCTTGGTTATGATTCCTCCAACCCATGTTAGACTGATTCTGCCATCCCGAGTTTTGTTGTCGCTGATTCTGATTAGATCCTTGGCCCTGGTCATACTGCTGTTGTGGAGGATATCCCTGTGCCGCATACACTTCTGCTCCTCCTTCGTATGTCAATTCTCCCATTCTCTAGCACTCTTCAGGATTGTGCCCTAACTCTCCACAAATACCACACGGCTCAACAACCATATCTTGTCTAGTAGGTCCTTGCCGTGGTGGAGAAGCAACAAATTTGCTCATCTTTAACTCTTGCAACTCCCTTATCATAGTGGCCAACTGTTTCTTCATATCTGGACTTTCAGCAACCACACTTACCTCGATGCGACGTGCACAGGTAGATTTTTATTGGGAACTAGCTGCAAGGGTTTCAAAGATATCCTTAAGTTCGTCAGCAGTCTTGACTGCTATGTTTCCTCCACCTGTGCTATCTACCATAAATTGAGAGGTATGATGCAATCCGTCATAAAAGAACTACCAAAGCATTTCAGGTACCAGATGGTAGGGACACTGTTGAAGAAATTCTCAAAATCTTTCCCATGCCTCATGGAAAGGCTCATCTCCAGCTTGACTGAAATGCATGATTTTTGTCCTCACTTCTTGTGTCTTGTGGTTAGGATAATACTTGAGCATATACTTCTCGCAAACATCTTTCCAAGTTGTAAGAGAGTTTGGTGGCAATGAGAGATACCACGACTTGGCTTTGTCCTTCAAAGTATGTGGGAAGCATTTTAGCTTCAGTTGATCCTCATTAATGTCTCCAAGAGGGAAGGACTGGACCACGGTACAAAATTCTCGGATGAACTGCAAATCATTCTCGTTTGCCATTCCGTAGTATAACGGCAACAGATTGAGCAGATTATGTTTCAGATCATAGTTCCTTGCTGCAACTGGCAGGACAATAGTTGAGGCAGTAGTCTCAAAAGTTGGCCTAGCATAATTTCCTATCACTTTCTGTGCCATCTCGACAATCACTATTTCTTCTTCGGGCATATCCCTCTCAGAGTCGTGTGACTAATCACTAAAAATATTCCCCAACAAAGTTTCGTCTTCAACTTCGTTAGGGCTCAGTTTGGTTACCTCCTTTGCTTTTTCTAGAACTGCGCTCTTTCGATTAATGTTGTCAATAAACGGTGCCAACGGTTGTTTCAGACATCTACGACCTCGCATACACAACACTAACACACGGATTACACGCACCGGAGGGAGAAAAATAACCAAACAAAAATAAAAATAAAAATAAAAATAAAATAATGCAACATAAATAATCGCCTAAAGTTTTCCCCGGCAACGGCGCCAAATTTGTTCAACCTAATTAATCTTAGTTGCAAGCAATTAAACGTGGGCGTAAAATATTAAGTAAGCTAACCCGAATATCGTCTCTCAAGGAAAACTTAACAGGGAGATTATCGTACTGCGAAAAGAAAAGAAAAGAAAAATAAAGCAGTAAATTTATTGGTTTGGTTTGTTTATAACTAGGCAAGAAAATAAATTAAACATAAATTAATCCTAGGCAAGTATGAAAATCTAATCTAATGAACCCAAAGAAATAAATCATAACAGAAATCAATAAGCTCAAAGAAAAATAAATAAACTCACAAACTTGAATTGAAATAAATCCTGAAGTTGCAATTGAATCCGTGGTGTTGATGTTCATTAATTCGGAGAGAAAATACTAAACTAATGAAGCAATAAACTAAGAACCATGTAAAAAGTGTCTTGGATGCTCAAAAACTAGGTAAAAAAATCGCGTACAAGGAGAAGGGAAGCGAAATAACATAAATAGGCCCTATTTATAAAAAGTCAGCGCATTCACGCCGCCATGGGCCAAGCGGTCGCTTAGAGGGCTGAGCGATTGCTTGGCCCCCATCTCTGTCCGTCGACATGCCTTGCCAAGCGATCGCCTATAGGCTGAGCGATCGCTTGGCCATCACCTCTGTCCATAATTGCACCTTTCCAAGCGATCGTCTAGAGGCTGAGCGCTCGTTTGGCCATCGTCTCAGTCCAAATTTGCACTTTGCCAAGCGATCACCTAGAGGCTGAGCGATCGCTTGGCCATCGTCACTGTCCCTCCTTGTTCCACCTTGAGCGATCGCTTGCAGCACTTCCGCTCCTTGCTCGTCTCAAACTCTTCTCCTCTCTTTCTTAATATAAACACCTATAATTCAATGTCAAAACAACCAACTTCCACACAACACTCGATCCAAGAGATTAGTACAATTTCCATAACAACATGTAATCATTTTACAATAAAACCAACGAAAATGTGCTACCTAAACTAGACAAATCACAACCAAATGAAGGTGAAACATCTCTCTCTCTCTCTCTCTCTCTCTCTCTCTCTCTCTCTCTCTCTCTCTCTCTCTCTCTCTCTCTCTCTCTCTCTCTCTCTCTCTCTCTCTCTCTCTCTCTATATATATATATATATATATATATATATATATATATATATTCTCCTGTATTAGTATAATGAATTATATTTTTTTTATGTCGTGGGAACTCACAATCGTTACATTCGTTGCGCACTGAATAAACCTCTGTCCCTTGCGCAGTAGCCTGCAAACCACACAGGACAGGTAAACCATACTTTTTAAGTACAAGTGTGACATGTTCGACCTATAGAGGAATGTCATGAGATTTGAACCTGATATATTTGAATCTCATGCACCCACTTTTACCACTAGATCATCCCAAGAGGACTAATAATTGTAGTATTAATTAGGCAGTGTGATGTATAGAGCGAAAAAAAAAAATCACCCTCTACTTTAGTCTCAATTCGATCATTTCGGTGTAACATTGATAATTTATTCAGGGCCAGTATATAATTCTCCTATATTAATAATAATATGATATGATAAGCGCATAGTAACAAAATTACGATCCCGACTTTCTTTGATCTTAGTTTATTAATGTATCGCAGATTAATAATGAGATGATATATTTTTCTTTTAGCTAGCAAGTTAATATAAATATATGGAGAAAGGTTTCTTTGCTTGGCTTGGAGTCTATCTAGATTTTTTAGTAGAGAACAACGAACTGTTTACACATGAGGTTAGTCGCTTCACGGAGGTCCAAGCTAAGTTTATATTATAGTAAAAAAGATAATAGAAGAAATAAAAATAAGCTATTACTATTAGTTCATTTTTTCATCAATTAAATTTGATTAAAATATCATACATACCGATGATTAAACTCTAGCTTAATTCTAAAGACTAGAAAGTAAGAAAAAGTAAAAAAACAAAAAACAAAAACAAAAAACTCAGCAACCTTGCGTTTTGCTTGTAGCGAGAAAAGAAAGGATTACTTAAATAAATTAATTAATTAAGATAAGGATAAAACAAAACAAAAATGGAGTTGAACACTTCCCACAAGCTAACTAACTGGAACTATCCAAACATTATAATTACCGACCTGGAATTCCTACGCAAGTAGATCGGATATATATACGAATTAAATACCTAGCTAAAACAACAATAAACAAGTAGCAATGTGAGAATTAAAATCAACTCGCTTTTATATTCACACAAAAATATAATTCATGTTTATTTTAAAATTACATTCAATCCGAACTCCAAAAACATAAGTACAAATTTACAACCATTAATTCTAATTCAGTTAATCAAGTTGTGGTTTTTATATAGTTTATTTTAGAGTGTCTATGTTTCAGATCGTAGCTAGCTGTTAAGCATTATAGCTATATCGGTATCACTTGTAGGGCAAAATCGGCCCGAAAAAGCCCGGCTCGATGGGCCAGCTCGAAAAGCCCATTTTTTTATTGGGCTGAGCTCAAATTCTGAAGGCCTGGAAAATATCGGGTCTACCTGGCCCGACCCACTTGACCCATCGGGCTAATTAGGCTGCGGGTCAAAAAAAAGCCTGTCGGGATTTGGGCCAAATTGGCCCGACAATTTTACCACACTAAAATAGGATTTTTATATTTAATTATTTATGATTTTATGATATTTCTTTTTATACAGTTTTTAGTTTTACTTTTTACATTCATTATTCGTGTTTGTTTCCTACTCTAAGTCTAAAAATGAAGGGTAGGACTCCTGTACAGATATCTGTATGGTAGAAATGGATCTGACCCGACCCGCCCGACCCGACCGACCCGACCCGACTCAACCCATCCATATATATATAAAAAAATTTCAGAACTCTCGTTTTTCCGTATCTGTTCTTGTCCGTCGTTCTTCTCCTTCTCATCATCGATGTCGAATCTTCCATGCCACAATCTTCTTCACCTCCAACGCCGCCTCTTCGAATTCCCCCGCAACATTCTCGCTTTCGATTCCATCTTATTTAACGGCGGAGGAAGCTAGGGATTCTGTAATCCTACTGTTGAATAAGTTGTTTCTTTCATCATCTTCTTCCGTTTGCGATCAATTGATTGAAATCCCCGATCAGAATGTTCTCGGTTCGGATCACACGCTAAACGGCGTCGCTTCAGTTAATTTACCACTGCTCGATTTCTCTGCCACTGCTGTTGTTGGAGTTGCCGCTATTCTGGACCACCGCTCCGCCTCATTGGCCTCCATTGTCGACGTCGTCGCAGCTTTATCGTGTGAGGCTCTGCGAGTTGACGTGTCGCCGTTCAATTTGACGGACTCCGACGACAGCTCATCGGCCAAGGACGCCGTAGATGTGGCAGCTGACTTCAAGGAATTTTTCAAGGGTTCGAAGTTGATTAATTTGGGGAAGAAGCTTTTGGAGGCTTCGGTGGCTCAGATTCTGTCAATTCATGGAGATTTCAGGGATGTTTGTCGAATTCTCCACTCGAGAGATAGGGTTCAGTTGAATTTGGGGTTCGGAGCTGGCTCGGGTAAGGTTTTGTCAACGGCATTGAAAGTTTAGATTTCCTCTCTGTCAAAGTTGGGGGAAAACAGCCTTCGTCGCACTGATCTTCTTGTTTCGACTTGGATTTCCGATGTCGAATTGCGCTGTCGTCTATCAGAAACGTTGGCGGCTGAAAGCCTGCGTGCTGCTCTGGAAGAAGTCGAAACTTATCTTGAAAGTTTAGCTTCACCCTTGGGATGATGGTGCTGATGTTGTGATACTGAATGGATGGCTTCTGTGCTTGTATCTTTCATCTTGGCGCGATGAAGAAATCTGTTATCTGATGGTGTTTCTTTGTTTCACCTTTTCAATGTGGGGTGCTATATTTTGCCATCTTTATCCTGAATTGTATTATTGTCGTCTCCCTTAACAACAACTGATTGCTTGAGAACAATTGATATGCAGAGCCAAACTTCTTGATGCTCTTTCTCCCTCTCTTTGGATATATATGGTTGTATGTATGGTGATCTAAACTCTATTTTTATTAACAGTATATTGTTTCTGTCAAAGTGTCACTTTATCCACCAAACACTATCACTTTTGTAAGTAGAGACTATTACTTGTGCCGCAACAAAGTGTTTTTGCTATTGACTCCGCCGAAACTAAATGGAAAACCGAAAAAGAAAATAAAAACAAAAAATGAAAAATGGAAAAATAAAAAAAAAACAAGAAAATTAGAATGGAAAAAAGTATTACATTACTCGTCAAAAATATCTCTTTCATTCGTTGAGAATATCATTAGTAAGAAGTATCACTTTATCCGCTAAGACTATCACTTTGATTCGTCAAGACTATCACTCGCCTGGTAATAATGTATACACGTTATCGACTCGGTTGAAAATGAAAAATGAAAAACAAAAAATGAGAAAATTAGAATGTAAAAAAAGTATCACTTTATCCGCTAAGACTATCGCTTTGGTTCATCGAGACTATCATTCGCATCGTAATAAAGTATACACGTCATCGGCTCTATCGAAAACAAAAAATGGAAAAGAAAAAAACGCGAAAATTAGAACGGAAAAAAAGTATCGATTTACATGTCAAAAATACCACTTTCATTTGTTGAGAATATCACTAGTAAGAACTATTGCTTTATCCGCTAACAGTATCACTTTTGTTCGTCGAGACTATCACTTGTGCCGAAATAAAGTATTACACGTCGTTGGCTTCGTTGAAAATGAAAATTAGAAAACCAAAAACGAAAAAAATAAATAGAATGAAAAAAATTATCGCTTTACTCATCAAAAATATCACTTTCATTCGTCGAGACTATCACTAATGAAAATAAAAAATGGAAAACAAAAAAAATGAGAGAATATTAGAATGGAGAAAAGTACCACTTTATCCGCTAAGAGTATCACTTTGAATCGTCGGGACTATCACTCGCGTCGTAACAAGGTATACACATCATCGGCTCCGTCGAAAACAAAAAATGGAAAAGAAAAAAACACGAAAATTAGAATGGAAAAAAAAAGTATCGATTTACATGTCAAAATATCACTTTCATTTGTTGAGAATATCACTAGTAAGAACTATTGCTTTATCCGCTAAGAGTATCACTTTTGTTCGTCGATACTATTACTTGTGCCGAAGTAAAGTATCACAAGTCGTTCACTTTGTTGAAAATGAAAATTAGAAAACCAAAAACGAAAAAAAAAAAATAGAATGGAAAAAATTAGCGCTTTACTCAGCAAAAATATCACTTTCATTCGTCGAGACTATCACTAGTGCAAATGAAAAATGAAAAACAAACGAAACGAGGGAAAATTAGAATGGAGAAAAGTACCACTTTATTCACTAAGAGTATCACTTTGAATCGTCGAGACTATCACTCGCGCCGTAACAAGGTATACACATCATTGGCTGTGTCGAAAATGAAAAATGAAAAACAAAAAAGGAGAAAATTAGAATGGAAAAAAGTGTAACTTTATCCCCTAAGAGTATCACTTTTGTTCGTCGAGACTATCACTTGGGCCGTAATAAAGTATAACACATCATTGGCTTCGTCGAAAATGAAAAATAGAAAACCAAAAACGAAAAAATAGAATGGCAAAAAGTATCACTTTACTCGTTAAAAATATCACTTTCATTCGTTGAGAATATCATTAGTTTATCCCTTGAGAGTATCACTTTGATTCCTCGAGACTATCACTCGTGCCGTAATAAAGTATACACATTATCGGATCCGTCGAAAATGAAAAATGAAAAACAAAAAACGAAAAAATTGAATGGAAAAAAGTATCACTTTACTCGTTAAAAATATCATTTTCATTCGTTGAGAATATCACTAGTAAGAAGTACTCACTTTATTCGTTGAGAGTATCACTTAGATTCGTCGAGAGTATCACTCGTGTCGTAATAAAGTATACACGTCATTGGCTTTATCAAAAATGAAAAATGGAAAGTAAAAAACGAGAAAGTTAGAATGTAAAAAAGTATTACTTCATTCGTTAAGAGTATCACTGTGATTTATAGTGACTATTACTCGTGTTGTAGGTAAAATATATACGTGAAATATTAGTTTGTCTGTTAAAACTACTAACTCTTTAAAATGCAAGTCTGGCTTCCAACATAATCCTTTTCTATGAAGATGAATTGAGCTTAAACAAGCATACTTTCGTATACATCCATTAGTATGTTGTGGATACAAATCACCTAAGGCTAAAGCAACAAATATTAAGTATGCTATAGATAGTCTCTCCTCATCAGCAAATAGGATAGAGTCTCTTGATCAACAAAAATATTAAGATTTGAGTTCCATCGACAAGAAGCTTCACCACTTTTGTTGTCTCATCTTCAAAACCCATAGCATTGTCGTCTTCATCATCACTTTGTCGTTGCAGGAGGATTAAAAAATTCAATTATCTCTGCCATAGTTTGATCTTTGCATTGATTGAGCTTTGATAATACAATTCTCGCACAATATTTTCCTCTAAGTATCCTTCTGCCCCTAGCCTTCAATCAATGAAGAAAGAAAACTGTTTACTTGACGAAATATGGTCATGCTAAATTAAAATATCAAACTGAAATTTAGAAAAAAATATGAAAATTTCATACCAGAATATACCATTACTATCTATCTGAGCTAAGTAACACTCCCTAAAAGTAATCGCGTATAAAAAATATAAAGCTCTTATTTTGTTCAAGGCCATCAATTTGGTGACAAAAATACAGAAATGATAGATTCCTGTTGACTTTGAAGAAAAAGGAGAGCCATAAGAATTTCGTTCCCAAATAAAATACCAACAAAAATTCTAAAATTATCTTTGTGCATGCCAAACATCTAGCAGCATATACTTTCTCATGTCTGATTAAACATAGTAACAAGAAGGTATTCGTAGACAAATCTTATATAGAGTTCAGGCATGGTTCAAGCATGAATTAGAGATCCACAATTCACTATTCAACATAAATTCAATCCGAATATACTGAAGCAGAAAGACATACGCAAACAGCCCAATCGAGTGGTTTGAGGGTCTGCCCCTTCTGCAAGCTCAGCTTGACAATGGCAGCATTTAGGAGGCAACGATATGATGAGATAAAATTTCTGCAACCAGACATACATACATCTAATGGAAGAAACATCTCATATTACATCACTAGTGCCGGAGAGCATGCATTCATGGTATTGCAACTTAAAGCTATAATAATAGGGCATTAAAGAAAGATACCTCAGGAATGATAGCTAGTGCCAAGTTCACACCAACACGAGGACCCTGAGAGATTGAAACAGAGAAATGCGTAACTGTACGAAGGAATTTTAAAGATCTTCCAAAATCACCATCCAACAATTCTTGAACTATTACTGTATGAGTAAAAGGGCACATAAGCAAATTGAACCAAAAAGAGATATTCAAGTGGATGGAAACAATTGAATGAACGAACAATTTAGTATTGGAACTTCCACTCAAGTAGGCAATAAAACTCAACAAGCATCTAGATATTGACTTCCAGTATTCTAATCACATGATGATGAGAATAAGGAAGAACAAATAAACATTATAGCAGCTGAACAAGGAAATCTCTTTAAATTATAGATGTCCTTATATGATTTTCAAATTAGTGGGCTTATATGAATATCTAATTGAAATAGTGATTGATAACAAAGTTGGCAAAAGTGAAATGTCATCTGCCAAATACTATTACCAAAAGTGTTTTATATTTTAGAACAAAGAAATTTTGGTAAAATCAGAACAGAATAATGTCCAAGTTAATGCAGTCCAAGCTCTTATAAGAAACAAAAATTTATTGCAAAATCAAAAAGAACGACATTACACTTTCGCTTTCGCGTCTCTCTAAAATTGCAGAGGGATTAAAAAACCCCAAAGGTGAATTCAATGTAGAAAGATAGAGCAACAGAAACTATGAAGCCATAATTTCATTGTAAAATTAAAAAAAAAAAAACAAAAGATAGAGCAACAGAAAGTAAAGAATTAAGGAGAGGGGAGGAAAAGAGAGAGTAGATCGGAAGCCCCACCGAAAGATTCCGACACCGCATCTGCCATTTCCACCTTCACCATCAAAAAACAAACAAAAGAACAGATGCTATAGTCGAAGGTCAGAAAACCAAATTGCCTTATCAATGTCGGACAATCAAAATTACGAGAGATATTGTTTCTATCTACAAAACCGAAAAGCTCACATGAAAATAGTACCAAATTCCTTGAACCCATACATTTTTGAAGAAAAGTCAAAATTGGGGGAAGGAGATACATACCGACTTCATCAAAATCCTTTAAATGAAACATCGCCGGCGGAGTTTTGATAAAATTAGCGATTCTGACGGATTACGAGCTCGTGCAATCGACTTCAGCTAAAGCACACACAAGATACAACGCCATCAATTGGAAAAAGAAGAAGCAAAACGAGTAGATAGACGAACGCGGAGATGTTAATTTAGGGATTTTGGAAGAAGCATGCGATGTGGGGAGAAAAAAAAATGAGGGGAAAAAACTGCGATACATGTATAGAATTGTATTTATATTCCGGGTTTTCCGGGTCGGGATTCGGGTTGGGTTTCGGGTCATTGGGACGGATATCTCTACGGTAGAGAATATGCACCAAAGTTTTTGCCAAAAATGAAATATTGCTAATGGTGTTATTATTGCTATTGAGCTTTAAGAATTAATTTCATGTCATTATTTCATTAATTAGTTGCCAGAGGTTATTGAGAATTGAAAACTTACTTCTCTTTTTTCGCATTATATAAATCTCCTACATATTCGAAATTTACTTCTCCTTTTTCACAATATATAAATCTCCACATATGAATCCTCAGCAATCCATAATATTTTAATTAATTATAATTGAGAGAAAATAAGATGAGGGATAAATTATTGATTTCTTTAATATCATTTCTGAATTGCTGGCGAGAGGAAATGAAAGAGAAAGAGGAGAGTATGATTTATGAACTCGTGAAATTTTTATAATAAGTGCGTGGTTGTGTAGTGTATTGTACAGCGTTTTTTAAATAAAATATTTTTACTTGTTGTTGGCAGGTTTTAAAAAGTTTCGGGCCATTTTGGCCCGATAAGCCCGGTGGCCCGTATAGGGCCGGCTCAGCCTGATCCGAAAATATGCATTTGGCTCGATGGGCCAGGCCGGGCCCGGCCTGAAGGTTTTGACAGCCTTATCGGTATGATTAGTAAGCGTCTGCTAATGAAATCATTTTATGTTTTCTAAATTGGTGAAGAATTAATGTGGTAGTTGACTTTAGCTTATTCATTGTTCAAGATTACGGCCCAAGGCTAAATCAGCTCACTCAAATCTTGCGTGTCGTAATAAATGAGATGTGAAATCTAGCTATTTTCCCACCCCATGTCATTGTAAATTTTATACAAGACCTCTAAAAAATTGATTCTATTTTAGAGGATCGAAATCTCAAATGCGGGGCAGAGTAACCTCTTTTTTGCTCAAAATAATAAATGGAAGTTCGATTCTTTTTAGATATGAATTTGAGAGGGGAAATGAGATTGATTTTTCTGTGGGATGAATGAGGGATGAGAGGTTGAATTTATAATATAAAAAAAAAACAGGAAAATCGGCTTGTAGCCGTTCGCCAACGTTCGAATTTTTAAATTTCACCCGTTAGGCGCGTGTAAAACACGGGCCTTTAATTTAATTTTTTTTTTTTTGTTTTGTTTTATGGTGGTGCGTGCGCTTCACGCGCTGGCTCGAGCCGGTCTCGCCACCTCAAGCCGGTCTCGAGCCCGCCCACCCCGTAATGCAGCGATCTCCAGTCGCGCCCGTCTCGAGCCCCCTTCGAGACACGGCTTGGAGACTGAGTTATGGATAGCCTAATAATATCAAGATTTTCATCTCCAAAAACGAGAAAAAAATTAAAAAAAAAAAAACCTAGTAATATTAAGATTTTCAAGTCTTTTACTTAGTGCCTACACATATATCTAAGGGGGGTTTATTCAATTCTGACTTTCATTGGACTTTGTAAGTCATTTGAGTTGGGAAGTCTATGGATTTCCATTAGAGTTTCGTATGATTTTGCGGATTTGTATTGGAGTTTTGTTGGAGTTCGCATCGACTTCTGTTGGAGTTGAGAATTCCATCATTCCAGCGAGCGCTGCCACCCAGCGCGCGCTCGCAGTTACGAGCGCCCGCTGGCATCCAGTGATCACTCAAAAATGTTAGCCCCCAAGCAGCAACAGCAACAGTTGCATCTTTGCTATGTATATACACTTGAAATTAATCGTACATATAGGTACACTGGATTAACAATGCAGAAGTCTCAGAATAAACCTCAAAATGGGGAGATGAATGGATCTATTATCAGAGCATTATTTTCTTCATGATGGGGTGGGGGTGGGTGCACACAGCTTTGTCACATGGCATGTGACACTAATTTCTCTCTCTATATATATACGTATAGAACAGACTTCTCTCTCTCTCTCTTGTGTGTATGTAATGAAAGTTTATTACAACAATCTGTTTGTCAAAAGCAGCAAGTTTGGAGGCCAAGATGCGAGACCAAAGCAGAAAAAACCAGTTCTGGACTCTAAAATCTGAGTTCTTGGAGTCATCTCTCGGAGGTGAATGATTTCTAGACCAGCAAGAGAAGAGGAACTCGAGAAGAAGACAAATTGATGAATTGGGTACTTTGCAACTTGAGACTGTATTTAAAACACAACTGTACTGTTAGGCTGCATTCCAAGCGCCGGCTGGCTCCCAGCGCCGGCTAGGATGCCTCAACGACCGCTCGTCCTCACCTAGCGTTGGGGATGCATTGGATTTCAAATCTCATCGATATCGATCGGATTTCATCATGCTTATTTTCTTCATCAAACTCCAACCAAAGTCAATAAGTTAAAAGTCGATGGAATGTTAAATACACCAAGAATTAAGAAATCCAACAGAAGTCGTAATTGAATACGATTTCAAAAGTCCAACAGAAGTTTGGATTGAATACACTCAGATTTCAGAAATTCAACAGAAATATGAATTGAATACACCCAGACTTCTGAAGTCTTTAAAATCCAATGAAAGTCTGGATCAAATACACCCCTAAATATAGTAGATGTCCTATGTACATGACGTTTTGTTGCACGTCGTTTATTACCAAAAATCACGAGAAATGGCGAGGATTGATTGTCGAGTATGAATGACTGTAAATTCACGTGACATGCATATTGTGCATTCTCTGACTGTCTAGAGATTAATAAATATACACTAGCTCCTCATAAATGTGGGAATCGAATGAAAAGAAATGTCTGAGGATTCCTATATTAAATGAAGATTCCCATATTACTCTCTCTCTCTCCCTCTATGAGTATCTAATTACCATACAAAATTTGGGAATATATTTCCAAAAGACGAATTCTTTAGTAGACGTTCTTATTAAAAGTTGGTGTACATATATATTGGCTTCATAAAATTTTCACGCAATATTAAAACATTAAGTATGAAACTTATGCTCCTTGGATTATTTTTCTTTTTTAGCCACTTAATCTGATGTTTTCTTTTTTAGACATATTTTTACTTTTTACCTTTAAAAGTTAAATATTTTATTTTTTTACCTTTAAAAGTTCAATATATTTACTTCTATCTACTTTATCTAAATTCTTATATATTTCTTTTAATTATTGTATTGTCCGACCCCTAGTTAACGTTATCTAAGAGCTAGTGTCGAATAATTTCTCTGACTAGTGACTCCTGTATTGTTGGAACGGTTCTATCACAACTTCAGTTGAAGTCTTCAGAACAAAATTTTATTTAAAGGTAATTAAATTAAACCGAATCTAATCCACTTAATGATAATATTTTTTTTTCTGTAAAAAAATGTTGGCAGGAAACTAGTTGCAACTAAATTAATATAGCACTTCCAAGATTAACAATACTAGCTTGTTTTATCCCACTAATTTTTTGCCACTTTATACCTCCAAAGGCCAAAAAAGTTTTAAAATGATCGATAAGATATCGCTTTATGATGGTCTAGTTGGTCGAATATTTGATGAATTATATTTTCATCAATACATTTCCTAAATCTAGTCCATGTTTTATAAACAAAATTGGATAGTACGATGGTAATTTTGTTTTTTATATTGCTAAATTATACTTTACTTTAGAACTTAAATTACTTAATCTAAGCCAGAACTCAATTTTAAGTTTAAAAAAATCGAATAGAACTCAAGTGACATGCATGTCGTCAAGTAGATGAAGTATCTAATTAAATTTACTTTACTCGTCATTTTAGCCTCGTGGATTATGTATATCTATATATATCTCTTGATATTAATCTCCGCAAATTTTGAAAAGGTAATTAAAATTGACTCAAATTGTTCTTATTGTCTTTTTTTTTATATCGTGGGAACCTGCAATCGCTACCTTCGGCGCGCACTGGGTAAACCCTCGTCCCTTGTGCAGTATTATTCTTATTGTCTGATGTCATGTCCTGGGTCATATATATCATCTTAATAAAGATTATATCTAAACTACGGTCACTAACCTGATACTAATTACTAGTACATTATCTTAAAGCTTCGATCAAGCTAATTCTGGTAAATACTAATATTAGTATGAAGAAATATCTGAATGCCACGGATTTTGTTAGTTCTTATTAAGATTAAAGTTTTAATGGGAATATAAATTTGAAGTATTGAATTGAGAAATTTTACGTATCCTAGCTATATCAATATATGAATATTAAAAACAAAATTGTGGGCGTGCGTGAGAGAGAACGAGTTTAGATAAATCAAATCGCAATAATATATAGAAGGAAATGAACGGGGGGGGGGGGAGGGGGGGGTGTGTGGAACTCCAGACTTAATAATTGTTGTCAATAATTTATTTATGAGTATGACTTGCATGCGGCAGGTTGCATTTGCCCTGCCATCAGGTCGGGTCGGGTCGACCCGGTCAATTTGGATTTGACCAGTTGATCCGGTCAAAGTTTTTTTTTTTTTCGTCTCCGCCTTCTGCTCTGATTTTACGGTTCCGCCTTCGCTCCGATTACTAATATAAAGATAATCGGCGGGCAACAATTTGAACATTTTCGGCTCGCTTCGAGGCCTTCCTCTCCCCTCGCTCGAATCTTGACCAAAGAAGAAGCGGCAAACAAAAAAACGAAAAGACAAACAAAAAAAAAGTGGAAAGAAATAGATTTTAAAAAATAAAAATAAATAAAAGCTGAAAATTAAAAAAAAAAACAGAAAACAGTAAAGCAGCAGAAAACAGGAAAAAATAAAAATAAAAAAATAGGTGCGTGTAATACACGCGCCCGCCGCATAGCATGCGACGGGTCGCATATAAGCTTTTGTGTTTATTTTCATTTCATGCAAAAATATGATGGAACTCATTGTGATTGGTGCTACCCATTGAGTTATATGTGGGAAGAAGAACTACTTTGGACATCATTTTTCTAAATTATTTGAATGTGGAAATGAAAATTAGGGCCACATTCACTGTTGTAGTTTTAACTTAAGATTCCATTTTTGAATAATGCTGTTGAAGAATGTTATCTGCATATTCATAATGAAATAACACATACTTCGTGTGAGGCCAGCCACACATACATCCATAGTGCCCATTTTAAAATTATGTGTGGTTTGACTTAATAATCATGTGTTCGATGAGGTCTTTTCTGTGATGCATGGTTTATTCATATGATCAACTTTTTTGTTACTTTAATATTAAATTTTAAAAATTACGACACGATGAATCGATTTAAGATCTAGTTTAGTGCTGAGTATTAATATCATGCTTAAATGGTTGTTAAAATTTCCATCAAAATGTGTCACTGTTTGTTTCATTCTATTTGAGGTCATCTATCTCGCTCACTTCTTAGTGCCGCCTATTACTCTAGTATTATTAGTATTTTTTTATTTTATTTTTCAATTCAGTAACTTAGATTTCAATTTAATTTTTATTTATGGGTCAATAATTATATCATAGAAAGAAACCGTACACAATTTCAGTTATATCATAGGCTTGATATAACTGAATACATGCAGATTTACTTGTATTAGTACATCTTTATCATCATAGCGATATTGATCTCACAAAGGGATTTAATTTTATGATAATAATATTGCAATTAATTTTCTCACATCTTTTTATGCACAAGACATACCATCAAATCTTATAGCCTTGTAATAAGCTTTTTTTATATAAATAAATCTGATATATGCAATTTGAGATACTCAAACTTTTTCTGGCTGAGCATATCATAGTCAAATAATCTCGAGTCTGCTCGCATAACATGCTAAAAGAAATTTGTACAAGGCAAACTTAAACTTCATAATTTCTTAACAAGCCGAGTTCGATCTTACCGAAACAAAATAAATAAATAAACTTGAATAGTGCTCGAGCCCAATAATTTCTTAACGGGCCCGCCTAAGTAAGGTTATTCGCACGGGTCATGTGATATAGTCGAACATTATAAACTGAATAAAATTTAATATAACCATTGGAATTGCGAATAAAAATATTTATATTTTTAACGAGTACTCGAATTTAATCATTTACGATTCAAAAATAATTGTTATATTATATTATATAAATAAAGATAGGGTGATATGTGTTTAATTGAAAGAAATGTGGTAGTGGCCGACAACCACGGTTCTCCTTCCCATTTATGGATTGAGACAATAAATTTTATCCTTTAACCGGGATGCTCTAAACTAAACAAATTAAATTAAATTAATCCAATCCTTTTTTCTTTTCAATTACTTGAGAATCCCTTTCTGTTTTTTGCCAATGGCTATTAATACCTTGCAAATCATTATATTATATTATATTATATTACTAAAAGGAAAACGATTCTTGCTTTGAAAAAATCTTACGTGGCACCCCTTATATTCTTTTATTCATATTTATCTAAATTCTCAAATTTTTAAATTTTTAAATGTAAAATAATAAATTTTAAATATTTATACTAAAATCTTGTGTCTCTCATCGGTTTCTCAATGAAACTTTACCTATTGAAAAGCTTATAAATACCTAGAATCAATATGTATTTTCTCATCTTTTGCTCCACCAGTTTTATTTGGCCAATTTATTTATTAATCGGCCGAATAAATAACTATATTTTGTAGTTTAATTTAATTTAATTTGATCAATTTATTAATTGGTTGAATAGATAATTATTTTTTTGTTGACATAATAAATGGTTACAAAATAGTTTGGATAATTTATTGATTAACCGAATTAAAATTGGAAATAGTCTAATATTTTTTATTTAATTTGATAAAAAATAAGTAATTTCTAAGTTGTCAATGAATTAGGTAGATGAGTCAATTCCCAACTGACGGGTACCTCAACTCGGGATCCCACGTGACACATTTTCATTCTTTATTCTTATTAATTTTAAAATTTTCATTTTATCCATTTTTTCATGTATTTTCTAAAATCTAGAATCGTCATAAATTGTGCATTTATAAATCAAAATCGTGGTCAACGGGTCAATTATGACCCGAAACCGTGACGGTAGACGAGCCAATTTCCAACCGACACTCGAGAAATTTTTCATTTTATGTTTTTTTTCCCATGAATTTTCTAAAATCTATAATCGTCATCCATGAAATAATTTTTACGTTATTTGTAGTTGGGTTTCCAGCTTTGCATAATTTATAATTTTAATTAACGAATATTACAATACGATTAAGGACGATAACGAATAGTACAATCATTATTTTTATTAAATTTTTGGATCTATATAAATTCTAAATAAATATTATAAATTACGCACTTATAAATCAGAGTCATGTTCAGCGGGCCACTTCCAACGCAAAATTGTGGCGGTAGACTAATATACGGATTTTTTTCAGAAAGGAACACAAATGACTAATTTTTTAATCGAATTTTAAACAAGTACGAGTATATAAATTTCAAACAAGTTTGAATAATCCTAAACACATCATCTCAAATTGTTTGATTAATCGTCTCCGTTGGAAAACGTAGAATATGTAGGAAAATTGGCAGAAAAATTACTAATGATTTTTCAACGAGTCAATTCCGACCAATAATCATGCGCGTAGATGGGCCAATTTTGTACTTGCGGGACAACTTTTTTAATTTACTATATAATTTTGAACTCATAAAATTAAAAATATTTATGGTCAACTTTTATCTTATATCATTGACTAAATAATTTTAGTATCACAATCATTCCACATAAAGTTTTGTAAAAAGGAAAAACTACCAAGTACACAGTGAAACAATTCTTGAAGTTATATTCTCAGTTAAAAAAGTTATTCTCGGAGCTGGTAAAAAAGAAAACGAATGTCATCATTTATTCTTCTATGAATATATTTGGAAGATGATTATTTATATAATACTACAATTTATAATTAAACTTTTATTTATTAAATATTGTGTGAATATTTTTGAAATATAGTTATTTATATAATTAAATATTAATTTCAGGTAAAAAGAAAACAAATGTCATCATTAATTTTTTTGTGAATATATTTGGAAGATGATTATTTATATAATTTAAAATCAGTATTGTAGTCAATAGGCCGGTTCCAAGTCGAAACCGTCGGGGTAGACGGGATGATTGTGAAGCGGTGGTTTAACTTTTTTTTTTTTCTTAATCTTGTGTTGAATTCATAATGTGGGGTATTTAGGGTCACTTTCATCTTATAGACAATCTCAACATCTGTAGTATTATTCGCTATCTATATATCTCTTCTCTCTCTCCCTACCCGCTCCTTCCCTTGCCTCTTTTTCTTCATAAAAATCTAAAAAATTAAGTTTAAGAGTCGTTTTCCTTTGAGAGAGAAATATATTTTCGCCCACATCAGTTTTGTAGAAGAACAGAGCTTTAACAATTATCGAAAGTAATAAGAATATATAATATTAGTTATAATTTTTAACAAACATAATTATATGGGTTTGAGACGTAAACATGTGGTAAAATTACTTTTTAATTGAATTTGAAATGTGTTCAAGGGATATAAATTCTAAGCGAGTTTAGTAGATTGCATAATCGAATTATTTAATGCTAAAATAATTAACAAATAATATTTTTTTAATCTATCACATATTAATACTATTTAATAATTTTATTAATTTTTATAATTTCCCGTCGATTTTCGACGGATTGTACGCTAGTTTTAATAAGTTTACATTAGAAAAAAATTCTATTTCATTTAGTGGGGAATGTTAAGAGTACCTCATATGTTATTCATTGTAATGATGAACGGCATCACTAAATTAGTACACTTTTTAACGCATTTATATTGTCATTTTTTTCTTATTCGGGTGACTCACTTATTACTGCCATTTTTTAAATAAGAAAAGTTTTAAACCTTTAAATCCTTCAAATTGATGAGATACTCACTTTCTATCTTTTATCTTTATTCTTAATCTCTGTGTCGAACAATAACATGACAATTTCATTGGTAAAAGAGAATATAATATATGGGAAAAATTTATTATACCCACATTGAGAATTTGAGATGTGTAAACTTAAAAATACCCACCTCTCTTAAAATCAATATTTTTACCCATGGACCCACCAAATGTCAAAGATCACTACCTTTTTGTCAAATCTCCTTAAAAACTATACGTTTAAAAAACTGAAAAAAAAAAAACATTGACAGTCGGCCTATATACCCGCTCGATTAATTTATACATGTTAATTATATTAAATTCCGCTCGAGATAGTGTAATGTACTCTAAATCCCGCTCGAGCGGGATATAGATTTATCGAGCGGGAAATTATTGTTTGAGCGTATGAATAAGTTATACATGTTAAGCATATGAAATCTCGCTCGGTAAATTCATGATAAAATAAATCCCGCTCGAGCGGGATTTGACACTTGTCGAGTGAGATTTCATTATAACCACGCGGGATCATCATTTAGGTTACTTTAATGATGATTCATTATTTTTCGAATGAATACTGCACGCTACTTAATCCCTATATGAGTAAAAAAATAATTAAAAATATTATTATTGCATAATAATTGTCAAATAATCACAAAATTATTACATAATCATGACTGATTACACACAATATCATATATATATATATATATATATATGGAAGAGATCAAATAGAAATATATTCATATATGTTAACTAAAAATAAATCTTGAGCATCCATTTAAATACATCTAGGGTATAGATTAATGTTGATCGTTAATGTGTTTTTTCGCTCACTTTTTAACTGATAAGGGCATATTAGTATCTCCACATATTTGCAGTAACCGCCACGTCCTTTATTTGTGGATGAGATGAATGCTTTTAATTTTATTTTTTTAGTATGATATATTTTATATTCTCGGTAGTTTATGAACAAATATATTTAATTCTAATTTTGTTTTAAATTCAGTTATATTTTTGAATTGTATTCTTTTTATCTGTCATTATAAGTTATGAGTCATTTTCATCAAGAATAGTCATTTTTATTATTGTTTATTAAAATATCTTTTATTGCATATTATGTATTGTGTTATTGTTTCCTACTATTATATATACTTTTGCACATTATATCTTAATATATTGATTTTTTTATTGCTTATTATAGCATTTTTTATTGTATATTATATAGTTACTGTCGTTATTTTTTTATTGTATATTTTGGATTGTGTTAAGGTTTCTTTTTTATATATATCATTGCACTTTATATGTTAGCATATTGTTTTTTGTTGCTTTTGTGTGTTTTCGTTTATTTGTGGTGATATAAAATCAGGAATAACTAGTTTATTGAATGGTATTCTTCATTACTTTCTAAGTTCCGACGCAATTTTAATAATCATTGTTTCTCCTTTTTTTTTAATGTAAATTATGAGATTTCACGATTTTATTTTGGAGAACATAAACTATATTTTTGGGATGGATCTCTAAATAATAGCTAGAGAGATCACGAGTTCTAAAGGTGAGATATATGAAAATTACTGAGTTGCCTCGTGCGAGAGAAAAATAATTTTTTTTTTTTTTTTTGAAAAGAAAGATAAACTTCATTAATCACTCAGAATCATATCTTACAATATCAGAAAGCCATGACGGCAGGATGCCATGCCACACCATGGTAGACTCTAAACTTCGAGCAATCTTAGCGAGCTCATGAGCCACCTTATTAGCCTCTCTACGAACATGTCTAACAGAAACAACATTAATCTCTTTAACGGCTACAAAAAAATCAAACAAGTCCTCATATAGCACACTCGACGCTTCATTTTCTTCCTCAATAGCTAGAACTGCCAACAACGAGTCTGAGTAAACCTCCACTGGCGATATGTTCTCTTCCACACAATAGCAAATTTCATGCATAATCGCCTTAAGTTCCCCATGCAAGATCGTGGACGACATTATTATGGGTTTTGCTAAAGCAAAAACAACTCTGCCACCATCATCTCTTAAAATAGCTCCCACACCACCTCTTCTTCTAATATCATCTGCTAAATAATCCACATCTAACCTATATCGCCCAGGTTGCGGTTTTTCCCACTTCTCTTTACCCTCCGCTGGCAATATACGCTTTGTTAATGCGGCCTGTTGTTTAGCAACAAGGTAGCTATTGATATATGACTCACATTCTTTTCCAAGATCATTCCAATGCCATCTTTGGTCCTTGTGTTTGTCCGCACAAAGTGCCTTCCACACAAGCCATAAGCCCACAATCCATTGCTCAAAATACTCTCTTTGAACACCATTCTGCATTGCTCCACCTATTTCCCAAATATTGCAGCCTTCCCACATTTTTAAAATATGCCAGAACTCCAACCCACTCCAATAATGCCTGATCTTATCGCAGAAAATAAGTACATGAGTTGTTGAGCCCCAGTCCTTCTTACACCACTTACAACGACCACGGCCAGGTACATGATGCTTGTATAAATTCAACTCTGTCGGGATAATATTCCGGAACACTCTCCAAGCAAAAATTTTTATGCGTTGGGGCAAATCAAAGCTCCATAGATATTTCCACCACCGAACATTTCCATCTTCAGAACAGGAACCCTCTGACTCAAAATATTTCGATACTACTAGATAACCCGATTTGACAGAATACTCACCTTTAGAGTCAAATTTCCAATAGCGTCAATCAATAGCTTTGTAACTAGCTCTCTCTACTCTCATCACTGCTTCCAACTCAACATGTAATAACATCTTTTCCAACTTCTCCCTGACCCATTCGCCATCTTCATTCATCAAGTCTGCTACTCGAACATTCTCATTCCCTGTTTGCGTTTGCATCAATTTTCCATTGTTGAATTTTGGAAGCCAAGCATCTTCGAACACTCTTATTTCTTTTCCACTACCTTCTTTTCATAATAATCCCTTTGTCAATAACTCTTTCCCCCACATCATAGATCTCCAAACAAACGAGCAGTTACTCCTCACCCGAGCATCCATGACATCATGATCTGAAAAATATTTAGCTTTCAACAATCTAGCCACCAATGAATGAGGATATTTTACCACCCTCCACACTTGTTTAGCAAGCAAAGCTTGATTGAAATCAATTATGCTTCGGAATCCCATCCCGCCTTTACTCTTTGGCCTACATAAATCCTTCCAAGTAGTCCAGTGCAGATGCTTCTCCTTTTCCTTGTCGCCCCACCAAAATCTCGCACAAACTCGTTCTATATCATGGCAAATGGTAGTCGGAATTCTGAAACAAGCCATTGTGTACGTGGGAATAGATTGAATAACGGATTTCAGTAGCACTTCTTTACCCCCAACAGAAAAGCTCTTATTCATCCACCCATGTACTCTCTTCATTACTCTCTCAGTTAGGAAATCAAACTGTAAACGTCTTTTCCTAATCATAAAATGTAGGCAGACCGAGATATATAGAATGACTTTGGACTACTTTAACTCCAAAAATTTAATTAGGCAGTTTTTCAACAATATCTTGTTTGATCTAAACCCTACAAATGGATTGAATCAATAGTCTATAATCATTTTTAGTTAACACAAGGGGATCATTTTCTAATATAACCATTCCCTATATATATAGAGAGAGAGGGAGTGGTTCACATGAAAACTTATTCCCATGAGTTAACTAGTAGCCAATTATTAAATATTGATTTCATCAAATCTAAGGTTGAAGTTTAAAATCAATAAATAGAAAATGAACAGTGCAAAATATCAAATAAGTTGTTGTATCTATCTTGTAGGGGTAGATCAGATCAGATCTTCTATTACATTCAGTGTTGCATCTCCTATTGCATTAACAAGGGAACGACATGTGGCATGACTAAGGGTTCAAGATTTAGGGTATATATTTTCCTTATATATACCCTAAATCTTGAACCCTTAGTCATGCCACGTGTCGTTCCCTTATTAATGCAGTAGGAGATGCAACATGGAAAGACAATAGAGGATCTCATTATTCACTCACTAAATTTTCGGCAGCAAAATAGGGTTTCAATCACGATTCCCTACCAAATAAAATCCAATCATAAAATAAAATTTACATGCATTCCGTAATCTTCTTCATCAAATGCAGTAGCCACTAGATAAAAAAAAATATTAAATATTTCTTTTGTTGAAATAATCTACGAATATTTTTATACTTACAAAAAATAAATTGCAATATTTTATAGAAAGTAAGCCATACTTAAGCATTTAATAAGCAACACTTTGATACAAATTAAGCAATATTTATGCAATAGGTATTAAAAATAATCCAGTGTTTTTAATAGTTAGTAATTTACACTGCAATCTTTTAATAGAAATTAAGCAATACTTAGATATTTAATAAGCAACAATTGTACAGTAGATATTAACATAATTCTATACTTTTAATACTTAAAAATTTAGTTATGTAATATTTTTATAAAATTTAAGCAATACATAGGAATTTAATAAGCAATGCTTTTATTGAAGGTAAGCAATATTTATACAGTAGTATTTAAAATAATTCAATACTTTTAATACTTTAAAATTTAGTATATGCAATATTTTTATAGAAAGTAAGCAATATTTAAGCATATAATATGCAATAATCATATATAAGATAAGCAATACTAAAACAATGTGTAGTGAAATCAATAAAACCAGAAAACGTATGAAATAAACCATAGAGAAATTATTTATGAAGATGAAACCGATGCAGAAATAATATAAAATAATTAGGACTGAAAAAGAATTAGCTGGAATCATTAAATATATCCCCACGAATCAAGGACCCAGGAGGTTACAACTTAATGATTAAATTACATTATTATCCCTAATTTTATAAAATGGTATACGAATATATGAAATACGATAGACTAATCTCCTCCATAGATCAAAATAAAGGACGGTCAAGATAAGGTTTTAGGTTTACGCATGGGGAGAAGTTTTTATTTGAACCTCCTCTATATTATATATATATATAGGGATGAGTTCCCATGTAAAATTCCTTTAATGTAAGAAATAAGAAGTATTTTAGACTACTGATTATCTTATAATAGATGGTCCAAATTTAAAATCAAACCCACAAATTTCGTTGACCACGTTTTCTTTTTCATATAAAAAGGGTATAATTGAAAGAGAAAAAAATGTCTTCCACTACTCCATAAAATTAGCGATAATAATGGAATTTGGTGAAATTAATCAAACACAATTATTAATCTTTCCAAAGATGCCGATAAATTGAAAATCAGTTAATGATTTGTATATTTTAATTTAATCTATATAATACATTTATATTTCCCAAATAGTGCACTACAAACTTTTATATAATGCATTGTATTCTTTTAATGCACTAAATAATAATATAAGACAAATTTTTATCAATGCATCATGAAATTGACCATAATTGGGTAGTCGAATTCGAGAGGGTACATAATAAAAAACAAAATCTTCCCAAATATCTACAACTAAAGCAACGATTATGAATATTCCAAACCAATTTTAATAATGCACCATAAAATATTATTTGCATTATATTTCTTAATTATTTTACAATGTATAATATATTCTTAATTAATACATATAATGCATTAAATGCATTATAATTCAAAATTGTTTTTAGTAGTGCATTATTAAATTTTGTATAATACATTAAAGAGTATTTGATAATGCATTAATAGAGAGACAAATATATAAAATACGTTCCTACCTGGTAATTTGTCCTCATAAAAAAAATCTACAAGAAATGAATATGAAATAAATAAAATAATATGTTAGATATTAGGAGAGGAGTGCATATACGAGAGTGGATCTTAAAAAGGAAGAAAAGAAAATAAGTGAGTGAGTAGTTATGATGACATAATTAAAATAATTAAATCAAATCAAGTCTCCTAAATTTAAGGTAGAAACCGTACGTAGTCAGTTACACGGAAAAAATACTAAACTAGCCCTCCCGTCTATATAACTAAATAAAATATGATAAATATTCTAAAATAAATATTGACCATTAATTACACAAAATAGATGATTAGGATCACTTCTTATTTTTTACGGGAAGAGAGATTTACATATGATCTCTTCCCTATATATATATATAAAAGGATAAGATTAGGTGAAAACCATATCCTATATGAAAACTAGAAACTTATATTGACTATTCATAATGATATAATCAATGGCCAAGATTTAAAATGCATGCAATTGTTATTTGTTTTACAATTAACATACAGATAGTGCTATTTGGACATACTATGTCCAGACATACGATGGTAAAAATAGGGGTTCGACGGAATTTTTTAACTAATGATTTAATTTCATAGTTTTGATAGTTTGATTATTAATAAACATACTCTTTTTAAATTTTAATTATAAAGTTTCGTCCCAATTTAAATAAACAAGTTTAGGAGTTGGGTGTGATGAGAGTAAAATTTGGAAGCGGATGTGGATGAGATCGATATTTCGAAAGGGAATATGAGTAGGAAATAAATTTTAAAGACAATCGGACAATTTTTTTCCTATTTCAAGCACATATGTCCAGACATAGTATGTTTCGAATAAAATTATTATTAACATAAATAAACGAGAAGGATAAATCTGTACAATATTTTAACCCATATCCACCTCATCCATAAATTACGGCATAAATCACTCATTCGACCAATTACTAATTAACCAAAACACAAAAATACTTATTCCTCTTACTCGGCCTTCTAAAAAGAACAACAAATGCACGCAAATTCAATTAATTCATCAGTTAAAGAATTATAGCTTTTTCATTGCTTCTGAAACTACATTATATCTTTTTTCAATGTTTCCTCTTAAAGCAAAATGTTATTCATTCGAATATATCAAAACAATATTATATGACAACACAAGCATTATACTTGATGTTAAACAATATTATTTTGTAAAGTAAAATATTGCACGAAATTTTATTAAAAGGAAGAAACTTAATATTAAGATGTACCAAACATTATAAAATGGCAACCGAAACATTATAATTCAAAGTTTAAAATATTACTATTTATCTTGAAGGAAGAAGCTTAGTTGTAAGATATACGAAACATTATAATTATTATTCAAGAACTTTATATTGTACACTAAATAAATTACAATAATATCAATGGAAGAAACACGTACCGTAATATACATTAACCAATATGGTATGACAAATAAAGCATTATTTTGAAAGTAGTGTAACAGCCCGCTACTCGGTCTATGCAGATAATCGGACTGTTACTTGGAACTGTACAATAAATCATTGACTTTACAAATTGACTTTACAAAAAGATAGTAATACAAAAAGTCTTGGCTTCAAGGAAATAGAGGAAACTTCGTCAACTTATCTTCATTACCCTAGCTTGATTGTCTTGGAGTCAAAGTATAAGGACTTTGACCCCGCACTGCGGAAACGTTGATTGAGACCAACCGCGATCGGTTAGGTTGAAGCATGAAGAAAGATAGACGTCGATGAGTTTGTACTTGGGATTAAACATATAAACATACATTTGAAGGAAAGGGGAGATGACGATCCGAATGATCATCATCTAAAACAACTCCGATGCCAACACACTTCCATCTCGTCTGTCACTCAACCTGCTTTGAAAAGAAAATATTTTTGGGTTGAGTACTTTGGTACTATGTGATGTCCGTGCCCCTTTTGGAAAAATGTTTTGCAAAAACATTTGAAAGATATAGTATGCTCACATTCATATATAAGGGATATGTTTGAAAAGAACATATTTTATCCCATGCATATGCGAAAACATTTTATCATAACTTTGTCAGCACTTAACTCACCTACCGTGTTACCTTCCCCGGTTCTTCGAGTGGGGAGCCAATCCCACTCTCCGAACCTTCATAAGAACCTTGTGCGCACTATCTTGGGGTGATCGGATCCCAAGGCCGATCGTAATAATATTTGGCATAAAGCACATTCATAATGGTAAATACGAGTAGATAGCATAAAACATTTTACCATGCATATCACTTTTTCATAGAAAGCCGATAGGGCTTATTAACCCGAAATGTTACCTCCGTGGGGCTTATAACCCACAGTTTGAAAATAGGAACCCACCTCTTGTCCTTGTCGTATGTGGAGTATCCTCTTGCGTCCCTAATACTTGGTGTCTCCTACAAGACAATCTATATACTTAGGCATTTATACTAGACAAGGTTAATTATCCTATTTTAACCTAAACGTCAACCTATTCCCGGTCTTTATCATTTGGAGTTGAGAATCCATCAAGGCATCGCCTTGAGGTTTTAACTTAGAGAAATTGGATCAATGATCCTTTGTTTAAAACATGCATACTAGATCGTTATTCAAAACTTGATTTTGAAAACCATGTCGTGCCATGATATGTCATGTCATGCTTCATCATGATTTATATAAATATGCATGTCACATTATTCATCATGTAAATCATTCATGCTATACTTATGCAATTAACGCATGCATACATGTCATATCTTTAATCATGTCATACTTTAGCATATATACTTAAGCAATTAAGCACATATAGCATCATATAACTTAGTTAGTAAATTTTAATTAATTAACTATCATCATTAGCTAAGCCATGAACAATTGATCATATAATAGCACGTCATTAAGCTTGGATAATTAATCTAATCATGATTAATTAATCACATAATTAATATTTTAATTAATTAATTAATTAGCTTACGTTAATCAACATACTTAAGCACACTATACTTAATCAAATCATGTCACATAAGTACATGTTAATCATCATGCCATATAGTCATACTTATACATACACATTGTTCATATAACATGCATCGTATAAATGTCGCATTATCAATTACTTAGTTATTTAACTTTAATTAATTAACATTAGTGGGTCAAGGACCCTTGACTAATTTAACTTAGACAAATTAATTAAACACATAAGTCATGTATAGCCCGTAGGCCCACTTAACAAGCCCAAATATTTTAATGGATCTCAATTGGACAAATAAGAGCACACATGACCAAAGGCATAAGGGCCTAAACTTAACACATTTAATCAATTAATAAATTGGGCCCAACACTTTAAATCCTACTTGCCCAATCCAACATACAAGTCCATTAGGACATAATTAAAAAGGTTCAACTTCATTTACTTAAAAAATAGGCAATTAATTTATAAAAATCATTTAGAAATTAATAATTTATATACTTGTCTCAGGAAATATATGTATATATTATTTTATGAAAAGTATTTTTATAAAATAAAAATTATAAAAATAATTTTTAAAATATTATTTTATTACATAAAAACTCAATCGGGCTTCGTAAAAATAGCAAATGACCTTCGGTCGATTCGCTCCTTTGACACAACGTAGTATATTGACCAAATTAACATTTCAGTATTATGGAAATCATTTTACAAACTCCTAACTTCATCAAAAACACGATTTTGGGCAGATTCATTAGTAAACATTTTCTGAAATTCTTTCCGAAAATTTCTGCACAAGGATTTTATTCAAAAATTCATAGAGGATGTATCACGATGAAAAATCAACTTCTTTATACCTCTGGAAACCTTGAGATGTATATTTTATGATTATAAAAAGAAAAGCACATGAATATGAAAGGTTGTATACGAAAGTAAGACTTTTGTTTATATACAATTGATATTTATTTCACTATAATTCTTCTATCTGAAATGTTTATTATTTCATATTAATTATTTGTCCAATTATCTCAATATTAAAGATTATATAATGTGTTGTAGATCACAAAAGATTATATAATCGGCATCTTATGAGATATAAACTAATATTCACAATCGAGACAACTTGGACGAGTTGTTGGTTTAGATTGTAGCATAATAGTATTAAATAGTTTATCTTGACTATTTATTTATGCTGGTACATTAATCGTATTGAAAGGATCACAGTGAGATTAATTCTTTGTTCTGACTTAATAAGAATTAAAGATCTCCGTGACTTACATAGTCTTAACCTCAATTGGGCTTATCAGTATGAATAAATGTCTGACTATTGCTTTGATCTATTATAAATGAGAACTTGATAGTGGTTCAAAATTTCATATTTTGGGCAGTGACAATTCTTATTTGATATTGATAGAGCTGCAATAAGGATCCGTGAACTATGAATAATGGGATGATGATATCTTCTCGAGGAACTTAATAAGTTTATTATACTAAGCCCTGCAGGTGAAATTAGTTCCAGTATAATAATAAGTTTAAGTGGTAGCACTCGAGATAATTATTTATTAGTAAATAAATAATTGATTAATTAATTGTTGTCAGAAGTATTTAATTAATTAATGGATATGATAATCTTAAACACGGAGATTAATTAAGTCTAATACTAGCCCAGGCTCAACTAAATAAATAAGAGGGTAAGTCAGTATTAATTCTTTAGTGGAATGAATTAATATTTATATCTGATTTATATTTTTGGGCTGAATAGATTAAATCAGATATTATCGGGCCAATCTTATTTAAGCTAGTAGATCCCTGAACTAGCCCAATGGCCTGCATCTCTAAGTGGGCTAGGCGCCTCTTTCTCCTACGGCCCGTAAGGGTTGTCTAGGTTTTAATGAATGTGAACAGTTATTTATCTATAAATACAAGGCTTATAAGACTCATTACTTACTTGCATTTTAAGCAACTAAAACCTAGAGTGAGAGAGAGAAAACCGGCGCCCCCTACTGTGAGAGAGAGAGTTTGACGTCGATCCCATCCATCATCGTACTCTAGCCGGGAACAGTTCGGAAGGTCAACTCTAGAGTCGTTGTGCATCAAATTTGCAGGTATTCCGAATAAACATCCTATAATTGTAATTAAATTCATAGGAGCATGTTAGGTATGGATTTTGTATGTGTTTGTTAGATATCCATAACTGATCCATGAGTGAAAATGAATCGGTTTTCAATAATCGGTTCCAATAGAATATTGAGGAATCATGGAGATATTGGCTGGGAAGTGAAACTGTCAAAACAGGGCAATGGCAAAGATCAGTTTGTAGAGCGCTTTTCATTCGATGAGAAATTCTGAAATTTTGATATGTTATACTATACATCAAGAGCTACAACATGTTAAAATTTCAAGTCAATCGGAGTTCATTTGATGGGGATTTTAGCTCCTGCCCTAATTCGATTTTATAAAGATCATGCTGAAAAATTGTAACACTTATAGAACTAACATATTTGAACATCAAGCTTTATAAATCAAATATATAAGCCCTAGATCTACTCATAGATCATGCTTATGACATAAATATCATAGATCGAAAGCTAAACTTAACATGCAATCCATCTAGAGCATACATGGTGCATAGAAATGCATAGATCTCAAGAAATCAAGCAACAATCATCAATTAACTTAGACATCTAAGGGTTATACATCTCTCTTTTGGCTTTCTTCATGCTTCAAAACTCACTTGCAATCACATACACACCATCTAACATGCATTTCTTAGAATAAGAAGAAGATTAAGGAAGTAGGAAAAAATTGAAGGTCAAACATTATACCTAGCTTTCCCTCTTTCTCTCCCTCACTTTTGGTTCCCCCTCTTCCATGATCTTCTAGATCCTTAGTCATGCTCATCTTCATCTCCTTAAGCTCTCTTAGATGGTGAAGAAATGGTAGTGGTGATGGGGAAAAAATGATGGAGGAATGGAGGAAATGGAGGTATGGAGCTTGAACAATAACGGAGTTAAGTGTAGGTGGGTAAGATGAAGTGTGAGTGAGGGAGTTGTCACTGGCAAGAAGGGTTAATAATGATGGGAAGTGATGACTTGCTTGTGGAGAGGAGAGAGGGTGAAGAAAAAGAAAGACATGCATTGGTGGGTTTGAAATGGATGTTGAAGATGGGGGTGTAGGGTAATGATGATAGTAGAGTGGGGAATAAAATATGGTAAGATCTCTCTCCCTCTTCCTCTCTTGTTCGATCTCTCTCTCTTTCTCTCACTCTCTCTTTCTTTTATTTTATTCAACGCACTTGCAAGGTTCCAACATGTAATATTTATTCTAGCATTTGTCTTATGCTAGTAACTCACTTGCAAACAATTATTCACACATAGATAATGCACACTCATGATCACGTGTTATTCATCTCTTTAAATTATCCAAGTACGATTCTTTTGATCGATGCCTAGTCTATTTGATCGGGCTAATGAATTTATCAGCAAATAAATGTTTATGCTCGAATAAAATATATTATGAAAATAAATCATGTAACGTGTCATGCTTATGCTTGTGCTCATTTGTAAATGTGAGGAATGCATTTATTTGAAATCGCAAATCGAAAACTCTTTTCACTTTATAAACAAAGTCGTAATCTTATCAATAAAAGAATATTATTTTCTTTTAAAACTCCGGGAATGATGACCTATCTTAAAAAATTTAATTTACTCGAGTTTTTTTCTATACCGATTTTGCAGGATATTTCATAGAGAACATTATACGGTACAGTAAAATAATTTGCAGAATTATTGATATAGCATCAATGGAGCATTATAGCTTAAATATATTTTCTAATGCTAAAAAATAATAATGATAATGCTTATGTAAATTAATTACATTTTCAGTAAAATATAATAATCACTAAATTATTAAATAAATTAATATTGCGAAAATGTATGAAAGTTTACCTATTAAAACAAACCATAAAGGTTGAACATAAAATCTACTGTTATTGAAATGAAAATAAACTAAATATAAAATAAAACATCCGCCTACAAAAACAAAATCTCAAAAATGTAACGGTGCATGATATGTTCAAAATATGGACACCTATCATTAAGGAAAATAAAACGTCAAATACATCCCCCCACCTTTTTACACGTCTAATAAACAAATCATCAAGATAAGTCAATTGAATCTCATCCGTTAATTATAATATGATAATGTTTTAGATATGATTTCTAATTTTTACATAGAGCATGATTTTTATTTGATCCACCTACTATATATATATATATGCGCGCGATGGTATTATAGTACATATAAGTTTAGAGGCGTTAACATAAATGGGAGCTGTTGTCCACACTTTTTTTGTCGTGTTAAATGTTCTCATTCTAGTAAGGAGTATTTAATACAGCTCCCCATCATTGTTTAGTTTGTATACTTCAATATAAATCTAATAATTTTCGATACAACACGATATAAGTCTTATTGGATTCGAGTTTTTATCGAATTGACTCGATAAGAACCTGAAAATTTGAAGTTGCATTGAAATTACTTGATAAGGTGTAACATTTTTAAATATTATATTTATTTTATTCATGTCAAGCTTTTAAATTGATGTCATATTATTTTTCCTTCTAAGTCGCCAAAAGGCATTAAATTTCAATTTGTTTTTTCAATTATTAAATCTAACATTTTTTTTTTGCTCTTATTAAATCTTATTTTAAATTATTTTTTCTCTTAATAAATGTTTTAAAGTGAGATCGATCATTATCGTGCCAAATCAACCTAAAAAAATCGTGTCAATTTCGTGTGCGTGTTCCTCCGAATTTAGCCATTTCGGGTTGAGTTCGTGTTCAGATTGAGCATTTCCTTAACATGTCAGGTTCAGGCATTAGCAAATCAAGTCATTCTCAAGTCGACTCGATATTAATCGAACCCCACCCGGTTGTCACCCCATACTTCTACAGTTCTACATATTTGTTTATGCATGAAAAAACTGCTTCTTAGTTTTTTTTAATGCATTTATATTTATGTCTAGTTATCTAAATGGTTGTTTAATGTTTTAGTAGAAATGTTGTCCTTTTTCTATTTATTTTTTTGGTAATTCTATTTTTTCAGCTGAATTTTTCTCCTTACTGTATTGACTTTTGAAGCATGTTTTTTTTTTTCCAATTTCTGTCTATTTTTTTAATTGTATTGTTAAATATTTTAAAAGTATATTTTTCTCTCTATATTTGAATGGAACGACGAATTAGTTATTAGAGGTGTTTTAGTCCGAAATCCGCGAGTTGATCTGAACTGTACCGAATCTTAGGAGGGTTAGGACCGAAATATTTTAGTTCAATTAAACCAAATCGAAATTAGTCCGAGCCCGATAGGGCTAGCCCGAAAACCGAGTGGGTTGGTTTGATAACTGAAATTCTTCATTACTTAATTGTTACATCTCATTATTTTGTTTATAAATTCAATAATAAGTTCCCTTTTTTCAAATATTGTTTTGATTTTTCATTTTTAATTTGTACTCATCATATATACTATGTCTTCAAAATTATAGGATAATAATATTTAATAAAAAAGTGTACCAAAATAATAATATGACTATTATATATGCATGTAATATTATGGGCCAAAAACTTTTTATAAGAAAACATTTTATATTTTTTTGCTATTAAATATGGTTATCAAGAATATTTACATTTATTTATTTTATCATGAATCTCTTGGTCCGACGGATTAGCCCAAAAATTAAAGTGTCAAGGTTTGGTTCAACAATTTATAGCTCGAAATAAATTTTTATCCGATCAACCCGAATTAAAAATAACTCGAGATTGATAGAGCTGACCTGGAAACCAAACGGATTAACCGATTATCCCTATTAAACCTATAGCTATAATATATATACGCTTGTAAGGTCAAGTAGAAGATGTGCCTTAGAATATATTTTGGGAGATATATACATAAGGCTCGGATAATTATGAAATATAGATATTTCATATCGTTCATTAAATTCTGTATGTACCTGCGGTCGAGTGAGACTGCCATAAAAGAATTTGAAAGTTTCCGATACTTGTATTCTTTTCCGAAAATAGGTTTCAAGTTTTTCCCAAGTTTGTTGTCGTGACTCGTGAACAGAACAATAGTGAATTTAAATAATTTACTTTTCACTCACCTTATCTCTAAGAAAAATTCAAATTCAATGAACAAAATCTGTGCATAAAAAAAAGGTGCATAAATTAATATTACGTGTTTGTATAAAAGAAGCATGCCTTTCTGCTTCTGCATTTTGCACACGACAGCATCGCCGCCGCATCCTCCACCCTCTTCACCGTTCGCCACTTGTCTCTCTCTACAACACTTTTGCATATTCACATTGGTTGAATTAAAACAAACATTTGTTCTGTTATCATCGTTCTAATTTTATCTCAATATTTTTCTAAACGATGAGATCCACTGATCAAGACGACGTAATTTTCTAAACGATGTCGTAGTTTTAATATTGACATCAAACGATATAATTTAGCTAGTTCACATGCAATTCAACAACTTTTATAACTTGCATCGTTTTTTTAATGAAATTAACCATTTTATTTTTTTGGACATTTTATTAGTAACAGGGGGGAAATTTTATTTGAGGATTACTCGTCAATTCGGGAACATATACTGTATTAACCATTTATAGATATGAGGGTAAATTGCGTCATAAATCACAATTTTTTCTTAAAATTTAAAGTTACCCCCTCCGTCCTGTTCAATAAGTCCCATTTGGGATGAGCACGGAGATTAAGAAAAAAGAGAGTTAGATGTTAAAAAGTGTGATTAAGGTAGTATTTTATTGTTGTTGTTAAAGTGAATTGAGTGGAAAAATATTGTACAGTAAAGTTTGAGTGTGATATAAAGTGGGTTTTAGTGTATTAATCTTTGCCATATAAAAAAATGAGACTTATTGAGGGGAACACCGAAATGACAAAATAAGACTTATTGAACGGGACAGAGGGAGTACACAACATCAAATTTATACAATTAAGAAAATTTTTAATTAATTTGTTTGCTAATTAATATTGTATTCATTATATTTTTAATAATTTATGATTAAATCAAGACTCATTTCTTCTCTCAAATTTCCTTTGTTCATCTCTCTCCAATCTCCCCGTCGTTTCCAACTTCTCCAAATTGTAAAGAAAATTCCTATTTCAAATAGATAATTTTGGTAATACTAGTTTTTCTACTTAAAAAAATGGGAGCAGTAGATAATTTTGGTATACTAGTTTTTTTTGGCATGTTGTAGTCGTAAAATGGTTTTAAGTAGGATTAACATTATTAATACTATTACTAGAAATTAAGTTTTATGTTGTGAGTGCATTCAACTTCTAGCCCAAAAACTTATATAATTTGGTTCAGACCGTATTGGGTCTGAGCCGATCCTTTTCAACTTTGGGCCGGCTGGAATTCGTACAATTGGCTAGATCGGCTGGGCCGACTCAGCCTACGGCTCCGGAACGCTATAATATGTAAGAGTAATCATATTTGGACACAATGTAGCCAGCCACATGCGTGAAAAAAAGAAAAGTTGGCTGCAAAAATAGAAATAATCACATTTTCCTCCTAGGGTTTATGCTTCTCAATTAGAGTATATTTCCATTTTCTAAATCTATATTACCATTTTTAGCGTGTGTGCCTGGCCACAGTGTGTCCGAATATCATTACTCAATATGTAGTTGGATTATGTAAGGACACCACACATAATACTACTATCAGTTATAGTCCAATTTGAACCCTTTTTTTTTTTTTTGGTGAATCACTAACAAAATTTCAACAATTCATGCAAGATACGGTAGCCTCAGGTTCAGGCTAACCATGAGCCTCTTATTGATTTTTACTTTTAGTTTTTGTTTATTGAGGGCATGTTTCCCAAATTCATATTTGGATTTAATTTTAGTGCAGTTTAATTACTAGTGTGGAATGAATCATGATGGGATAGACTGCGATGGTAATTTCTAACCTCTTAAATGACGAAACAAATTTTCAACGAGTTTTGGATGGATCACATTTTGTACAGTAACTCGATAAAACACACAAAATAATTTTGAGTACAAAATTAAGGTGCAAGCAAGCATACTCGAAAATTATAAAGCAAATTGAACTTACATCATCAAACAATATTATAGGTCGGCACTCATTTAACCAAACGTACACACTTCCTTAATCCCCACAATTTTAACCTAATTTGACAAATATCAATTTAATTGTCACAATAATTTTGACATTTTTATGTGACTCAAATACCAAAAAGAACTTGCAAAGTTTGTGTTTTTTCAGGCTATTAGGCCTATTCGAAATTTTACTGTGCAGTCGGATTCGAATTTCATTTGTAAGCACAATGAATCTGATTTGGTATTTCACTTAATTAAAGTATAAAACAATAAGGTTGTGTTCACTTGAATGTATAAATTTATACCTCAATTCAAAAGTAAATAGAGGGATAAACAAAAATTTTACCCTTCAAATTTTGTCTTCTTTTTTAAATCTCTCATTTCCACCACTACAAGGAGGGATAATATTATCACTCTAATTTAGGGAGGATAATATTATCCCTCCTTGTGGTGGTGGAAATGAGAGATTTAAAAAAGAATGGATTATTTAAAGGATGAATTTTTTATTTATCCCTCCATTTACCTCTAAATGGAGATATAAATTTATACTTTCAAGTGAACACACCATAAGAATAATTGTCATGTGTTGAGGCTAGATTTACTAGCAACCTATAACCAGAATGATGATGTCAGTCACATCTGGGTAGATCGAACACTAGCAACTTGTAATCAATAGAACACATTAGAACCCTTCGAAGAGCACCGGTGGGGGTGTGGGTGTTTGCCGAAAGACTTTCGACACTCAAGTAAGTGGACAATAGATATAATCGGACGGAAATAAATGAATGTAAATCGCAATAAGTAAACAACTAGAAATAAGTAAATCGTTAATGGAGAATGATACGGCTAGGACGTGCTAAATGGACGCCGCCGGTATAAACAGATCATGGATGTACGATAAAGGCCGTTGTTTGCTAGTTTTGTGCGTCTATTTTTCGTGTTGTTTTTATTGTTTTTTTTTATTATGTTTTGTATCGTTGTGTCGTGTTATTTGTATTTTTGTGTTCAGGTTTTCGTTGTGCTTTTGGTTGGTGTAGGTGAGTTTGGAGTGTTAATGATCACAATGTGTGAAAAAGAAGCTAAGATAAAGAAATGAAGATGATTACCACTGGAGTAGAAGAGCCACCAGCGCGGGTGGAATTACTTAGTGACCGCCAAAGCGGACGATCCTCTCAAACAGCAAGAAGCCACGATTTTGGGCAGAACACTGTACCCCGCCGTGGCGGGTTTGCCGCGCGCTCGGGTTTGGGATTACTAAAACCCGTCGTGGCGGGTCAACCCGCCAAAGCGGTACAGGATGATGAAGTGAACGCTGAACAATGCCTGTTTTAATAGAAAAATAAGGGTTTTACTTTAGTTTTTTATCATTCTCATCTTTACACACGAGAGACAAGGCTATTACCTTTCTTTATCATTTTTTCTGCATTTCGATTGGATCTTGTATGAGAATACTTCCGCAATTTCAGTAATCATAAGGATTTCTACTTTTTGTTTTCAATTGTGCTTTTTATTCTATGCAATTTCTACATCCATTGGTTAAATATTTTAATATGATGAACGAATTCTTTCATCTAGGGTTAGGAGAATTCGACTCCGAGAATTGGATTGATATTTGATTATTACTCTTATCTAATGAATTGTTCAAATTACAATTATTCAATTGGCCATTGTTTGATTGTCTGATGCATCAATTGAGATTGATAGATGATATTGGTATATGATCTAGTTTCAATTAGAGTTGTATTTAACCAGAAACACGTAGTAAAATAATTAATTATAATGAGTAATTTCAATAATTTAGGTTCGATCATCGTGCGAGAGTGGGGATCGATATCCTTAATTAGGAGAGTTAATCGAGTCAATTAGTTTGTCTAATAATCATAGTGAAATTATAATTCTTAGAGAAGAATGACCCGACACCCTAGACATTTCTCTTTATATTAATTTGAATTATTCATTTGCTTGTTTAATTTAGTATTACATTTTTCCTATTGTGTTCGTGACCTAATCAAAACCAAATTGTTTAGAATGTTTAGGACTTTTCCATTTAATGTGAGTAGCATGAACATCAAGCTCTTCTAAGCCTTCCTTGAGAATACGACTTGGGAAACCTTACCGCTCTTCATCTGACCTCGTTCTATTGCGAGCAACCATAGGGGTATCTTTTAGGTTGTACAGCCATAACCGGATATCAAATGTAGCCGGATAAATCGTAGACGGATGTGTAATCGGATGTAGAATAGGGAAAATGCAAAGGTAAACGGATGTAGGCGGAGAAATTATATGAGTGAATGTAAGCGGATGTACCCTGATAAAGACCGTAATCGGATATCAAATGTAGCCGGATAAGTCGTAGCCAGATGTGTAATCAGAATAGAGAAAGAAAATGAATAGTAGATAGTTGCATGTTTGCGAGTTGGAATGAGGTTTAATGACTTAGTCGATTGATATAGAGATAGGCGACTAGTATCCGCTTAGGGCTTAGGGTTTTCGCTTTCATTTCGTCTTAGTCGGTTGTAAAACACGTGGCTTATTGATGACTGATATGATATATCCCTTTTAATTAGGTCAAGTCGTTCTATAGTTGTTGACACCCTTGGGCTTGAGCGCAAAGTCGGACTAGATTATCGAATAGCTTATCGGGCTACATTGTGACTAGTTTATTGGGCTAGATTGCCAACTAGGTTATCGGACTAGGCTTTTGGATCCATCTAACCAATTAAGCCAACTAATGAGGCTTGTCGGGGACCGAGTAAATAGATTTTGTCCAGTCGTTCGAAGTCAATATGATTTATTGGACTAGACGGCCGATACTGCCTAGCTAATTGGGCCGATTAGAGATATTTATCGAGCTCAGATTAAGTAGACAATTTTGTCGAGTGCATCATGTATTCGACCGCATGATAAGGCCGACCATGATCAAGTCATTATTATAAAATGGACATCCAAGCATATGATCCTGACACTAAACACCCAAGCATGCTCTCTTACAATAATGTAAAAATTACATGCCTTGTAACAATCTCCAACAAAAAATTTATAAAATTGAAGGCCTGATTGCAATAATTACAAATTACTAGTGCGCAATCCCATGCCTATATACTATTATTGTCTGGATACCAATTTACTACTGTAATAAAAGAGTGGCAAAAATTACACAGTAAAGACTGATGCAGAATGGCATCTAAAATTTCACCTGCAACATCTGCAAAAATGTCTCTTTTCGACTTTTGGAGATTATTATTATTATTATTATTATTATTATTATTATTATTATTATTATTATTATTATTATTTTAACAGAAGGGAAATGAAAAAAAGTAGACAAAGAGAATGATGGGAGGCAACCAAGAAAACAACTTTTCAGCAAAAATGATTGGCCAAATTACAGAACTACTATAATTTTTTTTCTCATACCACGTTAGCAATGAGTGTTACATCACATTCTCTCTTTTTCCATTACAAGAAAACAAAAAGCAAAAGATGAAAAAGAGTCTCTTTATTTTGACCATCTCTATTTCTCTTCTTGTCAAGAATCTGTCTTAACAAATAAAGAATCTTCAAAATCTAAAGAAAGAGAAAGAAAAAAAACAAGAATCCTTCATTCCCACCCGGCTGTCTTCGATCATTCAATCATTTTAGTTAAAGCTTTTCTACATCCTGCAATGTAGTATGCGTGTGTTACCAACTATATGAACTCCAGCATTCGCCATCGAGAGGTCGTACATGGACTAGAACACGATACCTGGTCAGGGAGGCACGTCTTAGCTTAGAGAGAGAGAGCGAGACGCCTAATGATGGGAATATGTGACTCTTGAAAATGAATCAGTTAGGGAGAGAAAACGATCAAGGCATGTCGTGTAAAGTTAGCGCTCCAACGTGTAAATATCTACATTCTGATGAAGATATGAGGAAGAGAATTAGACAAGAAAAAAGTGAGACGCATGCTACCATTGTGTTGAAGAATAATGAGGAAAAGACTTACCTTTCTCGAATTACGGGCAAAGAGATGTCCCCATCGCTCTTCAGGTAGAGAAAAGCCCGGAGACACTAGCTGCAGAGATGGCCCAACTTTTAATCAGTACACATTTGATATCAATTCAAGCTACAGAAATCACTTCTTCCTAAATGATTCATAACAGAAATGTAAATACGAGCTAATTAAACGAGATTATGTGTGAAAAAGACTGCTTCATCACGTATATTTTACATTTATATCAACAACTGGATAATTCAGAGACAAGATCGATGTGTACTTACCAGATCCATTTTGTCCCTTCTTAGAAAAAGCAGAGCTCTGTATAACCATGTGAGTAAGGTAAGAGCTCCTCCACCTCGATTCTGGAGCTCGAGCAACTCATACTTTTTCTCAACCGGTTCGGGGTTGACTCAATTTCTGTCCAAAACACACTGGAAACAGGTCTATGATCGGAAAATCTAGATTCTCCACGAACGTATGATAATTGCTGAAGGCCACCACCATACCACAAGATTCGATCACACCTTCAGATATTGAAGCATTCATATATAAGCTCTTATATTGCCATGGAATATACGTGGGAATCAATGACCGATGCAGGGTAAATAAGAATTCTTACCATGCAGGCGTCCTTCGTTTCTCTTTTGGGTGCATATCATCCCCAGCATATCTATCTGAATTATGTGAATATTTATAGGTAGGAGGGAAATATATCTTCCCTTCTCTCCACCCATCAAAGACGCGGCCTCGTCTCTGCTCGATCCGCAGCTGTCATAAAAATCGAAAAATAAAAGTAAGTAGAGAATAACAAACCAAATACTTAAATAAACTCTCTTAACAGATTTTAGAGTATTATTGCCATACTTGGTCCTTTTCCAATAATGCTCGCCAGTTTTGCATTTCAATAAGTGCTTTAGCAGACCGGTATGGCAGCGCTATTCGATAGTTCAGATCTCCAAGCCAAATAATTCGACTACAAAAAATAAACAGCAATGTTTAGGGAAATGAAGCCATTTTCACCAACCAAAAAGAATTTGCACATTACAATAGTTTCTCCATTATCCTCATTCTTGTACTTCTATAGATTAGTAAGGTTGACAGAGAAACAACAGTGGCTGAACATAGAAACGAGGGGACCTTACTCGTGTTCAAGTATTGTTTCGGGGGCTTTCTCCTCATTGACACCATTGACTCGAGGGAATCTTGTTTTCCTTAAGATCTCCATAAAATCAGCATTTCTCCGTAGTTCATCGCCTTCTTTCTGACCAGATGTCAAGTGACTGCACACGAAGCAAAGGCTGGTCTGGTGCAACAACATGCTAATTGAGATGGATCCCTGCAATAATATTACAGTTTGAACCTATGGTCGATTGTTTAAAAAACTGCAAAACTACAAGCACCATAACTGTTCTTTTAATATAATGGAGTACCTTATTTCCAAGATAACCCATCAATCCTCTGCCAACGCACGAAACCTTGATGTTCTTGACATGTTCTGTCAGCTCACTTCTCACCCATACAGTGAGATAAATGCCAACCATTTGCTTACTAGCAACTAAAGAGTATCTCGAATGTCCAGGAACGGCGTATGCGTTTTCAGCTGGTGGTTCATATGCGTTGTAAGACATTGGCGACTGCAAAACTGTACTCGGTGAATCACCAGGCAGATAATCTTCATCCGAACCCCATCGTGAAAAATCACTCGCCCTCTGACCCCACGAGTAGTCGCTCGGCCTCCTACTGGATGAATAGTCGCTAGCTCGAGGTCCTGAGGAATAATCACTTGGACGTCGACCAGAAGAGTAATCACTCGCCCTCTGACTCGATGAACAGTCACTTGGCCTATAACCCCATTTCATGCTTGGGTCGTAGTCACTAGGCCTATGACCAAAAATCGCTCGATCACATACACTGAACCTCCGATCAAGGCGAGGTTGAGGAACGGACATGTCATTCTCCATTCTCCAGCATTGTGGTGTCTGGAAGGATCGACGAGGGAAGAAAGTTGAGGCTTTGTGCCTGCTTGATCCCTCAAAATCAGCATTCCACTCAGCAACGGGGTCAGGGACGGGCGAAGGAGTACAGCGCCCACTACCACCACTAGTGCCGGGAGCATTGTTTAGTGTTCTCTTAATGAGGGCAAGCCACTTTTTGGCAGGACCATTGTCTTCAGCACCAAGAATATTACCAGCATTGAGAGGAACTATTTCTTGAAATCTATAGAAAAAAAAAAGATGATTATTATAAAGTACTAATTGATAAAATTGGATAACATTAGTCCTCAAAATAAGAACCATACCCAAGCACATAAATATCAGCAGGAGGTGCAGAGTGCAGCCAATCATCTAAGTTCAAATTGCCTGATGGTGTCTTTCCTCCAACATTCCATGTTGATACAAAGAGACTGCTCAAAAAAGAAGACGAAAAACAGAGGACTTAAAACCTCATGCAAACAAGTGAAGCCTAGAAAATTTATGACACCAATCAAGGAAACAAACCTGTAGTTCTGTATGTTTATAATCTGAGGGTGATCAAGGTAGGCTCTCCCCCGCCTAGAACGGGAACGTGAACGGGAAAAAGAGCGCTCAATGTTCTTTGCAGATTTTTCTGCATAATGAATTCAGCACCATCTTTAAAAACAATATTAACCATGGAGAGAAAATAAGCATTACAAGAATTAACAAACTAGTTAGGAAAAACATATAATTCTCCGAAGGTTCTTGAATTTTTAAATTTTCAGAATTCAACATTAGAACTATGATCCCACTAACCTGTTTTACTTTTCTTGACTGTAGATGGTTCCCTCTCTGAAAAACTATTCCTCCATTCAACATCACCACCTGGAGAGAGAGAGAGAAAACATTATGAACTTATAATCAAAAAGCCCTTTAATCTCTGCTAATTTGAACAGGAAAACATCAAGAACATAAAAGAGGGTATATAGCAGGAATAAGGCAGCACTAGAAATAGATATTCACCACATCAGATGGATCTTGGCCAATCCCTTTGCAAATTAAGGTTATATATTCAAATTGTGCAGAATTGCTGAATGGAAGAAAATACTTCTTTTTATTAAAAATGAAATTTTGAAAGGAACCAACTAAATTTTGATTGTTTGTCAATAAAAGACAAACCAGTGAATGACAAAACAAGAGAATTGAAAAATCAACAAAATTGTTTGTTTCAATTGAAGCATCCAATCCTATAGATATTGTTAATACATATAATTGAGGTGGTCAAAGACACAAATACACAAAAAAGACCAGAAGAAGAGGAGAAGTACAAAAAAAGAAACCAACCAAAAAATATATCGATAAATTAGAAAATAATGTCACTCACCTCCATAAACAGCTTCATCAGCTTGAAACTCCTCACTTTTGCTCTTGATATTGAACCATCTTCTGATCAGTTTCTTAGACCACGAGAGCTTCAAATGACACCAAAATCAAACTCATCTCAGCAACAAAAAAAAAAAAAAAAAAAAAATCAATCAAACTATTACATTCAATTCAGGAAATTATTACGACCATAGAGGGAGGGAGAAACCTTGGATTTCTTAGAATTTTCATCTTTCATCTTTGTACACTATTTCTTCATAAGGCAAACTTTCAGACTTTGCACCCACCCCCCACCCTCCCTAGTCCAGAACAATTTAATCTTTTGCTCAAATCAACTCATAAAACTAAAAAAACAAAAATTCCTGTTCTCTGTCTTCTATTTCTTCAAAATCCCAACTTTCATGTAAAAAAGTAACAAAATTGGCCAATGCGCATTCTCAATTTGAGAAAAACAACTTCAATCCTTCAGCATTCGAGCATCAGGGCAGAATCTCTCACAAGATTCAATCTTTTTTCCTTGGATTGCCTCAACAGTAATGTAAAAATGGTATACACACAGAAAAGAGAGTAGAAGAGCCCAACTTCAAAACCCCGACTGCGGATGACTCAAATATGAGTATGAGACAAGACTTAAGAACAAGACAATGCAATTATGAGAGAGAGAGAGATGAGGGATTTTCTTTTTTAATTTGATTTTCTTTTGTTTTTTGTTTTTTTTTTTTTTAACTTTTTCTTGAAACACAGCCTCGTTCTCAGCAGCAAAATAGTACTAACAGCAAAGTATCGAATTTGAACAGAATAAAGTGCTGCACTAACGCCATCCGTTCTATCTCACACACACACCAACATTGGTTTGTGTGTGTATTGCTTTGTTTTCCAAACCGCAGTCCCCAATGCCGGGCCAGCATGAAGGGAGGGGCAACGGGCACGTCGTTTTTCTACAGTTGAAGGCCTAAAACGACCTTGATAGTTGCCCGAAGACCTGCCCTTGCTGGTCAGGTCAGCAAAAGTGGAGAGAGAAAGAGATTTAGTAAAAAAGAGAAAATACAAATTGGTTTCCCCTTTGGCGCAATGGTCTTGCCCACAAAGTTAAAGCAGATACTAATAAAGACGGGAAGGGGAAATAAAGAGAAAGTTTAGTCCGTAGCAGCAATAGTAGCAGAAGCAGCATTTTATTTTTCTATATGTATATCATTTTTGTGTTATTCTTTTGAGGGTTTTTTTTTTATAATTAATGCAGTTTCTGTTGCTTTTATGCATACAATGTTAATTTCCTAACTTTTCTTGGGCTGTGGGAATTTATTTTTTGTCTGCATGGATTTAGGAATGGCTAAAGTTATGTAGTTTTCAATTAACCCTTGCTGGCTATTATTCTCCCTGCATCTGCATCTGCATCTCCCATTATTTCTATAGAATCTTGAGCAATCTCATAATTTGTCCAATGTGCATTTGTGATGATATTATTACCTTCTATATATTAATCATTTGGCCAATGTTATTACCATGTCAACTTATATCAATGTGATTATATTTACACATGATACAAGTTAAAGTTGAAAAGGTAAATGCGAGTACAAAATTTTCAAAATCAAGAGGACTATTGCATAGGAACCGAGCCGTAATTTTTTTTCTAGGGCCCCAACTAAACATTAAACTTAAAAGATATAAGTAAATTTTAAAATAATAATAATTATATTAAAAAGGTTAATACATATTGTTTAATCTGTCAAACCGTCCAAAAAATTCAAAAATAAAAAATAAACCTCATACCATTTTTACTCTTTTTTATATCTTTAAAGCCATAAATACTCTACTTGCAAATATTGAACTACAATTAATTTTATCATAACTATTAAAATATTTTGAAATTTTTTGTAATTAAGAATAAAATTAATAATTCATAATTAAACTCGTCTTCCTTACGTGTCTAAAAATCAAATTTAAATTTAATAATAAAAGAATACTACATTTATCAAGATGAGAAATAAATGTATCAAATGAATAAGACTAACAAGAAACAATAGACTTGAAATTGAGAGTTTGAATTTCTAAATTCTAAGAATTATGACACAGAAAAAAAAAGAATGCGGGATAACTTCAAATTCAACACACCATGACATCATATTCATACCAACATATTATCTAAAATAAAAATAAAATAACAACTAACATACATATATACATAAATACACTAAAGAAAGAAGAAGAAAAAAAATGAGGAGCCCAGGAACACGCCATATTATTCAAAATAAAAATGCATTGTATTTCTTGAATAATTGTAACTTGCTTTTCACAAGAAAAAACTCATCATTGTTTCATTGTTTGTGAATGCACATTGAATGAACCATGGTCGATTTCATGCTAACCCACAAACCATACGAAGAAATCATGCTACAAGCCATATTAGACTCTACCCAGTACCCAGAAAAATAAAATGAACTATTCTTTGGTCACTAATTAGTTTCTAATTTTTCATTTTTTAGAAAACTATACATATACACTCATGTACTAGTGTACATACAGTGGAAATGTAAAAAATATCTCATTGAGGATGACCTAGTGGTAAAAGTGGTGTCTGAAACTAAAAGGTCTCAGATTCTAATCCCATGAAGCGGCTTCTTCATAGGTCGAGTCTGTCACATTTATACTTAGAATGTATGATTTACTTGTCATGTGTAGTTTGCAGGCTACTGCACAGGGACGGAGGTTTACCCAATGCGCCCTAAAGTAGTGATTGTGTCTTCCCACGACATAAAAAAGAAGGTCAAAAATATTTTCAAGGGCCCCACCATAGTTAGAAATTAGTTATAAATTAAAAAAAAATCATAGTTATTATAAATTTATTGAAATTAATTTTAAATGTATTGAAATATTTTCACTGTTATTTACTTACGTTTTTATTTTTATGTATTCATCAATTTCAATCTCTTTTATGTTTTAGGGGGTGTATTCAATCAAGACTCTGTGGGAGTTTTAAAAAGTTTGGAAAATCTATGGAGTTTTGAAGTTGATTGACTCCGCGTGGAGTCGTGAGGAATTTCTGATGGAGTTCGCGTGGAATTTTGACGACTCTGTTGGAGTTGAAGTCGATGAAGTCCAACGCCGGCTGGACCTCAGCGGTTGCGGCACTAAAAGCCACAGCCAGCACTGGACCTTCGCGGTCGCTGGGCCACGACGGGATAAATACCCAATCAGTTACCTTCTCTTGATATTCCCTTCGAGGATGGGGGGTCGAGAATCTCTTCTGGTTCGACCGAGCTTCTTCAAAGGTGTCGGAAAGCTTCACTTCCGGGGTGGGAGAAACAGCCCGATTGGCCCTGTGCTCAGAAGCTTAGAAGTTGATTCAGGTCTCGATTTGAGATTGGAAATTCGATTTGGCAAAGGTCTAACAGCAATGGAGGTCAATCTGGAAGAATTGAAACGATGGCAAACAGTGTGAGAGTATTTTGCTGTCCTAATCCAAGAACTAGTCTCTTCATCCATTCTTGCCAGCTTGCTACTTTATTCACTGATTCCTACTTCTCAATAAAGATTTTCCTCCAATATACAAAGCTTCCAAAAAAATCCCAACCATCAAACTAGGAAGAGAGAGGAATCGAATTCCATCTCCATCAAGCTTCAAGCCCAGCCGAGGATGGGTCCTAAAATACTAGCCGGGGCTGGGTCCCAAAATACTAGCCGGGGCTGGGTCCCAGCCGAGGGCTGAATAGAGCCCAGTCGTTTCTAGGAAGGCACCGGCGTTGGTGTTTCATGGAATCTCAAATTCTCGTGGTTGAAGGTCGGAATTCGTTCAGTACAAAAAATGCTTCAAATCAAGATAAATTCCACCAGAGTCAACAACTTTAGAAAGTCAGTGGAGTTTTGAATACCATCAAATTTTTATGGAGTTCAGAAAGTTGTGATTGAATACCACCAGATTTTTAAGGAGTTTGAAAAGTCTGATACACCCAGACTTTCAAACTCCTAAAAAATCCCATAGAGTCTTGATTGAATACACCTCCTTAGTTTAATTTTGTAATGGATAATTAGCATTCATTAATGATATCCAATTAGGAATTAAAATTATTTTATTATATTTTGCAATTTCAGATTTAATAATTGATTATTCAGATTAATTATTCCATATTTTTTTAAGTCCAAATATTAGTAATAAATGTTACTACTATAACGTTTGGTTCATTACATAATACGAAAAATTTATTTATACTAATAAATATTATTAATACTATATTAAATCAATAGCGACACGATGGATATAGTTGTGTGACAGATCGATAATCACAACCGCTAATTCAAAAAAATAAAAAAATAAAAAAACTTAAGAAAACGGGAATGAATTTGTAAGATTGATGTGGTAGGGATTGATTCAAAGAAAAAAGTGGGGAATGTTGTTGAAGAAATTGAGGCTAAAAATAGGGTAGTTAGTTCCCATCGAGACAGAGGCAGATGTCTCAGATTAGGGAAATGTGGTCCTTCCTTTTCCATGCATCACTTACTATCACTATCTTCCCCTCCCAATTATCTAACCCAATTTTCCCCCATCATTTTCGTTTTTCACCATACAACAATTTTCACGATATTTTGCATGCTACTTTCATGAGTTTTTTTTTTTTTTTTTTTTAATTAAACTTTTAGTTGGGGAAAATGAATTAAATTAGAAACTGAACCTCGATCATCAATCATATAAAGGTGGAAAATATCACTGAGCTACAAAACTCATACTAATATATTTTTCTATTTCTTTCTCTGTTTCTCACTTTCATGTTTGGGGTTTGGACACAAAATGTATGATTCTGTATTCCAGTTTTTTAGGGTGAAATTTAATATGCACTCTTCAACTACACACCCTCATCATTGAGGCTTCATTTATTATGAAAAAAGAATTGTTTGTGGTATAAAATCGTTCGAGTGCTGCAATTTTTTTTTAATAAATGAGACTTTTTCAAGTAAAAGTACCAAAATGTAACATTAATAACCAAAAATGCCTTTATATATAGAGGCTATTGGATTCGATACATCTAGGTTTGGGCTATATATACTATGTGCGGAAAAATATATTTATATATGTCTAGTCTGAAAAGTTAGTTCCTCATATAACTCGGAGAACAGAGAAATTAATCATAAGTCATTTATTTCATTTTACAATTTAGTTAACTTATCTTTGTAATTAAATAAAGAGCAAAAACTCAAAATAGTACTTCCCAAACACAAAAGATAAATTATAGCCTCTACCCAAAAAAACAGTTTGAAATGGCCTCTTGAATTATTTCATGACATTTATACTCTTTATTTTACCTCAATTTCCTTCCTTTTCCCAAACTCTCACATCTTCATCTCTTCATTTAATTTGTATCATACATGAAGTTTAATTTCTTGTATGAACTTCCGGCGACAAATTTCCAGTGAATTTTGCCGGCAAAAAATTTCCGGTGAAAATTTCCCGACGTAATTTTCCGGCGAAAATTTTCCGACGTAGTTTTCCGGCGAAAATTTGAATCATACACGAAGCCTAACTTTATGTATGCATCATACATGAAAACTTGTCTTCGTGTATGTATCATACATGAAAACTTATCTTCATGTATGATACAACTTTGAATTTTTTGGAGGCAAAAATTTTCGCGTATGATGCATACATGCAAGTCAGGCTTCGTGTATGCATCATACATGAAAACTTAAGTTCATGTATAGTACAAATTTGAATTTTTGGGAGGCAAAAATTTTCTTGTATGATGCATACACGAATCTTAGGCTTCGTGTATGATGCATATATGAAAGTCAATCTTCGTGTATGCATCATACATGAAAGTCAGTCTTCGTGTATGCATCATACATGAAAACTTATCTTCATGTATGGTACAAATTTGAATTTTTTAGAGGCAAAAATTTTCTTGCATGATGCATACACGAATCTTAGGCTTCGTGTATGATGCATACATGAAAGTCAGTCTTCGTGTATGATGCTTACATGAAGTTAGGCTTCGTGTATGATTCGAATTTTCGTCGGAAAAAGTCGTCGGAATTTTCGCCGGAAAAATTCACCGGAATTTTTTCACCGGAAAATTTCGCCGGAAGTTCATACAAGAAGTAGTCTTCGTGTATGATTCGAATGATAGTTTGCCTTCTTATATACTCATTAAGGATATATTAGACTTTTTACAAGTCAAAGTACTATTTTGCAACTTTTAACTCAAGGTGATATTTTGAATCTTTTGTTTTAAAAAAATGCTATTTTTCCGCATTTCCTCTTAAATAAATATACCAAACTTTTACAATTTATCCCCATATTACCCTTTTGCCGGCTGCCGCTCCGCCGTTGGCCACCGTCCTTCTCGGAGTTCATGCAGACCACCTGGCTATCCCGCGGCTCAAAACTTAAAAAATCATGCTCAACAAGAAAAGCATCAAAAGCCCACCAAAAAAAGCACTTAGTATCATTAATTCTTACATATAATAATCTGTAGTTGACTGTCTTGAAAATCCTCACTAACATGCAAAATGGAAAAAGAGATTAGTTGCCCATGTCTTTTGGCTTGCCATCAATATTAATCAATCCTTTCCCTCAAAAAAAAAATATATACTATATATTAATCAATCCTCATGATTGTTTAGGGGTTGGACAAAGCAGAAATTGATTAAAAACATTATGTAATTATTGGAAAATTAGTATATTATTTAGCTGACGGCGCAAGTGCTAAAATTTGGCCCCATAAATGATAAAAACCATACTCAAGAACAAGAAAATTAGAATAAATGATATTATTATTGGAATAAATTCCACTAACTATAAGAAGTGAAGCATCCACTATAATTTTAGGCATTATTTTGGGACCCCGGCCCTTTTTTTGTGATTATTATTATTATTATTTTGTACAAAGCCATTTCTTTTTTCTTTTTTTTTTTTTTTGTACAAAGCCATTTCTGCATGGTTGAGGGGGTGTCTCTTGTCAAATTTATTTTTCGTGGGTGGATGACCTGATTGTCAAAATTAAAACCCTTGAGTTGTGCCCCATGATGTAATGATGTTGATTGCAGGGTTTTTTTTTTTCATGTATTTATATATGAAGAAAAATCAATTAAACAAGTAAAAATATATGTAGACTTAGGTGCAGCCGGCTGACCACATGGTGCACTCGGATGAAAAGTGACCAGCATTTTGATGAAACTGAAAGAAACATAATTGACGGTTATGTTAATTGAAATTCAAATTTTATGTATTTATAAACTCGATCTACATCCAGGCATAAATGGAAAATCAAATCAATTAAGGCAGTTAAATAAAAAATTTAATGTCATAAGGATCTATTGGTTTAATAACAATAATAATAATAATAATAATAATATAATAATAATAATAATAATAATAATTTATTTGACAATTAACCCTAAAATAAATACAATTTTTTGTGAGATGGTCTAACTTGACATATTATTGTTATTATTATTATTATTATTATTATTATTAAATGGTGAAGATTGAAATTCGTACTCGAAACTCTCATTCTTGAGGCCTTGATAATGTGAATAGAAACCATATAATCTAAAATTAACAGTAAGAATCCAACTTTTTTTTTGGTTAGGTGTAATAAATCAAGCTCAAGCATACGAAACTTTATTTATTTATTTTGTTTCATTTTTGAAGGAGGAGCAGACGAAACTTAATTTATATCTGTTGGTTATTGACTGAATCATCGAAGAATTACGTCATGCTCCATTTCAAAGTTAAACATTTATTACGGCTTATTTAAGATTATGCTTATGCTCTCTATACCTGTGTCTATTCTGGGAGATGACAAATAGCTATGCAGTTAGTTTAGCTAAATGTTTTGTATTTGAATGGGGTCAAGTAGTCAACTCTTAGTATATGCTAAATTTGTTGCAAACACTCACATATCCCAATTTTTAATTAAGCACCTTTAATTATATTCATATCATATACCATCTCTTAATTTGTTTCCAAATAAGTGTAAATGTTATGGATAATCGAGAGTTTAGATTCTAGTTATTCTGAAAATTGAAAAAAAAAAAAAAAAAAAAAAAAAAAAACATTGAGGTGAGAGTCGTGAGACTCCTTGCGACGATTCAAGTTCAAATATCTTCTATATACTAATTGTTTCTGTAAAATGAATATATACAGCAAAAAGTAATTCGTTTACGTCAGAAACATAGAGTTTTAAAACACTTGTTATTTTCATTTTATGCATAATCTAAATGTTTGTCTACTGTAATGTCATCTCATCCCATATTTGACATATTGGTGGTATTCAACATCAAGTTGATTGCATCACTCGCAATATTTATTTTGCATCAGTGCTCAATGTTGGAAAATATATGATGGTGTGTGATATGTGTACGAAAATGAAAGACAAAAAATAAATGAACCGAGACTAGTGCTAAGCACTATCCTCGTAAGACAATATTGTTCCGCTATCGTGCACGCGGTCTACAGCAATTGCCTCCAAGATACAACGATTCTACGAACTTGAGACGTTGCACGACGTGTCAAAGTTCTGGCGAACTACTCGATCCTAGACTCAACTATATATATGAGATGTGTGTATGCAAACTCGTTGGTGTTTTTGAAGTCGAATTCTGTGGGGCCTTATATAGACAGAAAGTGCCCGTTCCGAATGGGTGCCTACGGGGTAGTTTTTGGCGCCAATCAACCTGAGGATGACACGTGTCAAGGGCGAAAGGGCGCCTTGTCTAGTGCCGCCACGTGGCGGATGAGTTAAATCAGTTGGAACCAACATCAACCGCACCGTCGTACGAACCGCCTCTCCGTGCGCACGAGCCACGTGTGTTCGAGTCCGTTAGCCAAAATAACTTTGGCTCCTCAATTGCTCCGAAGTGCAAAGTGTGCCTCAAAGCAGCCATTGCGACAAGTGCGACGTGCACGTGCTCGTCAGCGTCGGACTCGGACTCGGACGGTGAATCATGGTCAAGCACAAAAGGTACCAATACTTGAGTCACTAAGGTGCACCATAGGTAGCACACTTGGATATACTCCCTTGTAGTGTTGCTCGTTATATATAGCACAAAACTTTCTTGATTTTCCGATGTGGGATAAATAAGGTAGAGAACAAACAATTCTAGTTTCAAGTAGCCATGTTTATGTATTAATTGCTCATTCATTCCTTAATGGAATTGAACAAATAAATACATTAAATCATAGTACTCAAAATGTAGATTTCGTTTCTATCATTAGTTTTCACACATCTCTCATGGATTTAATGCTATAAAGGACCAAAAATTCCAACACTCAACTATATTCATGTCCGTATTATTATATGTGTATATCGATATAAAGATAAATAATAGTATATATATAGAGAGAGCTGATATGCTACTCACCTCCAGTGAGCACCATTCATGGGCACCATCATCGATTTGTCCACATTAATACTATTTTATTTAATTTTTGCTATTGCATTTTAATCTAATACTTTAGAAAATGTTATTGAAATCATTAAATTGAAAAATTACATGAAAATCAATGCTCGATTTGTTTATTTATTCATTTCTTTGAAGTTAAATGGGAAAACAACAAATCGAGCATTGATTTTTATGTAATTTTTTGATTTAATGATTTTAATAACATTTTTAAGGTATTAAATTAAAATGCAATATCAAAAATTAAATAAAATAATGTTAATACATGCAAATCGAGGATGGTGCCCACGAACGGTGCTCACGGAAGGTGAGTAGCATATCAGCTCTCTCTCTATATATATATATATATTTATTTATTTATTTATATATAGTTCCCTTTCATGAATACTTTAGCAGGGGCAGGACTAAAAGAACATAGGCCATGTGCAAATTTTTTAAATTGAGCGATTTATTTATAAATATAGTTAAGAAAAAGAAAAAAAAAATGGTGGAGTGTGACACTAATACAAAATTTCCCTATTTTGGGAACTAGTATAGTACATGTATATTTTTCACAGGAACAGATTGAAATATAAAAAGTGGAGTGTTAAAATTAAATATATGTAAGTTATAAAGTAGGGGGGGCATGGGCCCTAATTGGGAATAAGTGAATATCTAAAGGGCATGCAAGAATGAAAAATATGGTCCTACTTTGATTATCTTTGACTAATTTGTGATACAGAATTCCGTGACAAGATCTCTCTCTTGAATAACTTTGTTTTACATTCAATCAAAACATGATTAAAAGTGAGTTTCTGGTTGAATCTTTATTTTCTCTTGAGGGCCAAATGTGTCTCATTGGAAGTTCTAATTTCATTAGCTGGAACTGGATGGGAAATCAAAACAACTACAACAAATTTGTGAAATGGTAATTAAACATATGTGAAATTATACACATAGTGACATGTCATTTTGGACGACCTTTCTTCATTACATGAACTTATGATGCAAATTTTTCTAATTTTTGCAATTTTTTACTACGAAAATGTGACATATATATCTGGAGGATGCTAGTGTATTTTACAAAATGACGTCGTTTGTATAAAATTAAAAAATAATGCATCATAACCACAACAAAGGTATTTTGAACAATGAGATTTTAAGTCCAAATTAAACTTTATTATCCGGCTTCTCAAGCGAAAAAATAAATGGTAGATGCCAATTGGAATATTCTTTACACTCATTCTATATGGAACCAAACAAAGAATCTTAGCATATATTTCATGTTTGAGAACAAAGAAAGAATCTTGCGATAAATAATTGACGTGGCTAACCGAATCTTTCCTTCCTTTAGGACAATATCGTTTTTCAATTCATAATAGAAATAATTAATGTATGTTTTTTAATCTTGAAATGACATACGCGTTGAACTTGCAAAAGATCATTTCAAATAATAACTTTTTTCTTAATAAGTCCAACAAAATCAAATATAAAGTTGAAGAATTCAGAATCTAGAGCAAACAAATTAAACTATCAGCTAAATATGTATGTGTGTAATTGTGCTACTATGCCTATGTGCTAATCTGCTTTGTGCATATAGCAGTAATTTGAAATAAAAGTCCAATTTAGCTTATTTCTTCTATTTTGGCGATATTTGGAATGTGTCACGTATTTATTATGTACATAAAATATGTATGTGTATATTAACACACAAAAATGTGGATATGAATATATGATTGATGAATCAAATGTATGATCAAAGATTGAGGAGGAGGCAGTCAAAGAATAGCTTTACGGCCCCATTGAAATAGTTCTCTCTTCTCCTTTTCCCTTTTCTATTCTATTTTATTGTTGCGTATTATATCATTTTCTTTTTAGAAAATTGGTCTCTTCTATTCTACATTCAAAATCTTCAATTCTTCTTCTTTTTTTTACTCCTGTCATTTTCGGTATGCGTGCTAGTATGAATTTGATGTAATGCAATTTCATGTGATTATTCTTATTTAATATTTTACTAGTATTGTGCCCGTGCACAAGAGATAAATTATTATTTTTTAGTATAAAGACTTCATACATGATTTTTCGTCAGATAAAATTAGGTGTGATATAATTACAAAAAAAAAATCAGTATTTAACTTGCAATAATGAAAAAATTATATGAATATTATAACATGGTGTTAAAATTTGCAATTAGTCCAAAAAAATTATACTATGACATTTATGATAATTTTTTTTCATTTAACACTACCTGTTAATTTGTTTAATTTAAATGCATGAAAAATCCTTTTAAATTTATTGGAAAAGAAATTAACGTACACCTTAGTGAAATTTTTCTATAGAAGCATAATAATTTAATAATGTTAGTTAAATCTGAAACGTATACGTGGAGCAAAAGGTCAAAATCGTATCTAATTTGCTTAACGTAGACAAAATAGTGTAACAAAATAGAATTACAACTTTCAAATGAAATTAATAATAGCCCACAAAAAGAATATATAGTAGTAAAAACAGAGGGCATAATTCTCACATTATTTATGTATACGATGTCTATATGTATCAGTATTCGGTGCTTCTAACTAAACTTTTTTTAGAGCATTTATGTATAAATGCTGCCCCCCCCCCCAACCACCCCCCAACCACCCCAAGTGTGTGTTCATATCCTGATTAGCTATCTCAGTAAGACTAGTCTCTTGCGAATATCAGCAGAGAGTGGGTGTTATTGTGGAAAGCAAGTGTAGTTTGTGTGATAATGAAGAGACCTTGAAGCATTTGTTCTTCGAATGTGCCATTGCTGCTCAGATTTGGCAAGCGTTATTGAGCTGGATAGAGATTCATCGTGTTGCTAGTGATTGGGAGGTTGGGCAAGAATATCTTTATTCAAATTGTGGCTCTAATACAAGGAAACAGAAGCTATATCGTCTTGTCCTTGTTGTAGCAATCTACTCTATTTGGTGTGAGAGGAACTAAGAGAGGTTTCAAGATGTTTATTCTAGTATAGAAAGGATTGTTTCTACTTGTCAAGTGTGGATAGCTATTACTTGTAGAAAAGAGCCAAAATTGACTCGTTTCTTACATAATTTGTTCGTAGACAAGTAAGAGATGGGTGTCGTGATTCATATGATTCGATTTGTGACGATTACTTGGTGAGATAATTGCTTTTTACCAAAAAAAAAGTTGAAAAAACTAATCAAACATTTTAACAGAGAGTCATTAAGAAAAAAGAGCTGGGAAATTAATTATGCACTAATTTATGCGGAAAAATTGACTTGAAAACTTTGTTTTGGGAAATAGATATACGAAAATTAATTAATTAATTAATTATAAAATTGGAGTACAATTTTGGCGGGAAAACTTATCTCTAAGCTACTTTGTTTATAGTATAGATATATATGATGTGCTCCAGCACAATAAAATAAATTTATGAAGATTGAATAGCTTTAAATTGACAACAATTATTTCAGAAAACCAATACATGAATTTGACTAAGAGTTAATGAGCACTTGGACAATTACTTTAAATGTGCTTGTGTTTATACATAAATGATATGTGAGAGTTGATTTATAAAGTGCCTTTCTATTTTTTTTTTCATAAATGAATAGATGCGTCTAAGTTTTAGATGATGCCAATAGTGAGAATTGCATAAATATTTAATAAAGAAATATTAATTAGTTAATCAATTAATAATTGAATGCATAAAAAAAATAATGATTGAATATTAATTAATCCATATATAAAATTAATGAATAGATTTTTGTAGAGAAAATTTTCTCAAAACCACTCTATTTTTATATAATTTTTTTGTCCAATCGAGTTTACCCTAGTTTTTTAAATGGAGGCCCATCATGTAAAATAATGTAATATTCGCTTTGCTTGACATGAGAGAGAGAGAGATTTATGCGCGCGCGTGTAGGGGATTTGTTTTAATTAGGTTTAGGTGCATTAAAAATTGAAATAAATGCTAAGAAAATTAAGTTTGTCCATTTTGTGGTTCTCACTCTCCCAGTGGCATTCACTCGACTCCATCAATCTTGCCTGTCGTATTCAAATCCAGAGACACTATCTTTCTCCATTATATTGAATTTATTCTCTTATTATCCTCAAACATAAATTCCGTTAGTAATGTTCAAAAATGATTATTATTATTATTATTATTATTATTATTATTATTATTATTATTATTGTAATTTCTTTTTTTAGGAATTTTAATTTCAATAATACTAGTCATTAGTCATCATCGATCAAATATTATTTAGATTATCAATGCTATTATGCTAATAAAGGGTTAGCAATAGCCGTTACTCTACAGAATCTCTATATCTTTCTTTTTCGGGTGAAGAATAGAACATGCATCATTTTTCAAATTCCTTTAATGAGTAGCACTCTGGTCTGACCTGTTGCAGCTCACATGCGACCAGGTCCGGTTGACCCGGTCATTTTTCCTTTTTCTTTTTCAATTTTCAATTTTTTTTTTAAAATTTCAGTTTTTTTTTTCGAGCTCCGCCTTCGCTCCGATTACTAATATAAGGATAATCGTAAGACAACAATTTGGACTTTTTCAGCTCACTCCAAGGCCTTCGGCTCCCCTCGCTCAAATCTTGACCAAAGAATAAGCGACAAATAAAAAAACGAATAGGCAAAAAAAATGTGGAATTTTAAAAATAAAAATTGAAATAAAAGCTGGAAAAAAAAAATAGAAATTCAGAAAAACGAAATTAAAGAAAACTGGAAAAAAATTGGAATAAAAAATAAAAAAATACTGGCGCGCGTGGGCGGCTGACGCGTGTATTACACGCGCTATGCGCTTGTCGCATGCGAAGCGACCGGTCGCACTCAAGTTATTGCCTTCTTTAATAGTTATAAACTCATTTAATTAATTTCAAGATTTCATTATATTGCAAGTAATGAATTTATATATTTTTAACCAATGATGCCAATACATATCTTTCTCTCTTTTTTTCTTTTTTTTTTTGATAAAAAAAAACCAATGATGCCAATATATTTGTAATAAACATTAATTACATCCATGAAATTTATAGGATGGAAGATCTCTTCTGTGTAAAGAGCGGTGTAAGATTCAATATTCATTGATCATTGTTTTCGCAATTTAAGAAAAAGAATCATTGAAGCTCTTCTTTTAAATTTATTTGAAATCAACATGAATTAGCAGAGTTTTAAACTCCAAACAAATTTTGAAATTATCTTAGAAGCAATGATTCATCCTCCAAGATTAGTTTTATCGCCCTTAAAGACCAAAAAGTTAAAGGAATTCCAAATGAATAAGGCTGATCAGATTCTTCTAATATTATTCCCCATTAAATAACCACCGAAAGGATTGGAATTTTGGGATTACATATTGATATTCCTTAACCTTGTCTTGACACAATCTATTCTATAATCAATAAAATATCCTTTTTTCTGTCATAACCAATGAAAATTATGTTCTACTAATTACAAACATGGCAATCTTATAGATCTTCTTACATTTAGAGCATCATCCACCACCAAAATATGAGTATGCACAAAACATTTTTTTTTTGCATACAAAGTGTTACTTTCACTCGAAAACATCCAAAAACCGAACCTTCCAATGTAAAATGGATAAATCTCACATTCAATGTCTATACCTCAACTCAAAAAGAAAAAAAAGAAAAGAAATAAGTCTGCTCTGCCAACTATGGGATTAGGGGGAGTATGAGGAAATCTCATGGGAAATAAAGTTTCTTCACATTGTTTTCCTAAAATAGTTGAGGCCTTACTGTCTGCTAAAAAAGAAACTTAAATGAGCCTCACAATGAAAGCTTTTGTTTGGTCCATTTATTTATGTCTGATCAAGATGGGCCTTTAGGCCCATTATTCATTTGACTTTGCTATTCAATTTGTGGACTATATTTCGGCTGAACTATTATGAAACCAAAATTCGAGTTTGGTCCTTTAAAAAATATATATATATATAAATCGAGCTAGGTTTGCATTCCAAAAAGGCAAATACTTGTTTGCGGGGTAGCACGCACCTCACCCACGTACGGTGAGTGGGGTACACGCACCAGTCTATTTATTTATTTATTTCTGATTTTTTTTTATTTTTGTTTTCTTTTTCTTAACATTTTTTCTGAATTTCTTTTTAATTTTCAGCTTTTATTTAAAAAAAATTTAAAAAAAAATCTACTTTTTTTTCCATCTTTTTTGTTTTGTTTACCTCTTCATTTTTTTGTTTGATGCTTCTTATTTGGTCAAGATTCGAGCAAGGGGAGCCGAAGGTCTCGGAGCGCACCGAAAAAGTCCAAATTGTTGTCCACCGATTATCCTTATATTAGTAATTGGAGTGAAGACGGAACCCAAAAAAAAAAGCTGAAATTGAAAAAATCGAAAAATAAAATTAACCTGATCAACGGGTCAAATCCGAATTGACCGGATCGATCGGTTGCTGCCCAGACGGCAGGTTGCACTCAAGTGCTTCTCTTCCAAAAATAAGATACTCGTGCTCTATCCTCTTGGGAAGAAAAGTAAAAAAGCAACACTGCTGCTAGATTAAGTAAAACATGTTCAAGCTCGACTCAATTTGAAAGCAACATCATCAATTTTTTTAATTAATTATTATGTACAGCATGGACTTAATTAAAATGAAGTTGAAGCGTGAGCCTCGTTACTAACATAAATAAGAATTTAATAAATAAATTATGGGTCATGAAATGCCAATAAATTATTACTTTACAATCCAATGTAAGAATTATGCGAAAGATGCGCTTACTTTGATCAAAATATTTATATTGAAAAATAATAGATAAGAAAAGATGAAAAAATATTAATATTTTTATCCTTTTTTTTTATCACATGTTTACTATAATTAAAAAGAAAATTATCACATGATCCCCTACTCTTCCCATTTTCAGGGAGCCCTAACGGCTGACGGTACCCTTCCTTGAATAAAATCCAGGGGACGAATTGAATGGTGGCACCATCCGATGTGCATCCATCCCATATCCTCCCTACACGTGTAAAATTATTATAATATTTCTTTCTTTAAATTGTCCCTTTATTTTCTGTTTATTAATTATTAAATTATTGTACTATGGTAGAGTTATTGTACCTAAGGGTGGACTAAAGTATCGAAATTTCGGTATACTGACCGAACCGAACTGAAAAATACTGTATTTTACCGAACTTATGGTATACCGTATTTTTGGTATGGTATGATACCGTACCGAAAGGTTTTGGTATGGTAACGGTATATGAATTTCAAATACCGCGGTATACCGTATCGAATCAAAAGTTTGGTATACCAAAATTTTCAATAAATACCGATATTTGGTACATACCGAAATCACTGTATATGCTAAAGATTTGGTATATGCCGAAAATTCTAAACAATTATATATAATTGATATATTTATATAATTATATATATGTATATATATTAAATTATTAATGAATTATTCATTATATTTATTTAATAATATCAACTTAACCCATATTTAAATGTTGAGAATTGAGATGTTAAATTATTAATTGTTGTTGTGATGTTAAACTGTACGTTGGATTTTCTTTTAGCTTTTTTGGACTTAATTTATTGTTGGAGATAATTATTATTAGTATTAAGTGTTATCTATGTTTTTTGGAATTTAAATATTTGATGTTCATATTTTTGGTATACCATACGTTTACGGTATACCGAACATAAGGTACAATAACAGTATGACTTTTGAACCCAACCGAAATTTCGGTATACCGAACTTTGGTATACCGAAAAGTTTGGTATAATATCAATATTAAATTGTGCATACCGAAAGTTTCGGTATGGTATACGATATGACCAAAAAACCCGATATGGTATACCGAACCAGTCCTAATTGTACCTCTAAAAAAATTAAATGAAAATCTCTCTTCTATTTCTCTCACCCCCCTTCTCTTTCCCACCTTTCACCGCCACCCCTCTGGTTAGGCGGCAACGATGCAGCGGCGGCTGTTCGAGAAATTTGCATCCAAAACCATCCAGGGGTATTAAGTCTCAAATTCGAAGATTGAGAATTTCACTTTCAAACTCAAATTTTATGAAGTCTTGAAGGCATCCGACAATGGCGGCTGAGGACGCCCAATACCATATGTTAGATGCAAACTATGAAGACATTAATTCACCTCATTTCTCTTTCATCTTCGCATCTGTGCAACCTCTCTCTCTACACCGTCAATTCTGTTCTCTCAATGGAGTGGCTGGCCTCAATCAGAGTGGTGGTAGCGGCGGATGATGGTTGGGATGGAACAAACAAGAGAGAGAGAGGCGTGGGGAGGAGAGAGAATTTGAATTTAAATGCTTTGGCATATCGTAGGGCTAAGACTGTCTGCAGTGGTGCTGTCTTTAAAGGGTGTCTCTAAAAATTTTTTAGAGATAGAGACAGTGAGCTGCAGTGGGGCTGTCTCTAAGGGGTGTCTTTAAAGATTTTCTGAATTTGTATTTTGAATTAATTTTAATAACAAAATTTGAAAATTTGAAAATTTCATTAATTTAAATACAAATACATTACTACAAATAAAATAAATACATTACTACAAATAAAAAAAATACATTACTAGAAATAAAGAAAAAAAAAATAATACTACAATTTAAAAAACATAGCCGTTGGAAAAAAAAACACTAAGCCCATACGCGGCGACGCTTGACGTCGTCAAGCAACATCTGGTGGAACTGCAGCTGCTCCGGCGTGTAGTTTGACGTATCCGTGTTGATGATCTTCAAATCGGTGGTGTCTTGTTTCGCCCGAGCACGCTCCCTCATTGCCTCTCCGCGAGGTTGTTCTTCGCCGCGATGATGTTGCTTAGCCTTTCATTTGTTGAGTCGACCATCCCAACGAACTCCGCCTCCTCGTTTACCTTCTTATTTCCCTTTCCTCTAGCCGCCCTCGCCTCCGCCTTTGCAGCGTCTCGTCCCTGTGGGCGGAGGGGGAGCCGAGCTTTCCTCTTCTGTTGGCTCACTCGATCCGTGCAGCGTTCCAGATGAGGTGTAGGCGCCTTCTGCCGTGTTCTTCGTCCGCTTCATGGACGGAACGTCTGGAAATTCTTGGTGGAGGAATTTGGGGTAGTCCGCCAAAATTTCTCAGGCACCAAAATGCTTGAAGTAGCTCCCTTCATGGGCGTGGTATAACGCCTGGGCTTGCTCCCTGACCATGTCGTCGGAGGCGTCGCTCTGTCTTTTCTTCTCCGCCTTCTCGAAGGCTATCATCCACTCCTTCACCCAGTGGGAGATCCGGCCGAATAAGCTCTTCACCGTCTTTGTGTTGAGGTCGTCGTTGAACATGGCGTTGTACCTCTCCGCCACACGCCCCCAGTACTTGTCGCCACTTTTATCTCGTCCGAGGATGGAGTTGCACGTCTCCTCTTTCCAGATTTGGGCGACGGCGGTGCCTTATTCCACCGAGTAAGCGCGCCTCTTTGGTTTGGCGTCGGCATCCGGACGAGAAGGTGGGGGGATATTTGCGACGGCCTTTCCCTTGGCTTTACCGCGTTGCTTCCCCTTGCCTTTAGCCTGTGCCGGCTCCGATGAGGGACTATCTTCGTCGCCCATCACGGTGTGGAAGGACTCGCCGACGGACGAGTTAAGGTTGATGGAATCGAGCCCCGCGCCGGTGTATCCGCCGTATAGCCCGTCGTCCGCCATTTCAGGGGGACACAACGACGACGAGTAAGGATTGTTCGGATCCATTTCCGAGATGTAATGAAATTGATTTGAAAAATAAAATTGAATTGTAAGAGGAAAAATGGAAATTTTAGGTGTGAAGATGGTGTGAGAGTTGTGTGATAAAATATAGTATTTATAGGAAAAATTATGAGAATTAAAAAAATTAAAATCGGCAATATAGCTGTTTTGAACCGTTTGAATTATATAGCCGTTGTACGATTTTTTTTTTTTTTTTGTTGGCGCGTGCATTGCACGCGCCGATTTAAAAAAGAAAAAAAAAGTCGCGCGCGTGTAATACACGCGCCGACTCGAGACAGTCTCGTCGGCTCGGGACAGCCTCGAGACACCGCCTTCTGCAGCGGCGTGTCTCGTCGTCTCCGCTGTCTCGAGACGGCCGACGAGACAGCCGATGCAGATAGCCTAATAGTAATAACGTCTATAAAAAAATAAACAGTAGTTATCAGCAAAGAAACCCAACCATAGTCCGCTTTTATTCCATTAAAAATTTGTGACACGTGTGTGTTAGCTTAGTAGTAGTCTGATTAATGCTCGGGTCAAAGGTTACGGATTCGAGTCCACCGTCACGCAGTATTTTAATTTATTTGTAATATATTGTTAAAAAAAAAAAATTAACACGTGTCGACAGATCAAGAATTATGGATGGACAGCCGGTGGGGCCACCATCCAGATAGCCCATCCAGAGGGAGTAATCTAGCGCCACGTGGAGGGATTGAATAGTGGCAAAAAATGTAAATGAAAAAGAAATTCAATGTTATGTAAGTCAATTATGGTTCTGCAGTAATAATGAGGGGCCATGCAGAGTATTATTTGGCACTGTTTGCTTACTGACACATGATTTTTTTTTCCTTTTAGTAATATTGTACTTACATTTAAAAAATGTTTGTGATGTTTATTTTATTTAATTCGTTTTAATCAATATTAAAAATAAGTATTTTAGTTGATATAATAAATTTGTGTACATGAAATATAACGATAATTTAGTTACTCCATTATTTAGTATTTGTGTAAATACATATCAAAGGGTAATTACATTAAAATTGTTATTACAAAAAATGGAGTGATTTTTTTCATAATAAACTTTTTTTAGTGTAATAGTCATATTGTGCATATTTTGAGTTAATTTTATTGTTTAAATAGTTTTATATAGTATATCTAATTTATTTGTAATTTATATTAGAAAAGGTCGATATGCTAGTCACCTCGTGGGTACTGTAGAGATCGAAATTTTAAGAAAATATTTTATTAATTTTAAAATCTTATTTTATTATGGAATTTTATCATATCCATATTAATATAAGTTATTTAATTGATAAATATGCCTTTATATGGTGAAAAATATCTATTTCTTTGGCAACAAGTAGGGATATACATCAATATTCAAGAGCCAATGATATCGCGCCACCTAAGCCCTTAGAGCCCATGATGGAGTCTAAAGCCCACTTAACTTCTCTCTTCCTACAACTATAAATAGGGGTCTCTACACAACTTTAAATCACACCTAAAAATAATCGTCAAGAGCTCAAGAAATGAAGAGATAAATTCTCTAAGATTTCTCTCTCAATATTTAAGGTGTCCCGGCGAGATTCAAGGCGTTCTTCGTGGGAAGCAACGTGTTCTTCGGCGGAAATATCTCAAGTGGCGCTTGATCCGGAAACAAGACAAAAGTCCTCCAAGTCAACGTTATAAAGCTCGACTCTCAATGTTACTTCGGAAACAAGGCGAACGTCCTCCGTGTCAACACCATCAAGTCCAAAGCTCAAATCAAAGTCATCAAGTCAAAGATCAAGTCAAAGCTCAACGTTTACTTCGGAAGTAAGGCGAAAGTCATCTGTATCAACGTTACAAAGCTTGAATATCAAGTCCAAGGAGATCTAGGAGGCATACTTCTACAAAAAATCTCAAAGGCTATCTGAAGACCGTTCGAGGGTTAAGTGAAGAGAAGAATCGGAGGATCAAATAGAGATTGAAACTGCATATATTTTGAAATTCTTATCTTTGTATGCAATCTTGTGTTTATTGAATAAATACAATATTTTGTGTTTACAGGTACATTTATAGTTTGATCATATCGATATTATTTTATTTAATTTTTTATATTGTGTTTTAATCTAGTAACTTATAAAAATATTCCTAATATTAATCTCTTATGTTAGATACTTATTCCCTCCGTCCCATTTATAATGGTCAGTATTCCCCTCAGGATGTCCCATATAAGTTGGCAAATTTCCTTTGTTTGGCCAAACTATTTTCCTTATTATACTATTACACTATTCCACTATTACATTCATATCCAAAAAGTAAAACAAATTTATTGCACCATCACAACATATTAAACTCTCTCCGTCTTGTCACATTTCTTTTCGTTACAGATATTAAGAAAAAAATATTAAAAGTAAAGATGGTGTTTAGTCTAATAACTAAAGTGATATAAAGTGTTTTTGATGTGATATAAAGTGGTTTTAAAGTGATAAAGTATTAAAGTGATTTTCTTATTAAAGGATATGTTTTAAGATAAATAGGACCACCCAAAAATGAATATGTTACAAGATGAATGAGACAGATGAAGTATTTAATAAAAACTCCACCAAACACACATTTTATCTTTAATTCTTTTTTCCTTAATATCCCTACTGAAAAGAAAGTGGTTATTATAAATGGGATGGAGGGAGTATAATTTATTATTTTTTGAAATCTTTAAAATTTAATTAAAATTAGAAGAAGAAAAAAATGCCACAATAATGATTAGCTATGCATTTGCTTTAACTATTTTACGGTTTTTTTTAATAAATATAAAACAAGAAAATGAGGCAATAATTATAATTAGAAATTTACTAATATCTATATGTACGACGATCCAAACATTTTTTTTTAAAGAACTTTTTATTTTCGGAAATAATTCTGAAATCATCGTCATTATTCGCAATCGAAAGAATTCAAGCCTTAACTTTACGACATCCAACTAAGAGGTGGTAGTACTGTGTTTTATATTGGCAGCATAATATTGTAAGAATATGAAATTAAAAGTATAATATACAGTTTACTTTGGTTGCATGTTAATTTTGTTATATTTTTAAATTTAATAGTTAGACGTAAGCTCGATTGAATCTTGTATTGTGTTATCATTGGACTGATGCAATTGATTCTCAATCGATAACAAATTGAGTTTCTATAGTCCAATTAATTCAATAGTTGATTACTAATTGAATTTGCATATAGCCCGTTTAATACAATCGGTGCTCAATTGGTCACAAATTGATTCTTGTATTATTGATGCATTTGTAGCGCAATTGATTGCTAATTTGAATCTTGTATTATAGCTCAATTGACCACTAACAAAGTCTCATATAGTGTAATTGATCACTAAATTATTATAAGTGTGTTAACTAATCGAAAAAATAATCATCTTACTCATGAATATTCAAATGAATTATAATTACGACGATCAATTCCATTATTTCAGCATTGATTTTGTTGTTAATTAATTTATCAAAACATAATCATCTTACTCAAGTAAAAAAAAAATTGGTATTATAATGACTAAGTCCACTAATTAACCATAAATATTTTTTTAATTATTTTAATTCACGAAATAATAATGATCTCGCTTGCAAGTAGGGGTGTGCATCGGTCGGTCGGTTCGACCGACCGATCAAAATTTGATAAACCGACCGATAATTTTTTTAATTATGCAATCGTGAAATCTACCATTCTATGTAATTTTTAATCCTTTAAATCATTATTATTCTAAAAATTCGTGCCGAAAATAATAAGACACTAGCTTATTGTGAAACAGAAGGAACAATTATGAAAAACCAACTACAAAAAAATTTAATTAAAAAGTATAAAATATTAAATAAAATATATAAATTATTATATGAGAGAGCCAACCATGATAGTAATAAGTAATAAATAATTAAATCCATAACAAATAATTAAATAAAAAGAAAAATCAAAAGAAGAAATCAAACTGAAATGCCCAAAAGCAAAAGAGCATCAACCATACAACTTGAGATAATTAGGTGTAACAATCCTTCGTGGTCCCAAAATTTCGACATTTACTCACAAGGGGATTAAATATCTCAATAGAATTAGTTTTGGAATATCGTTTTCCGATATTAATTTGAGGGGGAAATGCATATAAATAAATGAGCATTGACATTTTTCATTTTGCACATGTTCTTTGCATTTTCCCCTAAATTTACCAATTTTTGAATTTGTTCAATCTTTCCACAATTTATGATATGGGTAACATCCAATCTAACATAGCTGCCGAAATCAAACTTTGGAGAAGATATGAATTTAGAGAGAGAATAGAAAAACATTTATGATTCAGTCATAAGAGTTGTACCTCTTATGACTTTGTCAGTTTTTAAACTGCTCAGCCTGAAACGACGTTGTTTCGATATAATTGACATTTTAGTATTTGCATAATTAGTCGGTCAACTTATTTGTCCTACTATTTTAAACATCCAATTTTTTTACAATCTTCCATCTTATCAACATATTATTTTAAACTCCATTTTTTTTATCAATCAATTTCTCATACAGCCATGTTCCCAAAAATAATAAAAATAATAATAATAATAATAATAATAATAATACAACCATTTATTGCTGCAAACATTAAAGTAGATGAAATTGTAAAATACAGGAAATTTTTGAAATTTTTTAAGTATAATAGAAAAGTAATAAAAATTCGGAAATAATCCAAAAAATTTTCCTAACCAAAGCTAAAAAATGAATAAATATATTAATAATACAAATAATGGACTTTCAAGAACAAAACATCTTAATTAGAGTTTCCGGATTGAACCCGAGTGAGAGATATGGTCTCACCCAAGAATCTGAAAAAATCCTTCTGACCTGACGCTCAACCGCCGCCGCATCTCAACCTCCGTCGCTGTTGTTGGATTTCGCCGGAAATATTCTTAAAGGTGAGAGAATCTAACCTGTAATTAATTCTAACTGAAGAAAATATCATCGTTATTTCAGTTTTCCGTCGTCTAAGTCCCGATTCCATCACCTCTCTCGATTCTTAGGGTTTAGACGTGCTTCTCCTTCTCTCTCTCGTACGTGCTGTTCTCAGATGAGAGGCCACAGTAAATCTGTAAATTAGAAAAAGTTTGAGCGAATTTGTTTTGAGCGTAGGGTTTTAATGTGTGAGAGCGAATAGACAAAGTTACTTATCAATTATTAAAGCTAGCTTCAATTTTTGAGCTCTAAAATCTCCATCATTAAGAAAATCTGTTGGATAATAGGTAGCATCGAATTCCTTTTGCAGCCTTTTATATATATATAATAGATTACATTTTATGAAGGCTAAGCTGTGGATTCTGTCGTATTGTTCCTTTTGATATCTGTGTTTCATATAATTTACCCTCCATGAATTTTTGTGCTATTCACACAAGTTGTGCTATTCATGTGCCTCTAGTTTAATTTTCATCCTAGAAGCTTCAATTTTGCCTCTGAATTTAGCTTTCTATCTCTGATCGGTTTTAGTTAATCTTAGGTTTATTTTTTTCTCTAAGCTCTAATGAAGCTTATTCTTATGCAGATTTGTGATTCGTTCTTTGTTGATGCTTAGATTACTAGCAGATCTACTAAGTAAGATTACGAAGATTAGGAGCAGATCTTCACGATAAGGTATTCTGATACGAAAATTCTTAATTTGCTTTGCTGTAGTTAGTTGGAATCGTATGATTTTCATTATAATGGTATTGCTTAATTAATTGTATATCTTGATACTACTGTTACTACGATTGCAACTGCTGAAGCATTGAAATTTATTTGAGAAAATACTAACCTTGAAATTTTGTTTGAGAAAAATGCAGTGAACTCGACATTTCATTAAGTATATTACTACTACTATAATCCCCTATGTATTTGATTATGGAGTATTTTAGTAACTTGTTTGTGTACTTGTAACTTGTAGTATTCGCGTTTAAATATTATCTATTTCTCTTATTTTCTGTTAAGCATTGAAATTTAGCTTTATAAACAGCTATGAAAAATGAAACCTGAAAACCGCTAATTGGATACTCTGATTTTATCTTATTCTTCGCAACCTATGTTCACATGCAACCTTCTTTTGTTTGCAGTTGTTGCTGCAATATTTCTCTCTCTCACTTAAATAAACATTTTTTCTTTTAAGTTTTTCATCGAAGAATTAAACTCATCAATAGCTACACATACACATACATTGAAACAGCCTTTTGATTCTAATTGTTTGTTTTCGGAAGGTAATGCGATTTTGTTCTTGCAATTCATTTTGTTGCTATGTTACTGGCCGATCGAATTTGGAGCATCACGATGGAAGATTTTGTGTTTTAGGGTTTAGTGATTTCAGATGTGAACATGCATGCATTTAAATTCTATCTTTTAGATTGATTTTCGATCAATTGGACGGGTTTCATGTTTCATTGGGAATTTCAGCTTTGAATTCAGCAATTGCATGACGATGCAATTGAAGTTTTGATGAGCTCGGTTAACTGCGATGGGTTTTTGAATTTATTCTCGCGCTGATTGAGGGGGAAGCTGATTTGAATTTTATTTAGATTTCGGGTTCTGGGATTTGGTTGGTTGAATAAACGATTTCTGATTGGTCATCGTTAGATTTCATCAATGAAGCTCGTTGGTAGTTAGCAATCAACTCTCAAGAGCAATAATGCTGAAATTTTAGTTCTTTTTGATCTACTAATCAGTTGGCAATCCCCTTCCTCCTAGAGGTTTTGAAATGAACGCCCCAGCTTTGATTTAAAATCCCCTTTCTAACCCGAGATAAGAGAACGAGATATTTAAAACTTAACTTGGCTTCCTAGAAGTGATTATTGTAGGGCCTAATTCGGTGTTAAGATGATGGCCTTAGTTGCTTGACTCGGTGAAGGTTGCAAAATTCAAACTACCAGATTGGTTGTTAGTTGTTACTATAAACGATACATACGATTCATTAATCAGAGTGCTGAGGTGTTAATAGATGCAGTTATGTAATGAAAATATATCAGAATAAGGAGATGGTTTTATTATTTCTTTATATGGTAATCTGATGATCAACACTGTTGTCTTTCCTTTTTGGTATTGTCCCCTTGGATGGATACAATTGTATAATTATACTGATAGATGTGCCGAGAGGAAATTGTTCACAAATGGGTTGTAGCTACGGTTTGGTTTCCCTGCTAGCGGATCTGTGCTGTAGGAATGTGACTGAGTTGCCAATAAACTCTTTTTGTGAAAATTATTTATCCAGGTCCTAACTTTGGTAACATACAGCTACCCTCGTTTAATTCATGTGGGGTACAAGTGCTACCCAATGTTTTTAATATTATTTATGAATAAAAATTAGAACCCTGATTTATGAAAAAACATTGGTACAATAAAAATAATTACAAATGTCCATCATTTTCCACGTGTATGGCAGATAAGGCCTGGTGGTTGTGCAGGGTGGGTAGCTACTTGTTTCCCCCCATTTTTATGCTTTTTATTCATTAGAAAATATTATCACACCCTTCCCATGTTAATATTATTCACAATTGGAGAGAAAATGATAGAAAATAGGCTGTTCGAAAAGATTATCCATCCTGCTCGAGAGAAAATTAACCAACGTAGTAAACGTGTGAAAGAATGAAAAAAGAGTGAAAAAAATATTTATTTTCCACCTTTTTCCATCAAAGTAAATACACAATTAGTGAAATACCATGAAAATCAGCAACATTCCATTTTTGTGGATAAAATTTTCTTAGTTTGGTGTTAAAAACTAAGGAAGGTGTACTGGATTGAGAGTTTGGTGGAATTTAATGGAGTTGAACCCTATGGAATTGGGTGGAGTTCATAAGATTTGAGCGTGGAGTTTGGAAGAGTTCGGGATGGATTTTTAAAGAGTTCGGCCGAATTCAAATCTACATCCCCGCGATCGCGTGTCTTTCTCGATCGCTGATGGCGCGATCGCGGGACATACACGATCGCTGGTACCAATTTGGGGATTGGGGGTTAAAATCAACACAGTTCATACCTCGGAACGAATGCGTTCTTGATATTTCAGGTGTAGCAATACTAATATCTGCCGTTTCATTTAACTGTCTTTTCTTTTTCTGCGAAGTTTGAAGAATATCCGCAGATTTCTTGATTTTTTCAAGAGGGCAAATGATTGAAGAGTGTTGACTATAGAGCTAACTACAGCCGCGTTGAAGAAATATGAGCTGATAATCAATCGATTATAGTGTGAATGGAATTTCTACTCATATGGTTGCACATAATGTCGAATACTACATTAAAAAAAAAATGGAGGCAGCGACCAAGGACAGGCCGCGACCGTGGCTCTTAACCATTACTGGCGATCGCGTGTCATCAACGCCCACTAATACCAATTCCATCAAATTCCGAGGTCCAGAGGTTGAATTTCATCCTGTGTATTATTCATCATCAACTACATCGAATTCCATGAACTTTCACAAATCTAGCAAAATCAACGAGAGACTGAATACCGGGAAATTTTAATGGAGTGTGAAATCCAAGCATCAATACCGCTAGAATTTAATAGATTTTAAAATATATCAAACTCCGTGAATCCAATACCCCAGGATCACAAATTCCTTTAAAATCTTTCAAACTCCACCATCCTATACACCCCTACAATAGAAAATAATTATGAGTAAGTATTGAATTTATAAAGTTAAATCGTTATTTATTTGTTTGGACTTCAAAAAAAACACAAGCCGAATAATAGCTGGGTTGTTCTTCAAGAACTGCTTACAGACGTGCAAGAAGGCTACTATATTCTCTCTCTCTCTCTCTCTCTCTGCGCGAGCACGCCCTATTAGGTATTGTCTATATCCCTGCATTTTGTTTTGATTGCAGATGAAATATTAGAGGATTTCTACTTACAAGGTTTTTTAATCAATAAAATCTAGTTATTGTTCCTTTATTTTCTGAATTTTTCTACAATTCCTGACTGCCCGTTCCCCGTTCCCCGTTTCTTTTTCCTTTCGTCTGTGCTAATCGAATTTATGCTGAACAAAACTGGGTGAAATGATCTGTTGTGTTAGATTCTATATTCTGCAGTTCATTTTATTACTGGAAATTTGATCGTGAAGTTAACAAGGGCTCTTAACATTTGTGCTATCGCATATCTATTTTACTTATTTATTCTTAAATTCTTGTTTCTCTTGACATTTTTAGTTTTCCAATGTAGCAATGTTGTGAAGAAATGTGATTTTTTTTTTTTTGGGTATAATGAAGTTTCTTGTATACTATTAACACTTTCAAATGCTTATAACGGTATCTAGTCCCTGAAACTAAAGGGTTTTGTGTACTAATTGAGGACTGAGGTGGGGATGTTGGGGCAAAAATAAATGTATGAAACCAATTAGATATCTGAGTTTGTTTATATTTTTCGTTGGGTATTCCAATAATATATTGGTTTGGAAAGGATTACATGTTTCTCTTCCAATAACTTTTCTTCCTTCTTGGGATCTAGGATGGTTTTCGGCTCATATGTTTGGTTATGAGGTATATATCTCGAGTGTTTTAACTGAAAGCATGCCTCTGATTGTGGTGGTTTAAGAAGTTCATTACTTCTTTGATACAAAGGTTGAAATTGATTTAGAGCATATTCATACATTTAACTATGTATTGTGATAACGATTCAAACAGAGAAAAGGTGCTAGATGAATGGCAAGATCCGTCGTATAAATTTGGAGAAGTGAGGTGATCTTTGAGCTCATGCCGGATCAGTTTTCATGATAAAAAGAAAACAATAAATGAGGCAAGAGCTTAATTTTTTTTAGCATTTTCCTAGTTAGAAGATAACATCAATGTGTACGTGAACTAGGTTATCTCACGAAGGACAAAACTGGAAAGAGTGGCTAGTCATTAAGAAACTGCACACACGACTAGGAAACTAAAAGTAAGAGTTGTATAATGGAGACTGGCCTAGAGATTTAAAATTTAATGACCTTGACAATTTAAATTATGTGCAAAGGTCCAATTTCAAACTTTGTCCTTGTTTGCAATTGAACACACGGCGAATAAGCCAGAATTAGTGGGAACAAAAACAATGCATCCTACCATTGTAAGGTGTTTTCTCCTGAGATCCGACATTTGTAGTAATAGAAGCCTGAGAAGGTTATATATCTGTATAAACCTATTACAATCGTCTCATAAATAAATGTTTTCCTTCTTACGTGATTCTAAGAACACGCAGTAGGCCATTGATGTCATGACACGTCTTCAAGTACTGCTTACCATAAAGTAAATGATAGAGGTCTTAAAAGAGTCGCAATTCTTTTCAGTTGTGTGGTTCCTGGCATATGCAGCGAGGAACTAATTGAAGTCATTATGCTGATACTCACTTGACGAGGGGCCTATGAAATCATCAGTTGTTCGGATTTTCTATTGAATTGTGATATTCCAATGCAACCTCTTTTCTTGACATTACTCCCGTGCTATTAGATATAAATGTTTTCTTATCATGATTTACAAAGCTATAAACAAATCAGTTAAGCACTGACTAGCTACTCTGGCCTTATTTTATCTTGGAAATAGAACAGGCCCATACCGTCCTTACCTGTCAACTTCAAACCATTCCCATCGATCTCCACCTTCAATTTCTCACATATATACTTGCAGGTGAGTGTGTCTCGAAAATGTAAAGAAAGTGAGGAACCACCATGGACAATTAATACTACACATTTGGCTGTATTTATAGTGAATAAGTGTTGCTTATCTGGATTTTTTGTTGTTGGTCTGGGGAATAATAATTACTTGCAACCTAATTTCATCTCGTCTTAATTAGATGAAGTATTTGGTAGAAAATAACACTCACCAAATCCAGTAAATTTAGGTGAGTAAAATCTAGGAAAGCAAATTCTTAAGAAGAATAAACAAGTACCTATATCTCATCTGAAATCTCAAACACTACATCCCCTAAGTTTCTCTAACCATCGCCTCCTAAACTAAGCGACTCTCCATTCCATTCCCCTGCTTACACAGCCAAGAAATCATGCATCTTACTGCACCGCCTCATTTACAGGGTACATCCTCTTGATTAATTGATTATGTTAACATTGACCCTTTTTACTACCAGTTTGGTTTCAGCATCTATTCAGCTCAATCTCAAATCTCAATGGCGACTCATAGAATTCTTAAAATTTGGCTCTCTGGAATTTTTTTACCTTTTCCATTTCAATGGATTCTGTTTTCTTGTCAATTAATTTGTGCAACAATTAATGTGAATCTATTATGCTTTTGATTTTTTCCAATTGTGTTACTTTGTTCTTTCTAGCAGTATTGAGATATGCTAAGTAATATTCCTTGCTGGCTGTTGCTTTTATATGTTTGTCGTTGTACTTTTATTCAGCGTATCTGGTTTACCGCTGGTGAACCCCAGTTTAGTAGATATACAAGATTTTGAAAATTACTAATGCTTCTTTGGGTAAGGAAAAATTCAAGCCTTCACACAATTGAGGGTTACGTAATCATAATTGGGGATTTTTGCAATTCTTTAGTAATTTAATTGATATTAGCATCATCAGCTGCCATAAGCTATTTGCAGCATTGATCTGTAGAATTGCTCAAGTTATATCAGTAGTTTATATGCATTTTCAATGAATTCATCTACAGACCTCCTTTTTTTTGTCAACGGTTCCTCTGAATGCAACTGTATAGGTGTTAGCCATGAAGAGGCCTGCATCTACTCAGCATGTAGAGATTTCATCAGACGACTCTTCTTCCTCTGATGCAGAAAATGACGTTTCAAGGAGCCAGCAGCCAAATGACGAACCTACCTTAGAATTATCATCTGAAGGTATTTAAATTCCCTACTGCTGAAGTCTGTTGTGGCTTTGATTCTGCTGAAGTCTGTTGTGGCTTTGATTCTGCTGAAGTCTGTTGTGGCTTTGATTCTCTATGCAATGCTTATGACATCGTTTTCTTGCCAATTTATGGAAAATATGATAGAAAGAGAAATATGTGCTACCAATATAGTTGCTCCAAGTCTAGTTCAACTTTCGATTGGTTTTCATTGGATTGTGTTATAACTGTATGTATTTCAGTGTATCCTCATGCTTATATCCTTGAGCTGCTTATTTCATAATTCATATATGAGCGAACTAATTACTCGATCTTGCATTCCACCTGAAATATGTTGCTAGGTAATCATACAATACAAATTTGCTTATATTGATGCTAGACAATGTGGTTATGAATTTGGCGTGCAGTGCACTATCGTGAATATGTTTTAGTCGAATGGGAAAATCTGTTAAGTACAAAATGGAGTGCAAGATAAGTTGCAGCAGAACCTTTTAAAGTAAAGAAAAACAATGCTCAATCTTACTCGTGAACATTTGCACTATCTGAACAAGTTTTCAATCTGTGATGCTGTTCTTATTCACTTTAATTTGAGATATCATCACCATGCCTTGTTTCACTGATAATATTGATGAATTTGCATACCAAAGGCCCCGGAAAAAGACAATAAGTTCGTTGAAGTGTAGTTTTTTCTTAAATTTTGTTATGATTGATCTCCTAGTTGGATTAGCAATTGGTGAAAGTTTTATGGGCTCTTTCCTAAGTTGTAACAAAAAACTGGCTTGTATTTGTAATTTACTGTTTTGGTGTCAAAATGTAATAAACTGGTAAATAAAAAAAAGCATTCAGAACCAAGTATCAATCTCCTGTATAAGAAGTATGATAACAAGAAACAATTATGCATTTCGATCCATCTCTTGCAAATCTAATGCTGATATAAATTGTTTGCCAAAATGAAGCATGGATGTTCAGAAGAGCAAGAAGTTACCAAGAATACATGAAGTCGATCCCAATACCGACGAATCGTGGTGCCCTTATTCCCTACATATCATGGACTGGACTGGGAGCCTCAATGAAGCAGATGTACGAGCAGCCTCTGCACTACCTCACTAACATCCACTTGAAACGGATGGATCGAGAGAGGCTCGGAGCAGAGGACGAGGACGTTCCCCTCGACTTGATCATTCATCCCTGTAAAGCTGAGGCCACCATCTGGCTAATTGAAGAGGTACACCGACGTACCTCGTCTCCTCACCATCTTGCTGAACTCTGGGCCGCAGATCCTATGTATCATGCTTTTATCGACGCCGTTTTCCCCAAGCTTGGATCTTGACTTCTTGGCATCTACTTTAGGGCCTTAGGCTAATCAAACCGGTAAATAAGTTGCTGTTTTTAAGGTGTTTGATGCAAATACTGTACTCTGATTTAGCAATAGCAGCATCTGTTTTACCAGTAATCATGGCAAGAACAGAAACCTTGCTCGAAAAAATGGAACCTCTTGTTATCTCGAACGACTATTTCTCGATCATATACTTTTGAAACCATTTTTGCAAATGAATGGCAATCAGAGCACATTCTGAGATTCTTGACTACTCTGACCGGTGTCCCACGAGCAGAAGAGATGAGGCCGTGGGCGATGGCTAGCTTCTCGCTGTGTCGACTGAGCAAGAATTCCTTCTCTTGCTCGTCAATATCAAGCAAAACATTCGTTAAATCTGGTGCATACCCTGCATCTCGAAGTCTGCAGTCGATCTCTTCAAGCATTGAGGCAGTGCAGGCGTTCTCATTACCAGAAGTGAACTCACAAACGACTCCATCAACCTCGATGGCGCTTGAACCCGGTGTCTTCTTCATGCCTCGTTCCTTCATATGCATCCTGACTTCAGCAACATCGCCCCATCTCCCTGCAGATGCGTATATGTTTGACAAGAGAACGTGGATCCCCGTCTGATCGCCGCTACATTTAGTCGTCATCATCTTCTGGGCAGCAACGGCAGCCATTTTTTCGTTCTTGTGCTTTCTGCAAGCACCCAGAAACGCGCTCCAGATAGCAGCATTTGCCTTCAAGGGTATTGCGTGTATAAACTTGAGAGCCTCATCTAGTAAACCTGCACGGCCTAGCAGATCAACGACACACCCATAGTGGACAATGTGTGGAGCAATCGCATATTCCTTCATGCTGTTGAATATACGCATTCCTTCCTCAACCAAACCAGTATGGCTACATGCTGTAAGAACTCCACTAAAAGCTACTTCATCCAGTGCAATCCCTCGTCGGATCATCTCATGGAAAAGTTCAACGGCTCGTTCCCCGTTTCCCTCCATAGCCATTGCTCCGATTGCTGCAGTCCAAGCAGACACATCTCTCTCCTTCATCGAGGCAAACACCTTCATCGCGCTCTGAGGGTCCCCACACCTACCAAACATGTCGACAAGAGCAGTGCAGAGGCGAACGTTAGAGTGAAAACCGTGTTTCTTGATGTAGTTATACGTCCATTTTGCTGAATCAAGTGCTCCTAAGTACCCACAGGCTGAGACAACACTCACCATCGTCGCCTCATCTGGAGTGACCCCCTCGTTCTGCATCGAGCAAAACAGCTCAATCGCATCAAGAAACAAGCTCTCATCAACCAAAGCCCCAATCATAGTGTTCCAAGACACAACATCCCTTTCTGTCATCTCATCAAACACTCCTCTTGCTGAATCCACATCACCATTTCGAGCAAAACCTGCAAGAAGAGCATTCCACGACACAACTGTCTTTTCCGACATCTGATCAAAGATTCTACAAGCTAGTTCTTGCTCGCCAGACTTCGCATACATATCAATGAGCGAATTACCAATGTTATCCCAACTCCAAAGCACGTTCCTCAGAACATACGCGTGGCATTGCTTTCCCAAAGATAATTCGGTAAGCTCAGCCGAGGACGTGATCACTGACAACATTGTAATCCTATCTGGCTTCGCTCCGAGATCAAGCATCTGACGAAATACATCAAGTGCATCTCTCGCCTTCCCCAACTTCACATAATTCGACATCAAAGTGTTGTAAAGAACCAAATTCTTATCAACACATTCATCGAAGAGCTGCCTCGCCTTCTCTGCTGCTCCACATTTCATATACATATCAACAAGAGCATTCACCATAACAGCATTGTATTCAAGCTCCGACCTTTCGACATAATTCAGGACTCTCTCTCCCAAATCCATATCCCCTAACTTTGCGCATGCAGAAATAACACTCACCACGGTGACTTCATTGGGCTCAATTTTCTCTTCCACCATTTCAAAGAAGAGGGAGACTGCCTCGCGAAGCCGCTCTCTCCTTGCATACCCACAAATCAAACTAGTCCACGACACAACATTTCTCTCAGACATTTCATCGAACACCTTCCGCGCACAACCAGTTTCGCCACACTCACCATAACAGTAGACCAGCGAATTCGAGACAAAGACATCATCTTGATAACCCCTTTTGACCACACAGCCATGAATCTGCCTGCCTTCAGAAAGCCTCGAGTTTTTAGCACAAGCACTCAAAACAAACGGAAACGTATAGTTATCGGGCTCAAGCTCATCAGTCAACATAGATAGATACAGCAAGATGGCCTTATCATAAGCTCCAGCTAATGAATTTCCTCTTATCAATGAATTGTAGAGGTACATTATGTTACTAGTCCGATCCTTTCTGCTGTTCCTGAATATCGTAAATGCCTTTTCTGCAAATTCTAAGCTTTCTGAGGAGCCCATTTGCGAGTATTTCGCAATGAGTTTGGTCAGTAACGACGGGTCACCCATTAGGCCATGCTTTGTGTAATGGGCATGAATTTGTTTGATTTGTTTAAGACTTCTGCAAGATTTGATTATGGGATTTAGATTGGGCGAAAAGGGCTCTGATTGAATTTGAGTTTTTACGTGAGGAATTGGTGGGTTTGCTGCGGAGGGGGAGCTGGTTGGGGGAAGAGAGACGATTACGGCGGCGGAAGCCATCGGCGAATTCTAAGTTTTTGTGAAATATCCCCAAAGGATTTTAGCAAAGTGAGATTATAGCCTGGAAGAATGACGATTCAATTTTTGGCAGAAAATCCAACAAAATATTCAAATAGTCAGTCGTTGGCAGATAATTACAGGAAAAAAAAAAAAAAAAAAAAAAACTCTATCCATCCACAGTCAATTTACCACATTATGAATCACGAATTTTAATATTTTGTTGGCTGATTATGTTGTGAAGGGAGCGAGTATATTATGCAGATTAATGAGACAACATTAAGTCCCTACCGATTCCTTAATCTTTGTGATCTTTTGATTCATGCCTATCAGAGATTGTCCGAACAAACGTTGGGAAGATAGGTGGATCACCACCCTTACCTTGCTTGATTTCTATCTAGGTTATACAGATATGAAACCTTTATTCGTGTCGTGGCACATTACTGCATATATCTTCTTTCTGGTGCTCCTCGAGTTGATTTTGTTGTTTTCAATATGCTGAGCACTTGTATATTCAACATACTAGTTTTACCCATTCATACTGCAAATATTTGGAACAAAAATGCTTAGTTAGAAATATCTTGAAGCATTTTATTTTCCAATGCACAGCTCATACTCAAATGCGGTATCTTCTTAGATGACCTCTGCAAAATAATAGAAAATTTAAAAAAACTTGTTATCTAATTATAATGAATAAATGTAAAAATTGAAAACTTACAATATATATGATTAGTTTTGGGATATAATTTTTGTAAAAATTAATTTTGTATTTGGATAGTTCCCAATGGCAGAAAATTCTCCCCCAAATTTGATGATAAATGGATATGTATTTTGTTTCACAGTTTTACCCACATGATAACCAAGTTATAGAGGATCAAGGGTTTAAAATGCTTCTTATTTCCTATATTAAGAATTTTATTACAGCTGAACTGATCCCTATATATATGTTTAAAATAAGCTCATTAATTCACTTGTATTAACGTAACTATATACTAAAACATTGGGTTATAGAAAGCCGGCCCAAACTCAATAATGCAACATATAAAATGTAATGACCCAGCCTATCCACAAACTTAAAATATATATGGCCCATTTACTTTATTAAAGATTCATCGAGTATTTGTTGCAGATATCATTTAATATTATCAACACCCAACTATTTCATTAATTACTTATGGTACCCAATAAAATAAAAAATGTGGCTGCCAGGGTAGAAACCCTAATTTTCTCTAACGCACAGTTCACCTCCACCCACAAACTTCGAAAACACCTTCTTCTCCGATCAGATCCTCTTATTCGATCAATATTGTCTATTTCGAATACTTAGAGCAGTTAATATTATCTTTATTATTCACACATTACATACAGAATAAATTTAATCCATAAATCGACTACGGTAATTTTGTTTCTGTGAAACAAAGGTCAAGACAAATGCCTTAGATCTAGCAAACTACCGCAAACGATTGATCAGATTTGTGTTTTTTAATTGCGTTGTACAAATTTGAAGCTGCATTTACTGTTATAGATCTAAAAATTTTTAAATTAATATTTTTTCGATTATTTTAAGAGATCTATGAAGTTAACCCTTCTATGGATCTGTTTTGTTTTATATACTTACATATCTCTTTGGTTTCAGATCTACTGATCTATGTTAATTTATGATCAAAATCTATAATTTTCAGATATACAAATTTTTTTACTTCTCATTTTAGCTGATTTAGTGTTACAGATCTAAAAATTTCATAATTATTATTCTTTTCCAATTATTTTAAGAGATCTATGAAGTTAACCCCTTCCAGGGTCTGTTTTGTTTTATATATTACATTACATATCTCTTTGGTTTCAGATCTACTGATCTATCTTAATTTTTGATCTAAATCTATAATTTTCAGATATACAATTTTTTTTTTTACTTTTCGTTTTTGTAATGATATTACATTTTAAGATTTACTCTGTTCTTGGCAGATCTAGAACATCAGCAACGGCCTATATAGCTAAGTCATACAATTGCAACACATTGGTAAGATTTAAAAACCTATCATGTTACTTCTCTTTTTTACAGAAATCATATAAAAATATAATTTTCTATTGAACTACCTCGATTATCTCATTATTTGATAAATTTAGGTCTAAATTACAGTTCTCATTGATTCAGCATTAATTTACTGATTTTTTTTGTGCAGATTATAAAATAGCACACAATACATCAAGATATCTAAACTGCAGCTGGAAGATACACACAGAGGTAATTCTTAAGCTATAGATGTCTTTAAGGAAAAAATATAACATATCAAAGCAACTTACAAAATTTTGAAGGAAAAAAACATACTTGGATTTTCATTTTCTTTATCCTCAGTGGATTGTTTACCTTGCAGTCTTGAAGATTTATTTAATTTCCTCATTATAAGAAATCAAACCCTGTCACAGTGTAAGTTGGAGTATTCTGTTGCATATAACTTACTATTAGAATTATATATTTAAATAAATGCTGGATATTTTAAAACAAACCTTCAATTCTATGCTAAATAGAATATGTGAGTTTAATCTCCTTCTGATTCTTGACAACTGTGAACATGAGTAGAAGTATTAAGAAGAGTAGAGATAAAACAGTCTGAAACATAATAAGACTACCTCACCTTAGAGACACTTCAGAAAATATTACTAAAGAGACATATGTAGTTTTAATAAAGCAACATTTGAGTAAAACCCATTGTGTAATACACATCCTCTTTTTTTAGATGACTTGTAATCAGTAAACAGAATATTGAAGCTGTTAAATTGCAAATTTATCAAAAATAGTAAGTTTAAGTCAACTCTAAAAAAATGAAATTACTTAGAAAAAAACTTACACTCATAAAGCTATTTGTTTTGTGTTTATCTGTCCTTATTTGTGTGGACTTTATGATATAGTTGATATAGTTATTGGCTTTATTTGTAAACTTTTATTGATCGTGGAAATAGTTTTGCAGGAGAGTGTGGAGAATAATAAAAACCAGGAGAAAAGTAGAAGAAATAGCAGAAAAATGCCGAAAATCAGTTGAGCCGCCGCTCATTCCAATCATTCCATTGAGTCGTCGCTTATTCCACTTTTTCCATTTGAGCCGCCGCTTATTCCACTGTTTCCACTTGAGCCCGTATTTTGAACGAGCGGTCGCTCATTTGTTTGAATTAGTTGTTATTTTCATTTTCGCGTGTTTGACTTAAGCAGTCGCTTATAATTGAGCGAGAGCTCATTTAGTAATATAAATAGCGTTTTGTAAATTCTTTATGGGATCTTCGGTTTTCTGTTACACACGGCGATTTTTCTCTTCAGAATTACTTTCGGATTTGATTTCATCTTTCTTGTTACTTTTTGCTATCGGATTTTTGTAAGAACATTCGCATTTCAATATTGTCTAGTAGTAATTGCTATTTTAATTTTTCCAGATTTCATTTCTCTATTTTATTCGTTCTAAATGTTTGGATGGAATTGTGCTTATCTTGGTTCTATATTATTAAGATGATTTATTATTATCATTTCTTTTATGTTTAAACTTTGTGCTTGTTTATTTATTTGCAATTGTTAGACTAGAATTTTCGTAGCTAGGGTTTATAAGTTGATAGATTTATTTATTTGATCTTGTCTTTGTTCCGACGGGATTCCAAATTCAGATTTTTTATTTTAAATAGTTCAAAATGCATTGCAGAATGATCTATAAAACAAGCGGGTTGTGTATAGCATGATTAATTGCCCTACTTAGCCTTCCTTGAGATACGACTTGGGTTAGCTTATCACACTAGAGTGACCTCGTGCGATTACGAGTCAATTCATATGTGTTTTGGGTTGAGTCACTATTTAAGTGACTACCACATTTAGCATGTATCTAAAACCAAATAGATGCATAATTTTCTGTACTACTCAATTCCAACTCTACTTATTATTTTTCATTTATTTATATTGTGATAAATACTCAATTCCTGATATTCCTTCAATCAAATTTAAACTATTAGTAATAAATATTATCTATACTTTATACAATGTATCTTTACTTACTAATATGATAATATATGTTCAAACCGAATTTCTACCTCTGTAAAAAGTAAATATCTAATTCTAAATCTATGTTCTCTTTGTAGTTACTTTCTTTAGTTACATTAACTAACTAATTCTATATTCATGCAGGATTGAAGTGTTTGTTTCTTTAATTAAGAAGATGGTAAAAGGTAAGCCTGTCCTTATCACTTTATTTATTTGGATTCCGTGCATAAGTAATTTTTGCTTTCATTATCAATCTTACTAGCAAATTATATTTTTTTGACAAATAAATACTAACATGTAATCAAAGTTACATCTGCAAAAAATTAAAGTCATATTCTGTGTTTAACTCATGTGGTGTTGTTTGAATTTGAACTCATGTACTGATCTGCAAGAATTAGAAGTTAGGTGTTGTGTTTCAAAGCGGTAAATGATTAAATGTCTGTTTCATGTGAATAAAAATGGCTGAATTAAGGTGCTCTGCAGAATTTTGCATATCATGTGTTGTGATTAGATGTTTGATATGATTACTTGTGCATAAATAGCTGAATTAACTTGGAAAAGTATCAATTAAATGAGAACCCAATAGAAGAACATTTTCAATATATTAATAATCTATTAATATATGAAGACAAACAACATGTTCTTCATAATACCCCATCTTCTTAAGTTGACAGCTTCTTGAGATGCCTACTATAATTAGCATCAACATAAGTTGTCCAAAAATAAAAATAAAAAATAAGAGGAGTCTAGTACATATCTTAACTTAAATCCAGCAGTCCTAAGGACTACAATAACTTGCTGCTAGCATCAAATCCATAGAAACACAACATCTTCTTCAACAAAATCTTGAAATGGGCAATGCCTCCAATTTCAGGCATGATCTTCTTTCTTCAGAATCTTTCTGCCTTTCTTCTTCTCTTCTGTCTCACTGAGGATGAATTCCTCCTCTTGCTTTGTTTCAGCAGAAATAGGGATTGAGATCATCCAGTTGGGATCTCCAGAAGAAGCAAGATCCTTTGCCTTTGGAGATAAAAAGCTTGAATCAACCAACTGAAACAATAAAAATTTTCAAGTTAAACCATACAATAACTTGATAAGAATAACAGAAGGTAATAACCGAAAGTACCTTAGATATATCCTGTGAGGCTCGCAAGTCTGTTCCCAAATCAGTTAATTCTGCAAGATTCATGCAAGTCTCAATAAATTCATTTTCTTCTTCAATGTCCAATAGATCTCACATCCCCTTTGGGAATTGACATATGTATTTTCCTTCCCTACAATGTCAAGAATTTATTGCACGAGTATTTTTGAGAGAACAAAGAAAAATGAAATTTGAAGTCATTTTTAGAAACTATACCGCTATATCATGCACAATCAATTCCATGCTCAAGATGTCGTTTTTGTCTCCACTGAAGGGGGCCTCATAAGCTCGAACTACTCGAACTTTAATAACATAATCGACTCTTCCTTTTGTGATTTGTGAAACAAGTGTGATGAAGACTGGCATTTTGTAAGATTAAAGTAGAAGCAGCTGCAAGAGAAGAAGAGAAGCTGTAATTTCAGTTTTAAAATATGTAATAGTAAGTATGTTGCAATTTTTATTATATGATTAGAAGCAATTTTAAAATGTGTAATAGCAAGTAGGTGGTAATTTCATTTGCATAATTAGAAGCAAAATAATAAAAGCAACACAACAGGAAGAAACTGATAGTAAGATAAAAGTAACAATACTTCAAAATTTGATAAGATTGAAAATTTGATATTTTGAAGATTGAAAAACATTTTTTTTTTGTCCCAGGATTTGAAAAATTGAAATGAACTTTGAAAGTAACTAATTTTCTTTATATACTTGTCAGAATTGAAAGAAGGATTTGAATATTGAAGCAAACTTTTAAGAAGTAGTAGAGGGGCACTTGTATTTGAATGCTTCTTGTGGTATTTATAGAAGCAGTTTTTCACTCAAAATTTCAAATTTTTTCTTTCCCTCCAATTCTTGTTTTAAAACAACATGATTTTTCCTAGCTTTAAAAATGTTTGACTTCTCTCTATGTTTATTTGGTTAAATTCTAGATTGTTGAATTAGTTATGTTGTTGGAATTAGATTTGTTACATGTTTACACGCAAAATTCTTAGAATTCTGGAAATCAGCTTACATTTCAGCTCTACATTTATTGAGGCCATGTGGCAGTAAATCTACTATTTTATCTTAAAAAATATTTAGTGAAATAACCAATATGACAATAGATATGGATAGCCAATATTCAAGCAATTTTTAATATGATGAGTCAGATATGTGGGCCCTTGATGGTTTAGGCGGAAAAATGGCATTTCTGTAAATAAGCTGAAAATTCAACTTTTATGGTAGTATGGATTATCTTCAATTCCACAACGCATTTCTGTAAATAAGCTGAAAATTCAACTTTTATGGTAATATGGATAGCCAATATTCAAGCAATTTTTAATATGATGAGTCAGATATGTGGGCCCTTGATGGTTTAGGCGGAAAAATAGCATTTCTGTAAATAAGCTGAAAATTCAACTTTTATGGTAGTATGGATTATCTTCAATTCCACAACGCAATGCATCATTTTGGCAACAGATAATAAGAGAAAGCGCAACATAATATATATGTAAGGGTGCTAAAACCGATATTTTTTTTTTTTTTTTTTTTTTTTTTTTTTTCAAAATGCCTAAATGTAAGGTCAAAGAAGATAGAACAAATCAGTTGATCAGGGTGCTGAAGATCCCCCCAATCTGCACACTAATCTGCACACTGCATTCATCAATCATCATGGTACCTAAGTGAAATTTTCAAAGTTGCAAAGTAAAAGGAGTGAGATAAGAACATGCTTCGTCCCTTCAACTGCAATCTCTCAAGACGCTCAATTCTGGAATCGCGGGGTGAGGACTCGACTCTAGACTAATCCCCTCGATAATGAGTCATTTTTTCAGATTGAGACGTTCTGTTTCAAAGACTTCAATATGAACATCATAGCGAGCTCCTTCACCAATGAAAAATTCTCCTAGATCAATCCACTCCCATTCATCAAACGCCTATGATTTCCGACCATCAACATCCATGATGCTGCATCGCCCTTCTGCTGCATATCGTTTATGTGGAATTTCTATGTAAATCTTGATGATCTCCCCTACCATCTCAGTTCCGTCTTCCTTTACAAACTTAACCAATGCCTTTGTAGGATAGTCAAGCCCACAGGAACCACGACACAGTCTATAAATAAGCCACGATGCATATTTCGTATTAGGTGACAGCATCCGTGCTGGAATTACCCCACGGATTTCCAACTTGTTGATGCTTAGGAGTTTAGCAACCTCAACAAATCTGCAAATACGAAGCAAGCACTAATTTAAAAGAAACTTCAATAAAAAAAACGCTGTCACCTTTGAGACCTGTAGTATATAAACTAGTAGCATATAATTTGTTAAAATTGTAACTGTGCAACTGCACAAATGCACTCGAGTTAAATCAAAGCATCAAATACACATACTCCACCTGAATCTAAGTCTAAGGCTACGATATTTGATAAATCTTGACATTCAGAAACAAGGGAAACAAAGTGATATACCTCGACTCCGGTTCTGGTTCAGATGTCCATCCCCAGTGTTGTGGATCATCAGCTGAGGCGATTTGAAGTGCCCTTGCACTTAACATATAGCTTTTCTCTCCGGCTTTGTTCAGCTCCAAACTCTGTTCAACAATTCAACAAACGGTTAATGAGCATTCCATAGTATACTGATTAAGCCCGAAAACATCTTTATTTATGTTCAGAGACAATATCATAATATTATTAATGTCCTTCCCGAAACAACTCTCTCTCTCTCTCTCTCTCTCTCTCTCTCTCTCTCTCTCTCTCTCACACACACACACACACACACACACATACTGCCAATGAATCGATCCATTCAAGAAACTTGAGAGAAATAAAACAATGCTTGGACATGAATCATACTAGTAAACAACTACCAGCATAGTTCATAAGGTAAAAAAAGCAAAAACAAAAGAGTAAGAAAATCCATAATAATAATAATAGAGGAGAGAATAAAAGAAACCATGTTCCCCCCATCAAGAAGCAGTGGAGTAGTAGAGTCACGGAGCAAGAAATAGAGTTGCTTCTTGTTGGAAAATAGCAGCGGAGAAGAAACCCTCGAAACAATTTCCTGGTAGTTGGGAGGGAGAAACTGCTCCCAAGCAGTGTCGGAATCGGCGGCGGATTTGAACCCTAACGACACCGCCGCCCCCCGGCATGCGTCTTTAGGGGACGTGAGAGAGATGATGTTGGCTACGCAGCCTTCTGGTAGTACACAAAATGGCGACGTTCCGGGATTAACTTCATCGGACATGGTTGGCCAAGTTCAAGTGCTGTGACTGTGTTTCACTTCTTTCTCCTTCCTTTCTACTGAGTGCTCTTCTATTTGGGAAATTTATCATTTTCAATTTTGCAAACCACACACTTAGGGATGGCAATGGATTGGGTACCCACCTATGAAACATTTTTTAAACCCAAATCATAAAAATTTTCAACACCTAAATCCGTCCCAAAGCCGATTAAAAAATAATTTTAAAACCCATACTCGATCCGAACCCGTTGGGTATTACCCGCTAAAAATCCGAATACTAAAAAGTAAACATCAAATAACAAAATATTATAAATATGATTAAAACATAAACATCAACAGAAAATTTCACTAAAATTAATCTCAAAGCAAAAACTACAAACTTACAAAATCTTAAAACATAACTAGAACTATGAATTATTGATGTTGTCGTTGCGTCTTCATATTTCGGAAGTAGATTTACAAGAGTAGAGGAGAAACATTAAAAACTTGACTCTTATGAAATGTGTGTTTGGGTTAAGAAAATCAGATAAAACCTTAATTCTACTAATATTTATAATTATATAATAAATTATACATATAATAATATCTTTTATCTTATATATAAAAATGGGTTTGGGTAGCGGGTACCCAGAGGTAATTGCCGAAACCCGAGCCAAACCCGTCACGGGTAGGATTGTAAACGAATCGAATCGAAGTGAATAGTGGCGTATTCGATTCGGATTCATGACATTATTCGCATATTTGAATCAGTATTCGAATAGATTCCGAATTTTTTTTATTCTTATTCGATTCGGAATGATATTCACGAATATTTATCCGAATCGAATATTCGGTTCGTTTTTTAAAGTTTATTATGAGCATACTATTCGAATATTCGATTCAAATTTTATAAATTTCTTACACTATTCGATTCGTAGTTTTTTTAAAAAAAATTTTAATCAATATTTCACTAAGAAATAATTAAACACTCAATTCAATAATAAATATTATATCCACTACATTTGTCTAATAAAAACTCAATAATAAATTCTAAAATATCATTTATGTGTTCCAACTTCCAAGTTCCAACTCACAAGTCACAACTCATTAGACAAGGCAAATTCAAAAGAAAATATCATAAAATTCAAGTCAATAATGATGTAATTAATGCATAAATAAAAGTTTCTAACCAAGTTCATCAAAACAAGATGTCACATACTTATATATATATATATATATATATATATATATATATATATATATATCTATAATATACATATAAATCTATAAATTTAGATATATATATATATATAATATACAAATATATATTAATGTATAATATATATATATATATACACATATATATATTATGCCGAATCGAATATTTTCGAATACCGAATCGAATATCATAATTTTGAATTCGTATTCATTAACTAATCGAATTAAAAAAAAAATCATATATGTATTCGAATCATAAATTTCCGAATTCGAATATCAAATATCCGAATCGAATATCGAACCGAGCCAAAATTATTCGATTCATATACAACCCTAGTCACGGGTTTACATGTTTCGACCCAAACCCGTTCTAAAACCATTTAATATTTTCCAAACCCGTTCCATCAGGATTTGGGAAGTGCTGGTATCTACGAAAACCCGACCCGTTGTCATCCCTACCCACACTTAAATTAAGTGTCCGCGAAACAAGTACTACGATTTTCTATGTCTATTTATTAGATTTGGAAATGGGGACTTGAATTTTTTTACATTGTCTATTTAATTAGTAGTAGTACAATACTTGTGTCATAAGGTTGTGATTTGTAAATAAAACTTCTATTAGTGATAATTCAAAAAAAAAAAAAAAAAAACCTTCTAATAGTGAACTATTCAAAATGGAACTCTAAAGTCACGTCCAAGATTGTTATGCGAAGAAGCTTATCAGCTAAACAAATAAAGTTTTAGCTCGACAGTGTTGAACTTGTTAATTCCGTGAAAAAGTGTGCTTAATAATAATTATTAAGTTTTTCTCGAGGTCATAATTGTATTAAGTTAGGCTTTATTTGTTATACGAATATTTATATTAAAAAATAATAATATTTTAAAATATAAATTCATAAAGTTAGATAATTCGTTTAGATCCGATTAAGATGAATTAAATTCGTGAATCTTGAAATATATATATTGTAAATAAATTGAAAGTTTATCTTATGTAGTAAACTATTCAAGCTTGAGTGCAATTAATTCCAAAAAAGAAAAGAAAAAAAGAGTGTAATTAATTGCATTCGAATATGTGACATGCATGACATGACATGGAGTTGTTGGAGTTACTGTAGCCAAATATAGATGGGCTTGAATACAAGTACGAGTAGTATTAAAGAAGTTTAAAATGGGACGATTGCCCTATCATTTAGTTCGAATTCAACATTCTTGATTGTAAATGTAACCCGTATTTTACTCTTTATAATTATAACTTCTTATTTAAATATAATTAAAATTATTAATTTACTATCTTACCTCTATATCCTAACTCTTTAATTAACATTCACTGCAAATAAATCATAATACTCCATAATATACTTCCCCATTTATAAAGTGTAGTCTTATGGAGCGACACGAATTTTAAAAGTGGAGAGTTGGTGAGGGTGAATTAGATAGAATTCGTGTCACAAATATTGATCAAATCTTAGGGATGGGACACATAAACAGCCGAAAACAACGGCGTTAATAACATTATCCACGATGGACCCATTAAGTCACGAAAAGCTAATTTTAAAAGTAAAGGGTATTTAGTAGGATAAATAGAAAAGAATTGACGAATGTGAGCCGTAGGGTAGGGAATAGAAAGGGTTATCTAGGCCTAAATGATTAGAGTTAGTTTACTCGTGTTATTAAATGGTTCAGTGAGTAATTAGTGATTAGTTACTAATTAGTAAATTAGTATGTTAAGTCTATAATTATGGTTATATAAAATTGAAGTAAGTAGATTATGATTTTAAGATAATTATTTCTTCTTGTAAAAAACAATGAATAATCTCAATTCGAAAATCTCATTAGGCTCGATTAATCTCGTGCTAATCAGTCTTAAAGTGTTGCATGAATAAAATTTGGACCAAACTTAAATGTGAAACTATTCATGTCAGGTCGATTCAGTTATATAGCCTTAATGAGGACAAATTAAAGACGTGAAACCTTGTTGAATGAGAACATTCAAAACTCGAAAGTAAACACTAACACACTTCTTTTTTTTTTTTTAAGAATAAAATAGAAATTCCATTAAGAATGAACAAAGCCTTGCTTCAGTTTGTACAATATGAAAACTTTACCTTCATCTAGAGGTGTTCATCCGAACCGGAACCGGCGGGTTCGAACCTGAATCAGAACCGTGGTCAACGGTTTTCGAACCGGAAACGTAGTCAACGGGTCGGTTCCGAACCGGAACCGTATGTAGGAAGGGCCGGTTCCGGTTCAAATGGCTAGGAACCGTGAACCGGCGGTCTAGGAACCGTGAACCGGCGGTTCTAACGATTTTTTATTATTTTCTTTCTTTTTTTAGTTTTAAAATATATTTTGTATTAATTCATGTTAATTGTATGTTTTAGAAATAAAAAATGACAATTATAACGATAAATGGAATGAAAAAGACCAAAAAGAAAATAAATATTTATATAAGGTTCAAATATGAACCGGCGGTTCCGGTTCGGAACCCTTGAACCGTGTGAAAATATAAGGTTTTTAATTGATCACACATTGTATAAATGAAGATATATTTTGTTTTATATCGATTCTATACATTATATTGAAGATTATGAGTTTGAAATACAATATAATTTATATTTTCAATGATTAAAAAAATAAAAAATAAAAAAATAATTTAGACGGTTTGGGCCCGGAACCGGCGGGTTGAAACCGGAACCGGAACCGAAACCATGACTACGCGGGCTGGTTTCGAACCGGAACCGTGATTATGGCGGACCAGTTCAGGTTCCAACATTCCCAAATCGGAACCGGCGGTTCCGGGCCGGTTCCGACTCGGAACCGGGCCCGCGAACACCTCTACCTTCATCAACGCAAATATGATTCCCAGTTTTTATATTTTCTTTTTCTTAGGCACTGGCTTCTGTTTCTGTATATGTGTTTGTCTTGTGGTATATAATAACAGTAATAATAAAACATCACGTTGCTTCTATGTATTATTGGAGGCGAAAAATGTCATGCATGCAAATTGGAATTTTCGGTCTCGGTCCATGGAAATGGGTTTTAGGCTCGTGAATCGTGATATTGTTGCACGTATAACTCTCATTTTACATGTTAATTTGTTACAATTAAAATATATTTGATGATAATTTTTTTAATTATAATATTGATTATTGATTATTATCTACAACAAAATATAAAGAGTAGAAACAAATGAAACTGAATTTATTATGTCTTTTGTACAAATTATCAAAATTGCACGGTACATATAATCACCTATTACATGTACATAAAAACAAAACTATTTAATTTAATAAATTAAAAATTAATTTGAGGATCATTAAATCTACAAAATATTAAAATCAAAGCTTGATTTATTATTTAGAATAAAAAATAAAATAATAAATGATCATATTATTATGAGACAGATGTGATGCCTCTTTTTCCCCTAATACATAATATGATTACCTTATATTTTATTCTTCTACTTTCCTTTCCTGCACATATAATCCTCATTAAATTAGGATTCTTCAAAGCATATCTTTATAATATTGTAATGAATAATATAGATTTACACTATTTTCCTTAAAATAAATATATAAGAGAAATTTATTAGGTAAATCAAATTTAGTAAGAATCCACTCTTTTATAATATATATTGATTTATATTCATAGATATGAGTTGTGAGTTACACTATTCTCTTTTGACTCAAATGTACAGCAACCTAAGATTTGGCAAACTAGGGAAAACTTGTTAATCAATTTATGAGATATACAAATCACCCAATTTTTTCATAGAATTCTTTACAGTTAGAACAACGGAAGTTATTTAAATTTCCTTGTAATATTGTTAAAAAAAATGAAAAAAGTTAGGGAACTTATTAACTATGACAAAATCTTATCTAAGATTAGATGATGATTATGCAAATTCGATAAAAAAAATCTTGAAATATGCCGAGGAATGGAAAGAGTTGTATGCACGCATAGTTTGAATATTATTTCAAAATATTCTATTCTACTATGCACGCCATCATTCTGGCAACAGATAATAAGAGCAATATGAGTCAGATGTATATCTGTAGGCATTCTAAAATGTTGAGGAATGTCTGCACAACTTGTTGAATTGGAATGAGGATCATTCAGCAAATAATGAGAAGCTAATGGATCAGTCTACGTGGAAAGAAGATCTGCTCGAGTTGGTTATCAATCATATGCCAGAACAGCAATCTTTGTGTGGATTCAATCTTGGGCGTCTATTATTGTATGGCTGTGATTAGGGCTGTCAAATCATCTGGGCCGGGCCAACCCGGCCCGGCCCGCCGGGCCAAATGCACATTTTCGGGCCGGGTCGGGCCGGCCCGGAATTTTCACGGGCCACATAAATGTTGGCCCAGCCCAACCCTATCGGGCCTACGGGCGGGTCGGGCCAAAGTGGCCCGGTCATAAAATAAATTTAAAAAAATAATTATAATTTAAATTTAAATTAAAAATTCTATACATATATAAATTTAAATTTAAAATGGGTAGATCATGTGTAACTTTCACTCAATTTTCCTACTTTTTCTTGAATAAATGTTTCACTTAATTTATCTATTTTTAAATAAAAATAATACACACATATTAAAGTCTTTGAAGTGAGACTTATCTATTATTTTATCTTTACTCTTAATTCCTGCTAGAACATAAATTCTTAATAGACTTAGATAGACTTATCTATTATTCTTAATTCCTGCTAGAACATTAAGTAAATAAATTCGGTAAAACAGGACAAAAATTTTACAATTGAATCACTAACTTTGTAGTTACAGTACATGCGGTATGGAATGTGAAGTTGATTACAAGAAGACAACTTATTTTAACAATTTTATGGTGTCAAATTAATGTATAATTTCAACTAATTGTGATTAATCATATTAATCACTTCATAATTATAATTTATAAGTTTAAACTAAAAATTATAACCGGGCCAAAATGGCCCGTAGCCCGTCGGGTCACTTGGGCCGGGCCAAAATGGCCCGGGTTTTTTCGGGTCACTAATAATGGCAGCCAGCCCAGCCCAAACATCAGGCTGGCCCGTCGGGCCGGGCCATTTCGGGCCGATTTTGACACCTCTAGCTGTGATCAAGAGTTCCTTGATGTATTAGTTAGGAATGTTGATTCAGTTGTAACAACCTCGAGTCATAATTGAGTATGAAGAGAAGCAGATAGAGAGAATCAGAGAGGATGAGAGGAGATGAGAATTTCTTCATTCATTAGTCTGTAATCTTCTTCTTCGATCGAGCAGTAATACAAGTCTAATTCATCCCTCCGTGGACGTAGGATCTTCATGATCTGAACCACGTTAAGCTTTGCGTTCTTAGCTGTTTTGGTTTATTGTTTTACTGTTTCATTGAAAGTTTACAACAATCTTGTTATATGCTTCTGCAATTCAGCTGGTTTTGTGTGATTCTGAATAAGAATTACATTTGGCGTCGTCTGTGGGAACCCGATCTACGCGATCTTCGTGAATTGGAGTTAGTTGATTGCAGAAGCTTGAAGGAGAAAGCAAGTTACAAAGATGGCGACGAGATTTGAGGCTGAAAAATTCACCGGCCAAAACGACTTTGGCCTGTGGCGTATCAAAATGAAAGCTCTTCTCACCCAACAAGGTTTGGGCGAATTCCTCAAACCACTCCCCAAAGATGACAAAGGAAAGAAGGAGGAAGTGAAGACAGAGGAAGGAGAATCTGCTAAGGAAATGCAAAAGAGAGCTGAGATCGAGGCGAAGGCATATAGCACTATTATCCTTTGTCTAAGTGACAAAATCTTGAGGGGAGTTTCGAAGAAAGCACAGCAGAGGGCTTGTGGAAGAAATTAGGAGACCTGTATATGGAGAAATCATTGGCAAACATGCTCTATACGAAGCAGAGGCTGTATTCCTTCAAAATTGAAGATGGGAAAGATGTTCTTGAACAATTAGATCAATTTAACAGAGCGGTTGATGATCTAGAGAACATTGAGGTGCAGCTGGGAGATGAGGATAAGGCAATCCTCTTACTGAATGCCTTGCCAAGTTCATATGATCATCTAAGAGATGCCATGTTGTATGGCAGAGAGCAGAAAATCTCTTTGGAAGAGGTGCAGTCAGCAAATAAGGCAAAAGAATTGCAGAAATCCGTTAGAGTAAAAAAGGAACATCCATCAGAAGCCATGAATGTAAAAGGAAAGTTCAAGAAGGATGGGAAATTCAAGAAGCCTTATAATGGAGGCAAGAAGAAGTACCATCAGAATAAGTCAAAGAATGGAAAACAGGACAAAGAGAGTGAAGACTCAAGAAAGTGTTACCACTGCAAGAAGCCTGGTCACATTAGAAGAGATTGCTATTCTTGGAAGAGGTTACAATCTAGTGGTGAAGGTGGAGCTTCAAATGAGCAGAACACAGCTGGTATCTCTCAAGAAGTGGAAAGAGCAGAAGCTATGAATGTGATGGAATCAGGGCTTGGTGATCAATGGATTTTGGACACAGCATGTACTTTTCATATGTGCCATATCAAAGAATGGTTTATGCAGATTCAGTATGGAGCTTATGGATCTGTGATAATGGGCAATGAACAAACCTGTGCAATCAAAGGAATTGGCAACATCAAATTTAGAACTAATGAAGGTCAAATCCGGATTCTGCAGGATGTGAGGTATGTTCCCAGTTTTAAAAGAAATCTAGTATCACTTGGCATGCTTGAAGAAAAGGGTTATGAATATAGAGGTCATAATGGATATGCTAAGGTTTTAAAGGGTGCTAATGTGATGCTGAAGGGAATTAGAATTAAGAAACTGTATCATTTGCTTGCTGATGTGGTGGTGGGTGAGTCCAATTTGAGTACACAGTCTGAATTTGAGCTGTGGCATAGAAGAATGGCACATGTAGGTGAAAAGGGGATTAGTGAATTAGGCAAACAAGGTCTATTGAAAGGTAATGCATCTGCAAAGTTAAAAATATGTGAAGATTGCATACTTGGTAAAAGCACTAAATCTCCATTCCCTACTGGTAGATCTATCTCTAAGAAGCCATTATAATATGTGCATAGTGATCTCTGGGGCCCTGCAAGAGTAAGTTCAATCAGTGGTGGTAGATACTTCTTGTCACTGATAGATGATTATTCAAGGAAGTTGTGGGTGTATATTTTGAAGAGTAAATCTGATACATTCTCAAGATTTCAAGAATGGTGTGCAGAAGTGGAGAATGAGCTAAGCTTAAATGTAAAATACCTAAGGACTGACAATGGATTGGAATTTCTGTCTGAAGATTTTGAAAGTTTCTGCAAGTCCAAGGGTATAAAGAGACATAGGACTGTTCTTGCTAACCCTCAACAGAATGGTGTTATAGAGAGAATGAACCGTACTATTCTAGAAAGGGTAAGATGCATGTTGACCAGCTCAGGGATGCCAGTCAAGTTTTGGGCAGAAGCAGTAAATACAGCATGTCATTTGATCAATAAATGTCCATCCTCTGCTATTGGTTTGAAAGTACCAGATGAGATGTGGAGTGGCAGATCTCCTAGTTATTCATATTTGAAGATATTTGGTTGCTTGGCATTTGCACATATAAGGCAAGACAAGCTAAAGCCAAGGGCACTAAGATGTGTGTTGTTAGGATATCCAAAGGGTGTGAAGGGATATAGACTGTGGTGTTTGGAATCTGGGAATCAGAGAGCTCTTATCAATAGAGATGTCACCTTCGTTGAAGACAAAATGCCTTATATGGATAATCCAGATTATGCTGAGATTAGGAGGGAAGCTGCATTGTTTGAGGTGGAGCATGGAGAAGAAATGAGATCAGGTGATGAGGTAACTGAGATGGATGACATAAATGCAGACAGAGAACATGTTCAAGAAGGAAATCTGGAGGATTATCAGTTGGCAAGAGACAGAACAAGAAGAACCATCACTCCACCAAATAGATATGGAGAAGCTGATATGATAGCCTATGTTTTTGCTACTGCGGAAGAAGTATGTTATTCTGAGCCTAAAACTTATAAGGAAGCAATGAGCTGTGCAGAAAGCAAGCTATGGTTGAAGGCTATGGAAGATGAGATAGAATCTATGTTTAGAAATAAAACCTGGATTATAGTTGACAAGCCTAAGAAGCAGAAATGCAAATGGTGCAAGTGGATTTACAAGAAAAAGGTGGAGATGATTAATGGTGTAGAGACACTGAGGTATAAAGCAAGACTGGTAGCGAAGGGTTTTGCTATCCATTGTTGCTCAGTATGGTTTGGAGCTGGAACAACTGGATGTTAAGACAGCTTTTCTAAATGGTGATTTAGAGGAAAACATATACATGAATCAGCCTGAGGGATTTGTGCTTCCTGGTGATGAAAACAAGTGTTGCTTGCTGAAAAAATCAATCTATGGGTTGAAACAGAGCTCGAGACAGTGGTATAAGAAGTTTGATGAGCATGTTACAAGTATTGGCTTCACAAGATCAGCTTATGATAGTTGTGTCTACATGAAGTATTCTGAAAATGCTGTGATCACTTATCTTCTCTTGTATGTTGATGATATCCTGTTGGCTAGTAAGAGTAAAGAAGAAATGAAAGCTGTGAAGATTGATTTGGAATCAAGGTTTGAAATGAAGCATCTTGGTGAGGCTAGAAGGATTCTGGGGATGGATATAGTCAGAGACAGAAGATGTGATAAGCTGTGGTTGTTTCAACAAGACTATATTCTGAAGGTGCTGAAGAAATTCCAAATGAATGAATTAAGATCAGTTCAAGTGCCGTTGGGACAACATTTCAAATTATCTGCAGATCAGAAACCTCAAGATAAGTTTGAACAAAGATTTATACAAAATATTCCTTATTCTAGCATTGTAGGGAGTATTATGTACTGCATGATCTGTACTAGACTTGATCTTGCTCATGCTATAAGTGTTTGTAGCAGGTACATGGCAGAACCAGGGAAAGCTCACTGGGAAGGTCTGAAGTGGATCATGAAGTATTTGAGAGGTTCTGCAGATATGGGAGTATTGTTTGAAAAACAAGAAGGGAAGAAAATAGATTGCATTGAAGGATATGTTGATTCTGATTATGCGGCAAACCTTGATAACAGGAAGTCTCAGAGTGGTTATGTTTTCACTATGTTTGGCTCAGCAGTGAGTTGGAAGTCAGTACTTCAGTCAGTAGTGGCTTTATCTACTACTGAGGCAAAATATATGGCTTTAGTAGAAGGTGTAAAAGAAGCTCTGTGGCTGAAAGGAATTGTTGGTGAGTTTGGTATGAAGCAGAGGTGTGTCACTATCAAGTGTGACAGTCAAAGTGCTATTCATTTGGTAAAGCATCAAGTTTACCATGAAAGGAGTAAACATATTGATGTTAGGCACCATTTTATCAGAGATGTGATAGGAAAAGGAAAGGTGAAGGTTGAGAAGGTTGGTACAGATGATAATGCTGCGGATGTGCTGACAAAGGCTTTACCTGCAACCAAGTTTAAGCATTGTCTTGGCTTGGTGAAGTTGCTGCCTCGGCAGCAGTGATAGTCTCATAAAGAAGACAGCCCTGTAGGGCAAAGTGGGGGGGGAAGTTGGGTCTTGTGCTCTTGAAGAATGAAGAGTTGAAACTTGAAGAGTTGTGCATTCAAGGTGGAGATTGTTGAGGAATGTCTGCACAACTTGTTGAATTGGAATGAGGATCATTCAGCAAATAATGAGAAGCTAATGGATCAGTCTACGTGGAAAGAAGATCTGCTCGAGTTGGTTATCAATCATATGCCAGATCAGCAATCTTTGTGTGGATTCAATCTTGGGTGTCTATTATTGTATGGCTGTGATCAAGAGTTCCTTGATGTATTAGTTAGGAGTGTTGATTCAGTTGTAACAACCTCGAGTCATAATTGAGTATGAAGAGAGAGAGAGAGAGAGAGAGAGAGAGAGAGAGAGAGAAGCATATAGAGAGAATCAGAGAGGATGAGAGGAGATGAGAATTTCTTCATTCATTAGTCTGTAATCTTCTTCTTCGATCGAGCAGTAATACAAGTCTAATTCACCCCTCCGTGGACGTAGGATCTTCATGATCTGAACCACGTTAAGCTTTGCGTTCTTAGCTGTTTTGGTTTATTGTTTTACTGTTTTATTGAAAGTTTACAGCAATCTTGTTATATGCTTCTGCAATTCAGCTGGTTTTGTGTGATTCTGAATAAGAATTACATAAAATAAAAAATTCCAAGAGTGAGCTAAAGTCAAAAGTTTTCAATAATTAAAATAACTAAATACCATACATAAGGTTTAAGAAGAGAGAGAAGATTAGTTGGAGGTGCAGGAACACCCCCAGTCTGCCTACTGCCTCCTACTTCCTTCTCTTGAAATTAGACAAAATGGAAAAAGGTTCATCAATCATCATGATCATGCTACTACCTAAGTGAAATTCTGAAAATTACTTAGTAAACGAAGTTAGATGAGACTATATATGTATACCACTCCTTCCGAAAACATGATTCATCCCTTCAACTGCTATCTCTCAAGACGCTCAATCTTGGAACTGCAGGATCAGGACTTGGCACTAGATTAATCCCCTCGATGATGAGTCCTTTTTTCAGATTGAGACGTTCTGTTTCAAAAACCTGAATATGAACATCATAGCGAGCTCCTTCGCCAATGAAATTCTCCTAGCTCAATCCATTCCCAATCATCAAATGACCATGATTGCCGACCATCAATAGTCATGATGCATATCGTCTGTGTGGACTTCCTATGTAAATCTTGATGGTCTCCCCTACAATCTCAGTGTCGTCTTCCTTAACAAACTTAATTGATGCCTTTGTAGGGTATCGAGCCCACAGAAACCACGATATGGACAATACAGAAGCCACGCAGCATACTTGGTATTAGGTGACAACATTCACCCCACGAATTTCCAGCCTGTTGATACTGAGGAGTTTAGCAACCTCAGCAAATCTGCAAATACGAAGCAACCATTAAATAATAATACTAGAAACTTCAAACAAAAAACACTACGTATAAGTTTTAACCTTTGCAAACACATAATTCAGTAAGCAAAACATCAATTACACACACTCCACCCCTGAATCCTAAGTCTAAGGCTACGCTATTTGATAAATCTTGACAACAACAAACAAGGGAAACAAAGTGATATATATACCTCGACTCCGGTTCTGGTTCAGATGTCCATTCCCAGTGTTGTGGATCATCAGCTGAGGCGATTTGAAGTGCCCTTGCACTCAACATATAGCTTTTCTCTCCGGATTCGTTCACCTCCAAAATCTGTTCAACAATCCAACAAACGGTTTCCACATAAATGCGCAACATTCTATATATAAAACATCTCTATTTTAGATGCACTGCAGAGGCAATCTCATAATATTCAAAGTTGTCCTCAAACAAATCTCTCTCTCTCTCTCTCTCTCTCTCTCTCTCTCTCTCCCTCTCCCACTCACACATGCACATAGCGCCCATAATGCAATAAACTTGAGAGAAATAAACATAAACCTATGCTCGGGATTGAATTAAACAAGGAAACAACTACCAAATGTAAAGGAACTATCTCATAGTGAAAAAGGAAGAGCAAAACGACAAAACAGAGTAAGAAAATCCATAATATTAGTGACAGAAGAGAGAAGAAAAGAAACCAAGTTCCCCCCATCTAGAAGCAGGGGAGTAGTAGAGTCATGGAGCAAGAAATAGAGCTGCTTCTTGTTGGAAAATGACAGCGGAGAAGAAACCCTCGAAACAATTTCCTGGTAGTTTGGAGGCAGAAACCGCTCCCAAACGGTGTCGGAATCGGCGGCGGATTTGAAACCAAACGACACGGTTGCCGCCGGCATGCGTCTTTAGGGGACGTGAGAGAGATGATGTTGGCTACGCACCCTTCTGGTAGTACGCAAAACGGCGACGTTTTGGGGTTAACCTCATCGGACATGGTTGGCAAGTTCAAGTGATGTGCGTTTGTTTCAGTTGTTTCTTTCTTCCTTTTTCTTCTTCCTCTTTCTTGGTCTTGGATTTGGGAAATTTGATAATTTTCGGTTTTCAAATTTCTACACTCTTACATAAAATGAGAAATAATGGGTTGTTGCGAAATAAGTACGTACAAAACTTGTTTGGTTGTTTCCTTTTTTCTGTCATGGGAATTTGAGATTGAGATTTATATTATCATGAAAATAAATAAGTCTTGGTCTAATTTTTATTTTCTTTCACGACCTTTTACTTTTTTGTGATAATAGGTGAATTTTTTTGATCAACTTTTTTTTTTTTTTTATGATCTTTCAATTTTTGTGACAATATACAAACTTAGTATCAACTTTCATTTATCAAATGAACTTTCAAATTTTATAAATACACGAACTTTTGTGGCTATCGAGAGTATGCAATCTTATCGTCATGCTATTAAACTAAAAGATCCGGCCTTAAATCCCCGTCATTATTTATCCTCAAAATTAATTTACCTAGGATTTAGGGTGATATTGAACAAAAAATTTCTTCATATTTCTCCTATCGAGACATTACGGTGGAAGAAGACATTAACGTTTAGTTTGGTATGAGAATTAATGGCCAAATTGAGTAATTAAGAAAAAGTATGGAGAAATTTTGAAGGATGAGACACTCTTATTTTTATAGTGGAAACTCTAGCACAATAATTAAATAAGTTTGTTAATTTTAGGATTAGACGAGGGACATATGAAAATTAAAAAAAGGGGTCATTTAAGTTAGCTGCTGTGAAAATATTGCACACTCTCGATTACCACATAAGACATGTAAGCTTTAATGTTGGGCGAAATTAATGACCATGGAAAAATTAAAATTGATCAAAGTTCATGTATTGCCACTAAAAAATTAAAAGTTCGTGGGAAAACTGAAATTTGACCGAAAGTTCGTGTATTATCACAAAAAATTAAGAATTGGAAAAAATGAAAGTTAGCTTAAAGTTTTTGTATTTTCATGATATCAACCCTTTATATTTTGACAGAAGGATTCATCCTTTCCGTATTAAACATGATTGGGACATTAAATTAAGGGTGCAAAAGTTGTTAATTTTAAATTAGATACCCCTTTTTTTCACACAACATGCACAAATTAGCGTGAAACCATCTTGAATGAGTCATCCATCAATGAGTCATACAATTATACAAATATGACTTGCTAGTATTTTTACTTTGTTTTTCTTAGAAGCAAAGTTCTTAGCTTAACTAGTTGTAATTAATGAGAGATTAATTTATTTCTAGTAGATATCAAACTACACACACACTCTAAATTACCTCTCAACTCAACCAATTCATCCCTCTCAATATAAGAATCTGCAAGTCTATGTATGTATATGGAGTTGGATAAAATTATATACTCCATAAGCTAAATTTTCATTTATTAGAAACCATACAACTTTTTATAGTGTGGAAACTAGCAGATTTTGTTCTTTATTACACAGGTTTATTGATACAAGTAACATATCGAAAACACAAAAAGTGCTAGGAACCACAACACCATTGCAACTTAATTACTGTCTTAGGCCATCTGCAGCTTCAACGGTTCCAATTCAGCTGTTGGAAAGAGCCTTAGAAATAGCTCGAATGGTATTCGGTGTAGTTCTGCAGCATCCCCCGACTAGAGAAGCCCCAGCATCGCGCCATTTCTTCACGTATGACACGAAATCTACATCCGAAACTCCACTTGATCGCTTCAACCATGCACAGACAGAGTTTCAGTAAGACTATACTTACTAGATGATGAATCTTGCAAAGTTTCTCTTCAACTCATCTACCTAATGGCAATTTTAAAGCCTTAAAACATAGTATAAATTTTACAAGGAAAAGAGGCTCAGTTCTTTACCACCCATTCCTTTCTGTTGGCATCATAAGTCTCACCACTGTTGGGATATATGAGAATAGGTTTAGCCGTCGCCTGCAAAAAGGCCGTGTAAAATAATCAAATTTAATAGTGAGACGGCCTACTTGAATCACGCGAACCTTATACCTTTTGTATTGATTGGATGAGTTGGTGAATGAATCTTGGTGCAGTACAATTGATTCCAACTCCAATGACTTGCTCACAAGAATCAGCAACAAAGGCACATTCTTCAATTGGGTCACCACTAACCACGTTGGCTCCGTCTTTGCACGAGAAGGAAAACCAAGCAGGAATGTGTATGCCCTCTTCCTCTAGAAGCTCAGCATATGCCTACCACACAAAACAATCGCTATGAGTCTATGACGTTAAGTTGAATACGATGCCATATTTTTCTCTGTTTTTACAAAAAGCTCGACCTAATTAGGTCCGATGCTAGATTTGAGTTCAGACCAAGACAAGAGTCCCATTTCTTGATTATTGACCCATAAAGTGTATCCACAATTGAAACATAATGTCCAAGTAAATTGAATGATTTTGAATGAAGACGGACAGAGCTTTAAATGTTTCGACACACTACACTACACTACACTACACATTTGGTTTCAAGATGTTTCACATTCCAACAACCAATGTGATATACTAATGTCAGACTGGAAACATAAGCATGAATCTAAAGCAATCACAAGCCATCTCGACTAAATTAGCATCAAAGATACCTTAGCTTCCAGTTTATTTGGAATGGTCTCAAACGCGATGAGGTCAGCCCCTGACGCAGCCAAAACTTGAACCCTTCGACGATGGAAATCTTTCAGAGTATCCAAACTCACATAATCTCCATAACTCCCACTGCAGATTGAAAGGATTGCAATACCACCAGATCACTTTACAAATTCACATTCATCTAAAGATTGAATAGCCGCAATGCAAGACCAATCACTCTATATGGAAATGCTTTCCTAAAAGATTGAATAGTCACAATGTGATATTCAGATTTTGAAAGTAACAAACCTATACTCGGAGCCGTCTGATAGATAGGCGCCATAGCTTCCGACCGATGCAGCAACCAAAATCGGGCGCTGTTCCTGTGTTACTCCGTCCCCTGAAACATCCCAGAAGCCCTTTGTCTCCCTCTCGTTGTATATATCCCGAGCCTCACACGCGATCTTTACACTTTTTTCTAGCAAGGCTTCACCTTCTTTTCCTGAAATTCCCTTAGCTTCAAACCCTTGAAGAGTAGCCTACAGCATTCATTCACAAAGAAATTAAACTCAGATCATCTTGTTTTCTTGGACTATATATATCTCAACTATGAAATGAAATGTGCATCGATCGATCATACAGCATATATTAACATACCTGATAAGATGAAGATATAATGATATTTGCGCCTGCTTCAAGGTAATCCAGGTGCACCTGTATTGGAGAAGCAAATTTTGATTATTTTGTAACACCCTTACATTGTTTTAACTTTTGTGAACAATTTAGCGGTTCAATATAAATTGATTTTATATATAAAGAATCATTTCTTCTTAAAATTCCTCAAAAAATTATAAGATTTAGTATCTATTTTCTATATACATTGAATTGTTAAATTTATTAATTTTGTGTGCGTCACACCTAGTACTAGTTGTATTTGAAATGACATCATCAATATCATGTATCATGATACATACTAAAATCATAAACGATTTAAACAGGGGATTCATCTTCTGAGGATTTACTAAGTAAACAGTTAGTTGTTAACAATGGAAAAACAAAATAACACTACAAATTTCAAGAAAAAAAATTATATTATGTTTCTCTAATTAAGAAATTAAGTAAGATTACAGGATTGCCACTAATCCTGATAATGTTCTTTATTGCAGGAAAAAAATACACGTGGCAAACAGCATGAAATGAATTGCTCATCAACGAGGTGGCAATTGGCAATCTTAAGTTTATCCATCTGTAGCTTGCCGTCATAAAATAGTCAGTTTCATATTTAATAAATTAAATAACGAAAAAGTGCAAAATGAAAAAAGATGGAAGAAATCCTAAAGCAATTACCTCGTACTCAGAATAACCAACCATATGTTACATAATCTCTTCAAATAATGAACAAAATAATGTGTCCGATTTTGTACTTCAAACAAAATAGAAATCAAAAGGGTACCCTTCTAATAAGGTGAGGTGAGCTTATGAGGCACTTGGCACTCCACAGAGGATCATTGAGGTCAGCTCCGTGGCGTTCCAGCTCCGTCGCAAGGCCGCCGTCGAGGACGGCGGAGCCACCGCAGCTCCTGAGGAAGCCTTTCATGAAAGAGGAAGGGTGATCAACTGTTTTTTGAACCATGTTTGGAGAAAGGGATGAAATGGAAATTACTAGTGTTTGCAGTATGGTGCTGGCAGCGGCGACGGCGGCGGTAGGATTAGTTTGGCTGAGATTGAAGGGGAGAACAGTAGCTAATTAATCTCTGTATTGGAGAAGCAAAAGTTGGCAGGCAGAAATTTATAGAAAATGAAATTGCATATAAATAGTATTTTTGTAAGTGGAAGTATTTTTTACACAATTGGTGTCACGCAACGCAAATGCAAGTTATGACAACTGTCCATATTTATATTTCCACAAAAAGATTAAGTTGTAATATAGTCACGATTAATATTAAAATATAAATTTTAATTACGTTTTTTATAAATATAAATTATAATTATTTTTTAAAATTTAGGATTTAAATATTATTTTCTCTTTTTTATCCTTATCCATCACTTTTTGACCTATTTTATTGATATTTATTTCTCTTTTAAAGTTTTTTCTTTCTTTTTTTTTCCTCTGATTTCTTTTTATTTTTCTGTTTTTCTTCAGATTTATGTTTTTTTTCTTTTTTTTCAGATTCTTTTTCTTTTTTCTATTTTCCAATTTTTTTCAGTTTTTTTTCTTTATTTTCTTTTTTTTTTTTTCTATTTTCCAGATTTTTTTTAATTTCCAAATTTTTGTTTGCTTCGTTTATTTGTTTGCCACATTTTCTTTGGTCAAGATTCGATCGAGGGGAGTCGAAGGCCTCGGAGCGAGTCGAATAAATCTAAATTGTTGCCTGACGATTATCCTTATATTAGTAATTGGAGCGAAGGTGGAGCCGCAAAATTGGAGCAGTATAACTTGGAATAATTGGAATATTCGTCCTAAGAGTACCATAACTTGGAACATCTGGAACTAATTCGACAATTTGTCCCAGTTGTCCCAAATCTGAAACAACTAGCACTAATAAGGCTAAATTTGTACTAGATAGAACAGTTTGTACTAATAAGACTAAATTTGTACCAGATGCCTGATACCCGGCCCAAACCAACCTGTGTCCGCGCACGTCAGACCCGACCCGCTCTGCGTTTCATTAAGGATATTTTTGTCCTAAATTAAAAAAAAATAGTTAAAATTTATATTTTTAAAAAAGATGGACCAAAATTTATATTTAATGGTCATTGTGACTATTTCAAAATTTGTCTAATGTGGAGCATATGTATTCCTGTATATATTTTATACTATTTCTTTGCTGTAAAATTGGAGAGGATGGAAGTCTAGCTTTTGCATTCATAGATATGAATAAATTTGGGATTTTCTTTAAAAAACAAGAGTTGGAGAAGATTAACTGCGAGCAATTTATATACATAGATCGTTTACTTATCAATATCATTCATTTTCTCTTCTTTTTTTCCGAAAACGAGCAATCTTCAATACCACTTATCCGTTGTAGCTACGAATTAAAGTGTGGTGATGCCACGTGAGTAAAATTGTGTATGAGTTGTCTAGCACTAGAGTGATTAATGCTTGAGATGAAAGGTTTTGACTTCGAGTCGACCGTGGCACAATCTAATTTGTTCAAAAATAAAAACTGTAAAACTTGGCAAGATCTAGTCTGTTCAAAATTAAAAATTGTAGTAAAACTTTGCGAGAGGCACAATATACCATTTAATTCATTGTTTCCTATATAATATAAGAATTAAAAATTTGGAGTGCCAACATTGAATAGAATTTATCTTAAAATAATCGTGATCGTTAAATTGCTATCAATATACACACTCCCTAGATATAAAATAGTCTTATAAACTACAGATCTTGAAACAATATCTTCTTCTTTATAATTAACTCGAAGACCATGTATATATATACTACTCGGTACACTATAGATTCTTATGTTTAGTTAGTTCGTAAATCTTTATGAACTTTGAATCACATGTACTTTATGTTCAATACTTTGTATATTAAACATAAAAAAAAATCAAGTTAAACAAGTTGCATATTGTGAGCTCATTTTGCAATGAACATGTTCTCTTTGAGGCCATTAATAATAAATATATGTTTTTTTTTAATTATAGTGGGAACCTCTTAGTGCTACTTTTAGTGCACACTGAATAAATCCATGTTCTTGTGTAATAGTTTGCAAACTGCACAAAAAAAAAAAAAATACACACACACACACTTTATAAGTATAAGTGTGACATGCTCGATCTATAGAGATGACGTCTCACATGATAGAATCTTAATTCTGAATATCAAACATTTTACCTACCATTATTAATTTCGTAATTATTTTTCTTTGGGATTTGGTAAATATAAATTTTCGGATGAACTCAGCAAAATCACTTCTACGTATGATAAGTGGAAATTATTTTTGAACAAATAAGATTTTTGTCCAGAAAAAATTTAATAAAATTAAGTTGGGGAAGTACCTTAAAACGACCCGTTTGAAAGTATATGAAACATTTCTCTATGAATCTGTCGAATAATTTGGACCAGATTCATTTTTGCCTCTCTTCATGCGAGTATGCGACATGCAACCAAAAAATGAATATAACTAGGGGAATTTGGGGAAATCATCCCTATTGGCTATTACTACCTTCGGCCCCAAATAACTTCCTATCATTCCTTTTTTGAACGGTCTCCAAATAACTTTCTACCTATTTTTGTAATACCATATAATAATACATTCTTCCTTACATTTACATTTTCTTCACTCACAACAACATTTTTTTTAATTCTTGTGACTATGTCATTCCCTCTTAAAAATTTATTTTAGAATTGGAGGTAGTATTAGATAATCTCAAACTATAATATCAATAACAGTACTAAAGTTGTATGAGTGAGTGATGGGCTTTATCTTCAATGTTGCCATCATATATCAATTGGGCAAAGCTCCACAACATTAAGTTAAAGTCCGAACCTTATCGCATCAGTTAAAACAACGTTCCATCTCAACATTAAAGTCCTAACCTTATCCCTTTATGTATACTAGTAAAATGGTATACGTACGGCTATAAACTCACGTAAAATTAATTTGACAAATACTTATATGAGACCTGCCACAACCCATGCAATTACACGTGAAGTGCACGCACCTCATCCATGCGCGCGCATGGGGTGCACGCGCTTTTTTTTTTCGATTTTTTTTAATTTCAGTTTTCTTTCTTAACCTTTTTTCTGATTTTTTTGTTTTTTTTTTTAATTTTCAGCTTTTATTTCAATTTTTTTTTTAACTTCTACTTTTGTTTTCACCTTTTTTTTTTATTTGCCTCTTCGTTTTTTTATTTGCCGCTTCTTCTTTGGTCAAGATTCGAGCGAGGGGAGCCGAAGGCCTCGTAGCGAGCCGAAAAATCCAAATTATTATACGCCGATTATCCTTATATTAGTAATCGGAGCGAAGGCGGAGCTGCAAAATCAGAGCCAAAGATTAATTTGTTCGGTTCGTATAATTCAAAATGCAGGCGGATCGATACTAATGATATTTTTATAGTTACATGTATATTATAAACAGTATAATTGTAGGCAGAGACGAAGGGTGGGGGGTGAGGGGGGTCATTAGACCCCCCTGAGGTTTGTGAAAAAAATAGGGGTATATTAATCATTGTTTGTATAATTTAGAAAATTAAGATAAGTATTAAATATGGAAGCTAATGTTATAGTACTAGGTGTTTGGTGCCATTATTTTAATGCTTCCCTTTTTCTCTGGACTCTTTTGTTCGATTCTCATGCTGACAATTGTGTTGGTTTATTTTTATGTCCTACTTTTTTATTTTTTTTTTGTTCTTCTTTGATGTTTTTTATTTTCTTCTTTTTTTTTTCATTGTGTTTGTCTATTTATATGTTTAACTTCTTCGTTTGTACTTGCGTATTTATTTATGTTTTCCTTCATTTAAGTTTGCCTCAAAATGAGATATATTTAATCTCTTCTCATGTACGGCCTCCAAATATTCTTAATGTTCTAAAAAACGTTGTTGATGCGTAATATATTTTATTTTAACAATAGCGATGTTTCTATACTTTGGGTTCAATTTTAAATTATTATATCTTATTATTGTGTGGAAATCGAGTCTTAGTAATATTTTGCTCATTAACTCGTCATCTTATCCATGCAATTTATCAAATTTATATTTGAAATATATTTTTCAGATTTTTTTTATTGTTTTTAAAATATTTTAAAAGATATTATGTTCATATTAAAAAATTTTATATATTTGACTTTATATTAAACTTCTTCTTATGTATGTAAAAAAATGCTAATATAAGTTGGACTTCCCTGAATTAAATTTCTGGCTTCGTCACTTATTGTAGGGCGTATTCAAGGCTAAACATTTCAAAATGGGAAAGTGAAAAAGTCGCTTTAAAGTAACTTAATTTTTAATATTAATCTTCCACGTCATATCTTGCAATCATAATTCATATGTTAAATATTACGTGTGATCAGTCGTAACTTGTAACTCATACACACGAGAAATGTAGCATTACCATTGATTACGAGAAAATACATGTAAATGAAGAAAACCCTCCACGAGAATTTGCATATTTCCATATTTAAAAACTAATAGAAACGGGTTTCTTTTAATAGAATTTTTATATGAAAAAGAATAGGTATCTTAATGGATATTTGCGTTACGTACACGATCCCCATTAGTCAAACAAAGGAATCGTAGACATGTTAATATCTAAATTAAATGGAAGAAGAGTCAGCATTAATTCTAATCTTATTGGGCCAGCTTGAAAATCCACTACTCTATGTTTGGGCTGAGTAGAAATCCATCTTCGCCTGCCTGTCCACGACAACAAAATTTCGAAGATTTCTCATAAAGTATGTTGTTTATTCCCTTTTATTTCATTTTTTTTTTTTTAATCCCTTTTGTTGTTTATTAGTTGGGATGGGGGATTGAGATTCGTACCGTCCGGCTAATTTGGTATGAAAAATATACATGTTTTGAGTTTTGGGCTAGGTTGGTCTATGAAAACAGACTCCATCGATATTCAAGTTGATCTAATAACTTTGACAGTGGGTTCCCAACGACATCAAAAATAAAAAATAAAAAAAATAAGTAATACTACCAAATTATAAGAGATGTAACTAAGAGTCTAAGAATTAACTCATTGTGCTATAGCAAAACTAAGAATGTAATTTCAATTAAATGGAAGTACACAAACTTAGTTTTTGCAACAGATTCAGAAATTCATTCTTTATAAAAAAGAAAAAAGAGGTATCCAACTAAAAAAGCTTAAGAGCAAAGGAACCTAAACAAACTTATATTTTTTCTAAATATAGTAACTTTATTTGAGTAATTAACTTCCTGAATTGAACTCTTCTTCGGTCCGGGTCGGTCCAGATTTTCCAAAAGGACCGGGTCTTCGGTCCGGGTCCGATCCGATGCTCACCCCTAAATTATACTCTTTAATCCATTCTCTTTTTCCTTTCTCGTATGTTCCATTGATAATATCCCCTTCCATAAATAAAATTGACTGATAAAAAAAAGTTATAGAACCTACCATTTTTGTTTATTCCTTAAAAAATGTGCCTAAAGTTAGGGGACTTTGTTAGCAGACACTTATTTATCTTTTTAATCTTATTTTTAATAAATGTAGTATTTGTTAACGGGACGGAGGGAGTATTATATTGCATTACATGAAGAGACTAACACTATATTATCCTTTTAACATAAATAATTAGCATCCATGGTGTTTTAGTCCCATAACTTTTCATGAATATTCTTTCAATTATCATATATGATTCATTATTCTTGAAGGTAAATTGAGAGTTTAAAAAGATGTTGGAAACGGAGCAAGTAGGCTTGAATACAAACCAAAAAGTATTCCTTCACCACATAAAATACATATGTTCAACCTCTGCAGTAACCATGCTGAAGGAATTGTAACAATGGTAGTAATTTTCCAAAAAGAAAAAAGATGAACTCTTCACAAATTGATCGAGAACTGCGTAGAATTGAAGAAATTTCCACAAGGGCATGCAAGTAATTATACATCTCAATCAACTGCATGAATAGGTGTGCGTGTGAGGCCTTATGAATTAGAAGCACATTCTCACGGGCCACGCATAGGTGCAAAGCAGAAGCATCCTGCAGCCTGATCCTCGGGTATCATCCCGCCTCCTTTGCTCGTGTCGATTGCTTCCAACAACCTCACCACCTCGTCCATCTCAGGTCGTTTCTCTGGATTCGCATCCCAGCACTTCTTCATGATGTTGGCTAGAGAGCTCGGACAACACCGGGGGATCTCAGGCCTCAGATTCTGTATAGTACAAATATGGACACTTAGTATAAGATTATTTTTCTTAATATGTGAACTTAGACAATCAAGCAATACTAATGTTCGAGTATTTTGAAGGATTAGATTTCAAAAAGTTAAAAGCTCAAAATTATTAATCCAGCAAAGTATCTGGTGGATTAGCCTATATTATTTTAATTACTGGAAGCTATCACCCAAAGTGAACACACTTTATCTTCAGATGGATAAGTGGAAGCAGAAAATTCATTTACTCGACTTTTCACTTTCAACTTAAGATCAACACATCCAAATTATATTATACCAATAATAGGAGACTACTCAAAACAGATTTAGACGTCATGTAGCAAAAATACTTGTAGTGACGCGTAATAAGAAGACAAAATAAACAACTAGATATTGAGGAAGAATAGGAAAGAATACAATTTCATCGAAGCAGGTAGAGAATATATAAGAAGGGTTGGAACTCTTACTTGTCGAACAACAGAATGAGAAACTTCAGCAAAGCTGAGGTCTATGTACGGAAGATCACAACAATATGTTTCCCATAAGCATATGCCAAAGCTATAAACGTCGCATTTTCTGTTGTAGGGTTTTCCGTCAAGAACCTAACACATCAGAAATGTATATTCATACACTAACCAGAGATTATCATGACCAAAATAGGGATAAACTTTATATCAACTGAATTCTTCAGATCAAGTTGATAGGGAATGATACCTCTGGCGCCATGTAGCCAAGAGTTCCCGTTTCACCGGTCATATCCTTGGGGTTCTGAGCTTCTACACGAGCGACACCAAAATCTGCGATTTTCAATTTTCTTTGAGTATCCAACAACATGTTTTCAGCTTTGACATCACGGTGTACGATCTTCTTTGAATGTAGATAGCTCAGCCTGCAAGGTAAATGCAACAACGTTAACATTCACTATAAGAATCTTGATCAGAAACGTACGAACGGATATTTACCCTCTAGCTAGGTCCAAAGCAAGTTGGACCACAACTTTGAAGGCAAGCTTCTTTTTCCTGTTCTTGTATAAGTAGCTCTTCAATGTCCCTCCGGATACAAATTCAACAAGAACACAACACGCCCTCGATGGAAGGCTGGTATATCCATCAGAAGGGTTTTTTGAAGGAATTTTCAGCTGTGATGTCCCCATTGATGCTCCAACGAACTACAACAAGGGTATCATGATAAATATTAACTTTGATGATTATTATTTATCAGAAAATGACAAACTGAGGAAGTTTAAGGACATGTTATATACTTTAGTAACATTTGGGTGGTCGAGCTTGTGCCAAACGGAAACCTCTTGCTTAAACGACACCCTAAGTGCAGCGGTTTCAGCAGCTGTGGCCATACCGTCCTCTCCCCAGTCCAATAGCTTCACTGTAAGAAGGAAAAAAAATATTATTCCTAACAGAACTTATCGTCCAAAAATATTTATATCACGTATTCAAAACACAGTATATGACAAATGATAGTAAACACCTTATAAGTTCATTCGAACATATTACTAAAAACTATGTTCTAAAATGAGATTTGCTGCTAAATATATTTCTTGTATATGCTCTATCCCAGTTCGTATTCTGAAACAGATCAATCAAGAGGCCCGTTTCTTTTGAATAGCTCAGCCAAATGCTTATGCAAACACAATCACGATGCTAAAATAATCTGATAGGAGAGAGATAGACACCTTAACCAAATGCAGATCAACTAAATATTTCTACCTACATCCATCAATACTAACAAATCAGAAAATATGCTCAATGGAGAAACAGATGCCACGTAATTGTTGTTGGGTCATCACAATTCATAACAGGTAACAAGTCACAAAATGATCATAATCAGTTTGAGAAAAACAATGTGAAGCATTAAGCAAAGACACAAATCAAAAGACTTCACAAACAAATATGCAACCAAATAGTACAACATAAAGGATCAGTAACACAATGAGCCAAGGCTATAATCAGCAATAGTTTCAGCAAATATTTCATTAGAAGTATACCAGCAACATCCCGAGAATTATAAGTTCCGCGATAAACTGTTCCATATGTGCCCTGAGCCACAAGATACCGGATTTCAAGCTTTGAAGGATCGATCTCCCACAATTCCTTAGGTGTCTGGATGCTCTGGCTTTCAATGTTTCTTGACCAAACTCTGCTTAAATGCTTCTCAAGCTGCACATCTAAGCTCTTGAGGTCAACTTTATCCGCCCGGAAAATCATGTTCTTGCTGCTAATGGATCCGGCAGTATTATTCAATTTGGAGACCTCTTCCAAATTATTACATGATTTCTCTATTTTAGGCACCTCCCCACCTTCTTCACTGCTTTTTGCATCCATATTTGGATTGACTCAGAAATTTCTTCTGCCAATTAACCAATAACTTGATTGATGTGAACCAATCCAATACATAATTAAAATCAATACCAAAATAATTAACCTACTTACAATGAATTGGTACAGTTTATATAACCAAAATCAGTTAATTTTTTGGAGAGACTATTTTCATCATCATCAAGAACAGGCACCGATACAAACAAAAAAGCTTCAAGAATCAAGGTTCATAAAAAAATGTTTATTAAAAATCTAAATAAAGGGAGATTTTTAAGGGTTTGGTTTGTAAAGTATTCCAAATAGAACCTCAAAGCCAGACGTCAAACGCAACGGCTGCTCAAAACCTCTAAGGATCTCAGATTAAAATTAGACGGCTACTAATTCAAGAAAAAATGGATTTGACTTTTTTTTTTTTTTTTTTAAATAATTAAAAAGGCTGAAGAAAGTGTGGCATCACCAACCATTTTAGCTACATAATTCCTAGACGAAGAAAAAATCCATCTTGACTAAAAATGCAATCTTCATGAGAAGGAAAAAGGGCAGAAATACAGTAAACAGATAAAACAGTAAAAAATTGGGCTAATAATTAATTCGAGTACCTCTTCAAAAGTCCAAAGGTGGAATCAATGAAGAAATTTCTGGTCAACAACAATATATCTGATGAAAGGAAGAGAGAGAGCAATAAGTGGAGAGGAAGAACGAGAAGAAAAGGAGGATTAGAGAGAGAAAGGAACGCGCGAGAAGTGCCTAAAAATGAGGTTTTCCATATTTCAATGGGTTTACTTTTATATATTGACGGTAGAGAGCGAAATAGATTTTGATTTGAGAGAGAGAGAGAGAGAGAGAGAGAGAGAATAAATGAATGAATGCATTTTGATTTATGGGACGGGACAGCACAGCGTACAAAGATACTAAAAACAACAGAACAAAGACAAATGTACTGTTCCGTGCATCTCCAACTAAATTACCTGTAACCTATATTCACGGATTCACCAAAATACCCCTATTATTATAATTTATTTTCTACTTATTTCATTATTTTGACTAGTATGTCGGGATTTTCGTAATCTTCGACCAAGTTTGACGTCAGATTTCAGTGGCGCTGACTAATGTGCAATATTTTCTTTATCCCATTTTACGTTCAACCAATCAATGTTTTATAGTAAAACCTTTTACAGTTTACACTACAAATATTAGGATATTTATTTTCAAGAATTATTTAAACATTTGACAGATACTATTATTATAAGAAATAAAAAAGATCTTGTCATATGACATGTTAAATTTTTTTAATGTCATGAGAACTGGTAGGCGTTATCCTAGACAATCACAAATTTTAGATCTCAAGGGTAAAATTGTCAGATCATTTATGTTCTTTAATTTCAGTGATTATTTCGCTTTGCCACTTAATTGAAAATAAAGTGGATTGGTCCGAAAATAAACAACTGTAATGAAAAATGCTGATAATAGCAGCAATTGAAATTAGTCAACAGTAGAAACAAAATGGCACAACACTTAATGGACAGCCAGACGTCTGCAGGCCCTTGTGCTACGAGTAGTTTTAACCACTGGAATATGTAGGTTATTATATTAACGAATCATATACTAGTTATTCACACAAATATTATAAATTTCAATTATTGTTTTTTTTTTAAATGATGAATACATAGCTAGATATGTCATTATGATATTGGGATCATGAAAGAACAAGACCATCAGTGGGCAAAATACTGATCATATGTTGGATTTATGGAGATGTACATGATTCATTGGAGGTGTAATCAAATTGAGCCTCAAGTTTCTCGTTAACTAAATTTAATAGGATAAAATAAATGGGATGTTTCATTATATCTTTTAATTTTTTTGAGGTATTACATTGAGATATGAACATTTAATCGAATAAATCACTACACTACCATATAAGTAGGACCTCTATGCCGTGTGACCACTACAACACCACACATAATGAACTACTACACCACCAAATAAGGTGGAAAATTTACATCGCGCTTAGGCGGGATTGAACCCAAGACCTCTAGTGAGAGACTTGTAATGTCTCAACTAGCCAATTAAGCTAATATAAAATAAGGTAGTGCTATTTGGACATATTATGTCCAGACATACGATGGTAAAAGTATGGATTTGACGGAATTTTTTAACTAATAATTTAATTTCATAGTTTCCACAATTTGATAATTAATAAACATATACTTTTTAAATTTTAATTATAAAGTTTCATCCCAATTTAAATTCACAAGTTTAGGACTTGGGTGTGGATGAGAGTAAAATTTGGGAGCGGATGTACGTGGATTGATATTTCGAAAGGGGTTTGAGTAGGAAAGAAATTTTGAAGGCAATCGGACAATGTTTTTCCAACATCAAGCATGTATGTCCAGACATAGTATATCCGAATAGAATTATTGTATAAAATATCATGCGAGGATATAATTTTGATCATGAGGTAATTCAACCCTAAAACCTTAATAATAAATTAAAATCCTATAAATATTTTGCTGGATTAATTATATAAATATATGTATACATGCACCTGTTGTTACTTGTTAGCATACCATCATAGGATTATGTGGATGCCAAATCAAGAATCTCGTGTAAGATTGAAGGCGGCTAATTTCTGTCTAGCAAGAATTGTTGTCTGCTAAGTCGCAATCTCTGCAATCTCTGCAATACTTGGAGTAGTTTTTTCGCTTAGGCCAACGTAGGATAGGGCATAAATTTCTTCTTTCAAAGCATAATATACGGTAAATAATTAATTAAGAAGGTATGTTTTTTGTTTCTTATGGCTAAGTAAACGTATATGTATCATCAACAAGTTAATTAAATTTGTATGTCTTGTATTATTAATATCTTTATATTTTATATATATATATATATATATATATCATCAACACGGTAATTAAATTTGTATTTATCAATCTTGAAATAGTTTAAATCACAATTCTCAATAAAATCCCTAATTTTGAACTCCTTAACATTATCTTTCAATTTTATTTTTACTTTTTTGTGTGAAGGAGTTTAAATTTAAAGGCAAATTCTCTAGTGAGACGGGTCTCATATTGTGAGATCGGGTTAACCCGGTCCGGATTCGGGTTGACCTAGTCAACCGTTGACTTTTTTTTCAATTTTTTTTTTTTTGCAACAAGTCTATATGCACATCACCATATATTCATATGCACTGCACTTTATGTTCATATGTACAACCTTTTTTCACTTGTTTTTTTAATCATGTCATATGCACTTCAAGGTGTATCCACATGCACAAACATGTTAACCGATATGCACCATATTCTATTTCCATATGCACAACTAATTTTCGATTTTTGCTTTTTAAATTTCCAAATTTATTTTGCACTCTTTTTTTTTTTTTGCCTCTTCGTTGTTTTGTTTGCCGCCTCTTCTTTGGTCAAGATTCGAACGAGGGGAGCCAAAGGCCTCGGAGCGAGCCGTAAAAGTCCAAATTGTTGCCCGACGATTATCCTTATATTAGTAATCGGAGCGAAGGCGGAGCCGTAAAATCGTAGCCGAAGGCTCCATCGAAATTAAGAAAATGTAAATAAAAAAAATGAAAAAAAGACTAGAAAAAGTTGGTGCATATGGATACTCTTCGGTGTACATATGAACATTAAATGATGTGCATATGAATATATGGTGTTGTGCATATGAGCAAAAAAAAAAAGATAGAGCGCGTGCACAACACGCGCCGCGCATGCAGTGCATGCGCCACGCGCACGTCTCACGAGAGACCAACTCAAATTTAAAAGTGCAAGTTGAATTTCGTGAACTAAGTACAATACAAAATTTGAGGGTTGCAATGTAAATTCATGCCCCTCTAAAGTCTAACTTTGTTAAGTTGACAAGTAATTTTTTTTTGGTAGAGTCCGCCGGGTTAAGAATAAATAATGGTATTATAAATATAGACGAGTGATTAAATTGGTTGCGACCCAACTTCACAATGGGTTGAGAGAATTCGGGATCGTCAAAATTCAAAACCCAATAGATAGCCCACGACAAATATCAATAAAATTATGTGGAGTCGATATAATGTCTCACGGAATATGATTTTGTCTTTGTATATACTCCCTCCCTCCACAAGAAAGATGTTTATTTGAGAATGACACGAAGTTTAATAAAATTGGTGAAGTATGTTGTTGATGGAGTAAGAAGGTCATACTTACTATATAGTTTTAAATTGCTTTTAAAAGGTTTAAATAATAGTTTGTGTGTAGGTGAATGGAATAATGGTCTACTTGAGTTTAGTTGAGGATTAAATAAAAGTAACTGTGTAGGCCAACAATGATAAATGAGTGAATAAGTAATAAAGTAGAGGTAAATGTTATGAGAAAACTTATTAAAAATGGAACAAATATCTTTTTCGTGGACAGACAAAAATGAAAAAACAGACATATTTTCCGTGGACGGAGGAAGTAGATATCATCTCATAAATCTTGGCTCGTATAACAATTTTACACATTTTCCAAAAAAGAAGTCAGGGAGGTGTATTGGATTGTGGAGTTAGGGGGATTTTTAAGGAGTTTGAAATCCAGGTGTATTGGATTGATGGATTTCAAACTCCTTAAAAATCCTGGGATATTGGTTTCAATGATTTTGAAGGATTTCAAAATCCTTACAAATCATGGGGTATTCAATCCATTGATTTTCAACTCTCTTAAATTCTCCCGGTATTCAACGTCACAAGGATTTCAATTGATTTCACTATCTTATGGATTTCGACGTAATTGAGAGCAAAAAATACAAAGAACGAACTCCGGCCTCTGGACATGGGAGTTCGATGAAGTTGATATACACGAGCGCTGACACACGCGAACGCTGGCTATGTGTAATGCCAGCGATCGCTAGCATGCCGCGGTCGTTGGTTGTGAGATCAATCAGCGACCATGCATGTTCCGCGATCGTGGAATGCGAAAGGATTTAATAATTTAACAGATTCAAAAATTCACGAAAATAGAAAAAAATTTCAACGCTGTAAACTAATTAAGATTAATTCATGGTTCAACAACATTAGAATAAATTGTTCAAACAACATCAAAATAAAAATTGTTCAACGAAAATGAAGTAAATAGTTCAAGTACAAAACAGTAAATAGTTCGATGATCAATTAATTGTTCAAAAGCAGAATATTGAAAATTCTCAGCAACCGCTGGTGATCGGCGATCGCGCTAGTACTTCATGCCACACGGTCGCTGGCCATGCTTGGTCGTTGGCATCAACACTATTACTCCTTCTGCTGCCCCTATGCCCAATCACGGAAAACAAGAATTAAACAATGCACGATTAATAACAAAAAATACAAGAAAAACTTACTACTGATCTGGTTGTTGTGACGGATAGAAAGCACTCCAAGAATTCCATTGGGCCTGTAAAGCTGCCATCTCGTCATGCTGAGCGTTGAACCTGGAGTAGACATCATCACGAAATGCCCCAAATTGTGCATCACGTGCATCGAATCTTTAATTCACATCCTGTCTAAACGATGCAAATTGATGATTCACATCTTGCGTGAATACCCCAAAAGTCGAGTCAAAATGATCTCGAAAAGACTGGAAATCAACCTGGAAACCCAAATATCCATGCTCCTCGGGTGGGGCCAGTGGCACTTTCTGTCCCGGTTCCTGCTCCTCGTGCTCCTCCTCTTGCTCTTCCTCTTCATCACTGACTCCATTACCAACATTGGATGTTGAAGCTTCACCCTTTTTGGCAAAGAAATTTTTAACACATTGCCTTTTCGCCGGAGACACAAAAGTGTGTCGATCTTTGATAACGTTAGACCGAGTCAGCTCACTGAAGTCAATAAAGTAAGGCACAAGTTCTTCATAACCTTCATGGGAGCCCGTTTTGGAAGAGAGAACTCCATTGAAATGAGCCAAACCCATAATAATTGCACCAAATAAAGCATGAGTAGCAGGGCTCATTTGTGTCTGATGCATAGCATTAAAAATAAAGCTTGAAATACAAACAGGAGTGCCCTTCTTGGCACAAGACAACAGAAATAGTTCTGTTGAATTCACCTTATTTGCCTCCACCTTCCCCCAAATGTTATATGCAATAAACTTGTGCACAATTATCAAAGCCGGGTCATCAAGATAACCGTTGGACATACCGGTGGGATTCCAATTATCATATCCAGTCAAAGATTTCCACTCTACATTAGGATTAAAACCTCTTGGTTTCTCAGGTTCCCCACTAGTTTCAAAACCAAACGCAACTTTCATTCTCTGTAAACTAATTGAGTACTTCTTATTTTTCATTCGAACATAAATCTTGCTTTTATCAGGGGTCATCTTCATTGAAGTTAAAAACTCAATACACAAGATATCATACGCAGAAGCATTGTCCTTATCTCTAGCAAAAGTCTCCAAACCCAAAACCTTCAAATATTTAACTACTTTAGCATCAATCCTAAGATCTCCGATCAAATCCCAGTCAATATATCTTGGACGTGAAATATGATTCTCAGTAAATTTTACATAAACTAGACTCTCCCAATCATATTTCAATTCAAATGGAGCCTTATACCTAGCTGTGAAGTCTTCGGGAGGGTCTGCAGGTGCAGCAGAACTGTCGGCATTCTTTGTATGCACCATTTCCACGCGATCAAGGTTGACACGCGACCGCCGAAACTGAAGATTACACGCGACCGCTGGGATGCCGTGACCGCTGGAAGGAAATCAACGGTGAACTATAGAGGGAGCGGCGGAATGAGACCTTCCCCCTGGTTGACGGCAATATGGGGAGGGAAGGGAAGACGGCGGTGGTGGAACTGGATTTGAGGGAGTTGTGGACTTGAGTTTGGGGTTGAGGAAGCGTCGACGGAAACAAAAGAAACCACCAAACTCAAAGAGCGGGGATCTCGCGATCGTGGAGGGGGGACGTCGGTGGAGTTGTGGTGGCGATGGAGGAGAAGGAAGAGGTGGAGGGATGATGGAAGAGGAGAGAAAACGATGTGTTGAATGTGGGAATGGGTGTGCAATTAGGGTTGGGTTTTGATTTTAATCCCCGATTCCCAAATGGAGTCTAGCGACCGTGTATGACCCGCGATCGCGGGATGTCATCAACGACCGAGCATGACCCCGATTGCGTGTGTGTGGATTTGAACTCCTCCAAACTCCTTAAAAATCCACCCCGAAATCCCCCAAACTCCACCCTCAACTCCCCTAAACTCCCCCCAATTCCTATTGAATTGAACTCCATTGAGTTCAATTCCATGAAGTTCAACTACATTAAAATCCACCAAATTGACAATCCAATACACCCCCTTAATTTTTTTAATTATTTATGAAGTCCAATTGATTTTTTTTATATACCTCGTTTTGCCCACATGTTTAACTCCAAGTTAACAAGTAGAATCTTCTCCTCTATTCGACTCTGCAATAAAGGCGAGATTGGTATTCGTCGATTTGAAAAGTTCAACACCTCGGAGGAGGGGGTAGCCGCTTCCTTTCCTTTTCCCTAGGCAGCCCTCGCCGCCGCCTTATTACCGGAGCAATGGCGGATCTAAGGTCCGAGCAACCCCGGGCAATTTTTTTTTTCTAACTATATTTTTGTTGATGTTTTATTTTTTTCTCCACTTTTATATGTATAATTAAAGATTTGTCCGTCCAAATTTGCAATTAAATACATATCGCCCTATCACATTCCAAATTCTAGCTCCGCCCCCAACCGGGAGGCCGGGTCAATACACTTTCTTCACTCGACGTTGATATCGTGAAATCGCCCTTGGTCGACGTCTTGATCGTCTTGGATGATTGGATACAACCCTCTAGATTTAGTGATCTGAACTTGTGATTGTGTCGCTCTAGGCAACACATCGACTAAAACTTGAATGGAATGCCATGGTTTATGGGGATAAATAAAGCCTCCCAAAGCTTTGTTTCGCCGGTGACCTTTCCCCCTAGTGGCATTTGACTTGTCAAAGAATGAACGGCTCGGGCATCAGGGCATTGATTTGATCCAACACTCTTCCCCAATATGCATTGTGTTTTTGGTTGATACCACATATTGCATTGTTCATTTTTTCGAGCCAAATTTTGGCAAAGAGCATGATTTCTTCAGTTGTGTAAGAATGGCACTTCACTCCCTGATCCGGCTCGGACTTCACCTCATTTATCGCCTTTTGTTTCTTCCACCTCGCACCGTTGTCGGTTGAACCGTGGCCAAGTGGAATCTTTGGGGAATGTGGCTGCAGGGGCAATATCTTCGGGAAATTCCTCGTTCAAATTGATTTGATCGAGCCCAGGTTGATAATACGGTTTGTCGATATCACCGCACCTATTTGACCAGTGGTAATCCATGTTGTTGTGATTCATTTGGAGAGAATTCGAGGATAAATTGAAGATGAAAAATTGTGAGGATTGAAGATGGAATATGTGTATTTATAGATGGAAGTTGCGATGAGTTGGATAGAAATGGTGTAAAAATTATGAAAGGAATATGTGTATTTATAGATGAAATTAAAGAATTAAAAAAACAATAGCCGTTGTGGCGAGCAGCGAGCTGTTGGCAGCGGTTTCCGGCTAAGCTAATCGTTGCAACGGTCAAATTCAATTTTTATTTTAATATAGCCGCATGCATTGCACACGCCAAACATAAATCGCAGATGAAGTGAAGCTCGTTTTGGTTGGCTCGTTATCGGGTTAGCTCATTCTAAAGCTGGCCCGAGCCAAGAATGAGCAGCGCAGAGCGCACTACCGATCTCTCCAATACATGGATCTAGTTTTAAGACAATTATATGGACAAAAGTCAACAAATAAAATGAAAGTACGACTCAATTTTAGCAAGTTTGGGAAGCTGTACAGCGACCTAAATATGCATTTATCCTAATGAAAAGCTCATTTCAATTATTAACTTTGTTGGGTGGGTGGTGGGTGGGGTTGAAAGAAAGAAGATAGATAGCAAGATCCAAATTCCATCAGTAAGTACATAAAATAATGACTAGAGTTTCAAGAAATATGAATCAGAGACATGCTTTCTCAGATTAAAAAGCATAACAAAGATTTCCCCTCAGATGAAGCATCAAGTAGAAGCTCAAGATCCTCAAGAAATGCCAAATCATACAGAAAATATGTAAAGATACCGCTATGCCTCAAAATAATAACATGGAGTACAATCACATAATGCAACTCTAATAGCAATGTTAAACATAAAGTTAGCATTTCTTGCAGCTTCGTCCGGGCGAGTAACAGAAACGGAGATAAACAAGCACAGGGTGCGGGTCTTCACCCTCTGGTCCGAAGAATTGTAATGCTGCCTTCTCCGCCTTCTGTGCGAATTTTGGTTTTCCCAACAACGGGCTTCCCAGAAAATGCTGAGGTGGGGTAAGCAACGGAAGGGTCTTGCTCGTTTTGCTTTGATTTGGGTGGAGTATGTATGCGCTTGTTTATGTCCTTCAAGGTCATGTCTCCATGCACACCACATGGTTTGATGAAGGTAAAAGGATAGACAACAGAAGAGGCAAGTTTAGGAGGTGTGCGAATGTATGACTTCCTACCTGCTTATGTCGAAGATGACAAATAGTCAAATAGACGAAGCTTAAGGTTTATATAACCAAATCATCATAATCAACCAAAAAATGGAAAACATTACCTTTGAAAACCACATTTCCAGGTGAATGAACTGGATATGTTTCCATCGTATTAGCATCGTATTCAAGAGCACTGCTGGAAAGCTCTGCAACAGTATATACGTTGTAAGGGGTGAGACAAAGAGCAGGAAATTAAAGCTGACAACATAGAAAATGCAGCAAAAGTAACTAATTAGAGCAATGATCAAGTATTTCTTGTACCTTCATTGTAGACTTGAACATTAGATGCTCCGGGTGCATTACTACTGTTGATGGGAAAAACTAGTTAGGAATATCATTACTTCTGAACTCAAAGGATAAAATTAGAAGACGTACGTATCATCAGTGTTGAAATGCATCTCAGTATCATTGAAGCAATCCGCAATCCACCCTTCAGATGATGGGTCCAAATACTCATTGCTGGATTCAGCTGGGCCTTCTCCAAATTATCGGAATTATTACTAGACATGATAAATGAATTGATTTACATCCATCTGGAAATAAGAAACTTGCAGAAACAAACCTGCAAATCCAGCAACCCACTCTGACATATCAGTAATAGCATCTTCAAGTGAATCTTGTGTCTCCTGAACATCGAACCACTGCACATTAGTAACTATCTGGGGAGATATATAATCCTACAGAACAAACTCTTTGACCAGGAAACTAACTCTTTGAGCTCATTTCGACATAAATCAACAAAATACACATTTTAATATCTAGATATTTCACATAGATTTCAATTAAATATTACAATTGATCTAAATTCGTGATAGCCAAAAAGGATAAGAATATTAAAGAATGAAGCATGACGTACAGACTAGACATGACATGACAACATGGAAGGTCTTATAAAGCACTTGATGGGTGGACTTATACTATATCAAATTTGGTGGATACCAGAACCACGCATCCTAAGGAATGGAAATTCTGAAAACACTTAGCATCACCTTAGATCTCAGAAACATCTCATCATGGAAAGGAGGAGAATCAAGGACTTCAGACTCAAACTGTAGCATCCTACGCCTTTTTACTTGGAAGGGATGCTCCCTGTTTTCTTCTAACTCTTTCCCTGTGACTTCTGCAGTTCAGTTATAGTGTGTTGGATGTCAATTTTGCATGAGACAAATCTTGTTCTGTTTCTAATGTAAATGATGCTCTGTGTGCAAGTAATTTCTGAATATAATCAATTTAATGTCCTAATAAAACATGATTCATTCAGACCAAACTTCTGGCAGTAAGGCTCAGTTTTTAAAGCCAATAACGACTTAAACAAACATAACCAGAGTGTAGACATGCATTAGTAGTGTTGTGATTTCCTAAATGCCTATAGCAGAGATTATGAATCATATTCCAATACGTAATTAGCATTATAATACTACTCTTTTCTAATAGTCTCTCAAACGTACATCTATCATGTTCGTCAAATAATATGGCTAATTTGTGAGGGTGGGGGCATTCAATGAAAACAGAGAGAAGATTAAAGCAAACTAAAAATGCAATAAGATAACAGATAGGAAATAGGAAAAAACAAATGTACAAGAAGTAACATCCTACCATTGTTGGTTACTTGGTAAGCTAAATCTCCACAAGCCTTAACAGGTGTAGTTTCATCATCAAAAGAACAAGGGAGATGGGGTTCGTTTGGATTCAACCCATTTAGTAAACTCTTAGGCAGTTCTGCTCAAAGTAAGAAGACAAGCTACAGATCAATGCCTTAGCAACACGTTTCTATGTTACAATGGAGAGTCCATTGTCAATCAAACATATCACGGAAGATAGATCAAGAGTAAAGACGGATTCACCTATGTTCGAATCATCTTCAAGGCCACAATCATCACCTTGCCAATCCCACATCTCACTAGTAACATGTGATTTGGTATGCACAAAAACATTAGTAACATAAGACCATGATGATACAACTACCTAATGATGATCGACAACTGCAACGCCTTCATTGCAACGAAACTAACCACAATGTATATCATTCAGCATATTGATACAAAGAAAATTGGCTGAGTAAAATCTTCAACACAGCATTTCCCAAAAGGCAGATAGATATTCACGAAAACAGAGCTAAATCATTACAATCGCAGCAAATCATTCAGAATTATTTAATTTAGAAAAATACACTTGCTCTTCTACACTTCAATCAATGAATCAATCGCTACATTACTAGTGCAATTCACTACAAAATCATGAAAAGATCAAAACCCAAAAGGCATTCACTAATAAAATTCCAACAAAATCCCTCAGCAGTCTTTAACCCAAAAGAGCAGCGATTAAATAACTGACCCACAAAAAAAAAGTTGCAAAACCATTAATCTACACATAGCCAGCCAATACAGTCGAGATTCAACGAAAGCACTCACTTGCAATTGTAGTTCATTTTCTTCTTCGCTTTTTTCACTCACTTCCTTCTCTCTGCAAATCAAAGAAGGAAACGAAAAAGCGCAGAATATAACTAAAAAAACGAAAACGATATAATTAGTCCTAATCAAAGAAGAGATGACCAATGAAACTCATTAAATATAGCCGTTGTAATGGATGAATATATATGTCAAAATAGGAGTATTCATGTTTTTTTAGCACAGTTTCAGAGAACCCATCTACTGTAACTTTCTGTACAGGCGTGAAAAGGGAAGAAATGTTAATGGAAATTCGACAATTTTAAAGGCATAAAAAATGAAAAAAAAAATAGGAAAAAAGATCAGCTCTGAAAACTGACAGCAGCGAGTGAAGTAGTGGGTTGAAACTGGGCTCATTTTTTTTGACGGGTTTTTGACCGCTTCGGATCTTAAATCCCGGGTAATAATTAAATACTGCTCTCTCCATTCTTCAATAAATGTCTCACTGTGAATTGGTACGGAGATTAAGAAATCTCATAAAATTATTTTTAATGGGTAACGGTTAAAATATAGGGGTAATGGAATAATGACAAAAATAGTAGTTTTGATAAAAAAATGGTGGTATTGATCAAAAAGTAGGAATAAAGTTGTTGTGTTGACTAAAAAGAGAAATAAAGTTATTTTTAGTTGGGTAAAGGTGAGTCCGCTAATGACAAAAGGTAGTAATTTTAGGATTTAAAAAGGGTAGTATGGTAAAAAAATAGAGTAAGACATTTATTGGTGAATGAATTTTAAAGGGAAAATAGGACATTTATTGTAGAATGAAGGGAGTACTAGTATTTGTTACTTAGACTATCTGCAACCCTTGGAGTTCAAGGGTGTCTCCAGCACTAGAGAACCCTTAGAGATCCCTATCCCTACAACCCAACGGTCTCCAAGGGGTCTCCAACAACATATTAAATAATTCCCCATTTCCATTTATTAAATTAATTCATGTATTTGTAAATAAATTAAAATACACTAATTAATAAATAATACGAATTTTTCATTAATATTTGAAAATTGGAAAATTACATGCCGCACACAATAAAAAAAACATTACTTAATTAAAAAAAAATTACATAAAACTAAAAATTACGAAAAAAAGCTACGCCCATCCCCAACGTTACTTCACCTCCTGCACCATCATCAGGTGAACCTGAAGCTGCTCCGGCATCATGAATCTCGTATCCCTGGAGACAACTTCCAAGTCAGTAGCATATTGTTTCTGCCGAGTAGCTTCCATCCTCGCCCGAGCATTTTCCAGCTTCGCTTGAGCTAATCCCCGCAACGCCAACGCGATTTCATGCTTGGCCTTGGCGAACTGGCTAAGCCGGGAGGTATATCTATCCATGACGGTTTCGAACTGGGACGACTTCTCAGCCGGCTTCTTTCCTTTGGACCTTGCCCTGGCCCTTGCCGCATCTCGACCCTCTGGTCGGGGAAGCGCGCTTTCTCCTTCGATGGACTGGACTTCCTCCGCTGACGGCTGGGACGCAAAAGATGTGTAGTTACCCTCCGCCGTAGTCTTCGTCCTCTTCATGGAGGGTACGTTTGGAAAATTGGCAAGGAGGAACTTGGGATAGTCTTTGAGAATCTCCCAAGCTGTGAAATAGTGGAAAGACGGGCTTTGGGTTGATTGTTTGTAGATGGCTTGGGCCTCGGCGATCACTATCCCGTTAGAGGCGCCGTTTTGCCGGCGAGATTGGGCTTTCTGGTAAGCGACAATCCAAGCTTTAACCGCTGTCTGGATGCGGTCGAGGTAGCTCTTCACCTGCTTCTTGTTGAGGCGCAAGTCGAACCTCTTGTTGAAACGCTCTTGGACCTTGCCCCAGTATCTTTCGCTGGACTGGTCGCATTCGACGACAGAGTTGCATGTCTCCTCCACCCAAATCTGTGCCAAGTAGGTGGCTTGTTCGTCGGTGTAGTTGTGTCGCTTGGAGTCCTTGACGGCTTCCTCTTCACCTTCCTCGGCAGTGGCGGCGGAGGTGGCGATGGTTTTACCCTTGCCTTTGTTTTTTCTTCCTTTGGCAGCGGGCTGGGACGGCGGCGCCAAAATTAGGCGATCCTCGGTGTTTGTTGCCGGGCTGTCGGTGTCGGGGGAGAAGGACGTGTAGGATTCGGCGGAGGCCGGAGTGTTGTGGTTGATTGAATCAAGCCCCGCCCCCGTGAAACTATACATATCGTCGGACATGTCGGGAAACCACGCCGACGAAAATGAGTTGTTGGGATCCATAATTTTTTTTGGATGAATTTGTTGGAGAAATGAAGGAGATGAAAATAATTTGAGGGATGAAAGAGATGAAGAGGTGTGAAAATGAAGAAGATGAAAATGGGTATTTATAGGCAAAATAAATGGAATAAAAAGAAATCGGATTTTACCGTTTTCGAGCCATTGGATTTAATTTCTTTTTAACGTTAGCGCGTGCAATGTACGCGCCCGACATTTTTTTTTAATTTCTGCTCTGCGCGTGCGCTACAAGCGCTGCTCGAGCCGGTCTCGAGTTGCGGAGCCTTCCAATGCATGTGCCTCGAGCCGAGGGGGTCTCGAGCCCCCCTCGAGATGCCGGCTTCGAGCCGCGTTACAAACAGTCTTATGTTGAATATCAAGGATTACTTTGCTAATTATTAGAGCATTCACAGTGGGGGTTGAGTAAGACCTAGGTTGAAGCGCCGGGAAACGTGATTTTAATGATTGGTAGTGAGTAAGACCTAGGTTGATTTTTTCACAGTGGTAGGGTTGAGTAAGACTTAGGTTGAAGCGCCAGAAAGCGTGATTTTAATGATTGAATACATTTTATTTTGTTGTTATTTTTTTTATTTGTAATAAATATTATAAAAAATTACATAATTAAATTCAAAAATTAATAAATGACAATTTTACTGAATTTAAAAAAACTAAAACATACACTAATTAATAAAAAAAATACAATAATTAAAAACTGCAGAATTACAATAATCAAAAGAAATTAGGACAACTACTCCTACTGAAATTCTTTTGCAAGAAGGGAATTTGTATGGAGAATGAATGGATGATGAAGGGGTATATATAGTGGTGTTTGAGGGAGTAGTTGTTTGATATATAGTCGTTGCTGCTTACTTTAATTTTTTTTAAGTCAGAAAATTAAAAAAAAAATTGCATCGGACCAATGGAGACACGCCACGTATCCCCATGTTGCTGCCACGCCGGAGTCGTTGGTGGTGTCGATAAATCGATACCGCCATCGACATATGCCTTGTTCTAGGCAGGGTCGAAGAACCCACAACGCCATCGACACGCCCAGTGTCGAGTGAGGCGGAGTCGAGCGGCGCTCGACATCGGGATCGAGGCTGCCGCTCGACTCCCGCTGTGTTTGCTCTTAGGAAGAGTAATGATATTCAGACACACTGTGGCTAACCACACGCGCTAAAAATGGTAATATAGGTTTTAAAAATGGAAATATATCATAATTGGAAAGCATAAATCTTAGGGGAGAAATGTGGTTATTTCCATTTTTACAATTAACTTTTTTTTTTCACGCGTGTGTCTGGCTACAGTGTGTTCGAATATCATTACTTATATACCCACACACGTAAATCTTGACATATATATTCATCCATTACAACGGCTATATTTAATGAGTTTCACGGATTTATGCTTATATATAATACAATAAGAGTAAACATTCAAATGCAATAGAGGATCTCATTTAGATCTTATGCGATGATTATTTAGAAAGGTACAGTCACCAATCGGTTGTACTATGAAATATAGTAACACGGATAATTAATACATATCTTATGCGATGATTATTTAGAAAGGTCCAGTCACCAATCGGTTGTATGAAATATAGTAACGCAGATAATTAATACATATTTCTTTCTTTAAGTATTAATTAATTACATATTATTATTTTTTAAATATTAATTATATATTCTTGAAAATCATTAATGGTAAGTAAATAAACATTTCCAATAATACTTTAACAGACGAGACATGTTTTCATCATTAATAAAGTCACTGGCAACACTAGTTCACAAAATATCAGTGCTAGGATAATTTATGGTACCAAGTCTATGTTAAAGTTCATTTAATATATGGAGTATATATTAAGCTATAATTTAATATGGTTTTTCTTTTACAGTAGTGATAAAAGAGGCAAAATAAGTTAGTAAATAATTTATGGTATCACACTTTTGAATGTGTATATCCGAAAAAAATTCTCTCCGTTACAAAGTTGAGTATTCAATACTCTCAATGGTAGTAGTATTATTAGATTTTCTTAAGCCATAAGAGCACATACAATGGCACCAACGAGCTGTTGGCGCTAGATTATCGGCGGCGCTTGCATTGCCGTCAGCGGCCTGACGGAGTAAATTGGCGCACTTTCGCCAATTTGGTACGCTAGCCAGCGGCCGATGTGGCGGCCTCTTAGTGACCAACGGATTAGTCGTTGGCCATTTATGATGTCAATTTATTTATTTATTTTTTTTCATTTTCCTCTCCTACATATACACCTCATTTTCACTTTATTTCTCACACCTTTCTCATTCAATCTCTATTCTCTTCTTCTTTTGCAATGCCTCATCACTATGGTTACTCCGATGCCGAGACGGAAAACCTCGCCGACATTTGGCTAGAAGTCAGTTGGTCACCGCATGGAGGTGGTGGCGAATTATGGGATCAGATCACTAGCCGGTACAACGCTACTCGCCCCGAGGTCACCGTGGTTAGGAATGGGAATCAGTTGCACCAGCATTGACAACGAACTAGGAGTAACGTCCTCATTTTCGACAAGTATTAGAATTCTATGAATAATAAACATGAGGTAATTAATACTACTACTATTTCATTATTCTGGTCGTTGTCGTAGTTGTTACAGTAATTATTATGGCACATAAAATGCATGTGTTTGTTTCGTTTTTTCCTAACGAAGAGTTTCCTTCTCGTGGTGTGACTGTGAGAACTGAGGTTTGTGAGATTTAGGACCATATATTTTTTTAATAATTTATTTTCATTTATGTTCATGCATACAATATTAGATTATTATTAAATGGCTATTTGTTACAAAAGCGACTTACACGGTCACGGACATATTTCGGCTTATTTTACACATTGATCTGAAATTCTAAATTTAATTTTAGCTTTTTGTTTTTTTTTTGAAAATAATTTTTTAGCAATTTTATTCACGAACCTTCTTTTAAGTTTTTAATTAGTGCACAACCGCATGTAAACCAATTAGGTTAACCACCCACATCCACATGGCCTTCAATTAGTGCATACGTTCAATTTGTGCAAAATTATTTTGTATACATTGCAAATATTAGAATTCTATGAATAATAAACATGCATATTAATTTGGGAAAATCGCTTATTCTAACCGATATTTTGTTGTCCCCCGCCTCCCCCCCCCCCAAAAAAAAAGACTACATATATCTAATAAGTAGATTGTTTTATCCGAATTCAAAGTTTGACATTGATAGATAGACATGAAAATGGAAGCAACGCGTGACATTTACATAACCAAAGTTTTCAATACAAGTAAATTCACATTTTTTTACAACTGTTTCAACCCCTTTCTAAAAACATGGAGAACTTTGTGTTTGAAATCATTTTTAAGTCGCAGTTATAACTTAATGTTCCTAAATAAATTAGTCACATAGGACGTTATATGTCATTCGGAATGTTACGTATACTTTCCGGTGTCAAAATTTGAAATTCAGAATATAAATAGAAGCAGATTTGTATGTATTGTGATATTTTGGAGTTAGATGTAATGTAAGTAAAAAATTTCTCTAATAATAACCAAATACATTGGAGATATATTATTACCGTATTTGATAATATTTTTATTTCATATGCAAATATTTTCTTACAAACACTTGAAAGTTAAAAAAGTTAAGTATACTTAGTTTTGTAGTATTTGAAAAATAAATTATGCTGGTGGAACCACTACACTACCAAATAAGAAGACACATGGTCATACATACTTATAAAATAAAAATATGGTGTTTGATTATTATTATTATTATTATTATTATTATTATTATTATTATTATTATTATTATTATTATTATTATTATTATTATTATTCAGTCTTCGAAGACAAAGTACATCTAAGTTGTACAACACCTGCTAGTACAATGTCGACTAACGTACAACTTCCCGAATGAGCCCGAAAAGGTATTGCACACAATCAATTTATCTCCTTGTCCCTTAATAAAACAAAAACAAAACAAAAAAAACAAAAAAAAAATCTTTTTAACCAAACATATATGTTAGTAATATATGATGAATACATTTAAAAAATGAAATGAACATAAGAATTTCCTGCCATAAAAAAATGATCAACTTTAATAAGTGCATATAGAGATATAAGGACGAAAGAAAACAAAATGAAGCTGTAATAATTTAATAAAAGCAAAAAAGAAAAAGAAAACATAATACGAGGCTCTTTTTATTTGGGTCGGAGCCACCTTTCCCAGGAATATTTATGTATGTAGCTATAAATTAAGTCTCAATGCGAGTATTGTTTTGGCCCATGAGAGTGAAATATGATGCTTGTTGTACTTTTTTTCTGATTTTGTAGAAAAATGGAGTTAATCTTAAACAAATTGAGCATGATAGGATGAAAGTACCACTCGATAGGAGTTAAATAATAAGTTCTTTTTTTGTTACATTTCATTACTTTGTTTATAAATTCAATAATAAATTCTTTTTTTATTATTGTTTTGATTTTTCATTTGTATTTTGTACTCATCGTATATATTATGACTTCAAAATTATAAATTAACAATATTTTAATAATAAAAAAAGTGTACCAAATTATGAAATTAATGCATTTAATATAGGCCAAACTTTTTTTTATAAGAAAACACATTACATTTTTTTGTTATAAACATATGATTATCAAAGATATTTATATATTTATTTATTTTATCATAAATTTCTTGGCTCGATGGGCTAGCCCAATAACCGATGGGTTAGAGTTAGGGTAAGGGTCAATAATTTATAACCCGACTGACCCAAACCGAAAGTAACCTGAAATTGATAGGATTTGGCCGAAACCATTAAACAAACAAAGGTATACATAAATAGATGCACATCACGTCATCCAAGGCTACATTAAATAAGAGAAGTTATACCTAAGAAAAATATTTATAAAATACCTAAGAAAGAAAAATAATAGTGGTACATGGAATAGAGGATCTCAAATATGTAAAGTATTGATTATTTTATTAAAAATTTCAAAACTTTGAAGATTTTAAGATTGAAATTTTTTGTTCTTGATCTTGTATGATGAAATTGATGTTATATTTGAGCAATTGAATTTATTTTAAGCATCTTAGCATTTGAGATTTTCGAAATCGAGCGTGTTTAGCTAATAAAGTGAAATTTCGAAAGTTTATGAGCACTTGAGCATGAGATTTTAAGATTTTGATGTTGTATGATATACGAGATGATTTCATTGTGAAATTGGAATTAAAATAAATATAATAGCATTTTGAATTTTGAAAATCGGATGGCGTATGCATGAGATTGAGAAAAGTCGAAACTAATGAAAATTTGAGATTTAGGGTTTTTGGATTTTAAAGTCGAAAGTTGAAATTGATTGAGTAATTGTTCAATTAGATTTATTCTAAGCTATTTGTGAAAGTTTGAGAATTTTCCGAGCATGTTTGTGTGATTTCTTGAAAGTGTGTTTACTTCATTCCGAGAATTTTTGCATGAGATCTTGGAATGCGAATTTGATTCCATATTTGGATTCCTTGATTTATTTTAAGAGAAATGAAACTATTTTCGTTCAAAATGAGAACTTTCGTTTTTAAGTTGAAAAGTTAAACAGTATCGAGTCAGCATGTGAAAGTAATTCAGTAAGTATTTGAGATCGTATGATTATTTGAGACTTAATGAAAATTTTCTGGAGTTAATTGCAAAGTTTTGAAATTTTTTCTTTTTCCGACTACTTAATTGAGTCAGTCGTGTACCTATTTGTGTATACTCAATCTGAGAAGTGATGATATGTTTATGTATGATTTGTGTCCTGATTTGTGTTTAAAGTGATTGAGAATTAATCTCGTATTTTTCTGAGAATGTTTGAGATGTGAAATCAAGAATTTCTAATTGAAGCATGAATAGTGATTTCTCGTTTCTCTTATTTGAGTGAGTGATTGATGTTATCGAGAAATGTTTAGTATCGATGTTTGAGTTTGATGTCACCTGAGTAGAAGTTAAGAATCGAGAAAGTTCGATAAGCCGAACCGAGAAGAGTTAGAAAACCCAAGTCAAGTAGAAGTCTAGGTAACCAAACCTAGATTCTTGTTTTTCTAAGACGATCTCGTCCTTATAAGATACTTATTATTGAAAGAATGAGTGGAGTCAAGAAGTAACGAGCAAGGAGAAAGAGTTTAGCAACCCGATCCAGTGAGACAGGTGGGCTTTTTAACCGAGAACTGATGAATGTGATTACTAATTATGTGAGTTTTTCAAATTAATCGACTTGCCTAGTTTTTAGTTTTGGTGTGATAATCATCTACTTGAGTTTGATGAGTTTGGTCCTGTGAGAGACCAGATGGCATGTGCACTTAAAGGTGACTGTGAGCCATGCTTTGGTTAGGCCAGTCGCGGTGTTTGAGAAGGGGGCCTACTTCTCAACACACTTGATTCATACTTGAGTATATATGTTTGACTGAGCAGTCATTTCAGAAAAGAAAATATTTTTAAGCATGCACAAGTTAACTGTTTTTATAACTCTTAACACTTGTGATGCAACAAGAGAGGCAAGTTCAATTTATAGCTTTATCGAGCATGTTTTCAAATTATTTTGGCATGTGTTCATTGAGTACGAAGTACTCAGCCCTGCATGTTGTTTTCTAAAACGTGCAAGTTAGCTTGGATGATGATGATGCAGTGTGCTTGGTGTCGTTCGTTGTTTTTTAGTCGATTCTAATTAAGTTGGAGTTATGTGTCTTCATACATATAATTTTGGAACTTGATGTATTTTCCGCTGCAACACTGATATTTATTCATGTTTGCATTTTTGTAACTCTGATGGTTGGATAATGAGCTTTGTGCTCCACACTTTATTTTGTTAATCTCTTGATTCTTAACTATTATATTTGATTCGATGAGCTTTTGAGATGAGTATTGAAAGCATGTTATTATTTGTTATCGTTTTCAATAGATATTCCCTTGTTCTCGAGCATGTTCCCTTGTTTCTTTTCCGTTGTTTCACCCTCACTGCCCCTTGTTTTATAGTCGTTTCATACGTTAGAAATTGAGTTGTGACATCTAAGCCTTACATCTTACGAGATCTATGAATATGATTTAATTCTCACAATCATCAATCAATTGTGGAATATTCCTAACTAACAAGTATTAAAAAATTATCAAATGTCAATTTACTAAATTCAACACGAGATGCTAATTCATGCATGTAACATATATTTGCAATGATTTGTCAAATTATAACATTAAAATAAAGTATTGAATTATATTTTCTATAATTATATTTATAAATAAAAATGTAAAAATGATTTCCCGTTAATCAACTAGACTATATTATCATTCATGCAATATTTAATTGTAATGTGATCATTCATGTAATATTTATTCTCCAACCGGATGATCAATTATGTAACACTTATTGTCCAACGAGATGATCGTTTGCAATGATTTGTCAAATTATATCACTTTGAAACTAAGTATTTTATTATTATGTTTTAATAATTATTTTTATAAATTACAATGTAAAGTAATTCTCATCAATAAATTCTACACGAGATGATCCTTTGTGTATAACACTTATTTGCAACGAGATGATATTTCATATAACACTTATTTTTGTCAAATTATATCACTATAACTAAAATTTGAAAACTTTTATAAAATTATATTGAAATACAATGTAAAATGATATTACGTCAATAAACTTTACACGAGATGATCCTTCAAGCAATTGTTATTTGCAATGAGATGATCATTCATGTAACATTTATTACCCACGAGATGATCATTTGCAATGATTTGTCAAATTATATAACTTGAAATAGAGCATTGAATTAATTTTATTTTTTAAATTTCTTATAAAATAACCGCACAAAGTGATTATCCGGCAATACGCGAGATGATCCTTTTATACAACACTTATTTGCGACAAGATGATCCTTCATGTAATGCTTATTGCATTGATTTGTTGAAATATATCTATGTGCAATAAAATATTAAATTATTTTTAAATTTATATTTGTAAAATTACCCCGTAAAGTAGTTCCCATCAAAAAAATACTGTATTTTTATGTCGTGATAATATTCATGTCGCTTCCTTTGGTCGCCTATACTTGCAAACCATGCATGACAGATAAACCACGCTTTCTCAATACAAGTGTAACAGGCTCGATCTATAAAAGCATTAGTGAAGTTTGAACCGAGACCTTTTAGTTTAAGCTCCCACTCTACCACCAAACCATTCCTAAGGGGAAAAAAACTTTGTGTTGATTATAAAGATGGGTGGTTATGGAATATAGTTACAATGCTCTTTATAGTATTTTTTTTATGCTTGCAAACATTTAATTACTATAATATCGTAACATCATATCTTGCTAGACTTTGGCTTGAGGCAAATTCTGCATATGTAGTAGCCATATTTACTTCTCGTGTTATCATTGTGCCGTGGAGGATGAGAAATAGATGGACGAGAGTGTTAGCTATATTAGAGAGATGAATTTTCAAGTGTAGCATATTTATATAGAAGCTAATTAAATAAGGTCACAGATCGAATGGCGGCTAGAGATATGACGTAGGGCTATAGACATTGTGCACCTAAAGATGTTCTTTCACTTGCTATGCAAGATATGTCGATTTTTTCTTTTACTAGAATGATATAATAGACGAGTAGTCTTTTTTCTTTACGGGGTTGTTCAGTTAGGATTTTATCCATAAAATTTTACGAGGCCCAACTTTGGGTTTACTCTCTAGAGTCCAACTTTAGATCTATGGATACAATACATCTTTTAATTATTTGTACTGATGCTATAACGTTTGAATAATTTATTTAATTGTGGTTTTACTTTATACTCATAAAAATAAAATATAAAGTGATATCCTATTTAATTTAGACGGGACACTAGTAATAGTAATATGTATTAGGTAATTAAATAATACTTCATCCATCCACAAGAAAGTTGTGCATTTTGTCATTTTCGTCCGTCCACATAAAAGTTGTGCATTTCTATTTATAGTAAGTTATTCCCCAATATTTACCCTACATCTTATTCTTTATTTACCACATTGCCATTACTAGGCCCACATTAAAAAACTAATGAAACTCACTTATGAATAAAATATAGCCCAATTAACACTAACCCTAAACACTAAACCTACCCACTAAAATCAGCCCCCTCTCACTTTCTCACTTCGGATGCCCACATTTCTCATTTCTCACCATCTCTGCTGAAACCCTAGAAATCGCATCCCCTTAATCTTACCGCTGTGATGGAAGGTTCTATTTCGTCGGAATCAATGGTGCCCGAATCGTTGATGATGATGTCGTAATCTGAACTTGTAGTCCAGGACTCTTAATCACCAATGGATGATTTGTATGTTGAAACGGTGGTGCCGGAGACACCACCGCATATCCCTACACCGGTCGAACCTTCTATTTGGAGAGATGATTGCAGTTTTTGGGAATTTTTTCCCCCTCGGTGTTGAGACTCCTTGAATCTGAATCGGCACCATCGATTCAGATTCGAGCTTTTCGAAATCTAAAATGGTGATGCACAATGTGCAATCGCCAATGGATGCCGAGATCGATTACTTTGAGGTGGTGCCGAAGACACCACCTCAGATCTCTGCACTGGAAACCCCATATGCTCTGTGGAGAGATGAAACTGAGTATCTGGAATGGCTGGGCATTTTTTTTTCTTCGGTGTTGAGGCTCCTTGGATCAGGTTTTTCTATTCTTAATTTCTGATTATACAGTGATGAGTATTCTGTTCTTATGATGAGTATTCTGTTCTTATGAGTAATGGCTGGTTATGAATTGATGATTCTGATTATGGATTGATGATTGTGATGAGGTGATGATTCTGATTATGAACCTATGATTGTGATGAGGTGATGATTCTGCTTATGATACTAATTGAACTATGAACTATGATACTGCACAAAATCATAGATGGAACAAATGATAAGTTTGCTCTGATGTTTTAGGCAAAAATGCCTCTGTCCTTTTTGATGCCACCACTGTCTTAGTTTGGAGGCTCATTTAGGGGCAATCAGTGTGTTAATTTGACCCTAAATTGTCCCAATTATAAGTCAATGATGCAAAATTTAGTTGAATTCATTGCTGAGACATTACAAGAGAATCTATGATGCAAAAATAGATACCAAAACATTGTTTACATCCTAAACAACAACCTTACAAGTGAATGTATGTTGCTTATGTTGTAAACTGACCAAAACAAAAAAGACTTGCCTTTCAGACTCTTATTCATGCATTCCCATCTCATTGAAAGCAGTGACTAGGTCTTCAATGTCCTGTAACATCTCATTTGTAGTTGCAAGTAGGTTTAGATGCTCTGTGCATTCTGTACAAGCTCTGAATTCACTTCAAGACATTCTGGAAGAGTCCCTTCCCTAATGTGTTTTTCCTTGTTCATGTGTGGCCTTTGTAGTTATTGCCTCCCCTTTGCTTCATGATTTCAGTGTAGCATCCCTGTTGAGTGAGGAAAATATTGTTTATCTTGTATGGCTCAAATTCTTCAAATGCATCAGTGACATTCTTCAATAATTCATCCACTCCCTTTGCCATCTTTCTGTTTTTAAGTGTTTGTATTGCTCTGAAAAATCCAAGGTCATTGATGTTTGTATCTGAAGAATTTGATGGTTGATTGACCAATTCTATGTGGAATCCATGTGCATTAGCTACCTTGAGAAAGTCTGGATCATTGGACTTGATGTGGGGTTTGGCGTTGTTCTGTTGAATGATGATATGTTTGCTTGCTGATTCTGGCCATTTTGCTATTATGGTAAGGATAATCTTTGAAAAAAAAAGACTAAGTGATTAATGAAAAACTGTTTCATTCTGATAGTAAATCTGAAAAATGCTAACCTTGTTTATCATCACATCATTCATCACTTCATGATTCATGGACTAGTGTGCCCCTGACTATGTTTTTAGAATTTCTCATTGCTGGCTCCAATGTATTAAAGGGAAAGATTCATATTTTCCCATCAAAGATGCATGTACCATCCTATGAGTATTGTGGCCTGCTGACAATAGCCATGAACATGATCTTCTCTATAAACCTCTTAGAGTTGCATGTTCTATGGGGTTCTTCTTCACCTGACAGCAATTAATACCTATCTATGGTCTTGGTGAGATTGAACCATTTTTCATCAATGTGGACTACATTGTACATCTGCTGAAATTTCATTTTGCCATCTTTAACTGTTGGATCCAACTGCTTGAGACTCCATTTTAGTCTATAGAATTTGTTTTGATCTATTAGTGCTGGTTTAATTGAAGAGGTATGAGGCCTTAACTTTTTTTGCTTGATCTAATTTCCATCTAAACTTTTGCTCACTTCTAACTTCTCTGCAATATTTCTTTATGATGATCTTTCTAAGACTGTTAGGCTTCTTATCTTTTTCACATCCATCTGCTTTTTTTTTTTGATGAATAATACCTTTTTTTTTATTGCATTTGTATAGGCCCTCCTAAATCCAGTTGTTAACGAGCAATTTTCCAAATGGCTTGGATGGTATTCCTTTGACATCCAAACAGTGTAGCAGCCTCAGCAAATGCTCCATGTCTCACCCTTTTTTTTCAATGTTGTTTTGAAGAAGCCATTGAGCCACCACATTCTTCTCATCATCTGTCAAGTTGAGGCGCCCTTTTGGTTGTACCATGTTGCTCATATAAATGTTGTATTAATATCGATTTTTTTCTCCTTTAATGATTGTTTTGGATTTTGATTTTGTGTAATGAATCTGTTTTGTTGGTGTATTTATGGTGGAGAGAAGCTCCTTCATTAGTTGTATTTAAAATTTCCTCTTTTTTTTTTTTTTGATCACATCACTTTGTAAAAGGTGGCAACTGTAACACTAATTTATGTAATCAAGGTTGGAATTTCTCCTTTATTGAGTTTAATGTAGATTTCCCTCTCTTCTTCTCATAGTACTATGCATTCCTGTGCTTTCATTCTTTAATGTTTGTCATATTCTTTCATTTTTGAATTTGTGTGACAAATGTTGTTCAATAATAATGTTTCATGATTTCAGTTTTCATTTACTGTTTAAGGGTAACAAAATTTTGTCAACTGTAAAAAAAAAAAAATAACCGATATGGGATTCAAAAATAAAATAAATCAACCAAGGAATCTATATATATATATATATATATATATATATAAACAAAAGTTAGGAGAGAGAAAAACTTTCAATTAATTTTGACCAATTATAATTTTGACTAAATTGAGGAGAGAGAATTGCTTTACATAAATATTAGTATTGCCTATTATTTAGGATAGTATTGAGGAGAGTGAATTGCTTTACGTAAATATTAGTATTGCCTATTTTTTAGGATAGTGGACAAATGAAAAAGAAAAAAAAACAAATTCATTCTTTTTTATTATAGGAACGAAAAATCCAAGTACTAATATAATTAAAATGAATATTTTCTTTGATTAATTGGTATTAAAATTTAAATACAATATATAATATAATTATAAATATTAGTATAATTATTAACAATTTTATGATGTACGGTGGAGATTTTAGTAGTTTATGTACAATGGAGGAGATGTCGATTGATAAGTTTGAAGAGAGAATTCTAATCAATTTTGACTATCTTTAATCAATTTCGTGTACCACTACAATTAAATACAAATATAAAATAAGTCTTTTATAATGTATTTTTTTAACTATCATGGGTGACAAGCAGTTAATGAACTACTAAATAATTCTTTATCTCATATCTAAACCATGTCCTACATAACTGCAAATGCAAGTGCTTTGCAATTATAACGGAGCAAAAACGTAGTTTATGCATGAAATAATCATACCAAATTGATCATGAATTGTATATCATTTAATTAATGTATATGATTTTGTCATTAATGTTTCATGGATTGTTTATTATTTATAGTGCATACTGTCCATAAAAGCTAAAAGATATGAATTGTATTGACAAAAATATAGAACATTAAAACATTAATTTTAAAAAAAAATTATTGGGTTCGAATTATATATGTATGTTGTAACTTAAAAACAAATAACTATAAAACTTTTAATTTCTATAATCTACATGAACTTAACTAACTAATAATTGTAATTACTATTATAGGTTTAAATTATAGAGACTTAAATGTTGTACCGCGCGCGGGCTCGACATACTAGTGGTTTGTGAATAAAGGAGGCATACTTACTTAACAAAGTTAATTACTCTTTTAAATCACACTAAAAATGGACAACTTTTTTGTGGACGGTGATAAAATGGAAGATCTAATAAAATAAAAATTGTAATTACCGAGGATTTATTAAACTGGAAAAATCATATAGGGATCTGACGCGAGGGACAAGTTTCAACAAGGTTGTAGTATATGAGTAGTATAAGCTGTTATTTTCGGATAGCGAAAGCTCTATTAGAAGGTTCGTCGTTTCGACATTGCGATTTGCGCGCGAGAAAACCCTAATGCATCTCGCCATGATCGATAGATACAGTCTGTTGTTAGCTCGAGAACCAAAAATGGGGGACTATGCCGTCGCGATGGAAACCCTAACGGAGCGCGCCGCGCTGATGAGAGAATTGATGCAGAAAACTCTGGTCATTACGGACAACGTCGTCACCATTCTCGGCTCTTTCGACCACCGCCTCTCCGCCCTCGAGACCGCCATGTGCCCCACGCAGGCACTCCCGTCTCTCTCTCTCTCTCTAGCTTATTGGTATCGGAGATCAATGCATGGAATTGATATTTCAATTTTATGAATGATAATTTAGTTGAAAACGCATTCGATAAGGAGGGCGCACGAAAACATTGACAAAACGCTCAAGGCTGTCGAGGCTGTTCTTGATCAATTTGACCGTTCGCGCGAGGTCTTCTCCACTCTCTCACTTTGTGTGTGTGTATGTGTTCGTGTTTCTTTTTTACTTTCTTTTTTCCCCAAGAAATTTGTCAATTTGCCTCATTGCTCAATTATCTTCTGAAGTTTAATTCTTCATTGCTATATACTTCTCTTGCATTTAATTAGGGTTTGTGTGATGCATTTTGGAAATAATATTGTGAACTGGAAAGTAAACACACGATTAGAACAAATTACATTGTTTGATGCATTTACTTCATGGTATTTAGTCTCAGAATGTTCTCTAGATATGATCAAGTCATTTCGAAAATTAACATTGTGGTTTTAATCTCTTCTAAATTCTAGAGATCAAAATTCTGTTAAATGTTTGTGACGAAGCGCTGTCGTTACACTCTTCGCACAAATAATATTTATAAACACCTCTTGCCCAACAAGGTAGTAGTCAGTGACAAGTGGGGTCGAACCCAAGGGACTCGGCGTAATCTGCTCTTCGGGTAGAACTCAACAAAAGGGATTTTGATTATAACTCAATAACCTGTACTCAACAAGTAGAAATATCAAATAACAAAAGATGTTTGGATTGGGTTTCAAATCCATGATCCTAATTACTCATCACTCATTCATTGGTGCAAAGATATTCAATTAACTGATCTTATCACTTGGTTTGAGACAAAGATTAGTTTATACCCTAAGGTCACAAAGTCACGATATAAACACACTTAGCCTATGTCTAATCAATTTTACAGATCTTGACCAGAAGGCAAGATCTCCTCTCTTGATCAACAAAGTCAAGAAGACACTTCAGTAACGATGCTGCCCAAAAGGCATTAAGAATAAACAGACCCAAGACAGCCAAGGGGTAGGTCAATATCGACTGCTCTCCAACACCCTTTACCTTCTTGGGCACGAAATACACTCTCGTGTTAATCCCAATTTCTGTTAATGACTTAATTTCAATATCTAGATGGTGATCAATCAACTTTAAATATCAATTAAGTCTAGAATTAATCCTAAGTGTTTCGGAAACAAAATCAATTAACGAACTTAAACAATTCGACCTCACGAGTTTAGAACAGTAATTAGAATCACTTCATCTACATCCAACCCAAACAATAAACTTAGCTAGACATAATAATAAACGTAAACACAAAGCATATAAAGAAAAACATACTTAGCATAAAACTGGAAACGAGTTGCTGCTCAAAAGTGTAATCAGCAACTAAGGTCTTGGCTTCAAGCCAACAACTAAACTAAAGCAGTAAAATACGAAATATAAAGTAAATTGCCCGTAGGACTTGTTTCTTCCTCACTTTATCTCAACCTAGGATGCAGAACTAAGCTATGAAATCACTAAAACGGCTCTAAGAATGGCACAAGACATAATGGAGTCGGCCATATATATAGGCGATGGAAATTAGGGTTTAGGGAAGTTTCCTTGTTGATGAAGGACTCTTCCATGCATATCACATCCGCCTCTTCTCTCTCATGCATGCATGCACGATTCTCTTTCCTTACTTGGTAGATATCTTCTTTGATTAAGCTCGGCTAGAATAAGGAAGGAATCATCGATCCTTATTCTCTTCCTTGGAAGGAAAGAAATCTGCTGCTGGCTCGACTCGCATCTTGCTCTTTATGTCTGCATCCTGAATTGCTTCCTGTGTTGACCAAGATCCTGGCCCCTCAGTACTCTGTCAGTTGGCTTCAAGGATATGGGGAGGTACTTTCTAACTTGTAGAGTGGATATTTCGATGTTGCCCAGCTACAAGCTTCCAGCCCTATGCCCATTTGCATCGTATCGCCATCACAGCATCTCAACAACAGATTTTCCATCGGATTTGCCCAACATCCCACCTGTTCTTCCCTGCACACCATCTCTCGACTTTGTGTCCTTCCAGACACACTTTGACTCGATAAAGACTAAAAACACAAGAAAAGATGGACATAAATATGGGTTCATCACACCCACACATGTGAATTACACTTGCCCTCAAGTGTATGGTTGCAACTTGCCCAAGACGCAAACACAGAAAAGACAAAATAGAAAACACAGACTCAAAAGATCAGCTCATCAACATATCAGTGAAAACAGAATATGTAAACAAATATTGCCATCAAACAGGTCAAGATAGAGTTATTGGGCAACAAGGATATCCTCACCAGCACTCATCTCTCAAGTGTATAAGGTTAAGTATATACGCTCTTGACTAAGATCAACAAAGTTTTTCCATAGGCTTGCCTGCCCTCTACATCTCTACTTCTTTAAACAAAATCAAACTACTTATCCTTAGGTCTTTAATGGGTTGTAACGTGGCTTAAGGCAAAAGGTAGGGAAATTTAGGAACTGGCTAAGTCAAGAACTAGGTTCTCGAGCAACAGATTGCCCTTGATTCCTTACTCCTCTTCATCTAGCACACTTATTTTTTTCTGGACTTATATCATTATATATATATAATTCAACCCAACACCTCTAACTTAGGTGATATTGCTCAGTAAGTGCTACCCAACATTCTCTTTCATCCCTTCTTCTTCTAGACCTGAGTTCTTGACCGGGAAAGCTTAAAATTTAGGCTTCTATAAGTGAATTGAAAGAATACGATCCAAGCTCAAAGAGGGCTAATCAAAGGATAATGTCAAGGTAGGGAATTTTTGGCCATGGGCTTCTTTGAACAAAAAATGCCTAATTCATCTAAGTGATTCGACTAAGTTTCATGAAGTTTTAATTAAGAGATGCAGGCAAGTTCTAGATCAACACATGTCAATTGGTCATTATCACTCAAGAAAGAAAGTAATGCTGCACATATATATAGCATTTAAAAGCTCAAATCCTCACAGTATCTGATTTAGCGCACTCACTTGGAAGTCATACTTCTCGTCCAAAAGCGAGAAGGAGATCATGCTCACCCCATTCTCGGGATCACTTGTTATTGCCGCCGTGCTGTACACCTCCTTAACTTGCTCATCATAGACCTCCATAGGCCATTCCAAAAACTTCTTCCAGCCTATCCCCTCGAACATCTCCCTGACTTCCTGGGCAATACCCAAGTTCTTGTAAAGTTTGTAGTCGAGAACCCTGGGTGCTGTCACCTTCCACTATCTGGGCTTCCTACACGTCATCACTGTGGGGCCCTTCCTATTCTTCCTATTCCTTTCACTTGCTGGGGTAGACTGGTCAACATCCACTTCCTCCTCAACATCGTCCCCTGCTCCTTCTTCTTCGCTGGTGTCCCCTCGCCACCGTAAGGACGCTTCTTAGCCGCCTGGGCTCCTTTCTTCAATCGCTTCATCCACATTGTCGTCGCCATTGTCGCCTTCTCCCTCATCACCTTTCTCCTCTTCATCGTCCTCGCCATCGTCTTCTTTCTCTGCTTCTTCCTCTAGTTCCTCCTCCTCGAACACCGGCTTCGACTGCGTCTCCTCCTTCGGCTGCTTCTCCACCTCTTCCATAAGGCTAGGGTTTTCGTCGCTCATCAGCAATGTGGCGTCGACCGACGGGCTCTTGGGCACAGTGGTTCCGATGGTGATTTCAGGGTTTTGATCAGCAGAAGGCTTGGTGGGTTCCATGGGTAGTTTTCTCTTGGTGGTGGTTTTTGGCTTTGTGGTGGCGGTGGTAGGGTTGTTGGTGGTGAGGTCGATGTTGGTTCCGGTGGGGATTTTGTTTAACTTGTTTCGTGGGTGAGTGCACACCATAGTAGGGATTTCGGAGGTTTTGATGGGGAGAGAGAAGAGAGAAGATGAGGAGTTACAGAGTGAAATTCAAATCAAGTAGTGGGGGTGTAGACGTGGTAGGGTGGTTTTAAAGGGCGCTTCGTTTTAGGGGTACAATAACCGCCTCAACAGTCGTTGACCAACGACCATTTTCTTGCCCAAAACCTCTGATCCACTCCCACAGCTTCTTCCTTCATCATAAATCCTGATCTACAACTTGCATCTTGCTCAACATCTCCTGCACACTTAAAAACATAAATACACTCCGGAAACAAACTTTTCCTTATGGTTAGACTCGAACATAAAATAATTCAAAATAAAATAAAATACTTAAAACATAAACTAACTAAACTAAACTAATTTTTTTTGGATTTTCATAATTTTACGATTTTTTTTTATTTTGGATATTTTTACGAAAATAAAGAATAAAAGAAAAAAATAACGAAAAATTTAAAACTAACCAGGTTGCCTCCTGGACAGCGCTCCGTTTAAGGTCTTAAGCACGACACCCCCCTCTTTAAAAGTCAGAGGTCCTCCTCGACAGGAAACCCAGATGGTTTCCCCTCAACAAACTGTTCTTGCCCAAGATAGGCCTTCAAGCGCTGGCCATTGACTTTAAAAATCTTCTCATTCTTGGGATCCTTGATCTCAACATCTCCATTTGGGAATTGAGCTTGCACTTCATAAGGTCCTGCCCACTTGGTCGAGAGCTTCCCTGAAGATAGCCTGAACCGAGTTTGATAGAGCAACACTTGTTGCCCAAAATGGAACTCCTTCTCTTTAATCAAAAGGTCCTGGGTTATCTTCATCCTTTCCTTATATAGACCGGCATTATCATAGGCTTGGAGCCTTATCTCGTCGAGTTCTTGGATCTCGAGCTTCCTTGATTCACCAGCTTCATCCTAGTCGAGGTTGAGTTGGGCAACAGCCCAATGTGCTCGATGTTCCAGCTCCACGGGCAAGTGACATCTCTTGCCATAGACCATGCGATAAGGGGACATGCCAAAAGGTGTCTTAAAGGCAGTCCTATACGCCCACAAGGCATCATCTAGGCGCATACTTCAATCCTTCCTTGTTGTGCCCACGGTCTTTCTCAAGATCGTCTTGATTATTCTATTGGACAACTCCGCTTGTCCATTGGCTTGTGGGTGGTAGGCTGTTGACACGCGATGAGTAACTCCATACTTCTTAAACAAGGCGGTCACCGTCGCGTTGCAAAAATGAGAACCTTGATCACTAATGATAGCTCGAGGTACACCAAACCTATTGAAGATTTGAGTTCTCAAAAAGTTAGAAACCACCTTTGAATCATCCTTGTATGAAGCACGAGCCTCTACCCACTTCGACACATAGTCCACTGCCAATATGATGTACTTGTTTCCTTTGTAACTTGGCAATGGTCCCATAAAATCCATGCCCCATATGTCGAATACTTCCACGGGCAAGATCGGTATCATGGGCATCTCGTTCCTTCTTGAGATGTTGCCTTCCCGCTGGCACTTCTCGCACATCTTAACCCACTCGTAACAGTCCTTAAACAATGTTGGCCAATAAAAGCCACACTCCAAAATTTTCCTTGCAGTACGTTGGTGCCCAAAGTGTCCTCCACACTCCTTGTTGTGACAATGCTAAAAAATGCTTCTTTGCTCTTTGTCCTCGACACACCTCCCTATTCTCTTATCCGCACATTCCCTCCATAAATATAGCTCATCCCAAATGTAGAAACGACTCTCATGTTTAAGCTTGTTCCTTTGATAACGCCCAAGATTGGAGGGTATTTCTCTAGTCACCAAGTAATTCACGATATCAACATACCATGGTTCATCTTGGGCAAGACTCAGGTGCTCGTCGGGAAAGGTCTCCTTGATCGGCACCCCATCGTCTGGCTGGAGGATTCGACTTAGGTGGTCGGCAACTTGATTCTGGGCACCACTCTTGTCCTTGATCTCTATGTCAAATTCCTGCAACAAAAGAATCCATCTAATCAATCTTGGCTTGGACTCCTTCTTGCTCAACAAGTATTTCAGCGCCGTGTGGTCCGTGTACACTATGGTTTTGCCTCCAAGTAAATAGAATCTGAACTTCTCAAAGGCAAAAACAATGGCCAACAACTCATTTTCCGTGGTGGCATAATTGCATTGGGCTGGGTTCAATGTCTTGGACGCATAATAGATAACATAGCTCTCCTTTTCTCGTTTTTGCCCAAGAACTGCTCCCACGGCATAACCACTGGCGTCACACATTAATTCAAAAGGCATCCCCCAATCCGGAGGTTGGATAATGAGGGCTGTGATCAAGTTCCCCTTCAAGGCATGGAACGCTTCTTGCAATCTTCATTGAACTCCCATGGTACTTCATTTTGAAGTAGTCTCGTCATTGGTTGGACTATCTTGGCAAAGTTCTTGACAAATCTTCTATAGAATCCAACATGCCCTAGAAATCCTCTCAACTTCTTCACGGATCTTGGGTATGGTAACTTGGCAATAATGTCGATCTTGGCCTTATCCACCTCAATACCTTTTCCCGAGATAACATGCTCAAAAACTATTCCTTTTTCTACCATGAAATGACATTTCTCATAATTCAATACAAGGCTCTTCTCAACACATCTCTTCAAGACTCGATCCAGGTTGTTGAGGCATAATTCGAAGGTCTTGCCGTAGACCGTAAAGTCGTCCATGAAGACTTCGATACACTCTTCAAGAAGGTCTGAAAAAATGTGCATCATACACCTTTGGAATGTCCCTGGTGCATTGCATAACCCGAACGGCATCCTCCTATAAGCAAATGTGCCAAATGGGCACGTAAAGGTGGTCTTGCCTTGATCCTCGTCAGCAACCCAGATCTGCATGTAACCAGAATAACCGTCAAGAAAGCAGTAGTAGTCATTACCAGCTAACATCTCCAACATCTCGTCGATAAAGGACAAAGGAAAGTGATCCTTCTTCATCTTTTGGTTAAGCTTACGGTAATCTATACACACTCGCCATCCGGTTTGCAATCTCATGGCGACCATCTCGTTCTTGTCGTTCTCAACAACTTGGATTCCAGACTTCTTGGGCACCACGTGCACAGGGCTCACCCACCGGCTGTCGGACACGGGGTAGATGATCCCCAAGTCAAGAAGCTTAAGTATCTCCTTCATCACCACTTATTTCATGGCTGGATTTAATCTCCATTGTGGATCTCTTACAGGGACAGCATCCTCCTCAAACAAAATGTGATGAACGCAGTCCAAAGGATTAATGCCTTTGATGTCAAGTCCACCCTATTGCCTCCTTGTACTTGCTCAGCACCTCACCAACTCTGACCTCCTCCATGCTTGATAACTCAGATGATATGATCACGGGCAAGGTCTCGTTCTTGCTAAGATATATATATTTCAGGTGCTTGGGCAAAGGTTTCAACTCCAATGTAGGGGCTTTTTTCAATGATGGCACCATCCTATCATCCGATTTCAACTCAAGGATGTTGAGTGGTTCAAACTCCTGAGGCTGCATGTTGCCCGAAATCCTTGTATAATTGCATTCCTCCATATCTGTTGGTTCCTCGTTCTGGGCAAGATCCTCTTCTGTTTGCAAGCTGGCATCCTCCTCAAGAACTGTTTGTTGCCAAAATTCCTCTACTAACTCTTCGGTCTCATCATGGAGTAACTCAAGTTCCTCATCAAACTCATCAAGGGGTTTTTGGTCCCCTACATTCTGGTCCTCATCTTCATCCGTGGAGTAATCCACGTCGGTGGAGTCAAAACTATGTCCATAGACTAACTATTCCCAGAAATCTTTTTCACTCTCATACCCATCATCTGTTTCGTAGAATTCTATCAAGGCACCATTTTCCTCATTACCCTCATGCTGGTCAGGATCTAGGTCAAGACCCTGAATTAGGTTTAGTTCTGCCTGGATTGCATCTTCATTGTTTTCAACGAAACAACTTAAGCTATTTGATGTCTCCACTTGCTTTCCACATGCACTGAGGGTGTTGAGGTGCTCCAAGGCACCATCCTGATTTTGCCTGTAAGCGTCGAACTCTACTACTTCTCCAGCTACTTGCACTGTCAACTTCCCCGTGTTGCAATCGATCTTGGTACATGCTGTCCTCAAGAATGGCCTCCTGAGCAAGATCACTGGATTCTTGATTGCTTTCTTTTCCATGTCAAGAACATAGAAATCGGCTGGGAACAGAAAATCCTCCACCTTGACCAACACGTCCTCCAACACTCCATCGGAGTAGACTGGATAAATCCGCTAATTGGATGACAACACGTGTAGGTGAAAGAGATCAAAATCTCATCTCGTCGAACATGGCCCTTGGCATCACATTTATCGAAGCTCCAAGATCAAGCATCGCCTTGGGTATTGATGTAGTACCAATCGTGTATGGAACGGCAAACATGCCAGGATCCTTCTTCTTGATCGAGATATGAGAATTCATTAGTGCTGGCACGTTCTCCACATGGAAACGGGCATTATCTGGGTACTTGGTCTTTTTCAAGCACATTTTTCGCAAAAGTTTTGCACACTTTGGCATAGATTGTAATACCATCAACAACGGCAGGTTGATCTCCACTTTCTTGAACACTTCCATCATGTCCTCCAACTCCTTCTGATCACGATCACGGGCAAAACGTCTTGGATACGGGATTTTTGCCTTAGTAGTGCGAGGTACGGTCCTCTTGGCCAAAGCCTCTGCTTCTCTTTTAGCCTTTAAAGATTCCAACATCACGTCATCTTTGTCAAATCCCAGCTTTGATCTCTCTATCTTCACATAATCAAACAAGGCTTCATCCTCTTCATTATTGAAGACGTGGTTCTTGTTGGCCTTTATCCCTTCTTCACGCTTTACCTTCAACTCTTTGTAGATGTCATTGATATCTCCTGAGCTCATCTTAGTTTCCTCTACTCGAGCTGGTTCCTTGGGTTGGGTCTTGGGCAACATCTGTGGTAAATCCTTCCCGCTTCGCAAAGTCACAGCATTAACTTGCTCCTTATTGACCTCTACCTTGGCAGGAAGTCTTCCTGGCTTGTCATCGACCAGCCTTGACAAAGTTTGATTGATATGGGTCAGTTGAGCTTGAAGGTTATTAGATTGGCCTCGACTTTCTAGTTGGAAATTCTCAAAATCTCTCCTCAGCCTTTGGTTCTCGTTAGTAAACCTATCAATGGTCTTCTTTATGAACTCCGTCTTTGCTGGTTCTCGATATGGAGGCACATAGTTGTTTTGCTGTTGAGGCTGTTGTTGAGGTGGAGGCACATATTGCTGCTGAACAGGCTGTTGCGGTTGTTGGTGGGTAGGAGGCATTTGGTAATGGTTGTTGCCGTACCTCAGGTTCTCATGCTGATTCTGCCTATAGCCGAAGTTGTTGCCCTAGTTGTTGTTATTGCCATATTGGAACCTTTGTTGCCCACCGCCTTGCTGGTTCTGACCTATTGCCTTCGCCTCTTCTCCTTCTTCCACGAACCAACTGGGACATTATGAGGTGATATGTGATGTTGCCTGGCATACTTAACATCTCTTTACAGCTCTTTGAACTTCCTTGCCATCTACATTCTTCTTAAAATCCTCCATTTGGCCAGACATCTTGGTCATGAAGTCTTTCATGGTACTGACCAAGTTGTCTTGATTTCCTTTGCTGCCTTCATACCCCCCTCTTGGGATATCATCTTCATCTCTGGATTGTTCAGCCATGGCTGCTATTTTCTTAAACACTTCAGATGGTAGTTGATCGATTATTGCTCCTCCACAAGCTGCAATTATGTATTTCCTCTCTGATGCCCTTAATCCTTTCAAGAAATGCTCAATCAAATCAATATCCTCAATTCGATGTTGAGGACATCTCGCCAGCAACTTCTTGAACCTTTCATAATAGTCATATAATGACTCATTTCCCCCATCTTGATCGATAAAATGGCATTCCTCCCACTTTGTATCCGGCCAACGGGTATGTATTTGTCAAAAAAAGCTTGCTGCATCTTGTTCCATGTGTCAATGCTTCCCTCTGGCAAGGTGTAAAACCACTCACGTACTCCGTCAAGAAGTGAGAACGGGAACGTGAGAAGCCTTACGTAGTCAGGAAAGGTGTCTTGGGCAACATCTTGGTTTCTCACAACTTCAGCATCGTTGTTATTTCGAACAACTTGTCTCTCCCTATTGTTCCTGGCAGTAGTGGAATTGTTCCTCACAGTGCTGATCGCCATCTCAAAGTTTTGAAGATGGGTTTGGGGGTCTTCTCTGGGATGATCACTGAATTTGGGCAGTATGTGTATCAGCGAATGCTTGAGCTCCCAATTGCCATTGATGGTGGGCAACTGGATACTTGATGGTCTGATTCCCTTGTTGTCAGGGAACATGATCTGACGGATGGTTCTCTCTGGCTGTCCTGTCATGGTTGTTGATGTCTCTCCTTTTGCTTCTGAACTGGATGTTGACTCTTCACTGTCTGTACTTGCTGTTGAGCAAGATTCGTCTTCTTGCTCAGTATCCTGATTGTCTATCAAGCTCTGTGACTTTGAAGGTTCGTTGACGCCTTCCACCAGATCTCTCTTCTTATTGCATTGTTGTGCTCGATTCCTCCTAGCTATCACCTCCGGGCAAACACCGTGATCTTGTGGATCTCCGTCACTCCGTAGATGTGGCTTCGGCATAAACCATGTTCAACTCAAGCTAGAAGAGCAAACTAGCTTAAAACCCGAGTCCCCAGAAATGGCACCAATTTGACGAAGCGCTGTCGTTACACTCTTCGCACAAATAATATTTATAAACACCTCTTGCCCAACAAGGTAGTAGTCAGTGGCAAGTGGGGTCGAACCCAAGGGACTCGGCGTAATCTGCTCTTCGGGTAGAACTCAACAAAAGGGATTTTGATTATAACTCAATAACCTGTACTCAACAAGTAGAAATATCAAATAACAAAAGATGTTTGGATTGGGTTTCAAATCCATGATCCTAATTACTCATCACTCGTTCATTGGTGCAAAGATATTCAATTAACTGATCTTATCACTTGGTTTGAGACAAAGATTAGTTTATACCCTAAGGTCACAAAGTCACGATATAAACACACTTAGCCTATGTCTAATCAATTTTACAGATCTTGACCAGAAGGCAAGATCTCCTCTCTTGATCAACAAAGTCAAGAAGACACTTCAGTAACGATGCTGCCCAAAAGGCATTAAGAATAAACAGACCCAAGACAGCCAAGGGGTAGGTCAATATCGACTGCTCTCCAACACCCTTTACCTTCTTGGGCACGAAATACACTCTCGTGTTAATCCCAATTTCTGTTAATGACTTAATTTCAATATCTAGATGGTGATCAATCAACTTTAAATATCAATTAAGTCTAGAATTAATCCTAAGTGTTTCGGAAACAAAATCAATTAACGAACTTAAACAATTCGACCTCACGAGTTTAGAACAGTAATTAGAATCACTTCATCTACATCCAACCCAAACAATAAACTTAGCTAGACATAATAATAAACGTAAACACAAAGCATATAAAGAAAAACATACTTAGCATAAAACTGGAAACGAGTTGCTGCTCAAAAGCATAATCAGCAACTAAGGTATTGGCTTCAAGCCAACAACTAAACTAAAGCAGTAAAATACGAAATATAAAGTAAATTGCCCGTAGGACTTGTTTCTTCCTCACTTTATCTCAACCTAGGATGCAGAACTAAGCTATGAAATCACTAAAACGGCTCTAAGAACGACACAATACATAATGGAGTCGGCCATATATATAGGCGATGGAAATTAGGGTTTAGAGAAGTTTCCTTGTTGATGAAGGACTCTTCCATGCATATCACATCCGCCTCTTCTCTCTCATGCATGCATGCACGATTCTCTTTCCTTGCTAGGTAGATATCTTCTTTGATTAAGCTCGGCTAGAATAAGGAAAGAATCATCGATCCTTATCCTCTTCCTTGGAAGGAAAGAAATTTGCTGCTGGCTCAACTCGCATCTTGCCCTTTATGTCTGCATCCTGAATTGCTTCCTGTGTTGACCAAGATCCTGGCTCCTCCGAGTACTCTGTCTGTTGGCTTCAAGGATATGGGGAGGTACTTCCTGACTTGTAGAGTGGATATTTCGATGTTGCCCAGCTACAAGCTTCCAGCCCTATGACCATTTGCATCGTATCGCTATCACAACATCTCAACAACAGATTTTCCATCGGATTTGCCCAACATCACACCTGTTCTTCCCTGCACACCATCTCTCGACTTTGTGTCCTCCCAGACACACTTTGACTCGATAAAGACTAAAAATGCAAGAAAAACACAAGAAAAGATGGACACAAATATGGGTTCATCAGTTCGCCTCATTTATATTTTTACTTGGCGTTGATAAATCTAAACTTATACTCATAAACCATCTAATATAAAGGTCTAGCTATAAACTACTTGATGGTAATGGTGTAAGCACCTTGTGAGCATGGTCATGTTGATGTTTACAAATGAATGATCCTAAATAGAGTAATTTTCTTAAAATCTCATAAAGATCGAGGGTGGTAATGAATCTCTAGTATGTTTAGTAGATCAATCCGACTTCTATCTAAATGCAACATTTAACTTTCAGGCGGAAGCTAAAATATTGAGGGGTCCTCACGAAGACTTAGAAAGTTACCTTGAAGCAGTGGAGCAATAAGGAGTACTGTTCAATTTTTTACGGGAAACAAAAACTTTAAGAGTGGTATTGGAGTGGTCAACCAAGCGAATAGCTTACTTGGAAAAGCAATCCTCAAACTAGAGGAAGAATTTCGACAGCTTCTCACCTCATACAGGTTTGCTCATTACCAATCATCTGCTTGCCTTGCATTTCTCTACTATTTGAAAATCATTCTTCATCCATGCATCGGTTACTTATGTTTTTCCTCAAAGTTCTCTCCTCGACATTTGTGTGTTAATCTTATATTTGAACTTATATTTGCATCGCTTTTGAATTTCCTTTTATTTTTTGTCATTTTTTCTTGGGAAGATTTTTAGTATTGGACTATATACTTTATATCTTGACTAACCTGCTATTTGATTGGTGAAGTATTCTATTGCTATTAAATCAACCATTTACTTCACCCTTACCTTTGTATAGAGCTGCCAATTATTGTATGCAGAAGCTGAATTTCAACATTTATGACTTATTGAGAAGATATAATTAACTGCTAATTGGTTAGTGAAAGACTGCATGAATTTTACTAGATGTAAGGAAATATCATAGTTCTATTCATGTCTTGGTTAAACACCGGGGGAGTTTTAGAGTTAGATGTGAACTGCAGTATGTGGAAACAAATTATTCTTCTGTTTATCTTAAATGGAAACACGAAAATTATCAATTTTTTGTTTATCTATTATATAAATTTTATTCTTTCATTGAAGATAATAAAACCCAAAGTCCCATTTAAACGCACTAAATCGGATTGGAGAGTGGAATAATCAAAAAGAAGGAAATGTTCCTACCCCGTCAGCCCCAAGTTGAATGCTTCCCGTCGCCAATGTGATACCTAATCCTAACCCAGTCGAGATTTAATTTGTTCTAAAGGCCTTGCCACTTTGCTGCATTTCTTTTTCTACTATTCATCATCTAGAACCTGTCCTTTATGCATTAGATATAATTTTTTGTGAGTCTAGTATAATTATCTAAGTCACATGATAAGTTGCTTATGTTTCTAATTTCAGCAAGCATGTCGAACCTGATCTTCTTTTTGACTGCCTGCCGAACTCTATGAGGCCATCATCAGGATCACCTCGTGAAGGTGAACGGGCTGGAAAGAAATCATCGGACCACCATAACAAAAGTGCAGAGGCAACTGTATATCAACTTCCAACGCTAATTCCTCCGAGAATTCTGCCTTTGCTCCACGAGATTGCTAAGCAAATGATTCAAGCCAATCACCAACAGCAGGTTGCTATTTTATACAGGTAATATTGTAGATTTATGCATGATAAACTTTTTTGATTTTGATGTTGGCATGTCATTTATTAGGATACTTAGCTGAGGTGATAGCGAAGTTATGAATATGTAGTAGCCTCACAATGAGGTAATATTTTACTTTCATTTCCTCCGCATACTAGATATTGAGCTACTTTTATTTGGTAGGTATTTTTCCAAGTACAGAATAATAATTGCGTATATGTCAATACATTACAACCCTGGTGATAACAACTGAATTAGGAAATATGAGAACCTGAAGTCCTCTCGCCTTTTCTAAATTGAGAAATATTTTCAAATTATATGGAGTGTTACATTTCATGATATCAATGGATATTTACTACTACATTATTTTTTGACACATCTTGAATTTATTTTTTTCCGTGTCAATTATTTAATGCAGGGAAGCTAGGTCTGCAGCAGTAGAACAAACTCTGAAGAAACTAGGAGTTGAAAGACTTGGTAAGGATGAGGTACAGAAGATGCAGTGGGAAGTCTTAGAGGCAAAGATCGGAAACTGGATTCATTTTATGAGAATCGCTGTAAGAAGTTAAACACATTACTTACAGTTATCCTTTCTTTCTTTCCTTTCGCTCCCATTCCACTTCTATTTTCATCTTTCACAACACTTAACATTGTGCATGGAACAGGTCAAGCTTTTGTTTGCTGGTGAAAAAAAACTATCTGATGAGATTTTTAAGAGCTATGATAATCTTAGGGATCAATGTTTTGCTGAAGTTACTGGGACTAGTGTGATAACGCTTCTCAGTTTTGGAGATGCTATCACTAAAAGTAAGAGGTCCCCTGAAAAGCTGTTCGTCCTCTTGGACATGTATGAGATAATGCGAGAACTTCAACCTGAGGTATGGTGAAATTATATATTAGCAATTTAGCCTTATCATATAGTATATAAATATATAAATTGTATTCATATATTTACAGGTGCATGCATGGACATAAAAAAGATATTAAATGGATAATTAAGTTGTTTAGGTACAAAAACATTAGGTAAAGGGGCACGTTAATATAAATCTGTAATCTTGATTCTTGACACACAAAGAAACACTTTTTCCTTTATGTAATTATAGTTTTGCTTTTAACAACTAAGAGCTTTTAGTGTTATCAATATGCAAACTAGAAGGACTTATTTGGTCAATTGCCAAACATCAGAAAAAGTTATTATTCCTTTCTAGAATTTGGATTTTCAGCTTGAAGCCTCTATTTCTTTTTGCCTGCCGGTGAATCAGTGAATCTATCTTTTTTATGTCTTTGTTCCAACTTTTTTTTATTAATTTCATTTACAGTAAAAAGATTGTCATTATCAGAAAGCATTAATTAGGTGTATATTAAGGAAAAGAAATCTTAATTCACATTTGATAAGGTTACTATAACTTTGGACGGAAACAAATATAATTATGGACTATTATCATGGGGGAGAGAGCAAATTTGTTCTGTTTCTGTTCTTCTCAATAATTATAATGTACAGAAACTGTTGGTGATATTTGTTTAGTCTTTTATTCAATATGATCTTTATTCTTATCTAGTGTTTTACCTATCCAAGTGTGTTATAATTGTTGAGTTTAAGTGTCACTTTGATAGTCACAATGGAAATTATGTCTCTCAATGGCATGTTGTTATCCTTTCTAGCGATATTTAAATTTAGCTTACTATTGCTGTTGACAGATGGATGCCATATTTGAGAAAATATTTAGTGGTGAGATGCGGGAAGCTTTCGCGGTCCTCACTAAAAAACTTGCTAGGGCTGCTCAGGAAACATTTGCTGAATTCGAGGAAGCAGTCGAAAAAGATTGCACAAAAACTGTTGTTTTTGATGGAACAGTCCACCCTTTAACAAGCTATGTGATCAACTATGTCAAGTTTTTGTTCGAGTAAGGAGATAATATTTGGACTATGTCTTCTTTCCTTTATTTTAACTTTTTAGGCCGATTGATGTAAATAATATGTCAGTTTGCTGCGTCAAGCTTTTGATGACAGCAAGTGACAGTATACTCTTAATTCATGTTGATACTTTCAGCTATCATTCAACTCTACAGCAACTCTTTAAAGATTTTAGTGAAGGCAATTCTGAGCAGCAGTTGGTATCAATAACCACCAAGATAATGCAGGCTCTTCAGACGAATCTTGAAGGGAAATCGAAGCAATATAAGGATCCTGCTTTAACTCAACTATTTCTGATGAACAATATACACTATATTATAAGATCTGTACGCAGGTTTGTGATGCTTGTTTGTAATAATCAATCATTCGCTTCATACTACTGGAAAACACTTATTGAATATGTTTCCATCTGTTCTAGGTCGAAGGCGAAGGATTTATTAGGCGATGACTGGGTGCAGATACATAGAAGAGTAGTCCAGCAGCATGCTAATCAGTACAAGAGAATCGCTTGGTCTAAGGTTTTTGCTTTTATCACAATATATTTCCACACTTTCATGCAAAACTAATAGTATACCTTTAATGGTACTTGTTTTTAAACAATATTGATGTTTCCTCAAAAAAATAAATAAAATGAAAATAAATAAAATGATGTTACTAAAAATTGAAATGTGGCAGATTCTGTAATGCATGACGATCCAAGAGACGAATTCAGCTGTGGATAGCAACAGCACCGCTAGGGTATCAAGGGTAATGGTGAAAGACATGTTTAAAACGTTCAACACGCTATTTGAAGAGATCCATTAGAGGCAGTCTCAATGGACAGTTCCCGACAGCGAACTAAGGGAGTCGATGAGGCTCGCAGTTGCTGAGGTTCTACTGCCGGCTTATAGGTCTTTTATCCGACGTTTTGGGTAACCGACAAACATTAATTCTTTTGCTTACCTTCTATGATTGATGAAAGAGAGAGAGTGATGAAATCTTGTTTCTTAGGCCTATGATTGAGGGTGGGAAGAATCCACAAAAGTACATCAGATATACACCTGAAGATCTTGAAAGAATGCTGGCTGAATTCTTTGAAGGAAAGACGTGGAATGAACCCAAGCGATAGATTTTTTTTTTGGTCTGCTAAGTATCAAATTCCACTTCCAACTTCTTTTCTATAAAGTTTCTTTTTGTAGAAATGATAGCATGTATCTTCATCTCAAACGATCGCACTGTTATGTGGTATACATATTGACAAATTACAATGATCGGTTATTCCAAATCATTTCCCGAACCATATTGGTTATGTATTTACTAATTTGTTATGTACTTGAATGTTACGTATTAATCCAAGTTACTGTTGGAAATAATAAACTTGATTTTGAAAGATATTTTGCATTAGAAAGCATCAAGGATTAATAAGATATTTACAATGGAAATCTCTAGAATTAGGAAGTATCTAGAAAATGAAAATGAAAAATCTAGAACTAATGAGAAGTGCATGTGTGTATTAATTAGGTGTAGAGAATTGTATGCATGTTAAACATGGATTTTCTCATCTTTATCAGCTTAATTGATGTCAATTTGTATTGGAAAATCATGTTTGTAATGAGTTTTGTGCTTAGCTATTGTTAATTTGTGAAATATGATGCTCGTTCGTACTTTGTTTGCTTTTGCAGAAAATTGGAGTTACTTTTATGCAAATTGAGCATTATAGGATGAAACTACAGTTCGATAGGAGTTCGTAGGCGAAAATGGATCCAAAATCGGAGTTGAAACGAGGGAGAACGAGCCGTTTGAAAATTATTGCGCGCTACCATGCGGTCCGGTATGCGGCCGCATGACGGGACCGCATGTCGTGTATTTTTTCTCCAAACGACGTGATTTTCACGGCCTTTGCATGCGGTCGTGCATGCGACCGCATGGCGAGGCGGTTCAGCAAAAAAACTTTCCTACTTTGATTCTAATTCCCTTCCTAGTTAGGATTTGTTTCCTACACGTTTTGTCTTAGATTTTTAGCTATAAATACTCCTATTGCATAGAAGAAACACCACCATCACACCATCTTACACTTTATTATTATTGTTCTTTGTTTTTATTTTCGTTTAGCTTTGTCTTGGAGTTTTGAAGACTTGTTCAAGAGTTCAAGACGAGATTTTTTTCGACTACGATTTTTCTATTTTAATGTTTATGAATTCCTTTTCTTTTGATTTGGTGTTTGATTTAATTATGAGTAGCTAAGTCTTTTATATCCTAGGGTTAGAAAGTAGATGGATAATTAACTTTAATTCTTATCAATTGACCAATTTATGTCAATCTCTTCTTTTCTATATTCTTGAATTATCTTGCATTCTTGATTGATTGGCCACCAATTGTGCATATTAGTTGTATTAATTCGAGATTCGAGAGATGAGGGTTAATGCATGAACTGGAATATAGGACACGCACTGCGAAATCACCGAGAGGGAAAGGTTTTGTGTGAGGGTTTTAATCTTAGGATCTTTTAGGAGTTACTTGCTTATGATGCTTGTCGGAGACTAAAACCCTAGTGAGTAATCCACGATTAGGCACTACGAGAGTAGGCTTTAACTAATTTAGTGATTGTCTTAAGAAGAGTTGAGTCTTTTGTTAATTGGTTAATTGGTAAGAGTCTAAATTTGATTATCCATTGAAATCGAACCCTTAGGATATCTTTATTATATTTGAATATTTACTTACTTTTGTTTGCTTTTTGTTTTCTCTTGTTTGCTTAATTAGTTTAATTGGAAACCCAGAATTTAAAGTTCGGAGTCTAAATAGAGGATGGTGATTGAAAGTAGTATTTGTTGAGTTATTACAGTCTCTGTGGAATACAACCTTGTTTCTCTGTACACAATTACACCCGTGCACTTGTGGCGTGTGAAGAAAATAGCGAACAATGCAAAATCTAGAAAAACTAAACTAGGCCATATATTAAGACGGTTATCCATTTCCCCAACTTATGAAATCTATATATATATATATATATATGTATATTGTAACTATTAAGCAAGTGAAGAGAATTACGAGCATCAATTACAAAAGCCTTTGTTTTACATACATAAACACACATCCACACACCACTATGCACAAATAAATACAAATTCTTTAATATAATTATAAATTCTCCCATATATATTTCAACAAAGTGGTATCAGAGCCATAAAATCTTACCAGTGGGATGGCAAATATGTCGTCGTTTCAAGTCCCCATGCTCAATACGAGCAACTTCGACAATTGGAGTATCAAGATGAAGGTGCTAATGGAAGCCCACCACGTCTGGGAGGTCGTGGAGAGTGGCTATGAGGAGTCGCAAAACGAGGCCACACTATCCCAACAACAAAGAGATAGATTGCAAGATGCGAGAAAGAGAGACAAGAAGGCTCTCTATCTCATTTATCAAGCGCTAGAAAATGACGATTTTGAGAAGATCTCGAGTGCGAGCACCGCCAAAGAAGCGTGGGAGAAGCTCCAAATCTCATGCAAAGGAGTTGAGCAAGTAAAGAAGGTACGTCTCCAAACTTTAAGAGGAGAATTTTAGCCTTTACATATAAAAGAGTTTGAATCAGTCTCGGACTATTTTTCAAGAGTTTTGGCAGTCACAAACCAGATGAAAAGAAATGGGGAAAAATTGGAGAATGTTAGAATCATGGAGAAAATATTGCGACACTAACTCCAAATTTTGATCATATTGTTGTGACTATAGAAGAAACCAAAGATTTAGAGAAGATGACTATCGATCTCTTGTTGGGATCGTACAAGCATATGAGGAGAAAAAGAAGAAGAAACAAGAAATTGTCAAGCAACTTTTAAAGTTGCAAATGAGCCCAAAAGAGAAAGAAGAAAGTTCGAGCAATGAAAGTGGCCGACAAGAAAGAGGTTGCGGACAACGACAAGATCGAGGTCGTGGTCGTGAATATAGACGTGGACGTGGATGAGGCTATTTCACTAACAATGAAGAAAGAAAGGAGTTCCCAAGTAGCGGACTAGAGAGGAGCAACCTATAGTCGAAGTATAATAAATCATCAATAAAGTGTTATAATTGTCATAGATTTGGTCACTATGCTTCCGAATGCAGAGATACAAAATCAAAGGTTGAAGAGAAGGCTAATTACGCCGAGAATACGAGTGATGAAAATGAGAGTGTACTTCTAGCATATAAAGGAGAAGCTGGAAGGCAAGATATCACGTGGTACCTCAACACAGGCGCAAACAATCATATGTGTGGAAAAAGAAGCATGTTCGTGGAGCTCGATGAGTCGTTAAGCGGTAATGTCTCCTTTAGTGATGAATCTAAAATTCTCGTAAAAGGAAAAGGGAAGATTTTAATACGGTTGAAGAACGGAGCTCATGATTTTATCTCTAACGTCTACTATGTGCCCAATATAACAACTCTTAGAGAAAGGTTATAGTATTAGATGGAAGATTATAGCCTTTCAAAAAGAGATGGCAAAAATCTAAATGCCAAGGTGCCAATGTCCAAAAATAGAATGTTTAAATATCCAAAATGATGTGGTGAAATGCCTTCAAGCTTGCTATAAAGATAAATCTTGGTTATGGCACCTTCGATTTGGGCACTTAAATTTTGGTGGTTTGAAATTATTATCGAGAAACGAAATGGTGAGAGAACTACCACCCATCAAGCATCCCGATCAACTCTGCAAAGGCTGTTTACTCGGGAAGCACTTCAGAAAATCGTTCACAAAGGAGTCGTGTTCAAGAGTTCACATGCCATTGGAGTTAATCCATGCTTACGTGTGCGGGCCAATCAAGCCAAGCTCTCTCGGTAAAAATAATTATTGTCTACTTTTTATTGATTATTTTTCTAGAAAAATGTGGGTATACTTCTTGAAGCTGAAATCAGAAGCATTTGAAGTTTTCAAGAAGTTCAAGGCTGCCGTCGAGAAAGAGTGTAGGCTAGATATCAAAGCTTTAAGGACTATTGGAGTAGAATTCACATCCGAGGAGTTTCTAGAATTTTGCAAAGCAAGCGGAATTCGGTGGCTACTAATAGTTCCGAGATCCCCCCAACAAAATAGAGTGGCGGAATGAAAGAACAGAACCATCGTGGAGATGGCTCGAAGCATGCTCAAGACGAAGAATTTGCCCAAAGAGTTTTGGGCAGAAGAAGTGGCATGCGTCGTGTACCTGTGCAATCGGTCTCCAACTATAAGTGTTGGGAAAATTAGTAAAGATTTCGAAGATACCAAAACCTCAACTGACCCCAATCGAGTAGATGTTTGCCTTTAGTCCATAGTTAGCTAGCGCTCACTGTTTGAGCGTAGGGATTTTATCTTTACATGAGTCAAACAGAAGAAGTCAGCCGGACTAAAGAAGGTGGTTCGTGAAGAACTCAACTGAGCGCCAAACTCAATTGAGACTATGAATCAGCTGAGGTCCAGACTCAGTTGATCCCCAAGTTCAGTTGAGACATCGACGTCAACTGAAGCACAGACTCAGTTGGACAGCAGCTCAGTTGACTCCCCAACTGACCCACGCTACTAAAGGCATACAGTTCAAGCGAGAAGAGAAGTTGTGTTGCAGTCAGACGTCAAGAAGCGGAGAAGAGAAGACTTTGAAGAGGCTGAAGACGAAAGAGTTGCAGTCCAGATTTGAATCTACTCGGAAGCACAAGTCAGGTGGAGAACTTACCATAAATGGGCCGACAACAGCACCGTGCAAAAAGCAAAGGTCGCAGTTACCATTTTAGAAAAGTTTCTAGAACATGTAGGTGGAGTGCCATACTTTTGGTGGAGTTCAAACGGCTCTTTCCAATGGCTAGTTTGATCTCCCTCTATAAATAGAGGTCTCCATACCACTGCTCAAAGAGAGACACAAGCAGAGAAAAAACTCGCAGAAGTGCCGAGAGACGACATCAAGAGTGAAGCGTCAGCAGTGGCAGCAGCCCATCAGGCCATCACCTCTCTCTCTCCCCCCAAGCAAGAAGACCTCACCGGAAGTCCAGTCGAAGGAGAGTGATTTCTCCTCCTGTTCTTCCCTCTTGCCTCTCAGAAATCCCTCCTCCCTAATTAAGTCTTGAGATTTGGTCTGTACTTGTTTTGTGTCTCACCAGACTCTCTTTCCAAAGATTGAGTTCGGAGCCTTTGGTCGAAGCCTCCACTCCCTAAAAGTGTTGAAGGTTTCCTTATTGGAAATCCCCCCAAAATCCAAACCTTAGGTATGACTTTGAACCTGAAATAAAAGTCATCAGGTTCCTTGGAACCCGTAATCCAATACTAGGTCCCTTGGAACCCAGAATTCAAGAATAGGTCCCTTAGATTCTGAAATCAAAGACTAGGTTGTGCACTTGCCCGGAAAAGTATTGTAAGGTCTTGTTCGAACCCGGAATCGAACTGGTTAGGTTTGCTTGGACCCGTAATCCAAGTGGGGCGTTTGGAAAGCACGCTTAAACTTATCTAGTGGATTACTTCCCCAAAAAAGAAGTCGTGGACGTAGGAGGTTGATCTCCGAACAACGTTAAAATACTATGTACTTACTTTCTGCACTTACATTCAGTATTTTAAATTCAGTTTACCTAACCAACTAACCCAACACATTGCACAACACATCAAAATGCACTAATTTGGGAACTTGACCTTCCCTATTTCACAAAGGTTTCAGTGTTTGTAATGAGTCTAATTTCACTATCTTCCACAACACAAAACTGATTAAAACCTCAGTTGGTGCATTCAGTTGAACTTCAGGCATAGGAACCAACTGAGCCACCAACTGTGTGATCAACTCCAACTGAGCAACTCAGTTGTAGAGCTACTCCAACTGAGTTTTTCAGTTGTCGAGTAAACTGACCTAAGCAATATAACTTAGTGAAAAGACGTTAAGCAAAACGAAAATTGCTATTGGTGTATTCCCTCCCATACACTAGTTACTCGTTATCGAGATCATCAAGAAGTGTGTGGAGAAAGACTCCTCAAGAAGCTTGGAGTGGAAAAAAGCCGTGGATCGCCCACTTGAGAGTGTTCGGGAGCAAATTGTATGCACATGTACCAGATCAAACAAGGAACAAGCTCGACGACAAAAGCAAGTCATTCATCTTCATCGGTATGACTCTAACTCTAAAGGCTACAAGCTTTACGATCCAACTACGAAGAAAACTGTGATAAGTCGAGACGTGGAGTTCGATAAAGAAGGAGTATGGGATTTCAGCTGCAACAATGACAGTGACTTCACTTTCGTTCCTCAATTTGAAGATCAAGATATGATCGAGCAAGTGGAAGATGCACAACAAGTACCATCAACTCGACCCACATCACTTGCATCAAGTGCTGAAGACTCGCCACCATCTTTCTTAAATGAAAGAGCCATACAACGCACAAGGGGTTTGGATGAAATTTATGACGACATTGAAAGGTTAGAAAATCTCACCTTATTCTACTTATTTGCTGATTGTGAACGTGTTAGCTTTGAAGAAGCTACAGAAAGTGAAAATTGGCGAGTCTCGATTGATGAAGAGATCAAGGCCATAGAGAAAAATGATACGTGGGAGCTTGCAACACTACCGAAAGGGCACAAAACTATTGGAGTCAAGTGGGTGTATAAGATTAAGAAGAACTCCAAGGGAGAAGTTGAAAGATATAAAACAAGGCTCATCGTGAAAGGATATTGCCAAAGAGCCGGAATTGACTATGACAAGGTATTTGCTCTCATCGCTCGCCTAGAAACTAGTATTAGACTAATACTCTCTCTTGCAGCCCAAAATAGATGGAAGATATATCAGATGGATGTCAAGTCAGCCTTCTTAAATGGATCTATTGATAAAGAAGTCTACATCAAGCAGCCTGACGGCTATGTGGTGAAAGAACAAAAAGATAAAGTTCTAAAATTGAAGAAAGCTCTATACGGGCTAAAGCAAGCACCAAGGGCGTGGAACAACAGGATTGACAAGTACTTGGAAGAAAATGGTTTCACAAAATGTCTACATGAACATGCCCTCTACGTTAAAGTTGAGGGAGAATATATTTTAATAGTATGCTTGTATGTGGATGATCTCATCTTCACAGGAAACAATCCAAGCATGTTCGAGGAATTCAAGAAGGCCATGACAAAGGAATTTGAGATGACTGATATGGGGCTGATAGCGTACTACCTCGGCGTGGAAGTGAAACAACTCGAAGATGGAGTAATTATCACACAAGAAAATTATGCAAAAGAGATTTTGAAGAAGTTCAAAATGGAGAATTGCAAGGCAATCAACACACCAGTGGAATAAGGGATCAAGCTATCCAAGAGCGATGGAGAAGAAAATGTGGATCCAACATTATAAAAGAGCTTGGTTGGAAGCTTACGGTACTTAACTTGCACAAGGCCATATATTCTTTATGCGACTGGGCTCGTGAGTCGCTATATGGAGAATCCAACTTCTACCCACTTCAAGGCAGCAAAGAGAATTCTTCGATATCTCAAAGGTACGCTTGACTATGGCCTATTCTATTCAAATACTAATGATTATAAGCTTGTTGGCTATAGTGATAACGATTGGGCTGGAGATAACGACGATCGAAAGAGTACGAGTGGATTCATATTCTACATGGGAGACACTACTTTCACTTGGATGTCGAAGAAGCAACACATAGTCACATTATCAACTTGTGAAGCTAAATATGTGGCTGCCACATTCAGTGTTTGCCATGCGGTTTGGCTCAGAAGCTTATTAATGGAGCTCGGGTGCCCACAAAATGAGCCAACGACTATCTGCATCGATAACAAGTCGGCGATTGCACTATCAAAAAGTCCAGTACCATAACTGAAGTAAGCACATTGACACCCGCTTCCACTACATCAGAGAATGCATCGCAAAGAAGAGGTTCATGTGGAATTCGTGAAATTACAAGATCAAGTTGCCGACATCTTCACAAAGCCACTCAAGTACGAAGATTTTTATCAAGCTCAGAAATTTGCTCGGTATGACAAATCAAGTTTAAAGGGGGGTGTTGGATATAGTAAACTTGATTTTGAAAGATATTTTGCATTAGAAAGCATCAAGGATTAATAAGATATTTACAATGGAAATCTCTAGAATTATGAAATATCTAGAAAATGAAAATGAAAAATCTAGAACTAATGAGAAATGCACGTGTGTATTAATTAGGTGTAGAGAATTGTATGCAAAATCTAGGAGAACTAACTAGGCCATATATTAAGTCGGTTATCCATTTCCACCGACTTATGAAATCTATATATATATATGCAAGTATGTTGTAACTATTAAGCAAGTGAAGGGAATTAAGAGAATCAATTACAAAAGCCTTTGTTTTACATACACAAACACACGTCCACACACCATTGTGCATAAATAAATATAAATCCTCCAATATAATTTTTCTTCCATATATATTTCCTATATTTCAGCAGTTACTAATACTGGATAGAAACTAGACTACATGAAAGGCACATGCCTTTTTTTTTTCCTTTTTGCCAGTGATATGTTTTTTTGAGATCACAATAGGGTGAGCTAATTAACCCTAAATGTTCGTCCTCAGTTCGTTCGTAATAGCAAGTTAAGTAAATTGATAAATGCATGGAGTTGAATCCATAGGAAATTTCGATCAACAAAATCGTTCATCGTTCATTTTATGATAAATGCCCGAAGTCATACGTTACCTCACCATAAGTGACCTCTCTATGATTATTATTATTATTATTATTATTATTATTATTATTATTATTATTATTATTATTGAGAATGTCATGTACTACAATTCTCAATATTCATCTGGTTAAGCCAAAATTATTATTATTATTATTATTATTATTATTATTATTATTATTATTATTGTTGTTGTTGTTATTATTATTATTATTATATTTTAATTTTTTTTGAGAATGTCATGTACTACAATTCTCAATATTCATCTGGTTAAGCCAAACGATCTAGTCAGGATACCATAACGACTTTATTGTCGCAATATTCCACTTGCAAGCTGAAAAAGCCATGATTCTCTTCACTTAGCTTAATAAAAATTAATATAGTATAATGGTTATGATATAACGCCATGCCTTCGAACGTCATGATGTAATAAAAATTAAGGAATTACATACATATTAATAATGTAGAACCCAACCGTTCCAATCAGATCCAATTTCTAGTTTCTACTGTATATCATAACATTGAGGAATTACACACATATTAATATATGAACAATTCATACAAAAAAATATCATAATTGTTACTTAAAACTTAAAACTTATGTCACAGTATATAATCTAAATCGAACATGCATTGTCCAAAATAAATAGAGTATGTCTGTATGTGCAAGGAGGCAAAAAACCCAAAAGAAAAAAAAAAAGAAATAGAAAAGAGGAAAATATTTGCGCGGCAATGAAGTGTAGAGGCCAACGTCAATAAATATTTCAAAAAAGTTGTACCAAACAACGCCTTAAAACTCGTATAGAAAACCACCTAGCTATCTCTCGTTTCCGCTTCATTCACAAAATCCAACCTACATTACCAGTCTCAGATTTTGAACTCCAGCCAACTCGGCCGATGTCATCACCCCCGAGTCGACTCAACCTCCTCCCTCCCCCAAAAGATGGATATACGGAAAAAAAAAAAAAAAAAAAAAAGGAACCTACCAAGATTAACAAGCCTGGTATTTTCTTGAACCGCTACCAAGATTGTGAGGTCTGTGTTTTCTCCAAATAAAATTGAATGTATAATGTAGTGATTTGCTTTGCTTTGATGGATCTTTTAAAATTCATCTATAAAAACAAGCAATAGATGAATGGAAATAATTTTAATTAACTTCATTGTCTTGACCCCTTTATTCTTGATGGTATGAAGCTACAAAATGATGGACCGATTCTAGTTTTGTGCGGTTCATTGTAACTTTGGGACCATTCGACATGTTGTGTGTAACTGTTGATGTTCTTCTGTGTGTAGTTCAAATGATTCTCTGCATTCATCTCGAAAAGACATTTATATCAACTTTTTGCTGAAAACACTACTAGAAAAACGCACATACATAACACATTATTTATAACAGAGTTAATGCGTTATGTATGTCAATTTTTTTAAAGATAACGGAAATACATATATCCGTTACAAATGCGGTGTTATCTATGTTTTATATGACGGTATCTTCTCGTACGTTATGTTTTAGTGTTATCTATATTAATATGTGTAACGGTGTTAATGAACCGTTACGAAGTCCGTTATGTATGAGATAATTTTTAATAACGGTTTGTTAAACCATGAGATCGTTATAAAAAAATCAATTTTTTTAAAATTATTTTTTTAGAGTTAATTTGTAATTCCTACCGTCTCAGTTTGTTTTCCCTCGTTCCTATCGACAGAATCGACTACACCATTCTCTCCTCCTTTCTCCTTCAATAATAGTATAGTATCGTCATCTAAAAGCAAAAATCAGCGTTATAAAAACTGGAAAAATATAACGCAAAAACAACGTTATAAAAAATTGAGAAAAACTATTATCTATAATATATAACACAAATGATGTGCATTTTATAACGGAAAAAAATAACTTCTAAATACGGTAAGAAACTGTAATATCCCGAAATTTCTAGATAGTCTATTAAGTTAGTCGTGCCCAAACTGGACAGCCCGGCGGGCCCTGATTGGAACCGGCCCGTTGGTCAACGGTTTTTAACCGGCCCGCCAGTCAATGGGCTGAAACCAGAACTCGAACTGGCGGACGAGGGGCCGGTTACGGGATTCATGTTTGCCAAACCGTAACCGCCGGTTAACCGGCATTTCCAAATTAAAAAAAAAAGCAATAGAAGAAGAGAATCCCAACAAATTAACACATACAGATTATTAATCCACAACCATACACCACAACAAATCCCCAAATCATAAAATACTCAGTAATTCCATACATAATCGCGCTCAAAATTCCAATAAAATTGACGACACTATATCTCCATCCTTGAATGATTTCGCTATGCTTAATCGTTGGCCCGGACAATAATCAACATATGTCGAGGCTGAGGTTGTGGACGGTGGTGTCCCGCGGCGGCCGAAGCCTCGCTAGAAATGGAGAATGGCGGTGCTATATAATGCTATTTGATGTTGCTATTCAAAATAGATATAGAGAGGGAGGGCTGCTCAAAAAAAAAAAAAAAAAAAAAAGGACGGGTGCATGACAAGAAATGGGGGAAGAGAGAGAGTGTGAGAAAGAAAGAGGGGGGAGAGAGAAATGAGTTAGTGAGGGTGACGGCGTGAGAAATGTGGGGGAAGAGAGAGAGAGATTAGGGTTAGATTAGTTTATATGAATGAATGATGATGTATAGGCAGGCTGGTCCAAAAAACCGACGGGCTTGACCCGGCCCGAGATAGGCAGGTTTGAAGCCCGACCCTGAATCATGTACAGTGTACACGGGCCGGTTTCTGTTCATCCTCCTGTGAACCGTGAACCGGCGGGCAGTGAACCGGAACCGCCGATTCATAAACCGTGAACACGTGTACATTAAGTAATCTTAAATGTTTTAGGACATTCATATAATATTATAGAAATAATGCACTCTAAAACAATTCTGTCAATGAATACATACAAAATAAATAATGTAATATAGGCATACTGAATTTACAAAATTAAAAGAAAATCAGTATATATTAGTTTATTACTAATAAAGTAATTAGTATATTTTAAAATATTATAGTATTAATGAATGATGACCAATCAATATATATACAATATATTTACATTTACGTAATATATTTGTACAAAAAGTTGATATATATTATTATATTATTATATTGATGTAAATTACGTATACAGTAATATATGTAGGATGAATTGAATTTACTATTTTTAGTAAATGCATGCATTCGTTTTATATTACCTTTACAAAATCCTATCTCTATCACATTACTTATCCACGTAAAGAAAAGTGATAAATCTAGGGTTTGCAAGAGTAGCTAAAAATAACAGTAATACGTGGACACAAGTAGTTACGTGGTTCGATCAATGAGATCTACGTCCACGGGAGAGAGTATCTAGCTTTTATTATATTTGAGAGTACAATGAATCCTTGATCGTCTAATCTATCAACTATATATAGGCCTTGAATCGAGCCCTAATCCTCCTAGGATTCCTTATACATATCTTGTTTCCTTGTACACATCCAAATCTCCCTCATAATCAGATTCTTTCTTATCCAAGGTAGGGCTTCATTACTTGGTCTTCAAGACAGGTAGTAGTTTCGTCTGGGCCGAGCTCCGTGGGCCGAGCTTAATATATAGGCTCAATTAGATTGGGCCTTAGGTCAGGCCCAAGATGAGGCCGGTCCTATCACATCCCCCCCAAAAGAGAGGAAAGAAGACATGTAGATGTAGACGGTCAGGTCGAATTTCCGAGGTGAATAATCGTGAAAATCACCTTTGTTACGGGCTGAATCAGCGAGCTCATCATCCGAGCTCAATTTGGAAGTAGATAAAAATCGAGATAAGAAATCAGCCGCCTGGTTCTGTTCTCAGATTGCCAAGTAGATAGGGCCCATATTCATCCGAATTCGAGAGGAGGGAAAATTGGTGGGCTTTTTTGAAAACTTTTTAGAGACGGTTCAAATACCAAAAAAAGCTGCCACGTTCACACGTGTGCAATGTGGAACGGCTGGATTTAAACTTGATTATGGGGTTTGATACAACTCCTTCATATCACGCCATTTTACATCCGCAATCATATCAAAAGGATCCCTTGTCCGGAAAATCCTCTTTCCCTCCATTCCTTGTTCCAGAAATTCCCGACTAATCGTACCGCCGTGCCGCCGGTTTTTCCACCGTTGGGTCTTTTGTTCACAACCGCAAACTGCTCGCCTGACCATTTATCTCGATTTAACAAGTAAGTATGGCTTCCCCCACTCGCAATTCTCAATCTAGTAGGTGTAGTGAATCTCCTCCGGCCGGTTCCGCCGATAGAAGGGTCGATTTTGACATTTTTTCACTAGGATCCCCCCTTCCTTCTGTTGAAACTTTAATTGTGCCCCGATGCGTAGAGGGGAAAGTAGCCGAATATTCCTCAATTTTAGACGAGTCTAGGATAAAATTCCTTGCCCGGTCATATAATTTCTCCCTAAATGTCGAACTGATAGAACCTCGTCCGGAGGATAGGGCGTGCTCGCCCCCGATGGGGTTTGTGACCATTTACGAGGATAGTCTTCACTCCGGTCTTCGTCTGCTCCTCCCTGCGCCATTCGCCGAGCTTCAAAGGAAGCTCGGTTTAGCTTTGGGGCAGATAACACCAAATGCTTTTAGGCAATTTACTGACTTAGACGTGGCAGCTATCCGTCACAATTACCAACTATCTGCCGAGCTCATTCAAGAGCTCTTCGTCTTCAAAACAACGGCGGACTGGTACTATGCCACTGCCCGTACTGGGTTCAAAGGGAGAACTCAAAATAAGGTAGAGAAATGGCATACGAAATTCTTCTTTTGCCGACACAATAGCTTAGTCGACCTGATGTGGAGGGTGAGCAAGCCTCGTGTGTGGGTGAGAGATGAAGTGGATAAGGACCTGGAGACCATTGCTAGGTTGATGGCGAGTTATGGCCCCTTCGAGGAGAGTTACGGCGAGGATTCTCTAGCTGAGGCGGGGTTGAGCCCGTTTGAGCCCCAAAGGATGGTGGATCCTGCAACGGGTGAGACCCCGCTAGTGCTATTAGGATTATTTCTTTTGCTTATTTGTCATCCTAACCCTTTTCTTGCCGTGCATTTTGCAGTGCTGTTTGGGAAGAAGAAAGGGCCGACGGCTAAGGTCGCAGCTCGAGGGGGCAAAAGACCGAGGTGGTCAGGTCGATCTGCTTCCTCATCTGACCAGGGTCAGCAGCTCGAGCTGATAAGGCCTTCTGCCACAGACTTCCGCTCTCCTACTGCCAGTCCACCTCGCAAACTATTTAAGCCCGTGGATGTTGTCGACATCTCGGGCGGTGAGGTGAGTCCGGCGGTTCCTCCAGTCAAGCTAGAGGATCTCCCTTTTCCCGAGGTCAGGATTCACTGTTTTTGTTGCATAGCCCTTATGTAGTTCTTTCTTATGTTTCCTAACTCCGTTTCTTCTTGCAGAGCATCGGTAGGGTTATGAGATGGCTCGAGAATGGCGTCGAGCAGATGTCGGCTATGCATGAGGACGAGAAAAATCGCTACTCAGATAAGCTGACCTCGACTAGGGCCAGGCTGGAGAAGGCTAAGGAGGAGTTGGCCAAGGCCAAGGACGAGGTGATGACGGTTAAGTCCGAGCTGTCTGTTCAGCTCGCGAAGACCGCTGATGCCGAGGTGGAGGCCGAGAAAGCCCGGGATAGCGTGAAAAGGTTGGAGTCCGAGCTGGATGCGGCCAGGGACCGGGAGGCCCAATTTGTGGCTGGTCAAGGCGAGGTCTTGCAGGCCTTCGCCAAGAGTCTCTTTTTGTCGGAGTATTTTTCCGGCCTAGCAAACGATCTGGCTGGGCTCATTAACGGGAACTACGCCGTGGATGCTTTGGAGGAGGTGGCCAAAGTCTTTCCCGACTTGGATGTTTCCAAGTACGGGTATGAGCGGCTAGAGAGAGCGGCCCTCCTTCCTCGATACGCCAAAGTGATCCGGGATCACCTCGACCATCTACCTGTCCTAGACGACCTCGCCAGCTCGTCTACACTGCTATCCGCGGAGCGGATTGCTGCCTGCCCGACAGATCAGGACCTCGCCCTCGATACGGTCTTCGATGCTCTTCCTGACGGAGTCGAAGAAGATGATGAGGAAGAGGAAGTGGAGCAGGAGATCGTGGCTGATGAAGATCCGCTCCTTCCCAAGAGTTCCGAGGGTCCAAAGACTTCTGGGGCTGGGAATTTTGCAGAGGATCCTCTCTCCGGGCAGCCGCCTTCTCAGGATAAGGAGGTCGGCGGTTCTTAGTTTTTCCTGTACTTTGTTTTCTCCTTTTTTTTGTATTCGGAACCTGTGAATTAAATGGACAGTGTATCTCTCTTTTTTGTGTGTAGACTTCGGATTCTCTTGATGTTTCTTCTTTACGCAAACAAATAACTCTTATTTCTCAAGATCTGTCTGAACAACGTTCTTTGACTCGTCTATGGATGGAGAAATGTCGCCGAGCTGAGGCGCTTTATAATTCAAAGTGTGCTCTTTTAAAGTTGAAAGAGTCCAAGGTTTATGATTAGCAGGGGAAGTTTGATGCATTCTGCGAGGCGGTTGAGGCGAAGCAGCTTGCTGGTCAGGAGAATGCTGATGAGCTTCAGGCCAAGCTTCTTCAGGCGGAGGAAGCTTTGGAAGTTGCCCAGGGTCGAGCTGAGCATGTTCTCAAGGATCACGGGAAGATCGTCGAGGAACATGCTGAATATGAAGGCATCATCCATCGCAAGGGTGGTATCACCATATCCGAGGCGGAATTGCAGACTAAGGAACTGTTAGAGCAGTATCTCGGTATAAAAGAAGCATGCGGTCCTAAGTCTTGGGAGCTTCAGGGGGCTTATGAGAGGCTCGAAGAGTGTGCGAAAATGTATAAGTCCGTGCTGTCCCGCCGTCCGAAGCTACGCGCGTTTCTGGCCAGGTGTGTTGGTGAGTCTGCTCCGTCTTCTTCTCGGAGGCATCAGCTTCAGGTCGGCCCGAGCTGAGGTGGCCGGGCTGTAGGGCGTAGTTCGGCTGTATTGCGAGGTCGGAGTTCTTCCTCTAGGAGAGGACGTAGTCGTGGTTGGGGACGGGGCCGAATTTCCATTGATGACATCATGGGACCTACTCCTTTCGTAGAGAAATGGCTTAGCTTCAGTATGCCAGACCCTCCTACGTAGATTAGCTCGGTCTTCCTGTAATTATTATATATACAATGATATAATTAGTGAGAAATGAAGAAATATATTGCGTTTTTGAATTTCCTATTTTTGGGAAGGATGCTTCCTTGGTTTATTCGTGTTTTGCCTTTTTGAGGGAGTCGAACTCGGATCTCTTTGTGTTGACAAGGGAACCATGGTTCGGACCTCATAGTGTGATTCTCCTGGGGGAACTTGGTTCCGACCCCAGTTGAAAATTTTTTATCCTTGATGAGGGAGTTTGACTCGGACCTCCTGGGATCTTCCTTTTGGAGGGAGACGAGCTCGGACCTCGAAAAGGGTTTCCTTTGCGCAATTTTTAGGATAGACCTACCCCATGTCGGGTTGTTATTGACCACGGAAGGGAACCTTAGTTCGTCCTTATGGGGGGATTTTGGTTTCGTGGATACTTCGTATAAACAAATCAAGAGACACAAAAGTATGCAATGCAAAAAGAAAAACTTTATTAACGAAAGAAAGACCAAAACAAGAAAAAGAAAAGGTTTTGACGAGCTCGATAAAAACAAAATATTAAAAAAATGAGGACAAACTAAAAAGAAAACCAGAAAAGCTTAAGACTCTATATGCAAGACTTTGTTGCTTATACGAAGAATCTCTTTAGGTGGCTGATGTGCTACGTTCTAGGTATCAGGCCACCCGAAAGGTAGGCGATCTTGTAGGCTCCTTTGCCGAGAACTTCGTGCACTTTGTAGGGTCCTTCCCATGTGGCTTCAAGTTTGCCGAGCTTCTCCGCCTGACTTACTTCGTTGTTTCTAAGCACAAGATCGCCGACCTGGAACTGCTGGGGTTTGACCCTTCGGTTGTAATACCGGGCCATCTGCTGCTTATACCGAGCTTCTTTTATGCTGGCTAGCTCCCGCTTTTCCTCCAGTAAGTCCAGGTCAGCTCGGCGTTGTTCTTCATTGACTTCAGCTGAGAAATTGATGGTGCGGGGGCTCGGTGCTTCGATCTCGACAGATATGACCGCTTCTGACCCGTATACTAAACTGTACGGGGTTTCTCCCGTTGAAGTTCTGGGTGTAGTCCGATATGACCACAGGACGTTGTGGAGGTTGTCGACCCATTCCGTTTTTTGCTTCTCTAGGCGGGCCTTGAGTCCGTTCACTATTGTCCTGTTGGTGACTTCGGTCTGGCCGTTAGCTCGAGGTCGGTGGACCGAGGTGAAGTTTTGTTGGATATTAAGTCCTTCACACCATTCTCGGAATACTCCGCTCGTAAATTGCGTCCTATTGTCCGAGACGAGGATCCGTGGTACTCCGAATCGGCACACGATGTTCTTCCAGACGAACTCGAGGGCTTTCTCGCTCGTGACTTTTGTGGAAGGTTCGGCTTCAATCCACTTGGTAAAGTAGTCAATTGCAACTATTAGAAATAGTTTTTGTTTAGGGGCCGGGTAGAAGGGTCCTACGATGTCAATGCCCCATTGCATAAATGGCCATGGACTCTGCATAGTGGAGAGGTCGGTCTGGGGTAACCTCGTCACCTTGGCGTGTAGCTGGCATTTTAGGCATTTTTTCACGAATTCTTCCGCATCTTTTGCCATTGTTGGCCAATAGTATCCCCATCGCATGATCTTCTGAGCTAGCATCTGAGCTCCAATGTGGCTTCTGCACGATCCCGCGTGTACTTCATTTAATACGTAGTCTGCTTCCTTTGGTCCGATACATTTTAGGAGAGGCTGTAAATATGATTTTTGATAAAGGACTCCTCCTTCGAGGATGTACTGCGTGGATCTGGCTACAATTTTTCTAGCCTCCGCCTTGTCCTCGGGCGTTTCCCCGCTCTCCAGACATCTTCTGAGGGGGGTCATCCAGTTCGGATCGTCATCTACAATTACATTGATTTCTGCCTCTTCTATACTCCGGTACCGGACTTCTTCTACTAGTGTCGAGCTAGTTGGGGAGCTTGCCAGTTTGCTTAGCTCGTCAGCTCGGGTATTCTGGCTTCGAGGAATGCGAATTATTCTGAAGAACGAAAAAGATTGTTCTAGGAGCTTGACTTTCTCCAGGTATTTCTTCAACCTCTCACTTTTCGCCTCGTACTTTCCCAGCACGTGATTGACCACAACTTAGGAATCACAGTGGGCTTGGATAGTTCGTACCTGGAGGCTTTGGGCGAGACGCAGTCCGACAATAAGGGCTTCATATTCCACTTCGTTGTTCGTAGTTGGAAACTTGAATCGCAGTGAGTATTTCAATTCCCTTTTCTCCGGGCTGATGAGGAGTATGCCAGCTCCGCTTCCTTTCTTTCCTGAGGCCCCGTCTATGTACATCTCCCAGCAGTCTGGAGGTGCCTTCTCAGGTATTTCTTGGAGTTCGGCTTTGGCTTTCAGCTTTTTTGGCTCGTCGATGTTCTTATATTGAACTTCTACGAGGAAGTCTGCCAGAGCTTGCCCTTTTATGGCTCGGCGGGGGCCGAACGATATGGAGTGCTCTCCTAACTCGATTGCCCATTTCACGATTCTTCCTGAGGCTTCCGGCTTAGTGAGGACTTGCCGGAGTGGTAGGTCAGTTAAGACTTGTATTGAATGGGCTTGGAAGTAGGGTTTCAGGCGCCGGGCTGCATTTACCAGGGCTAGGGCGACCTTCTCCAGAGGCTGGTACCTTGTCTCCGAGTCTTTTAGAACCCTGCTGACGAAGTACTCAGTAACTGTCGGTCTTTCTCGTCTCGGACCAACACTGCACTTATTGCTTCATCCGTTGCTGCGAGGTACAGGGAAAGGGTTTCTTCCTTTTTGGGGACTGACAAAGTTGGTAGGTCATCGAGGTAGCGCTTGAGCTCCTCAAAGGCGAGCTCGTGCTCTGGTCCCCACCCAAATACCGGTGCCTTTTTGAGAATCTTGAAGAACGGGAGCTGTTTCTCGGCAGCCTTGGAAAGGAAACGGCTTAGTGCGGTTATGCAGCCTGTCAACCTATGTACGTCGCGAATAGTTCGGGGTACCTTCATTTCTTGCACGGCTCTGACTTTCAGCGGGTTGGCTTTGAGACCTTCCGGCGAGATCCAGCACCCTAAGAATTTTCCAGATCGCACGTTAAAAGTGCACTTCTTTGGGTTCAGCTTGAGGTTTGCTTGCCTGAGTACGTCAAGTGTCGTTCGTAGGTCGCCAACTGCTGAAGCCTTTTCCCCTGCAAAACCGACCTTGACGATTTTTGCAGGGTCTGTTTCGGACAAGGGAACCTGCTCCGCCGAGATGTCTGAGATCGACGTCGTTTCTTCCAACTCCCTGGGATACTTTGATTGCTATGCTTGCGGCTGGCCTCGGAGAGCAATCTGCATGCATTCCTTAGCCTTTTTCTGGTCGCCTCGGACAGTCAGGATCCCGCCCGAGATTGGGATCTTCAGTAACAAGTGATAGGGCGAGATAATGGCTCTGACTGCGTTCAGCCAATCCCGACCTAGTATGATGTTGTAGGGGGGGTCCGCTTTGACCACGTAGAACTGGATTAGCTTGTTGATGCTGGTTGGCGGGCTGCCAATGGCAACATCAAGCGCAATGATCCCTTCGGGTCGTGTCTCATGCTGCGTAAAGCTCTTGAGAGGCAGGGGCGTAGTGTTAACCCAAGCTGGGTCAAGTCCCATCCTATCCAGGCAATGTTGGAAGATGATACTTACGCCGGCCCCATTATCGATAAATACGCGGTGGACCATCTTATTGGCCACTCCGATTTGTATCACCAGGGCGTCATTATGGGGCGTTGCTGTAGGTACGGGATCATCCTCGGAGAATGTCACGGTTTCATTTTTCTTGAACCTCTTTTTTATTTGTTCCTCAGCTGGCGGAACTGGCGGCCTGCGGGCTTCTGTCCTCAGCTTGGTTCTCGTCATGCCTGGGGGCAGCCCGGAGATGGTTGATACCACCCCGTCGTATTGTGGTACGCCGCACTGAGGGTCGTCATCCTCCTCGTCATGATTGCTCTTAGCTCGCTTATTGTCTGGAGCACAGCGGCCTTGTCCTCCTTTTCGCTTTCCCCTTTTGCTTTTCCTTCCCCCGGCTTCGTATTTCTTTAGGGCGCCCTCCTGGGCTAACCTCTCTATCTCTTCCGCGAGGTCATGGCAGTCCTCCGTGTGGTGTCCGTAGTCGTCATGGAAGGAGCAGTGCTTATTTCTATCTCGAGGTTTAGATCCCGACATAGGACGTGGTTTGGTGAACCAGTCCGCGTGAAGTGCGAAGATCTCAGCATTTGTTTTTACAAAAGGAGGACGCTGAGATCGCTCCGGTCCTATCCGAGGTCCGAGCTGGGACTGGATGGGTCCTCGCTGAAGACGTTCGTGAGCACTTCTCCGATCACGATCATTCCGAACTCGATCAACTTCAGTCCTCTTCTTCTTGGTCTCTTCAGGCCTGAAGAGGTCTCGTTTCAATCGGTCCGCGTCTTGGCCATCCGCGAACTGGTATACAATCCTCCACATTTCCTGAGCTGTCTCAGGTTTCTGTTTAGCGAGCTCCTGGTTCAGGGACCCAGCGGCAACCCCATTCCGGAAAGCCGAGATGAGGAAGACGTCGTCGATTTTATCGACTTTCAGGCTTTCTTGCATGAATCTGGAGGCGTACTCCCTTATAGGCTCTTTATCCTTTTGCTTTACCGATAGGAGATAGCCTGTGTCTCGGCGTGCTTGGACCTTTATATGGAATCTTTGTTTAAAGATTTCTTCGAGGTAGGCCCGGGACCCTACACTGCCAGTTGGCAGGCTGTCAAACCAAGCTCGGGCGTAATCGACCAGCATCTCGGGGAACAGCTTGCACATGTGTTCCTCTTTAAGGCCCTGGTTGTGCATGCTGTACCTAAAACGCGTCAAAAAATTGAAGGGGTCCTCCAACCCATTGTAGGGTGGTATGTTCGGCAACTTATATACCGTAGGAAGCTTAGCGTCTAACAGTTCGTTAGTGAACGGGCTGACAAGTCAGGTTGGTCTTCCTTCATGTCGTTGTCGATCTCCCTGGGGACTGTGACTCCTGCAATAACTCGGGCTTCGGCACCTACTGGGGCTCCGATGTCGCCTTGGGAGGCGGTGTCGCCTGGGACTCCGTCGGGGACTAGGACTCCGGCGCCGAACTGGACTCTGTCGGGTGCAGTGCTTTTCCTTCGGCCCTGACTCCTGCATCTTAGTATAGTGAGGAGTTTTAGATAGGGATTTCCGCGTGGAACTCTCCTTGGCCTCGGGTATTGGGGACATCTGAGCTGTCGTGAGGAAGCGTTTGAAACCCTCCTTGTTTGCTCTAGCGAATGCAGCTGCGGCATAGGCGGTAGCGAGGTCGAAGTCACCGAGAAAATCCTCTCCCTCCTTCGACTCGGGTTTCTCTTGTTTGGATTCGTCATTTACTTCCTCGACAAACCCTTCTGAAGTCTCGTTCGTGTTGAAGGATCGTGCGTTATGTGTCCTCCGACGCCGGTTTTTTGGTGGATCTTTCTTGGGGATGTCTTCTAGCCCGGGCATCCCTTCGTATGGATCCGAGCTGGCTTTCTGGCGATTATCCCTATTTGAGGAGTAGCTTTCCCCTTCGTCGGGATTCCCGTATCGGCTTTGGGCCTCCCGCTCTCTTACCATCGCGCTTTGTGATCGCGTATTCATCGTTAATCAGCTACAAAAGAAACCGTCGATTTGAACACAAAGAGATAGTTCCCACAGACGACGCCAATGATAAATCTAGGGTTTGCAAGAGTAGCTAAAAATAACAGTAATACGTGGACACAAGTATTTACGTGGTTCGATCAATGAGATCTACGTCCACGGGAGAGAGTATCTAGCTTTTATTATATTTGAGAGTACAATGAATCCTTGATCGTCTAATCTATCAACTATATATAGGCCTTGAATCGAGCCCTAATCCTCCTAGGATTCCTTATACATATCTTGTTTCCTTGTACACATCCAAATCTCCCTCATAATAGGATTCCTTCTTATCCAAGGTAGGGCTTCATTACTTGGTCTTCAAGACAGGTAGTAGTTTCGTCTGGGCCGAGCTCCGTGGGCCGAGCTTAATATATAGGCTCAATTAGATTGGGCCTTAGGTCAGGCCCAAGATGAGGCCGGTCCTATCAAAAAGGCATGATCATGCAAAGCTATAGAATACACTAAGCAAAGTTATAAAACGTGATTCAGCAAAGAAATACCTCGACTCTACTCCTCTCATTCCATATACTTCTCAAACAAATCTCAAACAAATATATATATATATATATATATATATATATATAATTAGAAGGTTAGCTATATAAAGATCGAGAGTTGCTCATAGTAAAAGACATCAAGAAATAACATCTCAGTTAATGCAGTTCTGCAGTTGCTTATATTTATCGTAGAACACAGGTGGGTAATCTTTTCTAAAACTATGTTTGAGTTAATGAAGTCTAGAATAGTATGAAAATTCAGTAATCCATAAAATGTTTTCATGTGCATTCCATGTGATATACTCCATGTTTATCGATCGAGGTTCTCAACTTGTTTTATACTGGTTGAGAGCTGTGCGCACATGTTTGTCATTTATGTGGTGCATGATCACCATCGCGTACTTGGCAATTGATCTCCGAGCGCTGATTATATCATCTTGGAAGGTCCAGATTTATGGACTATGGTAACCATAGCTATGGTGCCTAGTCAGAGTATAAAGATTAAACATCACATCATACATCAAAAATATGTTTTGTATGGTCAGAGGTGGTTTTCTGTTTTAAAACCCTCTGTGGCATACCATGTTAAATAGATAATCTGCTATGGTTCCAAATTGTTTCCAAAATGGCAAAGGCCCACTGAGTACACTAGTACTCAGCCCAAATTCTTTTCAAATATTTTCAGGCGGTGAGGCGCAAGACCAGGGGCAGATTTACTGCTTGGGTGCATTGGGCTGGAGCCCAGTGCAAGCCCAGAATTACCCCTTATATTCACATACAAATTTGGACCAATATAAATCATAGCCCAGTCCTTTCCCAAGGAAAAAAAAAGGCAAAAAGCTCAGCCCAAAATTTAATGAAATGCAAAAGAATGAAAAATAATGAATTGGCCCAGACCACTTCCTAAATAAAACTAAAACTCAACCTAAGATTTAAATTAAAAACAAAGATTAAGCTGTAATCCATCTAGATATAAGAAAATAAAACATATTACAAGTGTGATTGAGAAAGTTAAATTATAAAAGGACCAACCCAATTCTCCCATTTCTTCTCTCTACTCCTCCGATCACCACCATGGCACCGTACCGGCAATTTAGGGGGGGGAGGGGGGGCAAGAAGATAGAAGAGAGATGATGGTTTAATTTATTTTTTACATAAAATATATGTATATAATTATGTATAAAGTGTAAATCCCAGACATTAAAAATCTCATTGCCGCGTGAATTTTTTACGTCTACAAATTAGTATTTGACTAATTATCACAGAAATAAATTTATCACGATTTATATTGGTAGTATACTAAGATCAAGCTTATATTATACATTGTAAATTTATCGGGCTTCAATTTGTGCATTTTGCCAAAGTTTAATGCATCGAAGTATTTTATACATCAGCCCACCCCATGATCCAATCCTAGATCTGCCCCTGCGCAAGATTGAGGCCGGGGGTTGTGGCTGTTTACGTGCTTTCGTTATATTATATAAATAAGCTACTCTGAATAATGTCTTGAAACAATAGTCACTAGATCTTTTTGACATATGTAAATATATGTTTTTTCTTTAACTATATTATAGAATCATGTTGTCTATTCTCTTGTGTTATTTATTATTTTTATAGAGAGTGTCTTGTGATCAGCTTCTCTTGGACGCTCGAATTCCCACTCCCTTATGATACCATCATTTGGCGAAGTAGATAGTCAACTCCTTTAGTTATGATAGACACAAGTTTACCCCATATTTTATTTTAATGGGTGTAGTGCGGTTTTGTCGCCTCACTTCATTAAATTTGTGAATAAATTGTTATATGTGCAAAAAAAATAAGCCCCTTTCTTTCCCGCTTCTTTATTCTCCTCTGTCGCGTCTCGGTTTATGGGATCCAGGATGTGACATAAACGTTATGTAAAATTATAACAATAACGGAGAAAAATACGTTATCAATAAAATATCAACCGTTATGTATAATATTATACATCACGGATATTTGTCCGTTATGTATGTTCGCATTATAGATAACACCATTATACATAACGCTTTTTTGAGCACATATGGATGCCTAAGTACTCTTTCATCGTTTTCTGCTCATTTGGTTCCATAATCACTAGATTGTTATTTGTTCCCTTGCTCTTTCTCCGGCTTCTGTTATTCACTTTTTTTTTATCGCTATCCAATATGTGTTAAATGTCTGATCACTAAAAGATGAGCATAGTTTTGAACTTCAAACTTTACTCTTTCTGATGTATCTATGATTATGTTTGTATATCATTTTCTCTTGATATGCAACATTTGTCATGTGCTTGATTTCCCCTACAACGATTGATGGGAATGGCTAATGAAAGTCGAACCGACTTTCCCATGGATCTTTTTCGGATATCTAATTCGACATACAAGAATTGCTAAATAAATCATATAATGATTAGAGATACCGTTTTGGATTTGAAGTTCGGTGAATGATTCCACTAGATGATCTTCTAGAATGTGTCCCATCTCGATCTCGGATGCCACGTGGTTGACAATCCTCCAAGATCCTCAAGCACTCCAAACCCATTCACAACTATCTCTCTCTATCCCTTGTATGTTGGATGAATAATCTAGGGTTTCAAGAGCAGCTTGTAGTTAAATAAGTCAATCTATGGGCCAAGCCCATTATGACTTAATATGTGGGTTGGGCTTGAAAGAAAAGACATGTTGGGTCATTCTAGGGATCTACTAGAAAATTAGAGTTGGGCCTATCTATATACTTGTACACTATTATTCAAGCACAGAATAATTACAAGTATATAATCACTAATTCATTCCACTAAAGAATTAGTGATGCACTGCCGCACTAGTCCACTGATGAATCAGGGCTTCTTTTGACTCTGACAATCCCCATGTTTAAGATGTCAAACATTCATTAATTAATTAAAGTTTCTGACAGATTAAATTAATTAATATCTTGAATTCCTTAAGTAGTACCACTCAACATTATTATCATACCGGATACAAAATCCACCTGCAGGGTTTAGTACGATAAACTTAATGAGCTCCTTAAGAGAATGTTATCAACCTGGGGTCACCAGGACATGGTTTCCTAATACAGTTAATTAAGTGTCGAAACAAATATTGTTGTCACCCAAGATACAAAGCATATTGAGTTAACTAATAACTCTCACCCACAGTAAGTCAAAGTGACACACAGATATTTGATCACACTTAATAACTTATTAGGATTTAGATCTATCGAGTTACTGAAACCTTGGTTATTCTCAAACGGTCAGAATAGAAGAACATGTCTCACTGCGATCCATTCAATACATAAACATATGTACTAGCATAAACAAGTAGTGAAGACAAACTGTTTTCTATTATATGCTACAGTCTAAAACGATAACTTGTCTAGAGTTACCTCGACTGTGAATAACTATTAATATCTCATGAGAAACTGATCAAATGATCTTCTGTGATCTACAACACACCATTTGATCTATAAATAAAGGGACAAAAGATATTATGCGACAAACAATCAAATCAGAAATGGGAGAAAACAGCGGAAATAGAAACCGTGTATACAAGCATAAAACGTTTGCTTTACAGTATACACTAACAATTCTTCTACTTATACTAAAGCAAACTTTTAGTATACTCGTGGCTACTTCAATTATTACAACATATCTCCCACTTCTACTCAAAGTTCTGCTGGCAGACATCGTAAACCAAGCCCTTCAATATGATTGTCGAAGATCGTAGCCGGAAGGCTTTTCGTGAAGGGATCGGCCAGGTTATTCAACGATGCTATTTTGGCCACAACTGCGCCTCCACTCTTAACGATATCTCATATAAGATGGTACTTTCTATGTATGTGTTTACTTGCCTTATGGGCCCGTAGTTCCTTCAAGTTTGCCACTCCACCAGAGTTGTCACAATAAATTGTGATACACTTAGGCATACTCAGAATCACATTCAGGTTCATCAAGAAGTTCTTGAGCCAAACTGCCTCCTTAGTAGCTTCCGAAGAAACCAAATATTCGGCCTCCATGGTGGAGTCAGCAATGCGTTTCTGCTTTGCACTCCTCCTTGAAATTGCTCCACCTCCCAACGTAAACACATAAACTGAGGTAGACCTGCTTTTATCCCGGTCTTCATGGAAATCTGAGTTCATATATCCATTCGGAAGGATCTTCTTTATTAATTATCTCTAACCGTTTATGTCTCTAGCACGATCATATGATGAAATTTGGAGGGAACTGGAGTAAATGGCTGATACTACAGGAAAATCAAAAACAAGACTAGGAGTTTTTGACAAACAAATTTCTCTTTCGATACAAGAAAGAGGTTTTAGAAAATTCCTTTTCTTGTGTTGAAGACTAGGAAGACTGTTAAACATGGATTTTCTCATCTTTATAATTGTAATTAATGTCAATTTGTATTGAGAAATCATGTTTGGAGCAAGTATTGTACTTAAGGATTGTTATGTTGTGAAATATTGTGCTTGTTCGTACTTTTTTTTTTTATTTTTGCAGAAAAATAGAGTTAATCTTTAACAAATTGAGCATGATATGATGAAAGTACCGCTCGATAGCAGTTCATAATAAGTTCTTTTTTTTGTTACATTTCATTACTTTGTTTATAAATTCAATAATAAGTTCTTTTCTTAATATTGTTTTGATTTTTCATTTCTAATTTGTACTAATTGTATATATCATGACTTCAAAATTATAAATTAACAATATTTTAATATAAAAAATGTATTTATGAAATTAATGCATTTAATATAGGCCAAACTTTTTTTTATAAAAACACACATTATATTTTTTTGCTATAAACTTATGGTTATAAAAAATATTTATATATTTATTTATTTTATTATAAATCTCTTGGCTCGGCGAGCTAACCCGATAACCGGTGAGTTAGGGTTAGGGTTAGGGTCAATAATTTGTAACCCGACTGACCCGAACCGAAAGTAACCTGAAACTGATAGGATTTGCCCGAAACCATTAAACAAACAAAGGTATACATAAATAGATGCACATCACGTCATCCAAGGCTACATTAAATAAGAGATAGATTTAAAATGTAAACCCAATAATAGCTAGAAGTTATACCTATTATAAAATATCTAAGAAACAAAAATAATAGTGGTACATGGAATAGAGGATCTCAAATATGTAAAGACATGATTGTTTTCGAGATTAACAAGGAACTCCAAGTTGGTCAAAAAAAGCCTTCAAATTATGAGTAGAAGATCCATTTTCTCCCACAACTTCTCTCCCCAACCCCTTCCACTTGTCAGCATTCTCTTTCAATTCTAGGCTCCTCACATCACCATCTATCACTTCTTTCACACACCTCCTTATCTTCCCTTTCTCTACAATCCCATCTTCGTAGTTATCTCTCACTCTCACTCCTGTCCTCCACACATCTTCTATTAACTTAGCATTCGTCCCCTGGTCCGTCCAATGTGGGAACGCAACGACGGGCACCCCACATGACAAGCTCTCGAGAGTCGAGTTCCACCCACAGTGAGAGACAAAACACCCTACGGAAGGATGTGTTAGAACCTCGAGCTGCGAGCACCACGCTACAATCCTTCCTATCTTCTTCAAATCCTCTAAGCACCCCAACTCCTCCTTCTTTTCATCCTTATCTTCTCGTATCACCCATAAAAACGGCCTGCCCGCAGCGAGCAAGCCCTTCGCAATCTCCTCCCTCTGCTCATTTTTTAGCATTAATATGCTTCCGAATGACATGTAGACGACCGACGATTCGGTAAAGGTCTCCGCTAAATGATTTATCGATGAAGGCGGAAGGAATCAACGGTCCGATTCCGATCAAGTCGTAACTATCAATGGCGTTGAGTGCATCTGCCTCCAACTCATCGAAAGTGTTGACGAGCACTTTCGGCTTCGATTCTTCGTCCAACACTTTGAATTGGTCCTTAAATGACAGAAGCACAAATTTATACGCGTCGGAGCTTGACGGAAGCAGGAATGAAGGAAGGTCACGTTTGGATAGCAATGGAGCTCTGGGAATCTGAATTTGCCACGTAGGATCGCTCGAATTCGCTATAATATCATCTGCGAATCCCTTGAAGTAGTGGTAGTATATGCTGAACACGGCGGCGGGTTGGATCTAGAGGAGGGCGCTGAGTACGTGGAGCTCACGTGCAACCATGGACGCCCACGGGAGGTGGAGGGTGTAGACGAGGCACGTGACGGGACGGCCCTGCTCCGCCGCGGTGAGAATGGTGTCCTTGAGAGCCTTGGAGCCGTGGCTTATGATCTCGCTCAGGAATTTGCTGGCGTCGACATCGTTGAGCTTGAATCCATCGTCGTACCCATCGGAGAAGGAGACGAATGTGAGGTGCTTGTTTAGGGTGGCGGTAGTGGCTGCCGCCATGCGCCGCCGCGCGGAGATGCTGGTGGCGAAGGTGACCTCGATGCCCATGTTGATGAGCCTCTTGGCGAAGTAGAGGGATGGATTGATGTGGCCTTGGGCGGGAAATGTCACTAGAAGCACGTGGCGCCGTTCCATTTGCCAATTAATTCTAGTACGGTGATTTTGAGTTTAGGAATATGCAAGTTTGCAAGACGGAGTTGTTCGATGTGCATAAAAAAAGATTGAAGTGGGACTAATGCGAAGCAATGTATGTATGTTTGTGTATAAATATATGTTCTGTGACAAAGTGTTGGGTGGTTTCAGGTTTGTGATTACTGGTAAGTTGTTACAGGCAAGTACATGCATGCATGTGTTTGTGACGTTTGAGGTGACGCATGCAAAATACAAAACCAAATGGAAGGCGATTTCGATTTCTCCTTGCTTTCGATTGAATATAAAATTATGAGACTATAAATGGAGATATTGATCTCTTGTGAGGTGGACTGCATCGGTTCACTATAATTTTATTTATTTATTTATTTTAATTAAATAATATTGAATTAAGTTTTTTTAGGGTAATATATAATTAAGTGTTAACTGTAAGAAATTTTTCATTTTAAATAACCTTGGTTATATAAATTCTATATATTTCGAATAATATAAAATATGAAATACTAACTATTAAATATATAAAAATAATACGACTAAACAAGAACCAGTTATAACTATTTATAATAAGAGTTACTGTAGGATTCTAGCAGTTTTAAAGATGAAAACATTAATTATAGCAATAACTTTTAAAAGTTATTAATTATAACAATTTATGACTTTTTACCCTTATTAGAATTCTCATTATTTTTCATGTGAATCCTCATTTTTTTATGTGAATTCTCATTATTTTCATGTGAATTCTCATTTTTTATGTGAATTCGAATTAGATACGAAATTAAATAAATTGTAATGTGATTTCACATTATTTTTCGAGTGAATCCCCTTTTTTATGTGAATTCCCATTTTTCTGCATGTGAAACCATTATAATGTGATTTCACATATTTTTGATTTCCCACAGATATATTTGGGATCACAACTTTCAGTTTAAAAACAAAAATTGAAATAGAAGAAGGAAAAAAGGGTAAATAAGTCTATTAGTGCTATTATTTGATAGTTTTAAGAAGTATTGCTACAATTAATATTTTAAGTCTTAGAATTACTATTTCTGCATTTTACCCAACTGATTTAGTATAAATTGAGTGGTTTTAAAAGGCAACAACCCATATTCTTCACCAAGAACGATAAAATGGGTTAGGATTAAATAAAATGAGTGTGGTAACATTAGTACGATTTCCGCTTATTTATTTATTATTTAGAAGTGTATTTTTGGGGCCAAGGATCATGTATGAGTTAATAGATTAATATAGTTCTATTTTTCATCTTAAATAATGCGATTATTTAGTAATACTGAGTCCAACAATCACACTATTCCGTGAAATTTTTGTATGTCATATAACTTTATGGCCTTCATACATATTTAGAATTTGATAATTAGATATGTATAATGTATAGTATAATTATTTATATTATTTCATTTGGTAAAATTATTGTTGTGCGTCGCACTATGCACTAGGGCAAAACTAGTTCTTAAATTTAATTTTAGCTTTTTGTTTTTTTGAAAAGAATTTTTAGCAATTTTATTCACGAACCTTCTTTAAGTTTTTGATTAGTGCACAACCGCATCTAAACCAATCAGGTTAACCACCCACATCCACATGGCCTTCAATTAGTGCATACGTTCAATTTGTGCAAAATTATTTTGTATACGTTGCAAATATTATAATTCTATGAATAATAAACATGCATATTAATTTAGGAAAATCACTTATTCTAACCGATAGATTTTGTTGTCGTCAATTTTAATAACCCCACCCCCCCCCCCCCCAAAAAAAAGAAAAACTACTTATATCCAATAAGTAAATTGTTTTATCTGAATCCAAATTTTGACATTGATAGATATACATGATAATGGAAGCAACGCGTGACATTTACATAACCAAAGTATTCAATACAAGTAAATCCACATTTTTTTTACAACTGTTTGAACCCCCTTTCTAAAAACATGAAGAACTTTGTGTTTGAAATCATTTTTAAGTTGCACTGGTTATAACTTAATGTTCTCCTCATCTCCTTATTCTTAATAAACCAAAAAAAGAAGAAAAATCTTTTTAACCAAACATATATGTTAGTAATATATAATGAAGTACATTTCAAAAATGAAATGAACATAAGAATTTCCTGCCATGAAAAGATGATCAACTTTAATAAGCGCACATAGAGATATAAAGACGAAAGAAAACAAAATTAAGTTGTAATCATTTAATAAAAGCAAAAAGAAAACGAAAACATACTACGAGGCTCTTTTTATTTGGGCCGGAGCCACCTTTCCCAAGATTTATTTATGTAGCTATAAATTAGGTCTCAATGCGAGCATTGTTTTGGCCCATGAGAGTGAAAATATAGTTTTTTTTATTACAACGAAGTATATATATATAAAGAGTCGATATGTTACTCGTCTCTCATGAGCATCGTTCGTGGGCATAATTCTTCTTCCTCTCTACTTTGAAGTCGATCAACATTTGATTCATACATATTTTTGTCTCTCGCCCACTCTGCTTTGCAGCTAGCAAGACTTTGATTATTTGGGTATTAACATTGATATTGCAATATCTTAAAATTTATGAGTGATGGATTGCCAACCTTGTGTATATAACGAGGCATGAAGTCATTTGTCTACACTACACCATTCCATACTATTCCATTCATCATCATGGTCCCTGAACTCTGAACCCTGAACTCCGGGAGAGATTAGTGGCTCACTTCAAGCTAGTGGATGCCAAACTTCTCAATCATATGGTTGCCATGCATGTGCTTGAGGCTGGGAAGCTAGTGTTTGCTCTTGCAACATCGTCAATGGTGGCACCCCTAGTCACGCCGTGGCGCATGGTGATTATGGCGACCATGGTGTTGATCACGGTTATGGCATCTTTTAGCATGCTTTTTGTTAGGAATGTTATCTATGTTTTCTATCATTTCTGCTCTTCGTATATTTAGTTATCTTTTTCTTTCTTTTGAACAATATTACAAGAAATTTAAAGGCCACGTCACGTTGGACTCGAACCGATGACCTTTGGCCCGAGCATTAACCTTTTTCTTTCTTTTAATCTTAGTTATCTGCTACTCCTATGTTTTTCTTTGTTTTTTAATCCTAGTTATTCTATCTCTGCTTTTTTTAGTCTGTTTAGTTATCTTCATTTAAAAAAAAAAAGCATTGTGTTTAGCATTCAATTTTCTTGTTCACATGTCCCCTTAAGACTTTAAAAGTAAACATTAGTACAAGGTTTTAATTATAAATAAATAAATAAAAATCAACTTTAAGACTAATTTCATGGACATTAAAATTTGATGGAATGCAATGATATTGAAAATTGACAATTTATCAAACAAAATTTTCCATAGAATACTCGTAAAATGATTTCATTAAATTGAGATGACAAAATAACACATTATTAGGCCCAAAATTTGACATTGGAGATTGTCTTGGGCCTTCAGATTCAAAAGCGCAATAATATATTATTTGGGCCTTCGAAATAACATCATTTTTATTAGATGAAGTTTTATTCTGTTGAGCCCAATAACCACATTTTGATTAATTTTCTTCCACTTATAAATAATTAGAAGACTTAATTTCTTTAATTATCTTTTTTTGGATTAAGTTTAAGAGAGTTCATTTCTTCAATTATTTTTTCTGTATCAATTTTCATACGAGAGTAATGATGGGAGAAGAGGGAAAATGTAGGATAAAATTAGGAGTGAAAGTATGGAAAACGGGTTTTAGGGTTATCCGTACCCGGCCGGGTATTGGATAACCAATACCCGTAATTTGCAGGTATTGAATGGGTATGAATATGAGTTTTTCAGAAAATACCTTATGGGTGAAGTGGATTCACGGTTATTATATCAAAAATAAAGATTGGAAAATCATGCTCATTCCAAGCCAAGCTGCATGGGTGGTACAGAAAGTCTTGGGAGCTAGTGATTATCTATCCTCTATCCCCAATGGCATGACGCTAATTCAGCAGGAATCCTTCTCCATAAGGAAGGTCTATGTAGCTATGAGAGGAACGCTAGAGAAAGTGAAATGGTATCCCATGATAAGTAAAAGTGTAACTGCTCCAAAATGTCTATTCATTGTATGGCCGGCTTTGATGAAAAGAATGGCAACTTGTGATAGGTTGGTGCGATTTGGAGTCCAGTGTGATCAAGTGTGCTGTCTTTGTACCCAAAACTAGGAAACTTTGAACCATCTGTTTTTTATATGCTCTTATTCGGCCCAGGTTTGGAGAGAGTTGGCAAGTTGGTGTGGAGCTCGACAACAAGTATTAAAGTGGGATGATGAGGTGAGTTATTTGGAGAGACAAGGGAACTCAAACACTGGAAAGCAACTCATGCACAGGTTGCTCGTGGCTACCGCTATTTACCAAATCTGGCAACAACGAAATGAAAGAAGATTTGTTAAGGCAAACGAAGTGAGCAGGGTTATTCGGCAATGTCAAACAATGATGGTAGTTAGAGGTAGTAAAAATGTTAAGGTTCAGAAGATGTTTCTGAACTAGGTTGCGTAGATTGAATTGTTGTAAGGTGGTGGTTTAGATTGCTATTGGAAAATAAAATAAAAAATCTATTTCCCAAAAAAAAAAAATTACTATTCGGGAGCCAAATTCTCATTCATATCAAGAGTAAAATGTAATGGTATTGAACTACAAGTTTTTAATCTATTACTGAATTGTATCAAATTTTAATATATCTATATTATTTCTAAGGATATTAGTAATTATAAATACAAATTTAATTTATTTTGATATAAATTAAGCATTATTTTGCAATATTTTTAGGTCTATATTTTATGCTCTTACTAGTATAATTTATAATCACATTTTTCAATAGGGTTGGACATTCGGTTTGGTGTGGTTTAACCGCATTGACAAAACTCCGATTTCCCTATCCGTAACTGCAACCGATAGATGCCCCTTGCATAAAATCACTTGCAATTTTTAAAAGAATTTGCATAATATCCTCTTATATTTCTTTGATTTCCGTAATATTTTTAATTCAAATATTCAAGTATCCAACAAAGAAACAACAATACAACACCAATATCAAACACTTAATTCAAACACTTAATTCAAACACACCTACATTCAACATCATGATATCCAACAAAGTTACACAACTTCAAATGCAAATTGATTCAACTTACATCAAATATTCAGACCAAATTTAGTCTTAAACCAACTCAAGTCAATTACTCAAAGTCTCCATTCAAAAACATCAAACATGCTTCATTAACATATAAATAGATTTTGCATTTTACTAACTATTAATTGATTAAATTATAAAATAAATACTAATAATATTATAAACTTATTCATCTACCATGCAGTGCGGTTATAACGGTAACTGCCGAAAAATAAAAATTCATAACCAAATCGGTTAACCGGAAAACTCTGGTCATTACGGACAACGTCGTCTCCATTATCGGCTCCTTCGACCACCGTCTCTCCGCCCTCGAGACCGCCATGCGCCCCACGCAGGCACTCCTCTCTCTCTCTCTCTCTCTCTCTCTCTCTCTCTCTCTCTCTCTCTCTCTCTCTCTCTCTCTCTCTCTCTCTCTCTCTCTCTCTCTCTCTCTCTCTCTCTCTCTCTCTTATTGGTATTGGAGATCAATGCATGGAATTGATAGTCAATTTTATGAATGATAATTTAGTTGAAAACGCATTCGATAAGGAGGGCGCATGAGAACAGCGACAAAACGCTCAAGGCTGTCGAGGCTGTTCTTGATCAATTTGACCGTTCGCGCGAGGTCTTTTCCACTCTCTCACTTTGTGTGTGTGTGTGTGTGTGTGTGTGTCTGTGTTCGTGTTTCTTTTTTACTTTCTTTTTTCCCCAAGAAATTTGTCAATTTGCCTCATTGCGCAATTATCGTCTGAAGTTTAATTCTTCATTGCTATATACTTCTCTTGCATTTAATTAGGGTTTGTGTGATGCATTTTGAAAATAATATTGTGAACTGGAAAGTAAACACACGATTAGATCAAATTACATTGTTTGATGCATTTACTTCATGGTATTTAGTCTCAGAATCTTCTCTAGATATGATCAAGTCATTTCAAAAATTAACATTGTGGTTTTAATCTCTTCTAAATTCTAGAGATCAAAATTCTGTTAAATGTTTGCCTCATTTATATTTTTACTTGGCGTTGATAAATCTAAACTTATACTCATAAACCATCTAATATAAAGGTCTAGCTATAAACTACTTTATGGCATTGGTTGTAAGCACCTTGTGAGCATAGTCATATTGATGTTAACAAAGGAATGATCCTGAATAGAGTAATTTTCTTAAAATCTCATAAAGATCGAGGGTGGTAAATAATCTCTAGTATCTTTAGTAGATCAATCCGACTTCTATCTAAATGCAACATTTAACTTTCAGGCTGAAGCTAAAATATTGAGGGGTCCTCACGAAGACTTAGAAAGTTACCTTGAAGCAGTGGAGCAATTAAGGAGTATTGTTCATTTTTTTACGGGAAACAAAAACTTTAAGAGTGGTATGGAGTGGTCAACCAAGCGAATAGCTTACTTGGAAAAGCAATCCTCAAACTAGAGGAAGAATTTCTACAGCTTCTCACCTCATACAGGTTTGCTCATTACCAATCATCTGCTTGCCTTGCATTTCTCTACTATTTGAAAATCTTTCTTCATCCATCCATAGGTTACTTATCTTTTTCCTCAAAGTTCTCTCCTCGACATTTGTGTGTTAATCTTATATTTGAACTTATATTTGCATCGGTTTTGAATTTTCTTTTATTTTGTGTCATTTTTTCTTGGGAAGATTTTTAGTATTGGACTATATACTTTATATCTCTACTAACCTGCTATTTGATTGGTGAAGTATTCTATTGCTATCAAATCAACCATTTAATTCAGCCTTACCTTTGTATAGAGCTGCCAATTATAGTATGCAGAAGCTGAATTTCAACATTTATGACTTATTGAGAAGATATAATTAACTGCTAATTAGTTAGTGAAAGACTGCATGAATTTTACTAGATGTAAGGAAATATCATAGTTCTGTTCATGTCTTGGTTAAACACCAGGGGAGTTTTAGAGTTAGATGTGAACTGCAGTATGTGAAAACAAATTATTCTTCTGTTATCTTAAATGGAAACAAGAAAATTATCAATTTTTTGTTTATCTATTATATAAATTTTATTCTTTCATTGAAGATAATAATGAGATTTAATTTGTTCTAAAGGCCTTGCCACTATGTTGCATTTCTTTCTCTACTATTCATCAACTAGAACCCGTCCTTTATGCATAAAATATAATTTTTTTGTGAGTCTAGTATAGTTATCTAAGTCACATGATAAGTTTCTTATGTTTCTAATTTCAGCAAGCTTGTCGAACCTGATCTTCTTTTTGACTGCCTGCCGAACTCTATGAGGCCATCATCAAGATCACCTCGTGAAGGTGAACCAGCTGGAAAGAAATCATCAGACCACTATAACAAAAGTGCAGAGGCAATTGTATATCAACTTCCAACGCTAATTCCTCCGAGAATTCTGCCTTTGCTCCATGAGATTGCTAAGCAAATGATTCAAGCCAGGTTGCTATTTTATACAGGTAATATTGTAGATTTATGCATGATAAACTTTTTGATTTTGATGTTGGCATGTCATTTATTAGGATACTTAGCAGGTGATAGCGAAGTTATGAATATGTAGTAGCCTCACAATGAGGTAATATTTTACTTTCACTTCCTCGGCATACTAGATATTGAGCTACTTTTATTTGGTAGGTATTTTCCCAAGTAAAGAATAATAATTGCGTATATGTCAATACATTACAACCCTAATGATAACAACTGAATTAGGAAATATGAGAACCTAAAGTCCTCTCGCCTTTTCTAAACTGAGAAATATTTTCAAATTATATGGAGTGTTACATTTCATGATATCAATGGATATTTACTACTACATTATTTTTTGACACATCTCGAATTTATTTTTGCCGTGTCAATTATTTAATGCAGAGAAGCTAGGTCTGCAATAGTAGAACAAACTCTGAAGAAACTAGGAGTTGAAAGACTTGGTTACAGAAGATGCAGTGGGAAGTCTTAGAGGTAAAGATCGGAAACTGGATTCATTTTATGAGAATCGTTGTAAGGAGTTAAACACATTACATAAAGTTATCCTTTCTTTCTTTCCTTTCGCTCCCATTCCACTTCTATTTTCATCTTTTCACAACACTTAACATTGTGCATGGAACAGATCAAGCTTTTGTTTGCTGGTGAAAAGAAACTATCTGATGAGATTTTTAAGAGCTATGATAATATTAGGGATCAATGTTTTGCTGAAGTTACTGGGACTAGTGTGATAACACTTCTCAGTTTTGGAAATGCTATCGCTAAAAGTAAGAGGTCCCCTGAAAAGTTGTTCATCCTCTTGGACATGTATGAGATAATGCGAGAACTTCAACCTGAGGTACGGTGAAATTATATATTAGCAATTTAGCCTTATCATATAGTATATAAATATATAAATTGTATTCATATATTTACAGGTGCATGCATGGACATAAAAAAGATATTAAATGGATAATTAAGTTGTTTAGGTACAAAAACATTAGGTAAAGGGGCACTTTGCTTTGTTGATATAAATCTGTAATCTTGATTCTTGACACACAAAGAAACACTTTTTCCTTTATGTAATTATAGTTTTGCTTTTAACAACTAAGAGCTTTTAGTGTTATCAATATGCAAACTAGAAGGACTTCTTTGGTCAATTGCCAAACATCAGAAAAAGTTATTGTCCCTTTCTAGAATTTTGATTTTCAGCTTGAAGCCTCTATTTCTTTTTGCCTGCAGGTAAATCAGTCAATCTATCTTTTTTATGTCTTTGTTCCAACTTTTTTTTATTAATTTCATTTAAAGTAAAAAGATTGTCATTATCAGAAAGCATCAATTAGGTGTATATTAAGGAAAAGAAATTTTAATTCACATTTGATAAGGTTACTATAACTTTAGACGGAAACAAATATAATTATGGACTATTATCATGGGGGAAAGAGCAAATTTTTTCTGTTTCTGTTCTTCTCAATAATTATAATGTACAGAAACTGTTGGTGATATTTGTTCAATCTTTTATTCAATATGATCTTTATTCTTATCTAGTGTTTTACCTATCCAAGTGTGTAACAATTGTTGAATTTAAGTGTCACTTTGATAGTCACAATGGAAATTATGTCTCTCAATGGCATGTTGTTATCCTTTCTAGCGATATTTAAATTTAGCTTACTATTGCTGTTGACAAATGGATGCCATATTTGAGAAAAAATTTAGTGGTGAGATGCGGGAAGCTTTCGCGGTCCTCACTAAAAAACTTGCTAAGGCTGCTCAGAAAACGTTTGCTGAATTCGAGGAAGCAGTCGAAAAAGATTGCACAAAAACTGTTGTTCTTGATGGAACTGTCCACCCTTTAACAAGCTATGTGATCAACTATGTCAAGTTTTTGTTCGAGTAAGGAGATAATATTTGGACTATGTCTTCTTTCCTTTATTTTAACTTTTTAGGCCGATTGATGTAAATAATATGTCAATTTGCTGCGTCAAACTTTTGATGACAGCATGTGACAGTATACTCTTATTTCATGTTGATACTTTCAGCTATCATTCAACTCTACAGCAACTCAATAAAGAGTTTGGTGAAGGCAATTCTGAGCAGCAGTTGGCATCAATAACCACCAAGATAATGCAGGCTCTTCAGACGAATCTTGAAGGGAAATCGAAGCAATATAAGGATCCTGCTTTAACTCAACTATTTCTAATGAACAATATACACTCTATTGTAAGATCTGTACGCAGGTTTGTGATGCTTGTTTGTAATATTCAATCATTCGCTTCATACTACTGGAAAACACTTATTGAATATGTTTCCGTCTGTTCTAGGTCAGAGGCGAAGGATTTATTAGGCGATGACTGGGTGCAGATACATAGAAGAGTAGTCCAGCAGCATGCTAATTAATCAGTACAAAAGAATCACTTGGTCTAAGGTTTTTGCTTTTATCACAATATATTTCCACACTTTCATGCAAAACTAATAGTATACCTTTAATGGTACTTGTTTTTAAACAATATTGATTTTTCCTCAAAAAAAATTAATAAATAAATAAAATGATGTTACTAAAAAATGAAATGTGGCAGATTCTGCAATGCCTGACGATCCAAGGGGCGAATTCGGCTGTGGATAGCAACAGCACAGCAGGGGTATCAAGGGCAATGGTGAAAGACAGGTTTAAAACGTTCAACACACTATTTGAAGAGATCCATCAGAGGCAGTCTCAATGGACAGTTCCCGACAGTGAACTAAGGGAGTCGTTGAGGCTCGCAGTTGCTGAGGTTCTACTACCGGCCTATAGGTCTTTCATCCGACGTTTTGGGTAAGTAACCGGTAAACATTCATTCTTTTGCTTACCTACTATGATTGATGAAAGAGAGAGAGTGATAAAATTTTGTTGCTTAGGCCTATGATTGAGGGTTGGAAGAATCCACAAAAGTACATCAGATATACACCTGAAGATCTTGAAAGAATGTTGGCAAAATTCTTCGAAGGAAAGACGTGGAACGAACCCAAGCGATAGATTTTTGTTTTGGTCTACTAAGTATCAAATTCCACTTCCAACTTTTTTTCTGTAAAGTTTCTTTTTGTAGAAATGATAGCGTGTATCTTCTTCTGAAACGATCGCACTGTTATGTGGTATACATATTGACATATTACAATGATCGGTTATTCCAAATCGTTTTCCGAACTATATTGGTTATGTATTTACTAATTTGTTATGTACTTGAATGTTACGTACTAATCCAAGTTACTGTTTGAAATAATAAACTTGATTTTGAAAGATAAATTTGCATTAGAAAGCATCAAGGATTAATAAGATATTTACAATGGAAATCTCTAGAATTAGGAAATATGTAGAATATGAAAATGAAAAATCTAAAACTAATGAGAAGTGCACGTGTGTATTAATTAGGTGTAGAGAATTGTATGCAAAATCTTGAAAAACTAAACTAGGCCATATATTAAGTCGGTTATCCATTTCCCCAACTTATGAAATCTATATATATGTATGTATGTTGTAACTATTAAGCAAGTGAAGAGAATTAAGAGCATCAATTACAAAAGCCTTTGTTTTAAATACACAAACACGCGTCCACACCCTACTATGCACAAATAAATATAAATCCTCTAATATAATTATAAATTCTCTCATAAATATTTCCTATATTTCAACAAAGTGGTATCAGAGCCATAAAATCTTACATGTGGGATGGCAAATATGTCGTCGTTTCAAGTCCCCATGCTTAATACGAGCAACTTCGACAATTGGAGTATCAAGATGAAGGCGTTAATGGAATCCCACGACGTCTGGGAGATCGTAGAAAGTGGCTATGAGGAGTCGCAAAACGAGGCGACACTATCCCAACAACAAAAGGATAGATTGCAAGATGCGAGAAAGAGAGACAAGAAGGCTCTCTATCTCATTTATCAAGCCCTAGGAAATGACGATTTCGAGAAGATCTCGAGTGCGAGCACCACCAAATAAGCATGGGAGAAACTCCAAATCTAATGCAAAGGAGTCGAGCAAGTAAAGAAGGTACGTCTCCAAACTTTAAGAGGAGAATATTAGTTTTTACATATGAAAGAGTCCGAATCAGTCTCGGATTATTTTTCAAGAGTTTTGGCGGTCACAAACCAGATGAAAAGAAATGGGGAAAAATTGGAGAATGTTAGAATCATGGAGAAAATATTGCATTCACTAACTCCAAATTTTGAGCATATTGTTGTGACTATATAGAAGAAACCAAAGATTTAGAGAAGATAACTATCGATTTCTTGTTGGGATCGTTACAAGCATATGAGGAGAAAAAGAAGAAGAAACAAGAAATTATCGAGCAACTTTTAAAGTTGCAAGTGAGCTCAAAAGAGAAAGAAGAAAGTTCGAGCAATGAAGGTGGCCGACAAGAAAGAAGTTGCAGACAACGACAAGATCGAGGTCATGGTCGTGAATATGGACATGGACGTGGATGAGGCTATTTCACTAACAATGAAGAAAGAAAGAAGTTCCCAAGTAGCGGACTAGGGAGGAGCAACCCACAGTCAAGGTACAATAAATCGTCAATAAAGTGTTATAATTGTCATATATTTGGGCACTATGATTTACTATTTTTAGTAAATGCATGCATTCGTTTTATATTATCTTTACAAAATCTTATCTCTATCACATTACTTATCCGCGTAAAAAAAAGGCATGACTATGCAAAGCTATAGAATACACTAAGCAAAGCTATAAAACGTGATTCAGCCAAGTTACAAGCCACCTTTTTTTTCCTATAAATACCTCGACTCTGCTCCTTTCATTCCATATACTTCTCAAACAAATATATATATATATAGGAAGAGGATCATATGAGAATGCTTTTTTAGATGAGAAATGAGAATAAATCTAGGCTCTTGATTTTTGTTGATCAATGGCTCAGATTTAACGATGCATTACGTTATACTAATTTATGCATTTCAATGTTTATGCATTAAGTTACTGCAATTTATATATTAGAATGTGTATGCATTTCATTTATGCAATATATGCATTACCAATATGATAAAAATGCATTAAAATATATCATTCTCACGTTCTCACATAAGATCTATTCTCACCAGATCCTTACCCTATATATATATAATTAGAAGGTTAGCTATATAAAGATCGAGAGTTGCTCCTAGTAAAAGACATCAAGAAATAACATCTTAGTTAATGCAGTTCTGCAGTTGCTTATATTTATCGCAAAATACAGGTGGGTAATCTTTTCTAAAACTATGTTTGAGTTAATGAACTTTAGAATAGCATGAAAATTCAGTTATCCATAAAATATTTTTATGTGCGTTCCATGTGATATACTCCATGTTTATCGATCGAGGTTCTCAACTTCTTTTACACAGGTTGAGAGCTGTGTGCACATGTTTGTCATTTATGCGGTGCATGATCTCCATCGCATACTTGGCCATTGATCTCCGAGCGCTGATTATATCATCTTGGGAGGTCCAGATTTATGGACTATGGTAATCATAGCTATGGTGCCTAGTCAGAGTATAAAGATTGAACGTCACATCATGCATCTAAAATATGTTTTGTATGGTCAGAGGTGGTTTTCTTTTTTAAAACCCTTTGAGGCACACCATGTTAAATGGATAATCTGCTATGGTTCCAAAATTGTTTTGAAAATGGCAAAGGCCCACTGAGTACACTAGTACTTAGCCCAAATTCTTTTCAAATATTTTCAGGTCGGAAGGCAGGTGGTGAGCCGCAAGACTGAGGCGGGGGTTGTGGTTGTTTACGTGTTTTCGCTAAATTATATAAATAAGCTACCCTGAATAATGTCTTGAAACAATAGTCGCTAGATCTTTTTGACATATGTAATGTTTTTGCTTTAACTATATTATAGAATCATGTTGTCTAGTCTCTTGTGTTATTTATTATTTTTATGGAGAGTGCCTTGTGATCAGTTTCTCTTGGACGCTCGAATTCCCACTCCCTCATGATAACATCATTTGGTGAAGTGGATGGTCGACTCCTTTTGTTATGCTAGACACAGGTTTACCCCATATTTTATTTTAATGGGTGTAGCACGGTTTTGTCGTCTCACTTCATTAAATTTGTGAATAAATTGTTATATGTGCAAAAAAACTAAGCCCCTTTTTTTTCCCGCTTCTTTATTTCCCTCTGTCGTGTCTTGGATTATGGGAACCAGAATGTGAAAACGTTATGTAAAATTATAACGATAACGGAGAAAAAGATGTTATCTATAAAATATCAACCATTATGCATAATATTATACATAACGGATATTTGTCCGTTATGTATGTTTGCATTATAGATAACACCATTATACCTAACGTTTTTTTGAGCACATACATAATGAAGAAACTGTGTTATGTATGTGCATTTTTCTAGTAGTGAAACTCTTAACTATATGAGATATTATTCTTAGTTATAATGGATGCCTAAGTACTCTTTCATCGTTTTCTGCTCATTTTGTATTCATGATCATTAGATTGTTATTTGTCCCCTTGTTTTTTCTCCAGCTTCTGTTATTCACTCTTTTTTTTTTTTTTCTCGCTATCCAATATGTGTTAATGTTTAATCACTAAAAGATGAGCATAGTTTTGAACTTCAAACTTTACTCTTTTCTGATGAATCTATGATTATGTTTGTATATCATTTTATCTTGATATGCAACATTTGTCATGTGCTTGATTTCCCCTACAACGATTGATGGGAACGGCTAATGAAAGCCGAACCGACTTGCCCACGGACTTTTTTCGGATATCTAATTTGACATACAAGAATTGCTAAATAAATCATATAAGGATTAGAGATACCGTTTTAGATTTGAAGTTCGGTGAATGATCCACTAGACGATCTTCTAAAATGTGTCCCATCTCGATCTCGGTTGCCACGTGGTTGACAATCCTCCAAGATCCTCATGCACTCCAAACTCATTCACAGCTCTCTCTCTCTATCCCTTGTATGTTGGATGAATAATCTAGGGTTTCAAGAGCTTGTAGTTAAATATGTCAATCTATGGGCCAAGCCCATTATGACTTAATATGTGGGTTGGGCTTGAAAGAAAAGACATGTTGGGCCATTCTAGTGATCTACTAAAAAATTAGAGTTGGGCCTATCTATATACTTGTACACTATTATTCAAGTACAAAATAATTACAAGTATATAATCACTAATTCATTCCACTAAAGAATTAGTGATGCACTGCCGCTCTAGTCCGCTGATGAATCAGGGCTTCTAGTTTTAACTCCAACAATCCCCATGTTTAAGATGTCAAACATTCATTAATTAATTAAAGTTTCTGACAGATTAAATTAATTAATATCTTTAATTCCTTAAGTAGTGCCACTCAACATTATTATCATACCAGATACAAAATATTGTTGGGCCATACCAGGTTAATAACATTATCTTAATGAGCTCATTAAGAGAATGTTATTAACCTGGGGTCACCAGGACATGGTTTCTTAATACAGTTAATTAAGTGTCGAAATAAATATTGTTGTCACACTTAATAACTTATTAGGATTTAGATCTATTGAGCCACTGAGACCTTGGTTCTTCTCAAACGGTCAGCATAGAAGAACACGTCTCACTGCGATCCATTCAATACATAAACATATGTACTAGCATAAACAAGTAGTCAAGAAAACTACTTTTAGTTATATGCTACAGTCTAAAAGGATAACTTGTCCAGAGTTATCTCGACTGTGAATAACTATTAATATCTCATGAGAAACTGATCAAATGATCTTCTGTGATCTACAACACACCAATTGATCTATAAATAAAGGGACAAAAGATATTATGCGACAAACAATCAAATAAGAAATGGGAGAAAACAACGGAAATAGAAACCGTGTATACAAGCACAAAACGTTTGCTTTACAGTATACACCAACAATTCTTCCACTTATACTAAAGCAAACTTTTAGTATAATCGTGGCTACTTCAATTATTACAACATATCTCCCACTTCTACTCAAAGTTCTGTTGGCAGACATCATAAACCTAACCCTTCAACATGATGGTTGAAGATCGTAGCCGGAAGGCTTTTCATGAAGGGATCGGCCAGGTTATTCAACGATGCTATTTTGGCCAGAGCTACGTCTCCACTCTTAACGATATCTCATATAAGATGTTAATTTCTCTGTAAGTGTTTACTTGCCTTATGGGCCCGTGGTTCCTTCGAGTTTGCCACTGCACTAGAGTTGTCACAATAAATTGTGATACACTTAGGCATACTCGGAATCACATTCAGGTTCATCAAGAAGTTCTTGAGCTAAACTGCCTCCTTAGTAGCTTCCGAACAAACGACATATTCGGCCTCCATGGTGGAGTCAGCAATGCGTTTCTGCTTTGCACTCCTCCATGAAATTGCTCCACCTCCCAACGTAAACACATAAACTGAGGTAAACCTGCTTTTATCCCGGTCTTCTTGGAAATCTGAGTCCATATATCCATTCCAAAGGATCTTATTTCTTAATTATTCCTAACTGTTTATGTCTCTAGCACGATCATATGATGAAATTTGGAGGGAAATGGAGTACATGGCCGATATTACAGGAAAATCGAAAACAAGACTAGGAGTTTTTGACAAACAAATTTCTCTTTCGATACAAGAAAGCGGTTTTTGAAAATTCTTTTTCTTGTGTTGAAGACTAGGAAGACTATTAAACATGGATTTTCTCATCTTCATAATTGTAATTAATGTCAATTTGTATTGAGCAATCATGTTTGGAGCAAGTATTGTACTTAAGGATTGTTATGTTGTGAAATATTATGCTTGTTCGTACTTTTTTTTTATTTTGCAGAAAAATGGAGTTAATCTTTAACAAATTGAGCATGATATGATGAAAGTACCGCTCGATAGCACTTCATAATAAGTTCTTTTTTTGTTACATTTCATTACTTTGTTTATAAATTCAATAATAAGTTCTTTTCTTAATATTGTTTTGATTTTTCATTTCTAATTTGTACTCATTGTATATATTATGACTTCAAAATTATAAATTAACAATATTTTAATATAAAAAATGTACTAATTTATGAAATTAATGCATTTAATATAGGCCAAACTTTTTTTTATAAGAATACACATTATATTTTTTTGCTATAAACATATGGTTATAAAAAATATTTATATATTTATTTATTTTATCATAAATCTCTTGGCTCAGCGAGCTAACCCGATAACCGATGAGTTAGGGTTAGGGTTAGGGTCAATAATTTGTAACCTGACTGACCCGAACCGAAAGTAACCTAAAACTGATAGGATTTGCCCGAAACCATTAAACAAACAAAGGTATACATAAATAGATGCACATCACGTCATCCAAGGATACATTAAATAAGAGATAGATTTAAAATGTAAAACTCAATAATAGATAGAAGTTATACCTATTATAAAATAGCTAAGAAAGAAAAATAATAGTGGTACATGGAATAGAGGATCTCAAATATGTAAAAACATGATTGTTTTCGAGATTAACAAGGAACTCCAAGTTGGTCAAAACAAGCCTTCAAATTATGAGTAGAAGATCCATTTTCGCCCACAGCTTCTCTCCCCAACCCCTTCCACTTGTCAGCATTCTCTTTCAATTCTAGGCTCCTCACATCACCATCCATCACTTCTTCCACACACCTCTTTATCTCCCCTCTCTCTACAATCCCATCTTCGTAGTTATCTTTCACTCTCACTCCTGTCCTCCACACATCTTCTATTAACTTAGCATTCGTCCCCTGGTCCGTCCAATGTGGGAACGCAACGACGGGCACCCCACACGACAAGCTCTCGAGAGTCGAGTTCCACCCACAGTGCGAGACAAAACACCCTACGGAAGGATGTGTAAGAACCTCGAGCTGCGCGCACCATGCTACAATCCTTCCTATCTTCTTCAAATCCTCTAAGCACCCCAACTCCTCCTTCTTTTCATCCTTATCTTCTCGTATCACCCATAAAAACGGCCTGCCCGCAGCGAGCAAGCCCTTCGCAATCTCCTCCATCTGCTCATTTTTTAGCATAATATGCTTCCGAATGACACGTAGACGACTGACGATTCGGTAAAGGTCTCCGCTAAATGATTTATCGATGAAGGCGGAAGGAATCAACGGTCCGATTCCGATCAAATCGTAACTATCAATGGCGTTGAGTGCATCTGCCTCCAACTCATCGAAAGTGTTGACGAGCACTTTCGGCTTCGATTCTTCGTCCAACACTTTGAATTGGTCCTTAAACGACAGAAGCACAAATTTATATGCGTTGGAGCTTGACGGAAGCAGGAATGAAGGAAGGTCGCGTTTGGATAGCAATGGAGCTCCGAGAATTTGAAATTGCCACGTATGATCGCTTGAATTCGCTATAATCTAGTCCGCGAATCCGTTGAAGTAGTGGTAGTATATGCTGAACACGCGGCGGGTTGGATCCAGAGGAGGGCGCTGGGTACGTGGAGCTCACGCGCAACCATGGACGCCCACGGGAGGAGAAGGGTGTAGACGAGGCACGTGACGGGACGGCCCTGCTCCGCCGCGGTGAGAACGGTGTCCTTGAGAGCCTTGGAGCCGTGGCTTATGATCTCGCTCATGAATTTATTGGCGTCGACATCGTTGAGCTTGAATCCATCGTCGTACCCATCGGAGAAGGAGACGAAGGTGAGGTACTTGGCTAGGGTGGCGGTGGTGGCTGCCGCCATGCGCCGCCGCGGGGAGATGCTGGTGGCGAAGGTGACCTCGATGCCCATGTTGATGAGCCTCTTGGCGAACTGGAGGGATGGATTGATTGATGTGGCCTTGGGCGGGAAATGTCACTAGGAGCACGTGGCGCCGTTCCATTCGCCAACTAATTCTAGTACGGTGATTTTGAGTTTAGGAATATGCAAGTTTGCAAGACGGAGTTGTTTGATGTGTATAAAAAAAAAAGATTGAAGTGGAACTAATGCGAAGCAATGTATGTATGTGTGTCTATAAATGTATGTACTGTGACAAAGTGTTGGGTGGTTTCAGGTTTGTGATTACTGGTAACTGGTAAGTTGTAGCAGGCAAGTACATGCATGCATGTGTTTGTGATGTTTGAGGTGACGCATGCAAAATACAAAACCAAATGGAAGGCAATTTCGATTTCTCCTCGCTTTCGATTGAATATAAAATTATGAGGCTATAAATGGAGATATTGATCTCTTGTGAGGTGGACCGCATCGGTTCACTATAATTTTATTTATTTATTTATTTTAATTAAATAATATTTAATTAAGTTTTTTTAGGGTAATATAATTAAGTGTTAATTGTAAGAAATTTTCATTTGAAATAACCTTGGTTATATAAATTCTATATATTTCGAATAATATAAAATATGAAATACTAACTATTAAATATATAAAAATAATACGACTAAACAAGAACAAGTTATAATTATTTATAATAAGAGTTATTGTAGGATTCTAGCAGTTTTAAAGATGAAAACATTAATTCTAGTAATAACTTTTAAAAGTTATTAATTATAACAATTTATGACTTTTTACCCTTATTCGAATTCTCATTATTTTTCATGTGAATCCCCATTTTTTTTATGTGAATTCTCATTATTTTTCATGAGAATTCCCATTTTTTATGTGAATTCGAATTAGATATGAAATCAAATAAATTGTAATGTGATTTCACATTATTTTTCAAGTGAATCCCCTTTTTTATGTGAATTTCAATTTTTCTGCATGTGAAACCATTATAATGTGATTTCACATTATTTTTCATGTGAAACCACACAAATTATAATGTGATTTCACATATTTATTCATGTGATTTCCCACAGATATATTTGGGATCACAACTTTCAGTTTAAAAACTAAAATTGAAATAGAAGAAGGAAAAAAGGGTAAATAAGTCTATTAGTGCTATTATTTGATAGTTTTAAGTAGTATTGCTACAATTAATATTTTAAGTCTTAGAATTGATATTTCTGCATTTTACCCAACTGATTTAGTATAAATTGAGTGGTTTAAAGAGGCAACAACCCATATTCTTCACCAAGAACGTTAAAATGGGTTATGATGATATAAGATGAGTGTGGTAACATTAGTACGATTTTCGCTTATTTATTTATTATTTAGAAGTGTATTTTTGGGGCCAAGGATCATGTATGAGTTAATTGATTAATATAGTTCTATTTTTCATCATATATAATGCAATTATTTAGTAATACTAAATCCAACAATCACACTATTCCATTGTATGTCATATAACTTTATGGCCTTCATACATATTTAGAATTTGATAATTAGATATGTATAATGTATAGTATAATTATTTATATTATTTCATTTGGTAAAATTATTGTCGTGTGTCGCACTATGCACTAGGGGAAAAACTAGTTCTTAAATTTAATTTTAGCTTTTTGTTGTTTTTAAAAGAATTTTTAGCAATTTTATTCACGAACCTTCTTTAAGTTTTTGATTAGTGAACAACCGCATCTAAACCAATCAGGTTAACCACCCACATCCACATGGTCTTGAATTAGTGCATACGTTCAATTTGTGCAAAATTATTTTGTATACGTTTCAAATATTATAATTCTATGAATAAACATGCATATTAATTTGGAAAAATCGCTTATTCTAACCGATAGATTTTGTTGTCGTCAATTTTAATACCCCCCCCCCCTCCCCCACCTATAAAAAAGAAAAGAAAAACTACTTATATCCAATAAGTAAATTGTTTTATCTGAATCCAAATTTTGACATTGATAGATAGACATGAAAATTGAAGCAACGCGTGACATTTACATAACCAAAGTCTTCAATACAAGTAAATCCACATTTTTTTACAACTGTTTCAACCCCCTTTCTAAAAACATGAAGAACTTTGTGTTTGAAATCATTTTTAAGTCGCACTTATAACTTAATGTTCTCCTTATCTCCTTATCCTTAATAAAAATCTTTTTAACCAAACATATATGTTAATAATATATAATGAATACATTTCAAAAATGAAATGAACATAAGAATTTCCTGCCATGAAAAGATGATCAACTTTAATAAGCGCACATAGAGATATAAAGACGAAAGAAAACAAAATGAAGTTGTAATCATTTAATAAAAGCAAAAAGAAAACGAAAAAATAATACGAGACTCTTTTTACTTGAGCCGGAGCCACCTTTCCCAAGAATATTTATATTGTAGCTATAAATTAGGCCTCAATACGAGCATTGTTTTGGCCCATGAGAGTGAATATATAGTTTTTTTTTATTACAACGAAGTATATATATATAAAGAGTCGATATGCTACTCGTCTCTCGTGAGCATCGTTCGTGGGCATCATTCTTCTCCCTCTCTACTTTGAAGTCGGTCAACATTTGAATTCATACATATTTTTGTCTCTCGCCCACTCTGCTTTGCAGCTTGCAAAACTTTGATTATTTGGGTATTAACTTTGATATTGCAATATCTTAAATTTAATGAGTGATGGATTGCCTTGTGTATATAACGAGGCATGAGGGCATTTGTCTACACTACACTATTCCATTCTATTCCATTCATCATCATGGCAACACTCCGGGAGAGATTGGTGGCTCACTTCAAGCTAGTGGATGCCAAACTTCAAAATCATATTGTTTCTCAATCAAAGTAATAGCAGGAATCGTTCTCCATAAGGAAGGTCTATGTTGCTATGAGAGGAACGCCAGAGAAAGTGAAATGATATCCCATGATAAGTAAAAGTGTAGCTGCTCCAAAATATCTATTCATTGTATAGTTGGCTTTGAAGAAAAGAATGGCAACTTGTGATAGGTTGGTGCGATTTGGAGTCCAGTGTGATCAAGTGTGTTGTCTTTGTACCCAAGACCAGGAAACTTAGAACCATGTGTTATTTACGTGCCCTTATTCGGCCCAAGTTTGGAGAGAGTTGGCAAGTTGGTGTGGAGCTCGACAGCAAGTATTAAAGTGGGATGATGAGGTGAGTTATTTGGAGAGACAAGGGAGCTCAAACACTGGAAAGCAACTCATGCACAGGTTGCTCGTGGCTACCGATGTTTACCAAATCTGGAAAGAACGAAATGAAAGAAGATTTGCTGGCAAGGCAAGCGAAGTGAGCAGGGTTATTCGGCAATGTCAAACAATGATGGTAGTTAGAGGTAGTAAAAATGTTAAGGTTCAGAAAATGTTTCTGAACTAGGTTGCGTAGATTGAATTGTTGTAAGGTGGTGGTTTGGATTGCTATTGGAAAATAAAAAAAAAATCTATTTCCCAAAAAAAAAAAAAATTACTATTCGGGAGCCAAATTCTCATTCATATCAAGAGTACAATGTAATGGTATTAACTACAAGTTTTTAATCTATTACTGAATTGTATCAAATTTTAATATATCTATATTATTTCTAAGGATATTAGTAATTATAAATACAAATTTAATTTATTTTGATATAAATTAAGCATTATTTTGCAATATTTTTAGGTCTATATTTTATGCTCTTACTAGTATAATTTATAATCACATTTTTCAATAGGGTTGGACATTCGGTTTGGTGTGGTTTAACCGCATTGACAAAACTCCGATTTCCCTATCCGTAACTGCAACCGATAGATGCCCCTTGCATAAAATCACTTGCAATTTTTAAAAGAATTTGCATAATATCCTCTTATATTTCTTTGATTTCCGTAATATTTTTAATTCAAATATTCAAGTATCCAACAAAGAAACAACAATACAACACCAATATCAAACATTTAATTCAAAGACACCTACATTCAACATCATAATATCCAACAAAGTTACACAACTTCAAATGCAAATTGATTCAACTTACATCAAATATTCAGACCAAATTTAGTCTTAAACCAACTCAAGTCTATTACTCAAAGTCTCCATTCAAAAACATCAAACATGCTTCATTAACATATACATAGATTTTGCATTTTACTAACTATTAATTGATTAAATTATAAAATAAATATTAATAATAATATAAACTTATCCATCTACGGTTAACCGCATGCAGTGCGGTTATAACAGTAACTGCCGAAAAATGAAAATTCATAACTGAATCGGTTAACCGGCGGCGGTACGATTATTTGTAGTTAACTGTTATAACTGAATAACTGCAACCGAATTCTCAACCCTATTTTTCAAGGTGCGAGTGCCTTTGAATGTAATGCAGATTAAATGTTTAGTATGTATTGCTAACATGCAATATTCCCCCCCCCCCCCCCAACCCCTAATTTGAAAGTCGATCGATTTCATTTCGTTCTAGACAAGTAAAAGAAGAGTGATAATGAGACAAATATTGCTGGTAATTTACATATTACTAGTTTCTTACGTTTTGTACAAACCCTAGAGCACACATACTGTTAGCTCAAATTCCCATGAAAAATCAGTGACAAAAAGCCCATTTTCCTAACATTATCAAAATTTTAATTTATGCAACAAAGCTGGCTATTTGTGCCTTGGACTGAATTCCACACTACTACCCATAAAAATATTTTGCTATATTTTAACAACTCCTTTTTTTGTCTATTTCGACTTGTAATCACATCGTATCCTTATTAAATTTAGTGATTTATGGTTTTAGTCAACTTTGATTACTTTAATTAACTATGAATGGAATCTGATTCCTTACCAAAGGTCTTGGAGAGTGAAGACAATTTTCAGTTCATGATTAGTGGTGAACAGATTTGATTCTAATCAAAAAAGGTTCAAACATAAACATTAATAGAATGAGCAAAAATAGCATAAATTGTTCGGTGTCACTTAATTTGAAACTCCACTTGATGCTAATTAGTTATTCGGTGTCTTAAAATTGTGGCGGATAAATATAAAGTTACGTGGCTTACGAAAGTACGTTGTTTAGTATTTAGATATAAATTTTAAATAAAACTGGTTACTAATATAAGTAATTCAAAGTTATGAAATATTTTTCTTTTCATTTTTGGAGCATACTATTTTGAGATTGTATATCGAACATGTATTTTTACATAGAATTTTATTAAGATATTAATAAAAATTGCAAATTCCAGTTAATTAAAAAGATGAATGATGAAAGGTTTTGTCACGTGCCAGACCAATAATGATGGACATTATCATAACAATGAAGATGTTGTGTGAAAAAATGTGAGAATTTAAGAAAGCATACGAATCACAAACATATTTATAAAAATACAGTATGATTTAAATTAAAATTAATTTGTACTTTAGGAAGAATCACGTGACAAACAGAAGGGGAAGGTTTTTGTGCAAATTCCGAAGGGAGCATGGAATAAAGGTGCCATTTTATTTAGAATAATAATTTGACAAAGTGAAAAGTTCAACCAAAAAATCAAGAGTTGGTGGATACTCCGTATCTTACTCTACACTTATTTGTTGTATGCAATGTTCATTTTCATTTGTACCTAGCTAGTATAGACACAATGTCAATTACTTGTTTTTATTTGTTATCGAATCCACACACAAACACACATATAGCACAAGGATCATAAGATAAACCTTTTTTTTTTGAACAAGATCATAAAATAAACCTTTAATCATGTAGAAATTAAATTTCTACAGTCCCCATCGAATGATGCATTATTAAAATATAGCACAATCATAAATATGATTCTTTAATATATACGTACACTGCCACTCAGAAAAAATAAGAGTAGTGAAGATAAGAGAACAACATCAACTTCGTCTATAACATGTGTAGTAGAAAAAAAAAGGAACATTGATAATTCTCAACTTTATCGCACAACACCATCGTTATTTGAAAGTCATGTAAATAAAGTTTAATTTTGAGTTATTTATATTCAAACACTTTGTGATTGATCCTTCAATGAACCAATAATATATCATCACTGTAATATAAAGAGCTGAAACAATAAAGGAAAAGCAGAAAAAGAAAAATAGAAAAGAAATTGTGTTTTAATGGAACAAGGGTACTGAAAGAAGAGATATGCGCTAGTACTGTAGACCTTAAAAATATACTAGCACTAATAGTTAATTATCTCGTTATTTAGGTAGCTACTTTTAAGTCCCAAATTTAATTGGACTCATAACGAAAAATAATTACTCATTAGATAATAGCAGGGACCAAATGATAATATGTGGATGAATAGGTTACTTATTTTACTCAAATAATTGTTAGCCACCCTACGTCTCCTAGATTGGATATTTTCATCTGCTTTTAATTTTTAATGCCCACAAAATCCCATAATAAATCATAATGATCTTTTGAGACTTAAACTAATCAAATGGATAATGAGTCATGATTGAATCTAAAATTGAAATGGGACCACCTAATTCTCCTACATCTCTTTAATTAGTCTGACTGTCTGAGCTCCCAAATTCCAACGATGCCATATTAATTTGTACCATATAATATTTTGCGGTGCGTTCTATTTATTTGGATCATGAGTGAAAATTAATGATGTGACGAGAGATAACATATGACAAATTTCAAATGTAATTCAATTTCCAAAGACAAAGCAGACAATCGTAGTAAAAAATTGTTTGATTCACTATTTATTGATTTTCTTGCTTGGATGCGACAGTCGGCACAAATGGATAAAGTTTTTGGTCATCGGAACTTCACATCGGACCATCAGTCCGAACGCAAGACTAAGCATCTGCGCGCAATGCGCAATTGGATCATTCCATTCCCCGATCCTGACAGCGCAGGGAGGTTAGAGTGGATCAAGCAACCTCCACCAGTACGTGCGGAACTCGAAGTGGGGGCCTTATTTAAGTCCAAGAAAGACTTGAGGATCACTGTTGGAATGTATCATCTGGAGAACTTTTTGGAGTGTAGATCGAAACGTTCGGCTGGCGATCGTACGACGTTCCTATGCAAGACTGGTAGAAAGAATTGCAGCTTTAGGATTTGTGCTGTTGAGGGCGGCACGATTTGGAGAATTATTAAGTTATCCCTGGATCACACCTGTCAGCATGATTTGAATCGTGCTGCTGCACGGTCGGTATCTTCTGATGTTGCTGCATTTTATTTTGCCAAGAGATTAACCGGCGAGGCGGTTACTTTGAAGCCAAGGGAGATGATGGAACAAATGCGTAGAGTGTTTGGTATTAACATTCTATACAGTTTTGCTCCCCGGACGAGAAACATAGCCATAGAGAATACGTATGGCGACCACATCTCGTGTATCAGAAGATCCCGTCGTATCTATATTTGTTGAAGCAGCATAACCCGGGAACTGTTTATGACTTGGAGATGACCGTCAAGGGTTCGCTATGTCACTTATTTGTGGCGCTCGGACAGAGTATTTGAGCGTTTGATAAGTGTCTACGGTCGGTGCTTGTAGTGGACGGGACCCACCTTAAGGGAAAGAACCGAGGAATTTTATTTGTAGCTGTCACGTTGGATGGGAACAATCATGTCTTCCCTCTTGCAATTGGCCTCGGTCCCTAGGAGAATGATGAGTCGTGGGTATATTTTCTCTCCAACCTGCGCAGATGCTACAACCCTCCAAATGATAACTGATTGTGAGTGATCAGCATTTGAGCACACTACAATTGCTCCTCGCGCACTGTCGTATCCCTATGATGCACCATGGTCGAGTCATACAGCTCGACAATCCACTCCTTCAGATCGATTTGTATCGTGACCCAATGATTCTCCCCGACATTGCACACTGTTATGACCTGTACACATGACAAGATATTATAAATAAATTATAAGTATATTAAAAAAACAAATTTAGTAAACTATAAATAAGATATTATTTTTATTTTTAAATATAATCAACTTACATGTTTAGCTTTCCACCAAGACGTTGCTAATTCGCTTTCTGTGCCATCAACCATTTGTTTAAGAGCCTTAGGTACTTCCCATTTCTGATATAGTCTAAGCCCTGGCGGTACTTTCTTTCTCTTGCCATTAGCATCAATAGGGTACAGCTTGTTCTATTCATTTCGCAAATTATTCTAGTAATACAATAAAAAATTACATAAATCAAAGAGAATATTAATATAATTAAGAAATCAAGGTTTTTACATAAATCGAAGAGAAATACTTACATAGAAGTCAGTGCCGACAATAATGGTGGTCGCCTCACATACTCCATCAGTTGTCAACCTATCTAAATATCTCGCCTCACAGGTCTATCTCCTGCAATGTTATTAAATTTTGTTAGTTGATATACAAATAAGTGTAAATTATTGTAATAAAGATAGAATCGTACGTACCTATGCCCACATCATTTGTCGACTATCCTCCACACGATCGAAAACAGATTGTACAACAACGTGGCCAAGCATCGTAATTGTGATTGTAGCATCGTCTCCTACTTCTCTATGCTTCTTGTACATCTTTTTCAACCTCTTCACGGCCTTTGCAGTCATGGCCACATAAGGCGTCTGCATGGCGGCAGACGGTCTCATCTTACGACGACCTAGAACCACCTCGTCTAGCTCCGCCAATTCGTAATCAAGCTCAGCAGGCTCCCTAGAGGATGATGCCGACCACTTAATATGAACAGGTGAAACCTGCCGTGTAAGCTGATCGTGTATGGTGTTCTCAACATTAGTCAGGCTCGGATGCTCCTGCTGGTACTGAGGGTGGAAAGAAATCTGCTGCTCATATGGGGTGTACTCGCCAGTAGGAGCTGAAGTAGTAGGCTCGTAGGGAATCTGTTGTTCATGCTGAAAGTGACTGCTGCTGTCGTCGCCTGGAAATACTGACTGTTGGTGCCAAATAGGAGGTTGAAACATCGGAGGCTGGTACGTCGGAGGGTTGTACCGATGCAGCGGTCTACTGCTATAGCCGAAGAACATCGGCTGCTGCTGCTGATAGTCAGGCTGATAGACAGGCTGATACTCCCACGGCTGCATTGGTGGCTCGCTTTGGTGGGGTATAAGGTCAAACGACAGCCCGAATAGGTGGTGCATCGGCTACTCGAGGATCTCAGGGATGTTCTAACTATGCCGACTGTGCTGTCCCTGTAGTGATGCAACTGCAGAGTGATGAGGTGGGTCCGGAATCCTCCTCTATCTGCTAGAAACCTCTGCAGAGTGATGGTGTGGCTCAGGGCTCCTCATGTAGCTCCCACCAGAGTGTTGTCGAGGGTTCCTAGATCATCTGTGCCTCGGACCGAAATAGTCCTTCACCTGAGCAAAGAGCTTCCGGGATAAGGTAGCAAAGAAGCCCTTGTCAGACTCGTCCATCAAGACCGCCCTCAGACGGCGATCGATGTAGTCGTCTCTGTCGTCGTTCACGTGGTCAGGACAAGGACGTCTGTGGACACAACACACTCTATCTTGTGGTCTCTCCTGATAGACCAGCTCTGCTGTCTCAGCTGTATCTACTAGTGGGGTGCTCTGTCGGCGTCGTTTTGGAATTTTCTGTGCCGATGAGGTCGGTTTAATTATCTTCCCCACCTTTTCCGCAGCCTTCGCCAATTTTCCCTTCTTTTTCACCTTCTTTTTCGGGGAAACCTCTTCTGTATGTTTCTCTGTTAATTTCTGCGAAGGTTCCCATCAAGATTGAACCAATACAGCTCGTCTGTGTCTTCCACGAGAATAGGCAGAGTGTTATGTATGATAAGACCCTAAACAAGTTATGTAAAATTATTATTAGATCACAAATTAAACATGTAATATAAATGATAAAATATTATAAAAATAAAGGCAAGACAACGTACCTCTCTCTCGAAAAACGTGCTGAAATCTGTTTTGAGGCATCTCGTAGTCCACATAAAACATCGAGGAACTCTAACGGCGACTGATCGGGTTCCACAATACCTTCCCAACCGTGGAATACACTCGTAAGACCAAATTTGTAGTGCCCAAATCGGTCCGTAAAAGTGATAAGTTCCAATGTCACATTGGTTGGGTTTCCTGGCGGTGTTGTTGATGTAGTAAGTGAGTGTCTAATATGTGTAATCACCCCAAGAAAACCCCAACGATCCGGATCATCTACTAATGCTCATGCCCATTCCTCGACGGCGGTATTATGGTCCCAACAAAGGAGAAATCGGTAGTAAAGTAAGAGCTTAGTTACCTTCACATAGTCTGCGAGGTCGTCTCCCAACTTAAAATCTGTGAACATATTTTGCATTTCGATGACTTTAGTTTTGCGGCCTTTGAATACTCTATGGAAAAGACTGTCAGGCCGGAGGAGATGTCTCTCATTTGGGTCGAAATCTGTCCTTCCGAAATTCAATCCAGTAATGCACGCATAGGAGCGTGCGGTGAAACGGAGGGTTCGCCCGAAAATTTGAAACCACGTCTCATCCAGGGGGATCTCAGGACCCTTCAACTGACGGGTCAATAAGTGATGCAGGGCATTGTTTGTACTTCCAATCCTTTTATGCTTAATGTAACGACCAACAATTCCCGCCGTAAATTCATCAAGCACTTCTTGATACCGTACTTGATTGTGCGTAAAGTGGCGAAATACCCTCGGTATATCTTTAAATAGGGTCTTACGACAATATATATTTATTAATTTGTTATGCTTGCGCAGTCCAGGTCTCATCCAATCACAATCGGGCTGCAATATAAACACACAAGCCATAAGGAAAGAAGTTCGATCGCTCAAACCAACAAAATCACAAAACACAAACCCTATAAAACAATCTCGGGTCACCCACGACGGGGCAACCCACGATGGGGAAACCCACGACGGGGTTGCCCACGCCGGGGTGCCCACGCCGGGGTGCCACTCACGACGGGGTGCCCACGCCGAGGTGCCACCCACGACGGGGTGCCATCATGGGTACAAAAACACCCACCGTGAGCAGCCCGTTTTCACCTTCAAACCTCAATTTTTATCAACAAATCTTAGATATAACACTTCTAATGCTCATAAAATCATGTACATTGTTCTCATATTCAATAAATCGAACATAAACACACACTTAGAAGCATACATTTTTCAAACTCAAAATTCAATTTCGTGTGGAATTTTAGCACTAATCGGTTGTTCGTTGTCGACGAGTGTTACTTGCTCCTCGTCCGAAATAGATTTCAACACCGATGACTCCCCATCGTGGTCGGATTGATCACTTATATTGCCGTCGTGTGTGTGTGTGTTTAGCCGGTCGTGTGTGTGTGTCGTGGGTTGAGAGGGAGAGAGAGAGAGAAAGTGATGTGTGGTGGGGGAAGTGGGGGGACCGCTTGTAGGGTTTTTTAATTTTTTTTGTCTTTTCTTATTTATTTATTTATTAAAAGTAAGGGTATTTTAGTCTTTTAAGTGATTTTGGTATAAAAAACTTATACTCTTATAAAATAGTGAAAACTTCTACATTTTATCAAAAGGTATTTAAAAAGAGTTTTCCCTACAAATAATCTACGGGATAATTAAATATATATTTAAATTAATTAATTACATATTTTTTTTAAAAATATTAATAATATATTCTTGAAAATCATTAACGGTAAGTAAATTAACATTTCCAATAACACTTTAACAGACGAGACATGTTTTCATCATTAATAAAGTCACTGGCAACACTGGTTCACAAAATATCAGTGCTAGGATAATTTATGGTACCAAGTCTATGTTAAAGTTCATTTAATATATGGAGTACTATATATTAAGCTATATATTAAGCTATAATTTAATATGGATTTTCTTTTAGAGTAGTGATAAAAGAGACAAAATAAGTTAGTAATTTATGGTATCAAACTTTTGAATGTGTATATCCGAAAAATTTTCTCTCCGTTACAAAATTTGGTAGTTGAGTATTCAATACTCTCAATGGTAGTAGTATTATTAGATTTTCTTAAGTCCTAAGACGGCTCGCAGCGGTGGTCTCGTTCCTCCGGCTCGAGACGCCGCCACCAACGAGATAGCCGCTGCAAGCCTCTGCGTCTCAAGCTGGTCCTGCCACGATGAGACCGTCTCGATCCGGAGCCTGCATTGCACACGTTGGACTTTTTTTTTTAATAATGCACGCGCCAGACCGAAATAAAAAAATTAGGCAACGACTTGATTTTGTCCAACGGCTTTAAACGGCTATTTTAGCCGATTTTATTTTATTTTATTTTTATTTATTCACATCAATAAACCCCCCACTTCATCACACAATTTTTTCCACACCAAATTCATCTTCTTCCTTTAACTTTCTCTCTATTTTTTTCTTAATTTTTTCGCAAAAAAATGTCTTCGTCGTCGGACTCCTCAACCAGCTATTCTTCTCATGACACCGACGACGAAATTATGTCGATGGTGATGAACCTCCAAGCAGCTGCCGCTCGACTCTTCACCTCCAAGAAAAAAAAGAAGGTAAAGAGGACGGTCGTACACCGCGATCGGGAAGCGGCCCTACAGCAGTTGATGGCCGACTACTTCAACAACAACCCGACGTATGGCCCAATATTTTTTTCACCGGCGTTTTCGGATGCACAATCATCTGTTCTTGAAGATTTGCGAGGCATTGGAGCAGAATGTGTGGTACTTCCAGCAGAAACAAGATGCAACCTGCAAATAAGGCCTCACGTCGGTGCAAAAATGCATAATGGCCATTCACCAACTAGCCACCGATGGAGCGCCGGATACATTCGATGAATACTTGAAGATCGGCGATAGCACCGACCGTCTTTGCCTCCGGAAGTCCTGCAAAGGTGTCATCGAGCTATTCGGTGACGTGTATTTGATGAGGTCAAATGCTCAAGACACCGCTCGGCTGCTGCGGATGCACGATGAGAGGCACGACTTTCCGGGGATGCTCGATAGCCTGGACTGCATGCACTGGGCGTGGAGAAATTGCCCGAAGGCGTGGGCGGCTGCCTACATACGAGGAGATATTGGCGTGCCTTCTTTGATTCTTGAGGCCATGGCGGCTCAACATTTATGGATCTGGCACGCCTTTTTTGGAGTAGCCGACTCCAACAACGATATCAACGTCCTCAATCAGTCGCCCTTATTTGAGGACGTTCTTGAAGAACGGGCTCCGCTGTGCCAATTCGTAGTGAACGGAAAGCCCTACGACGGGGGTTACTACTTAACCGATGGGATCTACCAGGATTGGGTGGCTCTAATCAAGGCTCCTCCGCTTGCAACGGACGAGAAGGCGACGCAGTTCAAGAAGATGCAGGAAACGGCGAGGAAGGATATCGAATGGGTATTTGGTATTCTTCAAGCCCGATGGAGAATTATCCGGAACCCGGCGCGGAACTGGTACACACAGCACCTCCGCAACATCATGTTTACGTGCATAATTTTGCACAACATGATCATTGAAGACGAGAGGGAGTATGATGAGAACTGGAAAGAGGACACAGAAACGCCGGCTAGTAATGTAGTTCGAGTCCGCACTCCGCTCTCCTGGAAGAATTTTCTCAAATAGGACGCCGCATTGAGAGATACAAGGAAGCACCATCGGCTCACCAATGATTTGATCGAGCATGTTTGGAGCCGATTTGGGCCGGTTGAGGAGTAGGATGTTTTTTATTTTTTAAATTTCAATTAATGTAATGTTTTTATTTGTTTTATTTCGATTAATGTATTGTACTAGTTATTTCTTTAAATTAATGAAAATTTCAAATTTTCTTATTAAAATTAATGCAAAATACAAATTCAGAAATTAGATAGACACACCCCTTAGAGACAGCCCCACTGCAGCTCACTGTCTCTATCTCCAAAAAACTCTTAGAGACACAGTCTAAGAGCACATACAGCGGCGCCAACGAGCTGTTGACGCTAGATTATCGATGCGCGCTTGCATTGCCGTCAGTGACTTGACGGAGTGAATTGGCGCACTTTCGCCAATTTGGTACGCTACCCAGTGGCCGATGTGGCGGCCTCTTAGTGGGCAACGGATTAGTCGTTGGCCATTTATGACGTCAATTTAGTTTTTTATTTTCATTTTTCTCTCCTATATATATACATCTCATTTTCACTTCATTTCTCACACCTTTCTCATTCAATCTTCATTCTCTTCTTCTTCTACAATGCCTCATCACTATGGTTACTCCGATGTCGAGACGGAAAACCTCGCAGACATTTGGCTAGAGGTCAGTCGGTCGCCGCGTGGAGGTGGTGGCAAATTATGGGATCAGATCACTAGCCAGTACAACGCTACTCCCCCCGAGGTCACCGTGGTCAGGAATGCAAATCAGTTGCACCACCATTAGCAACGAACTAGGAGTAACGTCCTCATTTTCGACAGGTTTCACCATGCACGCCACCAACAAAATTTACACGCTATAGCCGAGCAGATACTGGCTTGGACTAAAGAGGACTACGCATCCTTCGAAGGGGTTCCGATCACGATTGTTGACACGTGTAGCACGTTTAAGGACGATCATATTTTCGGTCGTGGAATCGTTTTTTATCATGTAATGACTTTATTTTTTAAATTCAATAAATTATGATTCATTGTTTATTTTAAATCTTAAATATTAAAAATAAAAAAACAACCGCCGTTGTGGAAAGTTTCAAAGCCGCCAGCGGAGGAACATATGCCGTGTACCAAATGTCACCTATATGATGGAACGCGGTGTCACGTCTCCAATTGAGAGAATGTAATGTGTCGAGTGCATAATCTATGTTATCTATGTTATCTATGTTATATATTAAAAAGCGAGTTCCCAATTGAAAATCAATTTGCAACTGATTTGAATGGCAATTTTGCAAATAAAGTTGATTATAAGGTCCCAATATAGAGAAAAAATCAGTCTAATTAAATTAATAAATATAATTACAGTTTCTGAAAATAAACTTCTCCTACGAGTATGACGCACGATTCAGATCACATTCTTAATCTCTTTTTATCTGCGTCTCAGAGTCTCTCACTATCCGTGTTCTCGATATTAATTGTTAGAACTGCAAAAAAGGTACGGATTTGTTCGTAGATATCTCAAAATTTTGATTCTTTGTATGAGAAAAAACAAAAAAATTTCTCTTCATATTTTCCGAAGAAAGATATACAATCGACTTTTTTGCTGAAACAATTTCTGTTTCTTATGTCTCACTCTACATATATTTTTTGTCGGTGTCTGTTGTGTTTTTGTATAATTTAATTTATGTATCTACCTCTCTCTGTGTTATATGTCTTCAATTTTTAGGTATGTGGTTCCTGAATCACAAATCTCAAACCACGAGAAGTTTATCCTAGAGAATATTAGATTAGCATTAGTCGAGGCGTTGTGTTAATTGTTATGCTTATTTTCCTTTCCTTTGCATTGGTCAGAAGTGTCTGTATACAAGAGTGGTTTGTGGTTTCTTACGTTAACTGTCGGCCAAGGAAAACGAGCAAGGTAAGTAGTTTGCTATATTTATTTTATTCTGCATGTCTCTATACAAGATGGAGAGTGATATTGTTATTAATTTAGTATGTGGTAAATATACCATTTTAACATTTCATGCATGTCTCCAAGATTAAAATGAGGGATCAAATGTGATCATCACATGAATTGATGAAGTCATAACTCAAACATGATTGGACTTAATGTGTACCAATGTTATATATGTAGTACTTTATTATGTTTTATGCAAGATCTGAATATATCTTTTTATACTCTATTGTGAGTTGTTGTGCATGTGTGTTTAATCTAAAGTAGAAGAATTGCAGTTCCATTAATATTCATTTCTTATGTATTTTCCTAGGTAGATCAATATTTAAAGACTAGAAAATTTTGGATGAGCCTGTTGTGGCTTTTGTCGTTTTAAGGATGTCTCATGTCTTTTTTGTGATTAGTGTCTATGTCGTACACCAGAAAGTTGAGGGTAAGACTCATTATCTTCTATAATCAGTTATTATGCAACGGTTTTCATATTTTTTAAGTGGATTTAATACTTATGGTTTATAAATACGTATCAGGAATTATGTGATACCAAGATTAATTTGTAGGAATTCAGCCCTCAAATGTTTCATCTCAATCATAAAGATTGCAATTTTATTTGAAAGAAAACAATAAAATATGTTTTTGTTACCCAAGTATTCTGAACAAGCTAGGATGGTGTTTTCTTTTTGGAAGGAATTCAAAATGATTGTTATTTCTCAGGAATCCTCTACAACCATTATTTACATATCAATAAAATCATGCAAGAATTATGTGATACCGGCAGAGACGATCTTGAGAAGCAAAAACTCTTTCAGTTTTCATATACATACTTATAATTTGAAGGGACTGATGGATAAGATCATCTCGGTTGTGTCATTTCTTTGGCTTTAGCTCATTCCTCTATGTTTCTTACTCAACGTCCTTCTTTTTGCTATATGTCGGTCGGGGTTGTTCTGTATTGTAATTGGCCACTATTTTCCAATTTTTTCAAAGAAACAAAGTCTATAACATGTCTCATGAGATCAGGAAGAAGGATTGATGCACTATCTTCCTTTCACCAAGGATCGTAATGTCAGTTTCTTTTTCAAACTTATGATCTGAAAACTTCTTCGCATCATTTGGTATCTGCATTTTTAATTTTAATAATTTCCGAAATGCAAACTATTTTAAGGTTGTTTGGTTAAAGAATGATCAGAATTTTAAGATTGTTTGCTTTAAGAATGATCGAAATTTTAAGATTTATTAATCTAAGCAATATATATGGTTTGCTTTGATATAGGAATAAGAATCTCTCTTTATGATATTGTTTTTACATGATCCATCTCTTTGTGATATTCACCTGCAGTAGGTACTCTTATAAATCTCTCACAACTATACGTGTAAAAACCATTTTAATTATACTTCATGGAGAAGTACATGGATGTGGCAAATTGTTCTTGATGCAATCTCGCATTGGCATTCCCAAAAGAGGAGAATACAGATCTCTTCTTTGAGAGCAGTGGTGATATACAATCCATTGTCTATAAGACACATCTATGAGATTTGATTTGATTTGCTGGAGTTTTTTTGTATTTCTAGAAAAAACTCAATTTTAGATATGTTTTCTAGGCGATTATAAATATCTATGGAAGAAGCAAAAGAAATTCCTAAAGTTCTAGGGAGTTCAATGAAGATTGGTGTTCTGAAGAGCTTATAAGTTCCTATGTTTTGTATGCATCTATATATCTTTATAAAATCGGGACCCTCACTCCACTCACTACACACTTTACCAGTTTTCTTAATTTCCGTGCACATCTCAAATGCACAACTTTCTTCTGGACGGTGATAAAATGGAGGATCCAATAAAATAAAAATTGTAATTACCGAGGATTTATTAAAACTGGAAAAATCATATAGGGATCTGAAGCGAGGGACAAGTTTCAACAAGGTTGTAGTATATGAGTAGTATAAGCTGCCATTTTCGGATAGCGAAAGCTCTATTAGAAGGTTCGTCGTTTCGACATTGAGTTTTGCGCGCGAGAAAACCCTAATGCATCTCGCCATGATCGATAGATACAGTCTCTTGTGAGCTCGAGGACCAAAAATGGGGGGCTACGCCGTCGCGATGGAAACCCTAACGGAGCGCGCCGCGCTGATGAGAGAATCGATGCAGAAAACTCTGGTCATTACGGACAACGTCGTCACCATTCTCGGCTCCTTCGACCACCGCCTCTCCGCCCTCGAGACCGCCATGCGCCCCACGCAGGCACTCCTCTCTCTCTCTCTCTCTCTCTCTCTAGCTTAGAGATCAATGCATGGAATTGATAGTCAATTTTATGAATGATAATTTAGTTGAAAACGCATTCGATAAGGAGGGCGCACGAGAACATCGACAAAACGCTCAAGGCTGCCGAGGCTGTTCTTGATCAATTTGACCGTTCGCGCGAGGTCTTCTCCACTCTTTCACTTTGTGTGTGTGTGTGTATTTGTTCGTGTTTCTTTTTTACTTTCTTTTTTCCCCAAGAAATTTGTCAATTTGCCTCATTGCTCAATTATCTTCTGAAGTTTAATTCTTCATTGCTATATACTTCTCTTGCATTTAATTAGGGTTTGTGTGATGCATTTTGGAAATAATATTGTGAACTGGAAAGTAAACACACGATTAAAACAAATTACATTGTTTGATGCATTTACTTCATAGTTTTTAGTCTCAGAATCTTCTCTAGATATGATCAAGTCATTTCAAAAATTAACATTGTGGTTTTAATCTCTTCTAAATTCTAGAGATCAAAATTCTGTTAAATGTTTGCCTCATTTATATTTTTACTAGGCGTTGATAAATCTAAACTTATACTCATAAACCAACTAATATAAAGGTCTAGCTATAAACTACTTGATGGTATTGGTTGTAAGCATCTTGTGAGCATAGTCATATTGATGTTAACAAAGGAATGATCCTGAATAGAGTAATTTTCTTAAAATCTCATAAAGATCGAGGGTGGTAAAGAATCTCTAGTATCTTTAGTAGACCTATCCGACTTCTATCTAATTGCAACATTTAACTTTCAGGCTGAAGCTAAAATATTGAGGGGTCCTCACGAAGACTTAGAAAGTTACCTTGAAGCAGTGGAGCAATTAAGGAGTATTGTTCAATTTTTTACGGGAAACAAAAACTTTAAGAGTGGTATTGGAGTGGTCAACCAAGCGAATAGCTTACTTGGAAAAGCAATCCTCAAACTAGAGGAAGAATTTCGACAGCTTCTCAGCTCATACAGGTTTGCTCATTACCAATCATCTGCTTGCCTTGCATTTCTCTACTAATTGAAAATCTTTCTTCATCCATGCATCGGTTACTTATCTTTTTCCTCAAAGTTCTCTCCTCAACATTTGTGTGTTAATCTTATATTTGAACTTATATTTGCATCGGTTTTGAATTTCCTTTTATTTTGTGTCATTTTTTCTTGGGAAGATTTTTAGTATTGGACTATATACTTTATATCTCTACTAACCTGCTATTTGATTGGTGAAGTATTCTATTGCTATCAAATCAACCATTTATTTCACCCTTACCTTTGTATAGAGCTGCCAATTATAGTATGCAGAAGCTGAATTTCAACATTTATGACTTATTGAGAAGATATAATTAACTGCTAATTGATTAGTGAAAGACTGCATGAATTTTACTAGATGTAAGGAAATATCATAGTTCTGTTCATGTCTTGGTTAAACACCAGGGGAGTTTTAGAGTTAGATGTGAACTGCAGTATGTGGAAACAAATTATTCTTCTGTTTATCTTAAATGGAAACAAGAAACTAATCAATTTTTTGTTTATCTATTATATAAATTTTATTCTTTCATTGAAGATAATAATGAGATTTAATTTGTTCTAAAGGCCTTGCCACTTTGTTACATTTCTTTCTCTACTATTCATCATCTAGAACCCGTCCTTTATGCATTAAATATAATTTTTTGTGAGTCTAGTATAATTATCTAAGTCACATGATAAATTGCTTATGTTTCTAATTTCAGCAAGCCTGTCGAATCTGATCTTCTTTTTGACTGCTTGCCGAACTCTATGAGGCCATCATCAGGATCACCTCGTGAAGGTGAACCGGCTGGAAAGAAATCATCGGACCACCATAACAAAAGTGCAGAGGCAATTGTATATCAACTTCCAACGCTAATTCCTCCGAGAATTCTGCCTTTGCTCCACGAGATTGCTAAGCAAATGATTCAAGCCGGTCACCAGCAGCAGGTTGCTATTTTATACAGGTAATATTGTAGATTTATGCATGATAAACTTTTTGATTTTGATGTTGGCATGTCATTTATTAGGATACTTAGCTGAGGTGATAGCGAAGTTATGAATATGTAGTAGCCTCACAATGAGGTAATATTTTACTTTCACTTCCTCCGCATACTAGATATTGAGCTATTATTTGGTAGGTATTTTTCCAAGTACAGAATAGTAATTGCTTATATGTCAATACATTACAACCCTGGTGATAACAACTGAATTAGGAAATATGAGAACTTGAAGTCCTCTCGCCTTTTCTAAACTGAGAAATATTTTCAAATTATATGGAGTGTTACATTTCATGATATCAATGGATATTTACTACTACGTTATTTTTTGACACATCTCGAATTTATTTTTTCCGTGTCAATTATTTAATGCAGGGAAGCTAGGTCTGCAGCAGTAGAACAAACTCTGAAGAAACTGGGAGTTGAAAGACTTGGTAAGGATGAGGTACAGAAGATGCAGTGGGAAGTCTTAGAGGCAAAGATCGGAAACTGGATTCATTTTATGAGAATCGCTGTAAGAAGTTAAACACATTACTTACAATTATCCTTTCTTTCTTTCCTTTCGCTCCCATTCCACTTCTATTTTCATCTTTCACAACACTTAACATTGTGCATGGAACAGGTCAAGCTTTTGTTTGCTGGTGAAAAAAAACTATCTGATGAGATTTTTAAGAGCTATGATAATCTTAGGGATCAATGTTTTGCTGAAGTTACTGGGACTAGTGTGATAACGCTTCTCAGTTTTGGAGATGCTATCGCTAAAAGTAAGAGGTCCCCTGAAAAGCTGTTCGTCCTCTTGGACATGTATGAGATAATGCGTGAACTTCAACCTGAGGTACGGTGAAATTATATATTAGCAATTTAGCCTTATCATATAGTATATAAATATATAAATTGTATTCATATGTTTACAGGTGCATGCATGGACATAAAAAAGATATTAAATGGATAATTAAGTTGTTTAGGTACAAAAATATTAGGTAAAGGGGCACTTTGCTTTGTTAATATAAATCTGTAATCTTGATTCTTGACACACAAAGAAACACTTTTTCCTTTATGTAATTATAGTTTTGTTTTTAACAACTAAGAGCTTTTAGTATTATCAATATGCAAACTAGAAGGACTTATTTGGTCAATTGCCAAACATCAGAAAAAGTTAGTGTCCCTTTCTAGAATTTGGATTTTCAGCTTGAAGCCTCTATTTCTTTTTGCCTGCAGGTGAATCAGTCAATCTATCTTTTTTATGTCTTTGTTCCAAACTTTTTTTTTAATTTCATTTAAAAGTAAAAAGATTGTCATTATTAGAAAGCATCAATTAGGTGTATATTAAGGAAAAGAAATTTTAATTCACATTTGATAAGGTTACTATAACTTTAGACGGAAACAAATATAATTATGGACTATTATCATGGGGGAGAGAGCAAATTTTTTCTGTTTCTGTTCTTCTCAATAATTATAATGTACAGAAACTGTTGGTGAACAAATGTTGGTGATATTTGTTCAATCTTTTATTCAATATGATCTTTATTCTTATCTAGTGTTTTACCTATCCAAGTGTGTAACAATTGTTGAATTTAAGTGTCACTTTGATAGTCACAATGGAAATTATGTCTCTCAATGGCATGTTGTTATCCTTTCTAGCGATATTTAAATTTAGCTTACTATTGCTGTTGACAGATGGATGCCATATTTGAGAAAAAATTTAGTGGTGAGATGCGGGAAGCTTTTGCGGTCCTCACTAAAAAACTTGCTAGAGCTGCTCAGGAAACGTTTGCTGAATTCGAGGAAGCAGTCGAAAAAGATTGCACAAAAACTGCTGTTCTTGATGGAACAGTCCACCCTTTAACAAGCTATGTGATCAACTATGTCAAGTTTTTGTTCGAGTAAGGAGATAATATTTGGACTATGTCTTGTTTCCTTTATTTTAACTTTTTAGACCGATTGATGTAAATAATATGTCAGTTTGCTGCGTCAAACTTTTGATAACAGCACGTGACAGTATACTCTTATTTCATGTTGATACTTTCAGCTATCATTCAACTCTACAGCAACTCTTTAAAGAGTTTGGTGAAGGCAATTCTGAGCAACACTTGGCATCAATAACCACCAAGATAATGCAGGCTCTTCAGACGAATCTTGAAGGGAAATCGAAGCAATATAAGGATCCTGCTTTAACTCAACTATTTCTGATGAACAATATACACTATATTGTAAGATCTGTACGCAGGTTTGTGATGCTTGTTTGTAATAATCAATCATTCGCTTCATACTACTGGAAAACACTTATTGAATATGTTTCTGTCTGTTCTAGGTCGGAGGCGAAGGATTTATTAGGCGATGACTGGGTGCAGATACATAGAAGAGTAGTCCAGCAGCATGCTAATCAGTACAAGAGAATCGCTTGGTCTAAGGTTTTTGCTTTTATCACAATATATTTCCACACTTTCATGCAAAACTAATAGTATACCTTTAATGGTACTTGTTTTTAAACAATATTGATGTATCCTCAAAAACAAAAACAAAAAACAAAAAAATATGATGTTACTAAAAATTGAAATGTGGCAGATTCTGCAATGCCTGACGATCCAAGGGGCGAATTCGGCTGTGGATAGCAACAGCACCGCAGGGGTATCAAGGGCAATGGTGAAAGACAGGTTTAAAACGTTCAACACGCTATTTGAAGAGATCCATCAGAGGCAGTCTCAATGGACAGTTCCCGACAGCGAACTAAGGGAGTCGTTGAGGCTTGCAGTTGCTGAGGTTCTACTGCCGGCCTATAGGTCTTTCATCCGACGTTTTGGGTAATTAACCGGCAAACATTCATTCTTTTGCTTTCCTACTATGATTGATGAAAGAAAGTGACTGATGAAATCTTATTGCTTAGGCCTATGATTGAGGGTGGGAAGAATCCACAAAAGTACATCAGATATACACCTGAAGATCTTGAAAGAATGCTAGCCGAATTCTTCGAAGGAAAGACGTGGAACGAACCCAAGCGATAGATTTTTTTATTTTTTATTTTTATTTTTTTGTTTGCTGAGTATCAAATTCCACTTCCAACTTTTTTTCTGTAAAGTTTCTTTTTGTAGAAATGATAGCGTGTATCTTCTTCTCAAAAGATCGCACTATTATGTGGTATACATATTGACAAATTACGAAGATCGGTTATTCCAAATCGTTTTCCAAACCATATTGTTTATGTATTTACTAATTTGTTAGAGCTAGAGGCTTTTTTAGGACACTTAAATAGGGGGTAGTGCACATTCAGGACACCTCATTGTGGGCCTACGATTTGAGGACTATTTTTGGCCCAAACGGGCTAAATCTCACGCGATGCGCACGTGATGGCTAGTTTAGGGCCCGAGCACCACATGTCTTCCACCTAAGCCTCCACTCACCCTCCACTTCACCCTCCCCAACTCCTCTCTCTCTCTCTCTCTTTATCACTACGGGGTAAATTTCAAATCCCTAATTTCTCATTTATTCTCGCATTAACCCGAAAAAATCCCAAACCATTAAGCCAAAATCTGTGCGATGGTGAAGACTTAGCAAAAATCCGGTCGTGAAAGTGTCGAAACAAATATTGTTGTCACCCAAGATACAAGGCATATTAAGTTAATTCATAACTCTCACCCACAGTAAGTCAAAGTGACACACAGATATTTGATTACACTTAATAACTTATTAGGATTTAGATCTATTGAGTCACTGAGACCTTGGTTCTTCTCAAACGGTCAGAATAGAAGAACACGTCTCACTAAGATCCATTCAATACATAAATATATGTACTAGCATAAACAAGTAGTCCAAACAAACTACTTTCTGTTATGTGCTATAGTCTAAAACGATAACTTGTTTAGAGTTATCTCGACTGTGAATAACTATTAATATCTCATAAGAAACTGATCAAATGATCTTATGTGAATTACAACACACCATTTGATCTATAACATGAGATAAAGGGACAAAAGATATTATGCAACAAACAATCAAATAAAAAATGAGAGAAAACAACGGAAATAGAAACCGTGTATACAAGCACAAAACGTTTGCTTACAGTATACACCAAAAATTCTCTCACTTATACTAAAGCAAACTTTTAGTATACTCGTGGCTACTTCAATTATTACAACATATCTCCCACTTCTATTCAAAGTTCTGCTGGCAGGCATCGTAAACCTAGCCCTTCAACTTGATTGTCGAAGATCCTAGCTGGAAGGCTTTTCGTGAAGGTATCGGCCAGGTTATTCAACGATGTTATTTTGGCCACAGCTGCATCTCCACTCTTAACAATATCTTGTATAAGATGGTATTTTCTCTGTATGTGTTTACTTGCCTTATGGGCCCGTGGTTCCTTCGAGTTTGCCACTGCACTAGAGTTGTTACAATAAATTGTGATACACTTAGGCATACTCGGAATCACATTCAGGTTCATCAAGAAGTTCTTGAGCCAATGCCTCCTTAGTAGCTTCCGAAGAAACCACATATTCGGCCTCCATGGTGGAGTCAGCAATGTGTTTCTACTTTGCACTCCTCCATGAAATTGCTCCACCTCCCAACGTAAACATATAAACTGAGTTAGACCTGTTTTTATCCCGGTCTTCTTGGAAATCTGAGTCCATATATCCATTCGGAAGGATCTTATTTCTTAATTATCCCTAACCGTTTATGTCTCTAGCACGATCATATGATGAAATTTGGAGGGAAGTGGAGTAAATGGCCGATACTACAGGAAAATCGAAAACAAGACTAGGAGTTTTTTACAAACAAATTTTTCTTTCGATACAAGAAAGAGGTTTTAGAAAATTCCTTTTCTTGTGTTGAAGACTAGAAAGACTATTAAACATGGATTTTCTCATCTTTATAATTGTAATTAATGTCAATTTGTATTGAGAAATCATGTTTGGAGCAAGTATTGTACTTAAGGATTGTTATGTTGTGAAATATTATGCTTGTTCTTACTTTTTTTTTTATTTTGCAGAAAAATGGAGTTAATCTTTAACAAATTGAGCATCATATGATGAAAGTACCGCTCGATAGCAGTTCATAATAAATTCTTTTTTGGTTACATTTCATTACTTTTTTATAAATTCAATAATAAGTTCTTTTCTTAATATTGTTTGATTTTTCATTTCTAATTTGTACTCATTGTATATATTATGACTTCAAAATTATAAATTTACAATATTTTAATATAAAAAATGTACTAATTTATGAAATTAATGCATTTAATATAGGCCAAACTTTTTTTTATAAGAACACACATTATATTTTTTTGCTATAAACATATGATTATAAAAAATATTTATATATTTATTTATTTTATCATAAATCTCTTGGCTCAGCGAGCTAACCCGATAACCGATGAGTTAGGGTTAGGGTTAGGGTCAATAAATTATAACTCAACTGACCCGAACCGAAAGTAACCCAAAACTGATAGGATTTGCCCGAAACCATTAAACAAAGGTATACATAAATAGATGCACATCACGTCATCCAAGGCTAGAAGTTATACCTATTATAAAATAGATACATTAAATAAGAGATAGATTTAAAATGTAAAACCCAATAATAGCTAGAAGTTATACCTATTATAAAATAGCTAAGAAAGAAAAATAATAGTGGTACATGGAATAGAGGATCTCAAATATGTAAAGACATGATTGTTTTCGAGATTAACAAGGAACTCCAAGTTGGTCAAAAAAGCCTTCAAATTATGAGTAGAAGATCCATTTTCGCCCACAGCTTCTCTCGCCAACCCCTTCCACTTGTCAGCATTCTCTTTCAATTCTAGGCTCCTCACATCACCACTCATCACTTCTTCCACACACCTCCTTATCTCCCCACTCTCTACAATCCCATCTTCGTAGTTATCTCTCACTCTCACTCCTGTCTTCCACACACCTCTTTATCTCCTCACTCTCTACAATCCCATCTTCGTCCCCTGGTCCGTCCAATGTGGGAACGCAACAACGGGCACCCCACACGACAAGCTCTCGAGAGTCGAGTTCCACCCACAGTGCGAGACAAAACACCCTACGGAAGGATGTGTCAGAACCTCGAGCTGCGAGCACCACGTTACAATCCTTCCTATCTTCTTCAAATCCTCTAAGCACCCCAAATCCTCCTTCTTTTCATCCTTATCTTCTCGTATCACCCATAAAAATGGCCTGCCCGCAGCGAGCAGGCCCTTCGCAATCTTCTCCATCTGCTCATTTTTTAGCATTAATATGCTTCCGAATGACACGTAGACGACCGACGATTCGGTAGAGGTCTCCGCTAAATGATTTATCGATGAAGGCGGAAGGAATCAACGGTCCGATTCCGATCAAGTCGTAATTGTCAATGGCGTTGAGTGCATCTGCCTCCAACTCATCGAAAGTGTTGACGAGCACTTTCGGCTTCGATTCTTCCTCCAACACTTTGAATTGGTCCTTAAACGACGGAAGCACAAATTTATACGCGTCGGAGCTTGACGGAAGCAGGAATGAAGGAAGGTCGCGTTTGGATAGCAATGGAGCTCTGGGAATTTGAATTTGCCACATAGGATCGCTCGAATTATCTATAATCTCGTCCGCGAATCCATTGAAGTAGTGGTAGTATATGCTGAACACGGCGGCGGGTTGGATCCAGAGGAGGGCGCTGGGTACGTGGAGCTCACGTGCAACCACAGACGCCCACGGAAGGAGGAGGGTGTAGACGGGGCACGTGACGGGGCGGCCCTGCTCCGCCGCGGTGAGAATGGTGTCCTTGAGAGACTTGGAGCCGTGGCTTATGATCTCGCTCATGAATTGCTGGCGTCGACATCGTTGAGCTTGAATCCATCGTCGTACCCATCGGAGAAGGAGACGAAGGTGAGGTGCTTGGCTAGGGCGGCGGTGGTGGCTGCCGCCATGCGCCGCCGCGCGGAGATGCTGGTGGCGAAGGTGACCTCGATGCCCATGTTGATGAGCCTCTTGGCGAAGTGGAGGGATGGATTGATGTGGCCTTGGGCGGGAAATGTCACTAGGAGCACGTGGCGCCATTCCATTCGCCAACTAACTCTAGTACGGTGATTTTGAGTTTAGGAATATGCAAGTTTGCAAGACGGAGTTGTTTGATGTGTATAAAAAAAAGATTGAAGTGGGACTAATGCGAAGCAATGTATGTATGTGTGTGTATAAATGTATGTACTATGACAAAGTGTTGGGTGGTTTCAGGTTTGTGATTACTGGTAACTGGTAAGTTGTAATATGTAAGTACATGCATGCATGTGTTTGTGACGTTTGGTGACGCATGCAAAATACAAAACCAAATGGAAGGCGATTTCGATTTCTCCCTCCTTTCGATTGAATATAAAATTATGAGGCTATAAATGGAGATATTGATCTCTTGTGAGGTGGACCGCATCGGTTCACTATAATTTTATTTATTTATTTATTTTAATTAAATAATATTTAATTAAGTTTTTTTAGGGTAATATATAATTAAGTGTTAACTGTAAGAAATTTTCATTTTAAATAACCTTGGTTATATAAATTCTATATATTTCGAAAAATATAAAATATGAAATACTAACTATTAAATATATAAAAATAATACGACTAAACAAGAACCAGTTATAATTATTTATAATAAGAGTTATTGTAGGATTCTAGCAGTTTTAAAGATGAAAACATTAATTCTAGCAATAACATTTAAAAGTTATTAATTATTGTAATACCCTGGATGTTTAATCCGTCTTTAAAATAAAAAGTTAATTAATAATTGAGGCTTTGCACGCCTAAGTTAAGGATTTTCTATTCTAAGATTTACGGTGAAATCCGTTTCAGAAAATAAATTCCAGAAGTCGGTCTAACGACTATTGTATTAGGGTTTTCGCGTCCGATAGAATTTTCGTCCGAAAACTCAGAATTAAAAACCGTCAGAACTTACATTCACTCTTTCTTCGATACGAGTTCACCGGAGAAAGTTAGTATTTATGATTTTTCCGAGCGAATTTTAGACTGTCTAATCCCGACTTTTTCTCGGATTTTGAAAAACGAATTAAGTTTTCCGAGTACGTGATTTATTTCTAATCTAACGGACGAATTAGATTTCGTCGAATTCGTAACTATCTAAGAAAGTATTTCTTGACTTTTATATTGTCGTTTAAAACCCAGAAACGAGATATTTCCGTCTAATATTTCGCAACCAAACGTCCCTTAGCGACTCACCATCACTTTTGTTAGATTTTTATCTCACTTTATGTATCTATACATGAGTCATCACCTCTCTCTCCCTCCCTATTCCATCCGCCACCTCTATCTCTCTCTCTCTCTCATTTTTTTTCTCTTCCAATCCTCCATTCAAGCTTCATCCTTCAAGCTTTCTCAAGCTCTCAAGTCTCTCATCCACCGATTAAATCCATTTCCGAGTTCGTATTCCGCAAGGTAAGAACATCTCCTACGTAATGAACCGAACAAAATCTTGATTCCATCCATTTCATTTTTTTTCGAAACTTAAGAGATGAAGAAGCATGTTGATTCTTGTTCGATTCATGTTCTAGTATGTTTAGAATTAAGTTCTACGGATCGAATCATGAAGAAAATCTTTCCCCTTTCATTTAAGTCATTATCGATTTTTTTTTTTTTTGAGGAATTAGGGGTTTTTCCTAGTTTGATTTTCTTGTCATTTGATTGATGAATTAGTGTTCTACATGTTGTTAATTGACTATATGAATTGATTTAAATTTTTCTAAAAATAAAAGTTGAAACATAAGAGATGAAGAATGCATTATTTAGTATAGTAAATGTTGTGATATGCTTGATTGGTTAATGGAAATGAGATGTAGGATGATTAAGGATGAATATATATTTAATTGGGATTTTCTAAATATAAAATGAAAAACGTAAGAGACGGAAACACGTCGTTAAGTTGAAGCTCGATAATGTTTTTAGTATATGGTTTACATATTAGTGATGCTCGTTAGATGATGATCGTTGTTGTAAAATTTGAATGAAAACGGAGAACGTAAGATTTTCGTTAAGAGACGAACAATCGACAATAAATCGAGAATAGATAATGATTTAGGATTGTGATTCGAACCTTTGATAATCTTGATAGTTAATGATCGTGACCGTAAAGTTTCAACGAATTCTAAGAAGTTTCGATTTTGAATAAGAGACGAAGAATCGAGTTTAAAAGCCGGTAGAAAAGTCGAATAAGGAAATCCCTTTTAATAATAATGATTGTTATTGATTGACGAACGATATTGTAGTTAACGACTTTTCCATCCGAGATGCATGATTTTATGAGTTTTAGATAAGAAACGAGAAGTGGATGAACGGAAGTGAAATAGGATTTGAATATGGAATTTGTTTTGGTATAGTAATTGGTTAGTTGGAAATGACGAGAAAATGCTCAATGTTTGTTTAATCAAAGGACGTGATTATGAACCCGATTAAGGGATACTGCATACAGACTGTATTGAGATGAAAATTTCGTGAAAATAAAAGTGGAATAGCATTAATCGAACCTAGGGAATCGTGTGTCGAATTTTGTCGAGCATTAGGGTTTCGCGCGACTGTTTTGCAACATTTTAGGGAAACTGTCATAACTTTTAGCTCGCTTAACGAAATCGAGATCCGTAAATTGGAGAGTATATTAAACACCCGTACCTTTCTTTTGGTATAAGATTCATCCCCTGTATTCGTATGCTCTATTCTATATGAACTTACTGACCTGTACAGTAAGTTTCCAAAGCTTAGTTTCTTGAGTTGAATCCTTTTCAACTTCGTTCCTTGTGAACTTTTAAGTCGTTATAAGTATCGACACCCATTACCTACTGACCTAAGTGTCGAATAGAGTTCCCAGTCAGTTTGTAGACGAGAATTGAGCGAAGTCTCGTTTATTAGCTAATCAAAAGAAAGTAGTAAAGTGCAAAAGCCTAAAAGACTAAAACCGGTTTCGATTTCCTGTTTCTTTTATCGATTGCGTTCAAGTTGCTTAAGTTTGTTTATTTACGATAAAAGGAGGAAGTCAGCACCGAGGATAGGACGGAAGACCAGAGACGGAAGCTCGAATAGTAGTTCTGTAATCAGTGAGGTGGGCTTTTCTATATACAAATAAAACGAGCGATGCTCGAAAATCTTTGTTTATTGCTTTGATAATTGTGTTTCAAAGTGATAATCAGGGCATGAAAATATTTGTTTTATGTGAGTTCTTTGTGCATTCTGAATTGGTTCGCCAATTAAGTCGATCGGACTCTGAGTTAGTCAAAAAGGACTTTCCAGGGTTAGTGTACACGGTAGCGGGTGTGTGTGGTACCCTGTTGAGGGGTAGCCAAGCGCGGTGAATAGAACGTGCGCGGGAGAAGTATACTCTCCCCCGGCGTTGAAACAGAATTGGGCAAGTTGAACGTATCATCTATCAGAAAAATATTTGATCAAGCTATATTATGAAAGAGAAAGAAAATGTTTAGTAGGCTCGGGTATTTGTTGAAAAACCCCGATGCGCTATTTGTCAAGATGTCTGATTTATCTATACTTATGATATGTTTTCGGCAATGTGCCCACTAAGTGCTTTTGTACTTAGCCCTGCATATGTTTTTATAAAATGTGCAGGTTGATCGACGGGAGCGGCGGTGGTTGATGTTGAGTAGAATGGTTTTAGGAAAGAAGATCAGAGTCTAAGTTTCTACGTTTTTTCTGCTGCCAAACTCTAAACTCCTTGTGTGTTAATGTATATATTCTTTTGAGTCTAAGTTCATAAATTAACTTAGTTTCTTTTGAGAACATCTTGTCAAGTGATCCTTCGAGATCAACTCCTTTATTATATAGCAAGTCTTGTTCATAGTAGTTTATTCTGTTATAGATGTTTGTTCATTCGTTTATTCTTACTCATCCCCCTTCTTCCCCGTTTCTTTAATCTAACACCTAGTCGCACCCCGGCTTTGCCGTCCCTCGGAATTTGGGGCTGTGACAGAGTGGTATCAGAGCCAGGTTTCTGCTCTGCATACGAATTTATTTCAAGTAGTAAGATAGAGTATTTGTATATACTCTATACCCGAGTCTTCTTTCATGTAAAGTTAAGTCGTAACACTAAGTTTAAGAGTGTAGATGACAACTCAACCCCCCGCTACGTCGACTCAACAGAAAGAAAGAAAGAAAAGTAGGGAAAGAATTTCAGAAATATGATTTCTTTTAAAAGAAGTTTTGATTAAAGTATGCAAGAAATTTTGAATAAGCATGCAAGAATTTGTGATAAAGTATGCAAGTATGATTGAGAATAAGTATGCCAAGTATGATTTAATTAAAGTATAAAGATTATACTTTGTGATATTATGTGAACTATGTGAAAGCATGAATGTTATGCTATGTGAAAGTATGTGAAAGTATATGAGTTATAATTTCCTCGATTGAAATGTTTTATTGGCATGAGAATTTAGACGAATTTTAAGGCCTTCCCGATTCTTTGAGAACATAGACGTTCTAAGAAGCGTTGGTTCCAAAATTTCCAAGAAACGATCGGATCGGAAAGGGCAGAATAAAAGGAATCAAAGAGATTAAACGAATGTCACCTGCGTAAAGTGACATGAACAACTGACTCGTTGGAGTCGACTTGTTTTTGAAAATGAAAGGCGTAAGAATTTCCTTTTAAGGAAATAAAATAAAGAATAACAAGAAGAATAAGAATAAATAAGTTGAAAAGTTAAAAGAATGAAAAGAAATCGTCAAGAAATTTTCTTCGAGAAAGAAATAAAGTAAGAAAGTGGAAGAATAATAAGAAAGGATGAAAATAAAATCGTGAATTTTTTTTTATATATATATATATGATTGTTTGAGTGCAATTTTCTTGAAATTTCTAGATGATTAAGATAAGTGGTGATTAAGTGATTTAAGTATTGCAATTTTGAATAATGGAATATTCTGATTGTAATTTAAGAATTCTTTAAGATATGTTAATTACCCTACCAGTTACTGATCCGTGTTCTCTTAAAAACTTTGTAGGATGCCTGCTACCCGTGTTACGGCTTGGAAGAGTCGACCTTTGAGACAGCGTACAGTAGTTGATGAGATTCTAGACGAGTACCATGACTATGAGGTGGACCCGAATCATGACATCGGGCAGTTGGTTAGTGACTTTGCTGCACGCTTCTACGCAGCTCGTCACTTTGTTACGGAGTATCAGGTGATGGCCGACTTGACAGTACGGCTGCCCGGTGAGTGGCATGGGTGGGCTCATGCCATATCCTGGTACCACATTGCAGTGATCGGTGATGACCCCGAGCCGGTCGACGACTTTGCTGGTTTTGCCTTAGCCATACATAGGCAGTTCTTTCACAATCGGGTTATGTGGACTATCCCGGTTGAGGAGCACCTACCCTACCTTCACATTCTGACAGAGACTGAGGCCGAGTTTGAGTCAGAGCCGTTAGCCCTAGACCCTGAGTTTGCCGCACTGTTGGAGCTGCCTTCAGTGTTGTCACATGTTGAGAGATTAGTTCTAGGAGACGAGTACCTTGAGAGAGACGCAGAACTGGCTGCGATGTTAGAGTTACCATCTCCTCTTACACCACTGGAGGAGATCTGTGCTGAGTGGACTAGAGTCCGGGGACAGGATGAGGCGGGGCCGTCTAGAGCCCGTTCTGCAGAGGTGTACCCATCCAGTTCACTTCCTGAGCACCTTCTTCCCCTGAAGAAGCGTGCAGTGGTATCCTATTCAGACTACCTGATTTCAGACTCGAAGAGGACTACTTCTGACGTGCCTTCACCACCACCACTTACACTTCTGGACGGCACTACCTTGAGGGTTGACGAGGCACTTCAGCTCGTCTTTGGTTCAGATTCTGAGGAGGAGGATCTGGAGGAAGATCCGAAGGAGGACCCGATAGAGGAGGACCTTGAGGAGGACCCTGAGGAGGATCTTGAGGAGGACCCCGAGGAGTTGCAGGCCGTAGAAGGCAGTAGTGACTCGACAGCAGCTTGTTGAGCAGGGCGTCTTAGACGCGTAGTAGTAGTAGAAGTCTCCTTTTGTCTTGTAAATAGTCGGATCAGTAACTATTCTTTTTGTAGTACTCCCTACGGATACGAAGTTTTTGGGATCGTTTCCGTTCTAGTACTTCCAGTAGATACGGAGATGCAACTTGTTAGTGCACCCGGTTCATAGATAGGCAGTTAGCCTAGTTTAGACTAGTCGTAGTCTAACCTTTTGTATAAGTCCTCGTTAGAGGCAAAGCTAATATTTTTTTTGACGTGTATATATATATATATATGATGACTCGAGAGTGGGCTTAATCTTATGAGAAGTTTCTTCTAAGTGCGATTAGAAGAAAAGTATTAAATGAATATTCCGGTTGAACCGAGAAGTTAAAAGTTTAAAGAGTTAAGAATCAAAGCTTTCATCAGTTTTCTTTTCCGTGAACTTGTTAAAGTTGAGAAAATAGTTAGAAAGTAAAAGAAGGCTTAAAAGTAAGGTGCTAATAAGAGTTTTGTTCTTATAGTTTCAAAAGAAAATATGCCGCCAAGAGTAGTAAACAACCGAGGAAGACCCGGTAGGCCCAGGGGACGTGGTAGACATCCAGCACAAAATTATAGGGAGGAAGAACAAGAACACCATAATACCCCTCCACCACCATCACCATCACCACCTCCACCACCACCCCGTCGTGATATTGAGGATTTATTCCTCAAATGTAACCCACCTATATTCAACGGATCTGGTAGCCCAAGCGATGCTGAGCTTTGGGTGCGATCTATTGAGCGAATTTTCAAACTCCTCAGATGTACTGATGAGGAGCGACTACTGTATGTCGTGTTCCAGCTTTCCGGACCAACTGACTACTGGTGGGAAGCTCGGCAGAAGGTTATACCCGAGGAGCATCTGGCTCGATTTACTTGGGAAGAATTCAAAGAAGCACTGTATGATAAATATGTACCTAAGACCTATAGAGCTCAGAAGGAGGCTGAGTTCTATAACTTGAAATAAGGGAAGATGACAGTCACAGAATATGACGCCAAGTTTTGTGAGTTGTCGAGGTATGCGCCTGCTCAAGTGGATACCGAGGAAAAGATAGCGGAGAAGTTCCGTGGGGGACTGAAGCATGAGTTTGGAATTGCATTAGCCAGTCATGGAGGACTGAGCTACACTGAAGTTTTAGGGCGAGCCCTAGAGATGGAGGCCGTAGTGCCTGATGAAAGAAAAGCAATAACAACCGCACCAACTCCAACCCAGAACCAAAACCGAGGTTATTACAACAACAACAATAGCAACTACCAAGGAAAGAGAAAATGGGATGGAGGAAACAACAGTGGCTACTACCAGCACTGCAATAATCAAGGAAACCAGAAGAATGGAAATCAGCAAGGCTATCAGCAGCCTAATCAAGGAAACAATTTTGGAAAGAAGCCATGGCAGGGAAACAGTCAATCGGGACTGTACTTACAAGGAAATAGACAAGGAGGGTTAGGAAGAGGAAATAACCAGCAGAATCAACCACAGGGACAAGAAAGGAATTTCAACCATGGAAATAATAACCCAGGGAGGGTTACCTTTCCTGTTTGTCAAAAGTGTAATAGAGCGCATCTCAGCATTTGCCAAGCAAATTCTGGGAATTGCTTCAACTGCGGACAGAAGGGGCACATTAAGAGGGACTGCCCAAAACCATTGCAAGCGGCAGGACACAATCAGTATGGACAGCCCCAACATCTGAGGGCGATTCAGGCACAGCCGCAGCAGCAGATGACCCAGCAGCAGTTCCAGCAGCACGCTCAACAGCAACAGAATGCAAGGGCATGTGCGATCAAACAGGGTGCTCAGAATAAAGAAAAAGGAAACCTAGCAGGTATAGGAAAACTTCACAACATCCCTATTAAAATACTATTTGATACTGGCGCATCGCATTCTTTTATTTTTGGTTCGTGTGCGGATAACTTAGATATCAGACCTGTACGAGCTGAACACGCTATGAGAGTAGCTACACCTTTAGGAGAGATCACTACTTCCACGCATGTTTGCTCAAACCTAGAATTAGAAATTGGAACTCTTAAGGTTAAGGCGAACAATTTGACGTTATGATAATGTGGGACGTAGATATAATCTTAGGAATGGACTGGTTATCTGAGAATTATGCCACGATTCTCTGCAACGAAAGGAAAATCTCTTTCCAACCACCAGGAAGAGAACCGACAGAATTTCATAGGATTGCAATGGGCAAGAGAGTACCGATAATATCCGCCTTACAAGCCAAGAAGTTGATGAAGAAGAAAGGTTGCACCGCTTATCTTGTGTACCTAGTTGGAGAACCAGGAGCCGAGAAGACCATTCAAGACGTGAAAGTTGTTAACAAATATGAAGACGTCTTTCCAGAAATTTTACCTGGTTTACCACCCGACCGTCATATAGATTTCTCGATTGACTTAGAACCAGGATCGGCCCCCAAATCAAAAGCCCCATATAGGATGGCACCGAAAGAATTAGAAGAGCTTCAGATCCAGCTGCAAGAATTATTAGACCTTGGATTCTTTAGACAGAGTGTTTCACCGTGGGAAGCACCAGTTTTGTTTGTAAGAAAGAAGGATGGTTCTCTGAGAATGTGCATAGACTATCGAGAGTTAAATAAGATCACCCTTAAGAATAAGTATCCTTTGCCAAGGATAGAAGACCTTTTTGATCAGCTTAAGGGCGCAGGAGTCTTTTCGAAGATAGATTTAAGATCCGGGTACCATCAATTGAAAATTAAACCCGATGACGTACCTAAGACTGCTTTCCGAACCAGATATGGCCATTATGAATTCCTAGTTATGCCATTCGATTTGACTAACGCTCCTGCAGTATTCATGGATCTCATGAATCAAATTTTTCACCCATACTTAGACAAATTTGTTTTAGTATTCATTGACGACATTCTCATTTACTCCAAGAATGAGGAAGAACACAAGGAACACTTGAAAATAGTCTTAGAAACGCTTAGAGCCGAGAAGCTTTACGCCAAATTCAGTAAGTGCGAGTTTTGGCTGAAGGAAGTGATATTCCTTGGACACATCGTATCAGCAGAAGGCATCAAAGTGGATCCTGCCAAGGTAGAGCAGTGCGCGATTGGAAATCGCCGACAAATCCGAATGAAATTAGGAGTTTCTTAGGTTTAGCCGGTTATTACAGAAGATTCATCGAAGGATTTTCAACGATTGCTAAACCTATGACGCAACTACTTCGGAAGGAAAACAAGTATAAATGGACGGACGAATGCGAGAAACGTTTTCAGACACTCAAGGAGAAGTTAACCACAGCACCAGTGTTGGCTCTGCCAGAAGCGAATAAGGAATACGTGGTCTATATAGATGCGTCGAAGAACGGATTAGGTTGTATTTTGATGCAAGATGGAAAGGTGATAGCTTACGCTTCACGACAACTTAGACCTCATGAAGTTGAGTACCCAACCCACGACTTAGAACTAGCAGCCGTTGTGCATGCACTGAAGATTTGGAGACACCATCTCTATGGTGTTAGGGTTAATATTTATACTATAAAAGTTTAAAGTACTTTTTCGAGCAAAAGGAATTGAACATGAGGCAAAGACGATGGCTCGAATTAGTCAAGGATTATGATTGCGGAATCAACTATCATCTAGGAAAGGCAAATGCGGTAGCTGACGCGCTGAGTCGCAAGACTCCAACCAAGTTAGGATGTCTCTTAGTCGAGGAAGAAGCCCTTGTACGAGAATTTGAAGAAATGGACTTAGAGGTGCTGGATGCACCTGAAACGATAACAAACCAAATAGCAATACTCGAAGCTATATCAGATTTACGAGAAAGAATCATAAGTGCGCAGAGAAAGGACGAATCGACTGAGAAGCTTTGACTAAGGATAAGAACGGATAAACCGGACGGTTTTACCGAGGTACCAGATAATGCGATTTTATTTGAAGGCAGACTTTGTATCCCTGAAGACGACGAATTGAAGAACGATATCATGAGTGAGGCTCACGATACGCCACATACAGCACACCCAGGGAGTACGAAGATGTATCAGGACTTAAGAAGGAATTTTTGGTGGAACGGTTTGAAACGAGACGTTGCCTCGTTTGTGGAAAGATGTTTGGTTTGTCAACAAGTGAAAGCTCTACACCAAAGACCATATGGATTGTTGCAGCCATTAAGTATCCCAGAATGGAAATGGGAGGATATAGCTATGGATTTTGTGACAGGTTTGCCTAAATCAAGAAGAGGAAACACTACCATCTGGGTAGTTATTGATAGACTCACCAAATCAGCTCATTTTCTACCGATTAAGATTACCTACGGGTCAGAGAAGTTGGCACAGCTGTATGTCCGTAAGATTGTACGTCTGCACGGAATACCAAAGTCGATAACATCAGATAGAGATGCCAAATTCACTTCAAGGTTTTGGATTACAATGCAGAAAGAGTTAGGGACCGAACTTAACTTTAGTACAGCCTTTCACCCCCAGACGGATGGACAATCTGAGAGAACGATTCAGATACTCGTGGATATGTTAAGAACGGTAGTATTGGATCGAAGCACGAATTGGGAAGATATCTTACATTTAGTTGAATTCGCATACAATAACAGTTATCAGGCGACGATAGGAATGGTGCCTTACGAGGCTTTATATAAAAAGAAATGTAGATCGCCACTTTATTGGGATGAAGTAGGTGAAAGAAAGAACCTAGGACCCGATGCGGTCAGTGAAATGATCGAGATCATTCGTCAGATTAGGGTTAGAATGAAAGAGGCCCAGAGCCGACAAAAGTCTTACGCCGACGATCGTCGAACCAATCTTAGTTTTGAAATTGGGGATAAGGTTTTCCTCAAGATTTCACCATCTAAAGGAATCGTTAGATTCGGTGTTAAGGGTAAACTCAGACCACGGTTTATAGGACCTTATGAGATTCTCGAAAAAGTAGGACCCATTGCTTATAGATTGGCCTTACCGCCAAGTCTAGGAAGTGTCCATAACGTGTTTCACGTATCTCAGTTAAGAAAGTATGTTTTTGATCCTAAGCACGTAATTAACCAGCAAGACATCGTTCTTGAATCCGACTTGAGTTATGAAGAAAAACCACTAACGATCTTGGATCGTAAAATACAAGAGTTAAGAACCAAGTCGATACCAATAGTAAAAGTGCTATAGAATCACCACGGGCAAGAAGAAGCTACGTGGGAACTCGAAGAAAAGATGAAAGAGAAGTACCCTTACCTTTTTGAAGAAGGTATGCAAATTTCGGGACGAAATTTCTTGTTAGAGGGGTAGGATGTAATATCCCGGATGTTTAATCCGTCTTTAAAATAAAAAGTTAATTAATAATTAAGGCTTTGCACGCCTAAGTAAGGATTTTCGATTCTAAGATTTACGGTGAAATCCGTTTCAGAAAATAAATTCCAGAAGTCGGTCTAATGACTACTGTATTAGGGTTTTCGCGTCCGATAGAATTTTCGTCCGAAAACTCAGAATTAAAAACCGTCAGAACTTACATTCACTTTTTATTCGATACGAGTTCACCGGAGAAAGTTAGTTTTTATGATTTTTCCGGGCGAATTTTAGACTGTCTAATCCCGACTTTTTCTTGGATTTTGAAAAACGAATTAAGTTTTCCGAGTACGTGATTTATTTCTAATCTAACGGACGAATTAGATTTCGTCGAATTCGTAACTATCTAAGAAGTATTTCTCGACTTTTATATCGTCGTTTAAAACCCGGAAACGAGATATTTCCGTCTAATATTTCGCAACCAAACGTCCCTTAGTGACTCACCATCACTTTAGTTAGATTTTTATCTCACTTTATGTATCTATACATGAGTCATCACCTCTCTCTCCCTCCCTATTCCATCTGCCACCTCTATCTCTCTCTCTCTCATTTTTTTTTCTCTTCCAATCCTCCATTAAAGCTTCATCCTTCAAGCTTTCTCAAGCTCTCAAGTCTCTCATCCACCGATTAAATCCATTTCCGAGTTCGTATTCCGCAAGGTAAGAACATCTCCTACGTAATGAACCGAACAAAATCTTGATTCCATCCATTTCATTTTTTTCGAAACTTAAGAGATGAATAAGTATGTTGATTCTTGTTCGATTTATGTTCTAGTATGTTTAGAATTAAGTTCTACGGATCGAATCATGAAGAAAATCTTTCCCTTTCATTTAGGTCATTACCGATTTTTTTTTAGGAATTAGGGGTTTTTCCTAGTTTGATTTTCTTGTCATTTGATTGATGAATTAGTGTTCTACATGTTGTTAATTGACTATATGAATTGATTTAGATTTTTCTAAAAATAAAAGTTGAAACATAAGAGATGAAGAATGCATGATTTAGTATAGTAAATGTTGTGATATGCTTGATTGGTTAATGGAAATGAGATGTAGGATGATTAAGGATGAATATATATTTAATTGGGATTTTTCTAAAAATAAAATGAAAAACGTAAGAGACGGAAACACGTCGTTAAGTTGAAGCTCGATAATGTTTTTAGTATATGGTTTACATATTAGTGATGCTCGTTAGATGATGATCGTTGTTGTAAAATTTGAACGAAAATGGAGAACGTAAGATTTTCGTTAAGAGACGAACAATCAACGTTAAGTCGAGAATAGATAATGATTTAGGATTGTGATTCGAACCTTTGATAATCTTGATAGTTAATGATCGTGACCGTAAAGTTTCAACGAATTTTAAGAAGTTTCGATTTTGAATAAGAGACGAAGAATCTAGTTTAAAAGCCGGTAGAAAAGTCGAATAAGGAAATCCCTTTTAATAATAATGATTGTTATTGATTGACGAATGATATTGTAGTTAACGACTTTTCCATCCGAGATGCATGATGTTATGAGTTTTAGATAAGAAACGAGAAGTGGATGAACGAAAGTGAAATAGGATTTGAATATGGAATTTGTTTTGGTATAGTAATTGGTTAGTTGGAAATGACGAGGAAATGCTCGTTGTTTGTTTAATCAAAGGACGTGATTATGAACCTGATTAAGGGATACTGCATACAGACTGTATTGAGATGAAAATTTTGTGAAAAGAAAAGTGGAATAGCATTAATCGAACCTAGGGAATCGTGCGTCGAATTTTGTCGAGCATTAGGGTTTCGCGCGACTGTTTTGCGACATTTTAGGGAAACTGTCATAACTTTTAGCTCGCTTAACGAAATCGAGATCCGTAAATTGGACAGTAAATTAGACACCCGTACCTTTCTTTTGGTATAAGATTCATCCTCTGTATTCGTATGCTCTGTTATTTATGAACTTACTGACCTGTGCAGTAAGTTTCCAAAGCTTAGTTTCTTAAGTTGAATCCTTTTCAACTTCGTTCCTTGTGAACTTTTAAGTCGTTATAAGTATCGACACCCATTACCTACTGACCTAAGTGTCGAACAGAGTTCCGAGTCAGTTTGTAGACGAGAATTGAGCGAAGTCTCATTTATTAGCTAATCAAAAGAAAGTAGTAAAGTGCAAAAGCCTAAAAGACTAAAACCGGTTTCGATTTCCTGTTTCTTTTATCGATTGCATTCAAGTTGCTTAAATTTGTTTATTTACGATAAAAGGAGGAAGTCAGCACCGAGGATAGGAAGGAAGACCAGAGACGGAAGCTCGAATAGTAGTTCTGTAATCAGTGAGGTGGGCTTTTCTATATACAAATAAAACGAGCGATGCTCGAAAATCTTTGTTTATTGCTTTGATAATTGTGTTTCAAAGTGATAATCAGGGCATGAAAATATTTGTTTTATGTGAGTTCTTTGTGCCATTCTGAATTGGTTCGCCAATTAAGTCGATCGGACTCTGAGTTAGTCAAAAGGGACTTTCCAGGATTAGTGTACACGGTAGCGGGTGTGTGTGGTACCCTGTTGAGGGGTAGCCAGCCGCAGTGAATAGAACGTGCGCGGGAGAAGTATACTCTCCCCCGGCGTTGAAACAGAATTGGGCAAGTTGAACGTATCATCTATCAGAAAAATGCTTGATCAAGCTATATTATGAAAGAGAAAGAAAATGTTTAGTAGGCTCGGGTATTTGTTGAAAAACCCTGATGCGCTATTTGTCAAGATGCCTGATTTATCTATACTTATGATATGTTTTCGGCAATGTGTCCACTAAGTGTTTTTGTACTTAGCCCTGCATATGTTTTTATAAAATGTGCAGGTTGATCGACGGGAGCGGCGGTGGTTGATGTTGAGTAGAATGCTTTTAGGAAAGAAGATCAGAGTCTAAGTTTCTACATTTTTTCCGCTGCCAAACTCTAAACTCCTTGTGTGTTAATGTATATATTCTTTTGAGTCTAAGTTCATACATTAACTTAGTTTCTTTTGAGAACATCTTGTCAAGTGATCCTTCGAGATCAACTCCTTTATTATATAGCAAGTCTTGTTCATAGTAGTTTATTTTGTTATAAATGTCTGTTCATTCGTTTATTCTTATTCATCCCCCTTCTTCCCCGCTTCTTTAATCCAACCCCTAGTCGCACCCCGGCTTTGCCGTCCCTCGGGATTTGGGGTTGTGACAATTATAACAATTAATGACTTTTTACCCTTATTCGAATTCTCATTATTTTTCATGTGAATCCCCATTTTTTTATGTGAATTCTCATTATTTTTCATGTGAATTCCCATTTTTTATGTGAATTCGAATTAGTTACGAAATCAAATAAATTGTAATGTGATTTCACATTATTTTTCAAGTGAATCCCTTTTTTTTAAGTGAATTCCCATTTTTCTACATGTGAAACCATTATAATGTGATTTCACATTATTTTTCATGTGAAACCACACAAATTATAATGTGAATTCATATGTTTATTCATGTGAATTCCCACAGATATATTTGGGATCACAACTTTCAGTTTAAAAACAAAAATTGAAATAGAAGAAGGAAAAATGGGTAAATAAGTCTATTAGTGCTATTATTTGATAGTTTTAAGAAGTATTGCTACAATTAATATTTTAAGTCTTAGAATTGCTATTTCTGCATTTTACCCAACTGATTTAGTATAAATTGAGTGGTTTAAAGAGGCAACCACCCATATTCTTCACCAAGAACGATAAAATGGGTTAGGATGATATAAGATGAGTGTGGTAACATTAGTACGATTTTCGCTTATTTGTTTATTATTTAGAGGTGTATTTTTGGGGCCAAGGATCATGTATGAGTTAATTGATTAATATAGTTCTATTTTTCATCATATATAATGCGATTATTTAGTAATACTGAGTCCAACAATCACACTATTCCGTTGTATGTCATATAATTTTATGGCCTTCATACATATTTAGAATTTGATAATTAGATATTTATAATGTATAGTATAATTATTTATATTATTTCATTTGGTAAAATTATTGTCGTGCGTCGCACTATGCACTAGGGGCAAAACTAGTTCTTAAATTTAATTTTAGCTTCTTTTTTTTTTAAAAGAATTTTTAGCAATTTTATTCACGAACCTTCTTTAAGTTTTTGATTAGTGCACAACCGCATCTAAACCAATCAGGTTAACCACCCACATCCACATGGCCTTCAATTAGTGCATACGTTCAATTTGTGCAAAATTATTTTATATACGTTGCAAATATTATAATTCTATGAATAACAAACATGCATATTAATTTGGGAAAATCGCTTATTCTAACCGATAGATTTTGTTGTCGTCAATTTTAATATCCCCCCCCCCCCAAAAAAGAAAAACTACTTATATCCAATAAGTAAATTGTTTTATCTGAATCCAAATTTTGACATTGATAGATAGACATGAAATTGGAAGCAACGCGTGACATAACCAAAGTCTTCAATACAAGTAAATCCACATTTTTTTACAACTGTTTCAACCCCCTTTCTGAAAACATGAAGAACTTTGTGTTTGAAATCATTTTTAAGTCGCACTTATAACTTAATGTTCTTCTTATCTCCTTATCCTTAATAAAACAAAAAAAAATCTTTTTAACCAAACATATATGTTAGTAATATATAATGAATACATTTCAAAATTGAAATGAACATAAGAATTTCCTGCCATGAAAAGATGATCAACTTTAATAAGCGCACATAGAGATATAAAGACGAAAGAAAACAAAATGAAGTTGTAATCATTTAATAAAAGCAAAAAGAAAACGAAAACATAATACGAGGCTCTTTTTATTTGGGCCGGAGCCACCTTTCCCAAGAATATTTATATATGTAGCTATAAATTAGGTCTTAATGCGAGCATTGTTTTGGCCCATGAGAGTGAATATATAGTTTTTTTTTATTACAACGAAGTATATATATATATATATATAAAGAGTCGATATGCTACTCGTCTATCGTGAGCATCGTTCTTGGGCATCATTCTTCTCCCTCTCTACTTTGAAGTCGGTCAACATTTGAATTCATACATATTTTTGTCTCTCGCCCACTCTGCTTTGCAGCTAGCAAAACTTTGATTATTTGGGTATTAACATTGATATTGCAATATCTTAAAATTTATGAGTGATGGATTGCCTTGTGTATATAACGAGGCATGAGGTCATTTGTCTACACTACACCATTCCATTCTATTCCATTCATCATCATGGCAACACTCCGGGAGAGATTGGTGGCTCACTTCAAGCTAGTGGATGCCAAACTTCAAAATCATATTGTTTCTTAATCAAAGTAATAGCAGGAATCCTTCTCCATAAGGAAGGTCTATGTAGCTATGAGAGGAACACCAGAGAAAGTGAAATGATATCCCATGATAAGTAAAAGTGTAGCTGCTCCAAAATGTCTATTCATTGTATGGTTAGCTTTGATGAAAAGACTGGCAACTTGTGATAGGTTGGTGCGATTTGGAGTCCAGTGTGATCAAGTGTGTTGTCTTTGTACCCAAGACCAGGAAACTTAGAACCATCTGTTTTTTACGTGCCCTTATTCGGCCCAAGTTTGGAGAGAGTTGGCAAGTTGGTGTGGAGCTCGACAGCAAGTATTAAAGTGGGATGATGAGGTGAGTTATTTGGAGAGACAAGGGAGCTCAAACACTGGAAAGCAACTCATGCACAGGTTGCTCGTGGCTACCGCTGTTTACCAAATCTGGCGAGAACGAAATGAAAGAAGATTTGCTGGCAAGGCAAGCGAAGTGAGCAGGGTTATTCGGCAATGTCAAACAATGATGGTAGTTAGAGGTAGTAAAAATGTTAAGGTTTAGAAGATGTTTCTGAACTAGATTGCGTAGATTGAATTGTTGTAAGGTGGTGGTTTGGATTGTTATTGGTAAATAAAAAAAAATCTATTTCCCAAAAAAAGAAAATTACTATTCGGGAGCCAAATTCTCATTCATATCAAGAGTACAATGTAATGGTATTGAACTACAAGTTTTAAATCTATTACTGAATTGTATCAAATTTTAATATATCTATATTATTTCTACGGATATTAGTAATTATAAATACAAATTTAATTTATTTTGATATAAAATAAGCATTATTTTGCAATATTTTTAGGTCTATATTTTATGCTCTTACTAGTATAACTTATAATCACATTTTTCAATAGGGTTGGACATTCGGTTTGGTGTGTGATGGTCTCGATACGAGTTCTGGTGTATGGGGGGGGGGGGGGGAATACACCAGTTTAAAATTTTAAAAACAACCCCCGAAAATTATCACAACTGAGTAATACGACTCAGCTGTAATCACAACTGTGTAAGGGTACTCAGCTGGAAGTGTAGTGTTGTGCGGAATGTGGTGGATAAAGATAACAACTCGTAAAATATAACTCACGCTCAGATATACAAGGTCGGTCAATAACCAAATCAGTTGAGAATGAAAAGATGCAGTTTTAATGCTGGTTAGATGGTCAGTTGGATATGCAATAAATAACTGAACGGAAAACACAAACACACAAAGATTTACGTGGTTCGGAGAGAACTCCTACGTCCACGGGGAGTTGTGAGTCCACACAACTCAGTCCAAATTCTTTAGGACTGGAACCACAAAGCTTACGCGGGCTTTGCAACCGTTAAGATAAGTTTACGGGTACTTATCAACCTTACAGATAAGTTTACGGGTACTTATCAACCTATCTACTCAATTACGGGAAGAGTAGGGTCCTAACAATCCTTTTGAGAGGATATGTGAAAGGATGGGTTTCCAACTAATAGCTCGAACTAAGGAGTGAGCTAGAATCTAAGCTTAAACAAATGAAGACTCAAACTAAGATTTGAAAACACCAAGACAGATTCTAACACTCTATGAACTCTCAACTAGTGATGTTCTTAGAGATTGATTTCAGTTTAGCTTGTTTGCAATATGAACTCTCAACTGGTGATGTTCGCTCGTTTATCTGCTCTCGCACTTGTCTGTCTTCTCCCGTTAGTCTTGGTGACTCTATTTATAGGCGGAGAGAATCAACTAGCCATTGGAAGAGCCGTTGATCTCTGTTCTTGTGAAAGCGATAGCTTGTCTCTCATCTCTGCAGATTTTCCTGATTTGGCAACTGTGAACTTCTGCTTTCCATCTGAGACAGCCTTGTGTTGGGTCAAATGAGGTAATGACAGAACGTCAAACCTTCACGTCACTTCCTTTTTGAAATTCAAATCTTCAACCTTTGACTTTCAACCTTGTTTAGTCGGTTGAGAAGTTTTGGTCTTCATCCGAGTGGTCTTCAGCTGATGTTCCATCTGATTGCTATCTTCATCTGACCTTCTGTCTAAATTGGAACAGTTGAACTCTCAGCTGCCTTGAACTTCATGTTGTCGATCTTATCAGTTCGAGTCCTGCAACTGATGTTCCATCTGAACAGTTGGCTTGAATGCTCAGTTGCCTTTCTCACATCTGATGTTCTGTATCCGATCAGTTGGCTTGAACGCTCAGATGTCTTTCTTACATCTTCCTCCTTGAACGCTCAGTTGTCTTTCTTACATCTTCCCCCTTGAACGCTCAGTTGTCTTTCTTACATCTGATGTTCTTATCCGAGTAAAGCCTTGTTGTCGTCTTCAGCTGGAGTCCTGTAAAGATAAATTCTCAACAATGCTCAAACAGCGAGCCTAACTGTTAACATTAGGATCTGGCAACATCTACTCGGTTGGGGTCAGTTGGTTTTGGAATCAATCAAAACTTTACTTAAATTTCCCAACAATTTTCCCCTTTTTGATGATGCCAAAACCCTACTGATCTAAAACCTACTGACTTAACTAAAATCTCAGCTGAAATTCTAGACAGTCTATAAGATTAAAACATCAAAGGGTTAGCACAGTTATAACATGGTATTGAAATAACTTTGCGATTCAGAGCTTGGACAACTAGAGATTGTACGTCAAGATGAATCGGATAACTGATGAAAAGTTTTCATTACAACTGATGGTTACAACAAAATGCACAAAAATCAAAAAAACATCACTTGCTCAAAAACTTTAACTGGGCTAATACTTCAGCCCATACTTCCCAAAAATTCTGACAAAAATATCTCTTTTTGCATCTGACTCTTTAGAGATATCAACTCCGTGTTCTTGGCATACTCTTCTTGCCTCAGCTGCAATTTTTGTCCGGTTGGGATTTCTTGAGTCTGGGAGGAATGGAGGAAGATATGTGACTTTCTGAGGGACGGGGACGGTGTTCATATCCAGTTTCGCATCAATCATTGCTCGCCTGAACTGGCTGAACATGTTTGGATCCCCAGAGTGTAGCTCGGTTAGGGCTTCCTTGAACGCTCTCCTTCCATCCTCAGTTGAGTACACCTTCCTATAATAAAAATCATTCACAAATTCCGGCTTGAATGATTCCCAATCTTCATTCCATTCGGCTGGCATCCATTTGTCAACATGCCTGAAGCGACTTTGAAGCTTGATCTTCCCTGGAAGTCGCTGTTGCTTCATCCTTGCCTCAGCCTTCACTTGGTGTTTCTCAATTCTTCATCGGCTGCGGGAGGCGATGTTCCTGTCCAAGTTCTTGGTAACCTTGGCAAGCTCTTCTTCAAATTTGTTGATTCTTTTAGCTTGGCTTGCAGCAAATTTCTTCACCCATTCCAAGTTCATGTAGTCATTTTCCGGAACATCCATAGCCTTGGCAGCAGCAATACACTCTTCGGTTGTGATACCGTCGAGTTCAGCATCAAGCTCGGCTGCAATCTCGGCTATGGAGTTGTAGGAAACTCCATACTCCCTTGCCTGCTCCATGTCTTTCGCTATTTCAGCTCCGCCGACATCGGTTGGCTTCGGAGCGGACTTCTTCTTTGGAGTCTTCTTCGGCTGGGTCTTCAGCTGAGATTCAGATTCTTCGGCTGGTATCTCTTCTTCAGCTCGGGTCTCATCTTCCCCAACCTTATCTTCCCCCTGCATCTCATCTTTCCCCTTTTTGGCATCAGCAACAAGGCTTGCGACTGAGCCATCAAGAGAGGTGAGTTGCTCTTCGGCTTGCTGAATCCGGTTGAAGAGTTCATCAACTGCGCACTCTACTTCAACCTTCTTCGCCAGTTCAGTGTCAAGGCGCTCTTGCACGGCTTTCTTCAGTCCAGTGAAGGTTTCATTGACCTCGGTTTGGAAAGCAACGAACTCAGCCCATCTGGATTCGAACCGAGAATCCCATTCTTCATCCTGTGTCTGTTGAGATTTCGCCAGGTTGGAGTCTGAAATGGATTTGAAGACGTTCAGTTCGGATTTGATTCCTAGAACGGTTGACTTCAGATCAGTGATGTCTTGGCTGGTGGATTTTGAGAAGTCATCCAGCTTCATCTTCAGAGCATCATTATCTTCCTGTAGTTTCTTGTGTTTCTCCTCCTGAGCTTCCATCATCCTCAGCTATTCTGCTTGGTTCAGCTGGATGTTGGTAAGCATCTCCTTTCTTAGCTGATTAACCCTCTCAGCGATCAGCTCACATATTTCTTCAGTGGAGGGGGCTGGCTGATCAACTGGAGTGGGTTGTTCAATTGGTGCCGGCTGTTCAACAGTAACCATGGCTTGGCGGTTAGCCAAGTACTATTGAAGCTCTTCTTCTTCTTCCTTTGCTGCGGCGGCCGCTGCGTCCAGGTCATCAATGAACTCAGCCGACTTGATTAACATGTTATCAAGGAAGGCAACACAGTCTTGTTCGGCTGACTCCCTGGTGTCTCTTCCTTCAGCCTTGCTGATGTCCAGACGACGCGTCAGCAGTGCAACCTTGTTGTTGTAGGCAACCTCAAGGTTGGTGTAGTTGAAGTAATCCCTTATTCGCGATTCATCTGCCTTCAGCTGGTTCCAGCTATGTATCCTTATAGTATCTTCCTTCACATACCAGTGACTGAAGATGATATTGAACTGATACAGCAGCTCGGTCCCGAGAGTGGCAAAAATAGGCATGTCACGCGCCTCTGGGAACATCCCGATCAGCTTCTGGAAGCAATAGGCCAGCTTGCCTTCATGTTCCAGCGCGACAGCTCGACGGTCGGCTTCTTCGTCGATTGGGGAGGGAGATAGATTTTAGTAAGGAATTGGTTCAAGAGTTTCCTCAACATGAGCCAAAGAAGTGGTCTCAATATTGGCATCGAGCGAGAAGCTCGGAATTTCTGACAGTGTGGGGATGTTGGTATCAATAGGTTCCTCAACATTGGCCGAAGAAGCGGTTACAATGTTGGCATCGAGCAGGGAGCTCGGAATTTCTGGCTGTGTGTCTATTGGGATAACTTATTCGGGCTGTACGGCATCAGCTCCTGCCGTGGGGGAGGTTGGAATATCTTCGATTTCCTCAGATGAAGAAGATGCATCCGAGGAGATAGTCGGCTCATCAGCTGGTTCAGTTTCCATCCCTTCCATCACATCTCTGTGAGGAACAACCTCGAAGGCAGCCTCGTCAACTGAGTGACTCGACTCAGATAGCTTCTCAGCTGGTGTTTCCTCAGCTGGTGTCTCCTCAGCTGGTGCGACCTTAGTTGGAGTCTCCTCAGCTGGTATCTCCTCAGCTGGTACCTCCTCAGCTGGTTTGGCAACTAACTTCTTGAGGCGAAGCCTCAACTTCTTCTTAGCTGGTTCTTCCTCTTTCTCCTTCTCCGACTCAGCTCTGTGTCGGCGTGCAATTGTACATTTGGAAGTGCGGCCGGCAGTTGGAGGCAGCTCCGCAGCTGTATCTTTTTCTTCAGCTGTTTTCACAGCTTCCCTCTTGTCTTTAGGAGTATAAACACTCCTGATCACATCCTGAGCCTTCTTGGCAGTTGGGAAGAGCATCTGTCTCTTGACAGGGGTCTCCTCACAGTCTTCCCAGACCATGTTCTGATCCTTCGTGGCGAGAAGGATCAGAGCAGAGATTTTGGCTCCGAAGTTGAGAGTTCCCTTGACAGTCAACAACTTCTCTCCAAAGTCGGTTGTGGTTTCGGAGATCTTCTGCCTCTCCAGTGTCAACTGGTGTTCGAAATAACTAAACCAGTTGATGTCGTGTTTGTGCTTGTGCTCCAAAACAATCAGCTGCTTGAGCTTCGGTCGGCTGATGTCTCCAAAAGCACCACTGTATCCGAAGACAACCTTGGATACAACATCGAACAAAAGTCGTTGCTCTGGCTTCAACTTCGTTCGCTGCATATTACTCCTCAATTTTTCTGGGGTGATGAGAGCACTTTCCAGAAATTGATCGGCTTCCGCATCGGTGATGTTCTCAACTGTGTCTGTGGCGGTCAGGTTTGGTGGGATGATGGAGCGTAGCAAATCAGAAACTTGAATGGAGACGGTGACATGGCGAATCGTTCTGGCAGGAACGTCGCGTTGTCGACAAGATATTTCTGTGACGAGGCCATCTCGGCTGTCGATGGGAGATTGCAGGTTTAGGTAGAATTCCCAGACCTGTCGCCTGAGAAGGTGGGAGGGGAAGAGTGTCACCCAGTCCAGAAGGCCGTTCTTCCTGAGAATATCGGCGAGGGAAGACAACACCGGCGAGTCCAATGCTTCGTCTGAAAGTATCTGCTCAAAATGGATCTTGGACAGCATCATCTAAAAAGATTCTTCGAATGATGAAGGGACTAGAGAAGGTCCTGAAGAAGCCATCTTCCTTTCTTGTGAAGCTTTAGGAGTCATTTAGTAATGCAGTGAGGATTATATATAGAGAGAAAAACTTGCAGAAAATGGTGAGACAAATCGGAGACGAAAATGAACAGTTACTGCAGATAAACACAAATGTAGAAGGTAAGATATCACTTTCTGATTTTCCACCTTTTATAGGTTATTGGGTCGTTTGAAATCGACGGCTAGGGTTGAATAGCGCGAATCCATCAACGGCTGAGATCTCGCGACTGTTGACTAGCTTTGACTTGACGTTGAATTTCGAGTTCCAATACCCGCGCGTGAGAAGGTGAACTGTCTAATGTCAGCCCAGTCGCACTATAAAGTAGGCTATTGATGTTTAGCCGTACTTTACATTAAATGCGCTATAATGGCTATTTTAGTCTAACTCACATGCTCAGGAATGTTTGAATTTATTTCAAACATTCTCATTTAAGACACAAACACCTTCAGCCATAAATGATACCTGCCAGCTGATGTCGGAATCAGCTGTGTACGTGCCAGCTGATGTCGGAATCAGCTGTGTTCACCAACCAGCTGATGTCGGAATCAGCTGTGTTCCAATGTTACGGCATCCCATCAGCTGACTCGAGTTCGTCTGTTCAGCTGACGTCTGATGTCTTCGGTTGGCGATCCGCATCTGAGATTCCCCCTTCATCTGAGCTTCCCCCTCAGATGGATATCTATCTCTTCACCTCGGCTGACTCCTCATCTGATGGATCCAACAATCCAAAGAGATCGCATAACATCTTGAACCGAGCTTCGGCTAGAGGTTTGGTGAAGATATCGGCTCTTTGAATCTCAATTGGAATCTTCTCCATAGATATATCCTTCTTCTCAATATGATCTCGGATAAAATGATGTCGGATGTTGATGTGCTTCGTCCGAGAGTGATGAACAGGATTTAAAGAGATAGCAATGGCACTTGAGCTATCACAATGAATGGAAACCTGTCCAGTTGCGACTTCATAATCTCTCAGCTGTTTCTTGAGCCACAACACTTGCATGCAACAACTACCGGCAGCCATATACTCTGACTCGGTTGTAGAAGTGGCAACACATGCTTGTTTCTTGGAAAACCATGAAACTAGCTTGTTTTCCATGAACTGACAGTGTCCAGATGTGGACTTCTTGTCCAACCGATCTCCGGCTAGATCCGCATCTGAGTATCCAGACAGTTGGATATTATCGTCGGTTGGATACCACAATCCAACATTAACAGTACCCTTCAAATACTTAATGATGTTCTTTGCTGCCAACATGTGTGCTTCCCTCGGCTGAACTTGGAACCGAGCACACACTCCAACCGTGTAAGATATGTCTGGCCGACTGGCGGTTAGATATAGCAAAGAACCGATAATCCCTCTATACTTACTGGCATCCACGAGTTTTCCCTCAGATCCAGGTTCAATCTTCCAGTTAGTATTCATCGGGATCCGTGTAGTTTTACTTGACTGCAAATTGAACTTTGCAATGAGCTCCTTTGTATATTTGGACTGATTAATAAAAATCTCTTTTGGTGACTGCTTCACCTGTAGCCCAAGAAAATAGTTCATCTCGCCCATCATTGACATCTCGAATTTCTCCTTCATGAGAGTTGAGAATTTCTCGCACAGCTCCTCTGACTTGGAACCGAATATGATGTCGTCAACATAGATTTGCACTACAAGTATGTCTTCTCCAACTTTTATGGTGAACAGTGTTTTGTCAACTGACCCTCGTTTGAACCCCGAGTTCAGAAGAAAACCATATAGAGTGTCATACCAAACCCTGGGTGCTTGCTTCAATCTATAGATCGCTTTCTTCAACTTATACACTCTTCCAACTCCAGTCTCAAAACTGGGAGGCTGTTCAACATAAACATCTTCCCTAATATCACCGTTGAGGAAGGCACACTTCACATCCATCTGAAAGACCTTGAATTTGTGAAATGCGGCATAGGCTAGAAAAATTCGGATGGCTTCCAACCTTGCAACAGGCGCGAAGGAATCCTCGAAATCAATTCCTTCTTGTTGGCAATATCCCTGAGCCACCAACCTTGCCTTATTCCTCACGATGAATCCAATGGCGTCTCTCTTGTTCTTGAAAATCCACTTTAATCCAATGACTTTGACACCATTTGGTCTTTCTACCAACTCCCATACACAGTTGCGTAGAAATTCATTCAGCTCTTCTTGCATAGCTGTTGTCCAGTGAACACAGTTGAGAGCTTGCACAACATTCTTCGGTTCTAGCACATCAGCTACGAAACATGAAATCATGGCAACATCTCCTGCATGTTCAAACTCCTCAAGAACTGCCAACTCCTCAGCATATTGGGCGTAAGTGTTGGAATCTTTCTCAGCTGAGTCTGGATTTGCAACTCTGCTTCTAGTACTCACACATTTGGCTGGATCTCCAATGATGTTGTCCTTGGAATGATCTTCATACAATCTCTTGTTGCGTCTTCCTTCTTCTTCCAACTGTGGCTGTTCCGTGATTTCAACTGATGGGATTACTTGAGCTGTGGGAGATGCTGGGATCTTCTGAACTCGTGATTTATCAGCTGTAGAGTCTGGATCCTCAACATGGATATTATCTCGAACCGTGCTCGGTTGGGCTTCGGATGCTGATGCAGTTGGAGTGACATCAGCTGGGGTTCCCCCTTGAGATGAGCTGGGATCCTCACATTCATCTTCAGATGAACAAGGATCATCATCCTCGGTTGCCCATACCAATGGTTCAGCTAGATTCTTTTGCCTTAGAATCTGCGATCTGGTGAGAGCTGGTGGAACATGTGGATCAGCTTGTTGTCCTTTAGCCTGTTCCCTGCACTCAAAAGTAGATTCATCAAAACTAACATGAGGTGTTATCTCCACAACATGAGAGCTGTTGTTGAAAACTCTATAAGCCTTGATCCGAGCGGCATATCCAAGAAATATGCCCTTCGAAGCCTTGGCGTCAAAAGTTTTCAACTGAGTCTTCCCATTGTTGTGAATATAACACTTAGAACCAAAAACGCGAAAATATGAAATATCAGGCTTCCTGCGTCTCCATAGCTCATATGGAGTCTTTCCCAACCGCTTGGTCAGAAGAGACCGGTTCTGGATATAGCAAGCTGTATTGAGTGCCTCAGCCCAAAATCTCTTTGGCAGAGTTGAGCTTGTCAACATGGATGTAGCAGCATCCTTCAGCGTTCGGTTCCTTCACTCAGCTACTCCATTCTGTTGTGGAGTACGCGCAGCCGATGTTTGATGAGTAATTCCATGCTTTTCGCAGTACTCGATGATGGTTTTATTTAGAAACTCGGTTCCACGGTCTGATCGGATGGAAATGATTTTCACTCTTGTTGGTTCGATATCCGATCCATCAGCTTGGGTAGCTCATCTCGGGTTTCACTTTTGTGACGCATGAAAATGGTCCACGTGTACCTAGAGAAATCATCAGTAACAACAAGTGTATACTCGTTACCATTCATGCTCTTGGGTGTAACAGGCCCGAAGAGATCTAGCGAGCTTTCCCAACTGACATGCACTACAGATATGTGTTGTTGAAAACATTCGGTTAGGAATGCCCTTTGCATGTTCCTGTCTCGCAAGTCGGTTCATTGTCTTGAAATTCAGATGGTTGAGCCTTTTGTGCCACAGCCAGCTCACATCTGAACTGCTCTTCGATAACAGACAGGTTTCAGGAGGACTACTGTTCTAATCTGCATAGTAGACATTCCCGGTTGGGGATCTATTTCCCAACAATATGACTTGCTTTGTTTCAACATTTTTAACCCTGCAGCCCTGTGCATCAAACTTGACAGAGAAACCATTATCACAGAATTGGCTGATGGAGAGCAGGTTATGCTTCAATCCATCAACATATGAAACATTGGAAATAGACACGTGATTGGTTTCAAGGGTACCGTAGCCTTTGGTGTGACCTTTTGAGTTGTCACCAAAGGTAACTGATGGTCCTTCCTTCTCCACGAAACTTCCAAGCAAATCCCTCAGATTTATCATGTGTTTCGAGCATCCACTATCCATCACCCACATGGTATGTGATGTTTTATTCTTCCTCAGTTGTTCCTCCTGCTCCTGCACAGAGAAACTCGCTTAGGTCCCCAATTTTAGTTGGGTCCTGGAGGGTTAGAACCAGTTCCCCCTTGAACTGTGAGTTGCTTTTCCCTGTACATTTGGATAGATTTATCATTCCAAATTACTTTTCCTTCTCCATCAACTATAACAACACCTCGGTCATCCTTAGGCTTGTTGTTGTTGTTGACTTTCTGATTCTTGGGAGGAGATGGATTTCTCCCATTGTGGGCTTTTGGAGGAGAGGCTTTCCCCCTGTTTTGATGGTGTTTCTTATCCTGTTGGTTTTGTCGATGTGGTTGGACGCCATTTTGGAATCTGTGTGGCTGAGTCTGATTCTATTTTCCTGACTGTCGACTCCAGCTGTTCATGCCCAGCTGTTGATTCATGTTGTGGCATGAATATTCCCAGCTGTTGGAACTATTCCACATTTGTTGACTCTGATTGAACCTCTGGTTGTTCTGATGATGGAACCGATGTTGATTCTGATGGTTGAATCCCTGTTGGTTCGGTTGATTCCATCCCTTCTGAGGTCGGTTCAGAGGTCGGTTCTGAGGTCGGTTCTGAGTGTATCTCCGACGTCTCTGATTCCTCTTCTGAGTCTTGGAACATTCCCCCTCGGTTGTAGTCCCAACTGATGGATTCTTCAGTTCTCCAATCACAGCTCCTTTTCCTTTCTCAGTTGCAGTTTCCTTGGCAGGTTGTGTTGTAGGCTCTTGCTGTGACATGGAAGTTGGATTATGTTGGGGAGTTGCAGACTCAACCGGATTTGGCTTGTCAACCGTGACATCCACAGCCTTGACAAAGGTTGCGGGTGGAATTCCAGAGTCCTTGTCCATGTCGTAACCGAGTCCAGACACGTCATCCATTTATCTTTGGTAACTGATGAGATTCTCGATGATTTTGGATGATTGATATAGCTTTATTAGGTTGTCCTTCTCAGTTTGCAAATCCTTGAGGAGAACAGCTATATGCTCGGTCTGTGCGACTGACTTCTTCATCAGCTGATCGATATGTGCCTCTTGCTTGTTCAACTAATCATGATGCTCCTTGATCTGCTCCTTCAACTCCTCATTGGTTGGAGACTTAGTTTGGTTGGCCGCATTCAGTTGACCTTTGAGATTATCAATCTCTTCAGTTTGACTCTTAATCAGATCGTCCTTCTCGGTTAAGGGTTCTTCAAGTCTGACAAACTGTTCTTGAAGATTCTTAAACTCAACTTATTGCTGATGCAGTTCCTCACTGAGTTCTAGGAAATCACCCCAAGAGGGTTCCAACTCTTCCTCTACTGTTTCCTGCATGTTAGTAGCAATAGAAGATTTAAATTAACTGAACTAGAATGTACCTCAGCATCATCCTGGTTAGTTCTAAATGCCATGAGACATTGATCTTGTCCGATAGTGTTGTTGGTGGAAGTCAGCTCGTCCTCATCTTCGGTGTCGGTGAAGATGTCCATGTCGTCAGCTGCTTCTTCTGTAACCATGGCCTTGTTCTTTGCATTTTGCTTGGCCCTCAACGCTTCTCTATCTTTCTTCGAAAGATTTGGACAGTCAGCTTTAAAGTGTCCCTATTTGCCGCATTCAAAGCAACTGTTGGTCACAGGCTTTGAGTTATCTCGAGTTCGGTTAGATTTATAGAACCGCTTATATTTTCCGAACCGAATATCCATGTCAGCTAGCTTCTTTGACAGGGTGGCTATACTCTGTTGCAGCTCTTCTCTGCTTGGCTCCTTCGAAGCTGTGTCCGCAGATCTTGTTTCCCTTGATGTTCACAGCTTGGAATAGTCAGCTCGAAGTGCTACTGTCTTTGTTCCTGAACCAACATCCTCAAGTCGACTCGTCTGCCCCGAGGACTGAGTTGATCTTCATCGGTTCACCTTGTACTCATTTCCTTTCAGGATTGAGAACAGCCTGTCATTTCCCATTTCTCCAAGATCAGCTCGGCTTTCATGAATGTTGGTGAAGGTGTCCCACTCAGCTGGTAGAGCTTGTAATACTTTGAGATTGATCTCTCTCAAAGTATATTTTTCTCGTCGGATAGATTGAATCCTTCTGATGATATCCATGAACCGAAGCTCCAACTGATCAATGGTTTCATCGACTCTTAGACAGAAGTTGTCAAAATCTTGACAAGCATGGTAGAACTTGTTCTCCTTGGTTTGATCACTCCCCTCGCTAAGAGATGCCAAAATATCCCACATCTCCTTAGCTGTGTTGCACTCTTCTATCCATGGAAGATAGTCTTGTCCAACTGTGGACATGATAGTGCTCTGAGCCCAGATATCCAGCTGGCTCACTTTTGCTTCCTCAGGAGTGAAGTCTTCTGGCTTTTTCTCAACCATCACCTCAGTTGCATCCCTATCACTAGGATTTGTAGGAGTGCGAATAACTTTTTCCATGATGATGATTGGTCCGGATGTAATCATTTGTTGCATTCGACGATGCTTGGACAGTAGAATCTTCTTCATCTGAGTTCTCCAGGATGTATAGTTCACAACCGAGAACATGACGACAATCTTGTCTTTAACATCCATCTGCACACAACAAACAGACAACAGATGCAAGCAGATATGCACTAGCATGAAAAAGATCTATTCAGTTGACCACTGAAGAAAAACACCTCGATTCACACCTCGTGAAACAGAGTCAGCAGTCTTTTGAACCACTGCTCTGATACCACTAGATGGTCCCGATACGAGTTCTGGTGTATGGGGGAAGGAGGGAATACACCAGTTAAGAATTTTAAAAATAACCCCCGAAAATTATCACAACTGAGTAATACGACTCAGCTGGAATCACAACTGAGTAAGGGTACTCAGCTGGAAGTGTAGTGCTGTGCGGAATGTGGTGGATAAAGATAACAACTCGTAAAATATAACTCATGCTCAGATATGCAAGGTCGGTCAATAACCAAATCAGTTGAGAATGAAAAGATGCAGTTTGAGTGCTGGTTAGATGGTCAGTTGGATATGCAATAAATAACTGAACAGAAAACACAAACACACATAGATTTACGTGGTTCGGAGAGAACTCTTACGTCCACGGGGAGTTGTGAGTCCACACAACTCAGTCCAAATTCTTTAGGACTGGAACCACAAAGTTTACGCGGGCTTTGCAACCGTTAAGATAAGTTTATGGGTATTTATCAACCTTACAGATAAGTTTACGGGTACTTATCAACCTATCTACTCAATTTCGGGAAGAGCAGGGTCCTAACAATCCTCTTGAGAGGATATGTGAAAGGGTGGGTTTCCAACTAATAGTTCGAACTAAGGAGTGAGCTAAGATCTAAGCTTGAACAAGTGTAGACTTAAACTAAGATCAAAAACACCAAGACAGAATCTAACACTCTATGAACTCTCAACTAGTGATGTTCTTAGAGATTGATTTCAGTTTAGCTCGTTTGCGATATGAACTTTCAACTGGTGATGTTCGCTCGTCTATCTGCTCTCGCACTTGTCTGTCTGGTCTCGTAGTCTTGGTGAATGAATGAATGCCTCTATTTATAGGCGGAGAGAATCAACTAGCCGTTGGAAGAGCCGTTGATCTCTGTTCTTGTGAAAGCGATGGCTTGTCTCTCATCTCTGCAGATTTTCCCGATTTGGCAACTGTGAACTTCTGCTTTCCATCTGAGACAGCCTTGTGTTGGGCCAAATGAGGTAATGACAGAACGTCAAACCTTCACGTCACTTCCTTTTTGAAATTCAAATCTTCAACCTTTGACTTTCAACCTTGTTTAGTCGGTTGAGAAGTTTTGGTCTTTATCCAAGTGGTCTTCAGCTGATGTTCCATCTGATTGCTATCTTCATCTGAACTTCTGTCTGAATTGGAACAGTGGAACTCTCAGCTGCCTTGAACTTCATGTTGTCGATCTTATCAGTTCGAGTCCTGCAACTGATGTTCCATCTGAACAGTTGGCTTGAATGCTCAGTTGCCTTTCTCACATCTGATGTTCTGTATCCGATCAGTTGGCTTGAACGCTCAGATGTCTTTCTTACATCTTCCTCCTTGAACGCTCAGTTGTCTTTCTTACATCTGATGTTCTCTTACATCTTCCCCCTTGAACGCTCAGTTGTCTTTCTTACATCTGATGTTCTTATCCGAGTAAAGCCTTGTTGCCGTCTTCAGCTGGAGTCTTATAAAGATAAAATCTTAACAATGCTCAAACAGGGAGCCTAACTGCTAACATTAGGATCTGGCAACATCTACTACGTTGGGGTCAGTTGGTTTTGGAATCAATCAAAACTTTACTTAAATTTCCCAACAGTGTGGTTTAACCGCATTGACAAAACTCCGATTTCCCTATCCGTAACTGCAACCGATAGATGCCCCTAGCATAAAATCACTTGCAATTTTTAAAAGAATTTGCATAATATCCTCTTATATTTCTTTGATTTCCGTAATATTTTTAATTCAAATATTCAAGTATCCAACAAAGAAACAACAATACAACACCAATATCAAACATTTAATTCAAAGACACCTACATTCAACATCATAATATCCAACAAAGTTACAACTTCAAATGCAAATTGATTCAACTTACATCAAATATTCAGACCAAATTTAGTCTTAAACCAACTCAAGTCAATTACTCAAAGTCTCCATTCAAAAACATCAAACATGCTTCATTAACATATACATAGATTTTGCATTTTACTAACTATTAATTGATTAAATTATAAAATAAATACTAATAATAATATAAACTTATCCATCTACATGCGGTTATAACAAGTAACTGCCGAAAAATGAAAATTCATAACCGAATCGGTTAACCGGCGGCGGTACGATTATATGCAGAACTGTTATAACCGAATAACTGCAACCGAATTCTCAACCCTATTTTTCAAGGTGTGAGTGCCTCTGAATGTAATGTAGATTAAATGTTTAGTATGTATTGCTAACATGCAATAATCCCCCACCCCCCCCCCCCCCCCAATTTGAAAGTCGATCGATTTCATTTCGTTCTAGACAAGTAAAAGAAGAGTGATAATGAGACAAATATTGCTGGTAATTTACATATTACTAGTTTCTTACGTTTTGTACAAACCCTAGAGCACACATACTGTTAGCTCAAATTCCCATGAAAAATCAGTGACAAAAAGCCCATTTTCCTAACATTATCAAAATTTTAATTTATGCAACAAAGCTGGTTGTTTGTGCCTTGGACTGAATTCCACACTACTACCCTGCTATATTTTAACAACTCCTTTTTTTGTCTATTTCGACTTGTAATCACATCATATCCTTATTAAATTTAGTGATTTATGGTTTTAGTCAACTTTGATTAATTTAATGAACTATGAATGGAATCCGATTCCTTACCAAAAGTCTTGGAGAGTGAAGACAAATTTCAGTTCATGATTAGTGGTGAACAGATTTGATTCTAATCAAAAAAAGGTTCAAACATAAACATTAATAGAATGAGCAAAAATAGCATAATTCCCCTTAAGCTCTGAAGTTTCTAAACTCCACGTGATGCTAATTAGTTATTCGGTGTCTTAAAATTGTGGTGGATAAATATAAAGTTACGTGGCTCACGAAAGTACGTTGTTTAGTATTTAAATATAAAATTTTAAATAAAACTGGTTACTAATATAAGTAATTCAAAATTATGAAATATTTTTCTTTTCATTTTTGGAGCATACTATTTTGAGATTGTATCGAACATTTATTAAAAATTGCAAATAAAAATTTGGAATTTTTATTACGATATTAATAAAAATTGCAAATTCCAGTTAATTAAAAAGATGAATGATGAAAGGTTTGTCACGTGCCAGACCAAGCATGATGGACATTATCATAACAATGAAGATGTTGCGTAAAAAAATGTGAGAATTTAAGAAAGCATACGAATCACAAACCTATTTATAAAAATACAGTATGATTTAAATTAAAATTAATTTGTACTTTAGGAAGAATCACGTGACAAACAGAAGGAGAAGGTTTTTGTGCAAATTCCGAAGGGAGCATGGAATAAAGGTGCCATTTTATTTAGAATAATACTTTGACAAAGTGAAAAGTTCAACCAAAAAATCAAGAGTTGGTGGATACTCCGTATCTTACTCTACACTTATTTGTTGTATGCAATGTTCATTTTCATTTGTAACTAGCTAGCTAGTACAGACACAATGTCAATTACGTACTTGTTTTTATTTTGTTATAGAATCCACGCACACATATGAGCTACACTCTCATGCAACAGACCTCGTGCTGTGAGACGGGCGCGTGGCGCGTGCACTGCACGCGCGCCTCTCACGCGTGGCGCGTGTTGTGCACGCGCTCTTTTTTTGTGCAATAAGTTCATATGCACATCACTATATAATCATATGTACTGCACTTTATGTTGATATGCACACCAAAGAGTATCGATATGCACCAATATTTTCCATTTTTTTTTCATTTTCTTTAATTTACAAAAAAAAATTCTTTTTTTTTATTCCGACGGAGCCTTCGGCTCCGATTTTACGGCTCCGCCTTCGCTCCGATTACTAATATAAGGCTAATCGCCGGGCAACAATTTAGATTTTTCGGCTCGCTCCGAGGTCTTCGGCTCCCCTCGCTTGAATCTTGACCAAAGAAGAAACGGCAAACAAAACAACGAAGAGGCAAACAAAAAAAAAGAGTGCAAAATAAATTTGGAAATTTAAAAATCAAAAATTGAAAATTGGTTGTGCATATGCAAATACAATGTGGTGCATATCGGTTAACATGCTTGTGCATGTGGATACACTTTGAAGTGCATATGACATGATAAAAAAAACAACTGGAAAAAGTTGATGCATATCGATACTCTTCGGTGTGCATATCAACATAACGTGTAGTGCATATGAATAGATGGTGATGTGCATATGGATTTCTAAAATTGGGCGCGTGCACAACACGCGCCACACGTGAGAGACGCACGTGCAGTGCACGTGCCATGCGCATCTCACGCTGTGACACGCGTCTCACGGGAGAATTTGCCCACACATATATATAGCACAAGGATCATAAATAAACCTTTAATCATGTAGAAAATTAAAGTTCTCCACTCCCCATCGAATGATGCATTATTAAAATATAGCATAATCATAAATATGATTATTTAATATATACGTACACTGCCATTCAGAAAAAATAAGAGTATAGTGAAGATAAGAGAACAACATGAACTACGTCTATAACATGTGTAGTAGAAAAAAGGAACATTGATAATTCTCAACTATCGCACAACACCATCGTTATTTGAAAGTCATGTAAATAAAGTTTAATTTTGAGTTATTTATATTCAAACACTTTGTGATTGATCCTTCAATGAACCAATAATATATCATCAATGTAATATAAAGAGCGGAAACAATAAAAGAAAAGCAGAAAAAGAAAAAAAAATAATAGAAAAGAAATTGTGTTTTAATGGAATAAGGGTAGTGAAAGAGGGGAACGTCCGTGCTGAGTCGACCTATAAAAGTCGAGCCGTTAGATTGCTGCCACGTGGATTCCACTGTTACTCAATGGTTTCAAATACCGGGTATTATTTTCCCTTGTTTGCTTAGTTGGCAGATGAGTTTTAATATACTAGGTATATTACTCACTGACACCCACCCCTTACTTATTAATATCATTGAACACGCATAATATCCTTCCCTCCTCTTCTCTTCCCTCCTCTTTTTCATTCTCGACTGTCAGTCCATTCAGCCGAATTAAATCATTTCATCACCTGTTCTCAAGGTCGATTCCATGGAATTTACAATGTTGCCCATTATTTTCATCCACACGAAGGCTTCCATAATTTCTACAGTAGAGATTTGGACGGTTTTGCCCTCACCCAAAAGTACATCTCGACAGTCCTATCGTCGCCACGCTTCGATTAGGGTGAGAGAGAGAAAGGGAGGATAAATACTGAAGAAGCGTCGCCCCCTTTCCCACATTCGCCCCCTTTCACATTTCTTCCTTCCATTGCATCTGATAACCTACCAAAATGAAGAACAAATACATTGATTTCGGGAAAAAGCCTAAAAATCAGAGGGTTGTCGAATCCTCTTCGTCGAGTGGCGACGCTTGGCTGGAAAAGTTTAGACCTCGCCACAGCATGTATAAAGCTCAAGAAGAAGAGGCAATCCCCAACAAAGCCTCCCGACGCTCTCTCTTCGACGACGAAAATATAGATCCCGCCGCCCCAGAGCATACCAAGCCAGCCCGCCGAAGAATGGTGCCGCCGCCAAAGAAGCGAAGCCGTTTCCACGTAGAGGAGTCCTCGGAGGAGGACGCGGCACCGGCTCCTTTTTCTAAAAGATCCACCGCTTTACGTCGGAGTCTAAAAATCTCCGGTAAAGCGACCACAAAATTTGTCAAGAGCTAAATGTACATGCATTTTTTTTGTTTGGGCTTGTAGGAGGAGATATTGGATTTCAAGGAGATTCTCCGCCATCTGGAGGTTCAAGAGGCGGGTATGGCGGAGTTGAAAGGTATGCTGCAGATCCTGCTTTCGGACAAGAACAAGGGCATCGCCACATCTCCCACGTCGAAAAAGACTGGCTGCTCATCGGATTGCCGCGTGGTAGCATGCTACCGCTCCCCCACGGCCCCCGTAAACCATAAAGTCACTCCTCCGAGTCGCAAAAGAACAGCAAAAACTCTCCCCAACAGCCCCATAGCTTCTAAGCAATTTGGCCATCCAGAATGTTCGGTTGACGCCGATGACTTCAAGGCGTTGATGAGATATGCTGAAAGTCAGAAGAGGTACTTCATTGATAGATCTAATACATCTGTTTTCAGAATTATATTTAATTACCTATAATTTGCAGCCCTGGACCTAGGCTTCGGTTGCCTTCTTCTATTGTCGGAAGTGGAAATTATCTGTTCTTTCGGGAGCTTCTAGATCCAAAGATTTGCCTATACGATGAGGTATAGTTTCTTTTGTCTGTTTGCTTGTTGTTAGTTTTATAAGTTAATTGTTTGATCGATCCTATGTGTGTTTATGTTTTTGGTATTGCATGAATTTAAAAAATGATGTCCTTCGCTACATAAGTGTGCTCGTTTCTATATTGTTGAAATCATGTGTATAAATTGGATCGATTAAAATGGTGGTCTCTTTTGCTATGAAGTGTTACTGTGTTAAAGTACGAAGCATGTTTAAGAGCAATGTTGGCCTTTATGTTGTATTTTGTTTTTGAGGATAGCGTAAGAGATTGAAATTTTGATATATTACTTACGAAGGTTTATCACAATGAGTGTATGAAATTGTTGGTTTAATTTTTTACTTGATGATGTAGTTATCAAACTGTAATATTCTAACATGAAAAACTGTGAGTATGAAATTGTAATATTATTATAACATTTGTGTTTTAATATTTATGCAAGTGTGATTTATAATATAATATTACTCGAAGATTTGTCGTTGATTAGTACTTTTATTTATTGTGATTGTTGATTGTCAATTGGATTTTGACTGTGAATGTTGAATGGCTATTATTTCCAATAACTCACCACTTCTACTTCGTATTGATATTCTTATATTTTAGCATATGGATGTGTTGATGAGCTGGCTGCCGGTTAAGTACGATCCGAAGGGAGGGCCGGCACGAGACTGGATTGTGCTGGAATTGTGGTGCTGGGTAATATTCTAGGCACACTTTAATTTGTTTTGTTAATGTTGCTCATCTTTCAGCATGATTTACTTTTACTTTCGTTGTTGATGATTTTATTTCAATCTATTATAGGGGGGCCTTACCCAGGCTAATTTTGAGGGTTGCGCCGATGATCTAATGCCATACGTCATAGGATCTTACCCACTGACCAGCGGCCGTGTATGGCAGACGGTGGAGAGGGTCTACGGCTTTGGGTACTTAGATGAACATTGGATCGGCTTTGAAATCAATCTCAGGCTCCAGCGCATCAATGTCATAGACTCTCTGCACTTCGGCCCGAAGCGCGTCAGCAAATACTTCGAGCACATGCGCATGAATTTGCCATGCCTGTGTGAGAGGCAAGCCCTGTGGGAGAAGAAGGGGTATACGAAGCCAATGAAGCCGGTCTGGGATGTAGTGTACAAAAGGGGGAACCCTCAGCAGCAACGTAAAGATAAATACAAGTGCGGAGTGCTGCTGATAAAGACCCTAGAGGCGATGGCCCGTGGCATGCCCTTCTCTAGCATTGACACTGAGAAGTGTGCCCTCTACCGGCTCCGGTTCTGTGTGGATCTCCACCAGCACTCGCCCCTCGTACCCGCCAATGATTAATGTGGAGGAGTGATTTGAAAATATTTTTTTTTTATGTGGTTTGGAGGAAAACAACAATTTACTTGCTTTTTTTTTGTTTTTTTTTTTTACAAATTTGTGGTGTGATGCATGATGATGAACAGGTTTTATGAGTAGGTTAGTGTGTTGCCTGTTTTTTTGTTTTTGGGGGTAACACACATGATATATATATATATATATATATATATATATATGGAAGCAACAAATTTGAAAATTTTTGTTGCACAGGTTTCATTTCTTGCCTTGGTTTGATCTTATGCAATTGTTGCATGTTTTATTTCATCTTATAACTGATGCACATGTTTTTTTTTTAGCATACAGGTTGCATGATAGCAATTCTTATGCAATTGTTGCATGTTTGATTTGATCTTATATATTGTTGCACAGATTGCATGTTATTTTCTTCTTCCTTTAGCTTCTTCTTTGTTCCTTTCTTCTTCTTAGCTTTCTTGTTCATTTTCTTTTTTCCTCACTTCTTCTTACCATGTTCTTCTTAGCTTTCTTCTTCTTCTAAGTTATGTTCTTACCTCTAGCTTTCTTGTTCAGTTTCCTGTCTGTCTTTTCCCCAGCAAAATTTTTGAGATTCTTACCATTCCAACAAATCAACAACACCAATAATATAAGAGAGACAAGAAAAGAGATTTACAATTAGAAGATAGATTTACAATAAGAGAGGAAACGGTGATAGGTTTACAATTATAAGACAACATATGTTTATTTAAACATAAATAGAACAAAGCAAAGAAACATCGTATACATAATCCTAAGTTTCCATTTTAGTTTGTTGATCACAATTTTGTCCTTGCTTCTTTGTACCCTCAGTTCTTCAGCATCTGCACACTTCAACTCCAATTGTAGCACCAACTCGGAATTTTTATCTTCCAATGCCTTATACTTAACCTCACTTGATTGCTTCAACTCCTTGTATCTATCTTCCATCTTCATAGAATTTACCTCATCTATCAATCTGCAGTTGTGAAGCTGCGCAATAACATTGTCCCTTTCCAGTTTAATATTGTTGAAGCGCAGTTTATAGTATGAAGTGAGTTCAGGATCCAACCATAGCCAGAAAGCACATTTCAACTACAACACATAATAGATATATATATATATATATATATATATATATATATATTAATTTTCCACCAGTAAGAATACACCCTGATGTAAAATTGCATACCGCTGAAATTTCACTCCCTCAACCTAAATGCATACCGCAAACAAAAAGAGAATTGGAGTTGTAAGAATGAAAATGGAAATAAGAATAGAGGGAAATGTTACCGCTCTTCGAGCGCATTGATAGTATCTCCGTTCCGGATTTGTTAGCATGTGAGAAGTATCGACACGAGCACATTCCTTACAGTGACACAACTGCGCATCCTCATTTCTGGAGTTTGAGGAAGAACACGACATGAACCCTAATTTAGTAAAAAGAGGGATAACGGAGATACGGAGAAATTGGTGGAAAATCGAAGCCTTCCTATGTTTGGGGGAAATTAAATTGGGCAAATTGAGGAAATACTATAAAATTGTTGATGATTGCAGTGCTGAAATATTTTGGGAAATCGACTTGATCGAGGGGGTTTGGGATTTGGGGGAAAAACTGCACAATTGTTTTATATTGTAGCAGAAGAGGTGTATTAGACGACACCGTTTCACTTTTGAAGCCCTCTCTCTCACTTACCGCCGAAAATTTAATTTGAAATATTTCATTTACTTATTTACATCCCACCCCTTGCCCTTGCTCGCCCTTTCTTTCCCTTGCCCTTGCGTAACCCTCCTAAACCCCTTAAAACCCTAACCCTTGCCCTTGTCAGCCCTCTTCCCAACGATCAACCCCCGTATATTATAACGTAATAGAGATCGAGCACTGTGGCCGGGTCAGTCGACTCCGTCGACATGGACTCGATATATTATAACTGATGGACTAGTATTTAGGAGAGATTCTACCTGTTACAGAGATCGAGCACTGTGGCCAGGTCAGTCGACTCGTGTCGACATGGACTCGATATATTATAATTGATGAACTAGTATCTAGGAGAGGTTCTACCTGTTATAGAGATTGAGCAATGTGGCCGGGTCAATCGACTCCGTTGACATGGACTCGATATATTATAACTGATGGACTAGTATCTAGGAGAGGTTCTACCTGTTACAGAGATCGAGCACTGTGGCCGGGTCAGTCGACTCTGTCGACATGGACTCGATATATTATAACTGATGGACTAGTATCTAAGAGAGGTTCTACCTGTTACAGAGATCGAGCACTGTAGCCGGGTCAGTCGACTCGTGTCGACATGGACTCGATATATTATAATTGATGGACTAGTATCTATGAGAGGTTCTACCTGTTACAGAGATCGAGCACTGTGGCCGGGTCAGTCGACTCCGTCAACATGGACTCGATATATTATAACTGATGGACTAGTATCTAGGAGAGGTTCTACCTGTTACAGAGATCAAGCACTGTGGTCAGGTCAGTCAACTCGTGTCGACATGGACTCGATATATTATAAGTGATGGACTAGTATCTAGGAGAGGTTCTACCTGTTACAGAGATCGAGCATTGTGGCAGGGTCAGTCGACTCTGTCGACATGGACTCGATATATTATAACTGATGGACTAGTATCTAAGAGAGGTTCTACCTGTTACAGAGATCAAGCACTGTGGCCGGGTCAGTCGACTCGTGTTGACATGGACTCGATATATTATAACTGATGGACTAGTATCTATGAGAGTTTCTACCTGTTACAGAGATCGAGCACTATTATAACAAAATTGTTCTACCCTTCCTCGTTGACGATAATTCCTCTTTTCCCGTCTATATATCAACATTATTTTGGGTGTGAAAACAGTACATTGGTGGGACTTAGGGTTTATAGAGATGGGGATCACATGGTTTCTTTAGTATAAGAAATTGGGGGTAATGGGCATAGATCTTAACACATCACCGCGTAGTGATGATGAGGAAAATGAGTCATCATATAATGCCGGAGAGGGAAATTTCGATTTCGGAACTGCCCGAGCCCTTGAGGTTGGTAACAAATTTGATGATCTTGAGGAAGTTTTTCTATTATACTGTAAGCACGCTCGCCTAATGGGTTTTAGCGTGAAGAAAGGAAGTCAGTCCTTTTTCAAGGGGTCGTTTGATCTACGAATGAAGGTTTTTCTCTGCTCATGCGAGGGGTGGCACGACGACAAGCGTGATGCTGCAATGGGTTCAGGCTACCGGAAGCAGGTGATGCGTACTGAATGTAAAGCTAGGATTCAAGTGTGTCGGGACAGCTTGGAGGTTCCCTAGAGGGTAACAGTTTTCAATACTGTTCACAATCATGAAATGCTCCGTCAATCCCAAGGATATTTGCTTCGATCAGCTAGAGTCATGACAGCAGGGACTGCTTCGTTATTGGAGGCATTCCATGCTGCTGGAATAGGTGTCAGTCATGCTTATAGGTTTTTGGCTAATGAAGCTGGAGGAGTGCAGAATATTTGCTTTATAAAGAAATATGCGTATCAATCACTACCTTGATAAACTGCACAAGGATGAAAGGCGGCCACATGGCGATGCTAATGCATTAGTAAAATTTCTCTTTGATAGAGCTAATAAGGAGACAAATTTCTTCTCTGCAGTGGATACAGACGAAGAAGATCGTATAGTGAATTTCTTCTTCAGGGATAGTCGCTCAAAAATTGACTACTCATATTTTGGTGATGTGGTGTTTGTTGATACTACTTACAAGACAAACAAGTACAATTTGTATTGTGTGCCATTTACTGGAATTAATCATCTTCGGAATAATGTGATGTTTGGAATTGGTTTCTTGTCCAATGAGACGACAGAATCCTTTGAGTGGTTGTTTGGAAAGTTTTTGGATTCTATGGATGGAAAGGAACCACAAGTAATCTTCACCATCAATCCCAAGCGATGATGAATGGTTTGGATTACACATTCCATGAAGCCAGCCACCGTTTATGCCAGTGGCACATTAATCGCAACACCAAGAATCATTTTGGAAAGCTGAAGAACAACTCTGACTTCAAGAAGGTGTGGATGTACTGCATGAAAGAGTGCGAGACGGAGGATGTAACGAAAGATGGGAGACAATGATAGAAGACTTTAAGCCAACCACTTCTCGGGATTGGTTCAAGAACATGTATAAATTGCGAAGAAGATGGGCCACAGTATTTACACAAGAGAAGTTCTCAGGAGGCGCCAATGCAACAAGCAGGAGTGAGGCGACAAATAGAGTGTTGAAAGATTTGTGCAGTGCCAGTACTCCTCTTTATGATTTAGTAGTAAAATTTGAAATGAATGTGAGAGAATGGCACGAAGCAGAGGATGCTGCTAATAGAGGGACCCCAGGGGGAATTTTCAGCCACCAGCGCCTATTAAGAAGTATTGCTGCAATTTACATGCGCGAGGTCTTCAAACTCTTCGAAATCGAAGCCACTAACTCCATGGTTGTTGACATAAAGAAGTTTCCTCCTGATATGCAGAATACAGTGTTGGAATATCATATAATCTCAAATTCTGGGTCAAGTAGGATCCGAACTGTGAAATTTAATCGATACACCCACCACGCATCTTGCACTTGTCATATGTTTGAAATTGAAGGTATCATTTGTCGACACATATTCAAAATTTATACTTACAGCATGGTGTATATGCTTCCTGATGAACTAATTCTCCGTCGGTGGACGAAGACAATGAAGGATAGAATTCCACATGATCATATGAGTTTCCACGTGGAAGCGGGTAGACCGGACTTTGTCCGCATCATAGGGTTTGGGAACCGCAGCATGCGCTCATTCTGTGTTCTGATAAATATGTGTAAGAATCACGGGTGTGAAGATATCATTGATGAAGGTCTTGAAGACATGAAGGCGAAGGTGTGTGCAAAGATGGAACGGGGCAATCTGGAAGAGTCATAAGCTGATTCTAAAGCGACTAAAACAAGAGATCCAAAGGGCAAGAAGCCAGGGGGGGGGGGGGTCCAAACGATTTTGGGCCCATTACGAATCTCCTAAAGCAAAGCGAGGTATATACCATGACAAATGCCATTACTTAATGATCAATCATCCACTCTTCCATAACATTAACTTATTTGGGCTTTTATTGTGCAGGCCCAAAACCAACATGCACCCAAACACCTAATAGCAAGAGGCCCCCGATGTCCCCAACTGTTTCCTTCTATGGATCACAGTCTCAATATGATGATGGAGCCTCTATGTCGGGTTCAATCTCTACTGACAGGTTTTGTTTATTGTGATCACATGGTCTTGTTTTTATTCAATGCTAGAGTAGGTAGTTATTATCAAGTAGGTAGGAATGTGAGTATAAAGTAGGCCAAATAGGGAGAGAGAGTAGAACCAGCTTGGGAATATCAAGTCATGGCATCACCAATTTCTCTTTCACAGTGTGCTTTGTTTTACACAGGTCCATGGACTCGTGAGGTTGAGACGAGGGTACTTGAAAAGCTAGACTTCGAGAAGTGACTGAGAAGTTGGAAGTTAATTCATATTGGTGAGACAGAAGCTACTCTTAAAAAAGTGAAGGATCAAATGTTTGAAGAGTATGATGTAGATATTCCACTGGGGGCTTACCGGTTGAAGTTGAACGAGTGGAAGGAGCGTAACCTGAATTTTAAATGGTTACTCAGTCAACCAAATGTTCGTTATGATTACGTCACTAACAAGATGCATGCCAGTCTCGAAGATTGGACTAGAATTGCTAGTGTAATATGTGTATAAAATCTCCATTTGCTTAGTTGTTTTGCATGCCAGTTCTCCAATTGCTAGATTGTGTCTTTCATCGATGTAATTCCTATCACAGGTTCGTCCGGAGACATGCGTTTACATGATTAACGGCGAAGACAACTGGAATTATCTTGAAGCAATCTTTTCTGTGGAGCTCTTTGAAGGTGATTCTAGTGTTGCAGGAACTTCTACCTTCTGTGTTTCCACACCAAGCATGAGTGCTGAAGCAGTTGAGCAACCCAGTAAAGCTGCTAGGAAGGGGGCTCGAGGCCAATCCACTTCCAACAATTCCATCGATTCATTTTAGTGTTGTATGCTTTTTAGTAGTAGGGGGGCATTGGCCTGAATCAGCTTTAATAGGTCTATTTGTCTTTTATGAATTTGTCTTGTTTCTGGTATGGGAAATCTTCATGCACGCCTGAATTGAATTATTGATCTGTTAACTATTCAATTACAGTCTTGGAATCTATCTATAAAACCAGCTTCCTAAGTATTCACTCTACCTTTTGTTTTGTTTATTTGTTATATTATTTTTGTATGTGCAATGCCTGGTAAAACGCAGGAGGAGTGATTTTATGATGCTCGTTGGACCAAAAAGATGGAGGAAAGATTCATAAGCGAGCTTCGTTTGGAAATGTTGGACAACGAAGGACTGCAAACTGGCTTAACCGACGAGATGCGACCAGAATTCATCGAGCGGGTGAGCTGGTGTATGAATCGTGACTTTAAATTGCAGAATGACGAAGATTTCTATGACGACAAGCTCAAGTTCTTGGAGCAACGTTACAACACGTTTGAGTGGGTAATACAGCAGCCTGATGTGGAGTGGTACGGTGGAAATAACTCAATCACTACTTCTGATGAAACTTTCCAGAGGTTAACAGCGGTGAGTCCAGTTGGAATTTTTACAATTCATGTTATATATTATTTTACTTGTTCATCTTTGTGAACTCAAATCAATTTATTCAATTGTTGAATAGACAAAACCTCTAGCAGAAGCATGCAGGACTAAGGGGGAGGAGCAATACGTGCTTTTGAAGATGTGTTTGCAACGGGACAAATCCCGACCCCCTTCATGGGATATTGATCACTTTCCGGAAATCTACTTCAGGAAAATGGTGTATGAAGAAGATGAATATGACACCGATTAGATTATCATAATTACGCTATTGTACTTTTAGTTTATCTTAATATTATAAATAAACGTACTTCCATTTTGCATGAAATTAAGTTGTCTCAAGCAATGAAAACAAAATCTAAAAAGCATGTCATTTTGCAAGAAATTAAGCTGTCTCAAACAACGAAAACAAAATCTAAGAAGAATGTATGGAAATGTAGCATACACAAATTAGTCACTTAAAAAAAACAACACAATTCAGAAATCAAATGTACGAGGTCAGTTGGTTCTCACAACCATATGCGTGCAATTGTTGGCAGTAACTATGCCGGAAGAGGCCACCCCTATCTGCTTGGATTACATTTTTGTCGACACCGTAAGCTAAACACTCCACCACTTTGAGAGAAATGATACCACAATCTGTAGATCCAACTTGTTGGGGGGATTCGGGTTCCCTAGACAAGTGTCATTTGCTTTTGAACTTCCCACGCAGTCCCATCTTCTCCCAAAAACCGGTATGCCGAAAAATACTAGGAATATGAACACACATCCAGTTAAAAAAGAAAGACACCTGATCCCACCGCCACCTCATGGAATCATACACCCTGATGCTCTGCTCCGCAAAGTTGATTTCATATGCCACCTAATGCTCTTTATTTATGTTTGCAACACCAAGAACCCGTCTTACCTTGAGCCACTCAATGCTGTCAATATACGGGCGCTTTCCATTGACATAGGGCATGACGAACTTGAGAACTCGAGTGAAATCGACTTTTCCAAGTGCATCCTACAATTATAGATTAAATAAAGCTCCAATTTTGCTATCAAAACCAACGGCTAATGTTCGTAAATCAACATACCGTGGCCCAACTTTCAAGAATGGCCCAATCCCGATTACTCTTCAGTTCATCGCTAGCATCCCGTTTATAGTTGTGCAACATCAAACAGATCAATACGTCGATATGCTGCAAAGTTATTAGCATAATTGACTACTTCAATTCATTTTCGGCATGGAGGAAAGATTAATCACTACATTACCATACTAACCTCTTCACTAAGCTGACCCTTACGCTTCTGCAGAGTGGTGAACCAATCTGCACCTACCAATTGATTACTGGGCAATTTCAAGATCGGGGGACTGCAAATTAAAAAGACATGCAAATGGTTAGAGGACTTGATTTTAGACATACAGAAATCCAAGGTTACTAGCTTACCGTGCTTTGCCAACCTTGTGTGCCTTTTTCCAATCTTCAAAGATTTTTATCATAGACATATTGAAATCCAAATCCGATGGCTCAAAATCAATATGAATCGGGTTTTGTCTACCATGTTTTGGGTTATATCGTGCAGGGGGAACTTCGAAAGGCTTCTTGGAGTTGGACTTCGATGGTGTAGCTATTTCTTTGGTGGCTAGTCGGGGCGATGAACAGGAGACAAATTGTGATTGCTGCCGAGCAATTTCAGGAGGCTGATCTGTGGGCTCACAACTACTATCTTCTGACTTCATTTCTCTGCAGATCTCATCAAATTTACGTGTGTCAAGTGAATTGCTTCTCTCATCCTCTTTCTCTTCCAATTTTTTGACCACTTTAAGTTTTGTGCATTTACCAATCTCCGGCGGTATGCTTCCGTTTATCTCGGCATAGGCGAGATTAAGCACCGTCAGATTCTGCAATTCTCCGATAATCTTTGGGATTGGGAGCAATTCCTTAATTTCCTGCACAGAGGATTCAACAGCTGCCATTCGTCTCGAGTTAGAGACTTCCATGTCATCTAGGCACCTCCGAATCTCCCTAATATACTGCACAGAAGATTCAACAACTGCCATTACTGTTATGAAAAATAACACAGTTCGCAACATGCATGCATGTTGAAAAATAAGATCACCATCATAAAGCTCACATTCATATCACTGTGATTATCATGAGTCTCATTTTGTGGTGATCTGTTTCCAGTACAAGAGGCTCGCCTCTATTTCTGCTCGATCTACGGGGGCTACCATTCCTGCACTGCATCTTCTCTCCATTCTTCTCCACAGTCTTACCTTTCTTACTATCGGGTCCCTCATTCTCATCATCATCCACATCCTCATCACTTTCGATGTCAATTTTTCGAGAACGTTTTTTCTTCACCATGTCTATGTGGATGGACGTCGTGGGCTCAGTAAGTCCTAACCTAGCAAGCAACTGCACCCCCTCCTTCAATGGCACAATAGGCATCGGTTGTTTGCCACAAGAAGGAATGAAGAACCTAGCACCAAGGTTCTCAAAGCAGTAGGCATTTTCCACATTCCATCTCACCATCCTCGGCAGGCTATGTTCAGTATTTGGAATACAAGAACCAACAGTCTCTCCTAAACCTGGAATCACATCGTATGCCCATGCTTGCAGAGCATAAACGAAACCATGCACCTCGCAAGTGACAGTCTGATTACCTCCCTTATGTCTAATTACATTCTCTCTTGCATTATATAAACTACTTACCAAGAAATCGCAAGCAACGCGACCCCAAGGGAAATTTTTAAATCTACCCATATCATCAATCAAGTGAAAATAACGCATGTTGATCCCTTTCGATGTAAGATCCCTAATCAACAGAAGAGAGCACAAAAGATACAAATGTGCCAATTTTACTGCATTCTTTGACCTACTCCGACACTCGGATTTCAACTTCAAATAAATTTCATTAACTACAATTCTACGTTGGCCCTGGAAAAGTGTGTGATGTGCCTCACTGGATTTTGGAGGGGGTTAAGTTTCATTGAAGTTCAATCCAGTCATTTGAGCGAATTGAGTTGGACCAAACTCAACCAATTTGTCGTTAATCTGGAAAATGAGAATACCGCGATCCCTAAATTTACTTTGCAGACATAATAACAAATGGTGGATCAACTGGCCTTGGAATTGCATGTTCGGAAATTCAAAGAACTGAGCAAAACAATACGCCCGCATTTCAGCCAAATCATCTGGAGACAAAAGCTTCTTTACCTTCTCCACAAACCATATATGGGCCCGAGTTGATATATGGCCACCTTCAAATTACAAACAGAATTAAAAACTAAAACCAAAAATAAAATATAGACGATCAATGTTTCTGTGTTCAAACCCTAATTATTCTACTTCCCTAATTTCCCCAATTGGAATTTACAAAAACAAAGGAAATAGAAATTACATTTACGGACCTTCGTAGTCCCCTTCTTCGATTGTTGTCTAGGCTTATTCCAACCATTCCCACTCTGCTGTATTTTTTTTTTGTGTAATAACGTTTCACCTGGGATGACTCGCTTTCGGATTTTGAGGGGGTTTCGGCGGGGGATTCGCTGAACTGGTGTTGGGAGTTCATATGAAAGGGTACTATTATGGTGTCGTTGCTCGTTTCTAGCATAGTTTTTCGTGCCCTGAGTTCCTGACCTTTGCAAATCTTTCCCTTCCCGCTCCTGCTACTCTTTCGATTTTTCTTCTTCTTTTCTACTCTCCTCTGATTGATTCTTTTACTTTTTTACTGTCGAGGAACACTTGAGTAAACAAAATAAAAAAAAGGGGAAGTTCAACAGTTTGTTCACTTAATTAGTTAATTAAATCAATTTAGGGTTACGATTTGAGGGAAATAAGGGATAATAAGTGTGGCCCTTCGTTCCAATTTTTCAAAATCAAAAAATATGCATTCTGACACTCCCATTAAATTATTTCAAGATAAAAACTCTCTCTCTCTCTTTCTCAACTTTCGATCTGATAAATCAAATTTTTTTTGGAGAAGATGAGATATCATTTAGGTCGATGTCTTATTTAGTTTATAATGATATAAGGATCAAAATATGTTTTCCGGCGATATAAAATTGTTGATGAAATTTAATTGTTGCCCATAATGATACCGATGGCGACAAAACAACTTTTTAATCCAAATTCCAAGAAGATACCGCTAGTAATTTACACGTGATGGCCATCCAAAGATCGATTTTTTTATAATCGACCTAGCGCGGAAATTACCACTGAAAGAGATATGCGCCAGGACTGGAGACCTTAAAATATAGCACTAATAGTTAATTATCTCGTTATTTAGGTAGCTACTTTTAAGTCCCAAATTTAAGAAAATTGTACTCAGATCCATCGATTTTGGACTCGTACGAAAAATAATTACTCATTAGATAATAGCAGGGACCACATGATAATACGTGGATAAATAGGTTACTTATTTTTCTCAAATAATTGTTAGCCACCCGACGTCTCCTAGATTGGATATTTTCATCTGCTTTTAATTTGTGATGCCCACAAAATCCCATAATAAATCATAATGATCTTTCGAGACTTAAACTAATCAAATGGATAATGAGTCATGATTGAATCTAAAATTGAAATGGGACCACCTAATTCTCCTACATCTCTTTAATTAGTCTGAGCTCCCAAATTCCAACGATGCCATATTAATTTGTACCATACAATATTTTGCGGTGCGTTCTATTTATTTGGATCATGAGTGAAAAATGATGTGACGAGATATAACATATGACAAATTTGGCGCCTTTTAACCTCGACTTTAAATGTAATTCAATTTCAAAAATATTCGTCACTAGACCAAACCAGTTGCTATATAAAATATTAGCATTAACAAAAATATAAAATTAATAGTACTATCAAAAAAATTAATTGTATTACCTTTAAGGTGAAAAATACATCTTATAGATCCACCCAGAACAAAAATAGTTTAAGATTAAAAAAAATGCATCAATTTACTCATCATCATCAACTATCACACTTAATACTGATAATAGCTGACACGATATGATCATACGATATGAACTGAGCTAATTGTTAAAATAGAACTGTAATTTTCTCTGTTTTTCGAAAAAAGACTATATATTACGTAACATATAGTCCTCTTTATGAAAACACTAAAAGTTACGGTATTTACAAAAGTAAAATTAGTGTATGTGTTATCATCAATTATTCACAACACCAAAAGTGTGTCCTCATGTTGCTATTGTGCTAACGTAAAAATTTGTGTTCTTGAAAGCATATCATGATTTATTGCGTCATGTTCGTGTCACAATTTATCTTGCTACTTTTATATTTATATTTTTATTTTGATGAAATGCATATATTTTTAGGTTTTAAGTGTCGCATAACCGTTCACCCTAATTTTCAATTGCAACACATTTTTCAAGAATTTGGCAAATGCAATACTGTAGTTTATATTTTGTGACAATCCATAAAAATGCCCATTTTGACAATGTTGAAATAAAAAATGCCATTAAAAAAAATGAAAAATGCCCAGTCTTAAATATTTGAAATATAATATGTCATCTTGTCATCCACTTTATATCACATCTCTTACACTATCACATCTCTTACACAAGTGTAAGAGATGTGATATAAAGTGGATGACATTTGTGATATTGCGTGTAATCAACCATGATTGTGTGATAATTTTGTGATTATTTGACAATCATTATGCAATAATAATATTTTTAATTAGCTTTTATGAATCATATAGGAATTAATTAGCGTACAATATTCATTTCAAAAATTATGAATCGTCATTAAAGTAACCTAAATGACGTTCTCGCTCGCGTATAATGAAATCCCGCTCGACACGTGTCAAATTCCGCTCGTGTATAATGAGCGCTTGAGCGGGATTTATGATCTTGCTCAAACGGGACACGTGTCGAGCGGGATTTCATTATAAATGAGAGGAAAATGGTAGAAAAGTTGGTCAATGTACAGAATGGATGTTAGCCGACAAAGGTGGAGAGAGAGAGAGTAAACATGATTTGACTAAAAGTATGATAATTTTTCAGTTTAGTGGGACTATAGGTATTTTTCATTATTTTTAAAGTAGGTAGATATTTTTCATTTTGCTCGTTCCACACTGTGCAAAAAACAAATTTCCCCCTTATATTTTCTTAATTTAAAAAAAAAATCTCCAACTTGCCAGCGGAAAAGCTCTTGTTGTTCCATTAGTAAAACACATTGTTTTGATTGCACACACAGAACAATCATTGCCGAAAATTGTGACAATTAACCCATTTTTCGTAACATTGGTTTGTGTTTTTTCGATAGTAAATTATCTTTTCAGCTCTAATTTATCTAAGTGGATCTAAATAAGATTTGTAGAACTATACAATATATGATTTTGATCATAAAACTATAAACTTTTTTTTTCTTTTTGCGATATGGTGGAAACCACAACTACTACATTCGATGTACACTAAGTAAATTCTGTCCTTGTGCAATAGCCGGCGAACAATGACGAACCTACATTACCCAAAGTGGGGGCACATGTCTCCACATTTTTTAACTTTTTCTTTCACTAGTATTATATATATATATATATATATATATATATATATATATATATATATATATAATTATATGTTGTATATTTATTAATTAAATATCATACTTTTTGTATATGTATTGATTAAAGTAATAGAACATATTTTCTCTCCATGTTTCACTCCATTCCTACAATTACTTCTTGCCCTGCTTTGTCATCTTCTATTGATCAAAATAAAATGTCTTCTACAATATCATAGATATTTATACAGAAATAAATAAATTAAATAACATGTTCCAAAAGATTATCCGCACAAGGTATATATAAGATAAAATGTTCTACTGATGTGTTTGGAAGACTGAAAGGTAGAACTCTTGCACAAAAGATGGTAGAGCCGAAAAAATACAAAGTATATCTTTTGCAATAACATTTGCTTTAATTCATCAGATTGCCACTGCTACAGTTGAAAGGGTAATTTCTACGATTAATATCATAAAGAATTTTCTATTATATTGAGAAAGACGTTTTTGATATTGTTGATAATGAGGCAATTATGCAAATATTACAGTAATTGATAACTCATAGGTTTCAATTGGAATAGAGTTGGATTAATATGAAATAAAAAACAATATCGTATATTTTATCTTTGAAGTTATTTTGTGCCCCCATTATAAAAAGATCATGGATCAGTCTCTGCTGGCAAACTACACAAGACAGGTAAATCATACTCTCCAAATACAAGTGTGACACACGCTATATATAGAGATGATAGGGTTTGTACTCTTGACCTTTCGGTTTTAATCAGTCCACTCTACTAGTTGGTCATCCCAATAGGACACTGTAAATTTCTGTAGTACTAGAAATTGAGGAGTGAGAACGATTACATTCTTTTTTATTTAAGCAACCAATTACATTGTATTGATAACTAATTAATTATTGAATAAATTTGTTTGACGAACATAAATAAATTGTTTGGTGATTAATTTAAACTGGATGTCAAATCAAAATCAAAATCAGTCGTAACAACTTCATTTTTCGACCAACCAAACAAGTTGTTAATCTTTTCTCTAATTCTATCAAACCCTTTTTTTGTCTTATTTACGGCAAAAGATAACTCACAATCTAATAAAAACATATCTATCGTATTTGAGTGAGGCATATTCGCGAGGTCAATCGTACGGCATTGTTACTTTTAATTAATTTATATTTAATAGATTTTAATTAAGAATAATTAAAAAAAAATACAAGGAAAAAGAATTTAAAATGGAGATCACTTGCATAAAACGCCTGCCAAAAAGAAGGAAAAGTTAAAAAGGGGTGAGTTTGTTTCACATGCCGATCTTAATATTTGATTAAGTTTGCGAGATACATTTACAGTAAAATAAAGCAGTATACTGCATTATGCAATTTCTTGCACAAAAGCTTTTCTAATTTGAGTTGATTATTAGACTATCTGCATCGGCGCTCGAGCGGGGTTCGAACACGGGGTGGCTCGAGCACTCTGCGTGGCGGAGGTGAAGAGCTCGAGCACAGCTCGAGCTAGCGTGTGTCTTACACGCGCGGGACGAAAATTTAAAAAAAAAATAAAAAATGACGGACGCTTGTTTACACGCGCCAACGTTAAAAAAAATGGCAACAGGCAATTTTTGGCAGCAGCAACGGTAAAATGCGGTATTTTTCTTTTTTTTATTATTATTTATTTTACCTATAAATACACATTTCATTTCCCTCATTTTCACACCTCTCATTCCTTTCATCCCTCAAATTTTTTTCATCTACTTCATTTCTCCAACAAATTCATCCAAAAAAAAAAATTATGGATCCCAACAATCCATACAACTGGTTCGGCGACAATTCCGACGACCAAATGGGTTTCACAGGGGCGGGGCTCGATCAAATCAACCTCAACACTGTGGCCTCCACCGAATCCTACCCGTCGTTCTCCCCCGACACCGACAGTCCGGCGACAAATACCGAGGATCGCCTCATTTTGGCACCGCCGCCGTCCCAGGGAGGTGAAACAACGTCGGGGGTGGGCGTAGTATTTTCATAATTTTTAGTTTTATGTATTTTTTTTTCGAGCATGTAGTGTTTTTTTTTATTGTGTGCGGCATGTAATTTTTCAATTTTCAAATATTAATGGAAAATTCGTATTATTTATTAATTAGTGTATACCGAATTTATTTACAAATAGGTGAATTAATTTAATAAATGAAAATGAGGAATTGTTTAATATTGTGCTGGAGCACCCTTACAGCACCCTTGGGATGCAGGGATAAAGGTCTCTAAGGGTGCTCTGCTCTAAGGGGTGCTCCAGCACTAGAGCACCCTTGGATACCTTTACCCCTGCATCTTAAGGGTGTTCTAAGGGTGCTCCAACACAATATTTAATAATTCCCGATTTTCATTTATTAAATTAATTCATCTATTTGTAAATAAATTAAAATACACTAATTAATAAATAATACGAATTTTCCATTAATATTTGAAAATTAGAAAATTACATGCCGCACACAATAAGAAAAACACTACATAATTAAAAAAAATTACATAGACTAAAAATAATGGAAAAAACTACGCCCATCCCCGACGTTGCTTCATCTCCTCCACTATCATCTTGTGAACATGGAGCTGCTCCGGCGTCATATATCTTGTATCCCTGAAGACAACTTCCAAGTCCGTGGCATATTGTCTCTGCCAAATAGCATCTTGTCTCGCCCGAGCATTTTCCAGCTTCGCTTGAGCTGATTCTTGCAACGCCAACGCGATCTCATGCTTGGCCTCGGCGAACTGGGTAATTCGGGAGGTATATCGTTCCATGACGGATTCGAACTGGGACGACCCCTCGACCAGCTTCTTTCCTTTGCCTCTTGCCCTAGCCCGTGCCGCATCTCGACCCTCCGGTCGGGAAGGGGCACTTTCTCCTTCGGTGGACTGGGCCTCCTCCGCTGACGGCTGGGACTAAGAAGAAGTGTAGTTGCCCTCCGTCGTCGTCTTCGTCCTCTTCATGGACGGTACGTCTGGGAAATTGGCTAGGAGGAACTTGGGGTTGTCTTTGAGAATGTCCCAAGCTGTGAAATAGTGGAAAGAAGGTGCCTGGGTATTAGCCTTGTATATGGCTTGGGCCTGGGCAATCACATACCCGTCATCGGCGCCGCTTGGCCGGCGAGATTGGATTTTCTGGAAAGCGCTAATCCAGGCTTTAACGGCGGTCTGGATGCGGCCGAAGAAGCTCCTCACGACTTTCTTGTTGAGATCCAAGTTGAACTTCTTGTTGAAGCGCTCTTGGATAGCGCCCCAATATCTCTCGCCGGACTTGTCGCATCCGACGATGGAGTTGCAGGTCTCCTCCACCCAAATCTGTGCCATGTAGCTGGCTTGTTCGTTGGTGTAGTTGTGCCGCTTGGCCCGGACGGGTTCCGAGTCATCTTCCTCGGCAGCGGTGGCAGAGGTCGCGATGGCTTTGCCCTTGCCCTTCTTTTTTCTTCCTCCGTCAGTGGGCTGGGACGGCGGTGGTGCCAAAATGAGGCGATCCTCGGTGTTTGTCGTCGGACTGTCGGTGTCGGGGGAGAACGACGTGTAGGATTCGGCGGAAGCCGGAGTGTTGAGGTTGATTGAATCAAGCCCCGCCCCCGTAAAACCGAACGGGTCGTCGGACATGTCGTCAAACCAGGTGTATGGATTGTTAGGATTGTTGGGATCCATAATTTTTTTTGAGGATGAATATGTTAGACAAATGAAGGAGATAAAAAAAATTTGAGGGATGAAAGGGATGAGAGGTGTGAAAATGAGGGAGATAAAAATGGGTATTTATATGTAAAATAAATAAAAAAAAGAAAAAAAAAGAAAATGCATTCTACCGTTGCTGCTGCCAGAATCAAGCCGCTGCCATTTAAATTTTTTTCCCGTTGGCGCGTGGCGCCACGCGCCCGCTTTTTTTATTTTTTTCTTTTTTTTTCTGTCTCGCGCGTGTCGAGCACGCGCTCCAGCCATGCTCGAGCTCTCGAGCCGTGCTCGAGCGCCTGCCCCCCTCCACGTGACGAGCTCGAGCCCACCCATGCTCGATCCTTGCTCGAGTACCCCTCTTCGAGACAGGATGCAGATAGTCTTAGAAAAAAGAGGTTGTAAATAAAAGAAAAAAAAATAAAATCATGTTAATTATGTCACAAAATCAGGGTCAGTTTGTACTTTCTACTAAAATGATCAATTTATGAGAGTGAGTTAGGTTATCATTTGTTCTCGGGGGACCATATTTCATAGAAGGAAGGGTTAGTCAAACATAATTTGATCCTCATGTGGGCCCGACCAATGTGGTGTGTAGGCCTAACTTTTCAAATTCACTCCCGCGCCAAAAATATTGAATTTGTTGATAAGTCAGTCACCTGATTTTAGGGGGCATTTTCGACAATCTAGTATAAATGAAGTCCAAATGCCGAAAATAAAATTTTCAATAAAGAATTTCGAACACTTGATGATCAAGATAGCAGGGTCGAAAATCTAATTTCCTTCATCAGTGAAATAAACCGATTTAATTCATATAAAATCAGAAGTATGCTTTCTCTTTTTTACCCTTTCGGCTATTTTAATTTTAAGGTGCCAAATATGTTTGAATTTTGAATTTCAAATTTCCTTTAATATAGGATTAGAGATATACCCATTAATTTAGGAACAAATTTGTGAGGGAGAAAAATAATATATTTTGGGAGGAAAATAAAATCCAAATATAATCCTCACTAATTGTTATCGACCAAAAATTAGGATATGAGAGGAAAATATCATCCCATTAATTTAAAAACAAATTTGTGAGAGAGAAAAATAATATAGTTTGGGAGGGAAATAAAATCCAAATATAGTCACCACTAATTCAAATACAACCGAAAATTTGAACATGGGAGGGAAATATCATCCCATTAATTTAGAAATAAATTTATGAGAGAGAAAAATACTACTTATATATTTTGGGAGGGAAATAAAATCCAAATATAGTCCCCACTAATTGAGATACAATCGAAAATTAGGATATGAGAGGGAAATATCATCTCATTAATTTAAGAACAAATTTGTGAGAGAGAAAAAGAATGAAATATTTAATCAAGTTAAATATATTAGTTGAGAAAATAATATATATATTTTTATAAAATCTATAATGAAATTTAAATTATATTTTAAGTATGTTTTCATTCTATTAGGAGGAATACTTTATTTAAAATACAATTCAATAAATTAATATATACAAATCACCTAAATAATGGAGTACATAATATTAACGAAATTACTGTTGGAGGGAAATAAAAACGAGAGCAAAGATTAGGTTGATTACTTACCTACTAAAAGTATGATTTGAATGAAATTTGTTGAGGGTTATAATTGTCATAACGAAAAAAGGAAAAAATCGGTCCAGATAGAATAAGTGGTTCGGCCGGTTTTGCTTAATCAAACTAGGTGGCCGGCCACTTGATGTTCAATTATCACTATTCTAAAAATTTTGTAGTTTTTGATAAGTGTTTTTTTAAGTCACGAGCATTAAAGTGAAGTGTTAAAAATAATTAAAGTGGTATGATTCATAATATATTAAAGAAATAATTATTTTTTTATTTGAAAATAAGTCACTTGTTATGGAACAATCTAATATGATAAATGAGCTAGTTGTTGTGAGAAGGAAGAATAACATGCTACTTAAATATATTTGTATTTTTATAGATGCATGTTGTTCATATATTTTTGCATGAGTATACTAGTACTATTAATTATGAATTTCCATCCTCTATATGTGGTGTTTTCGTCATTATGAAAGTGAAAAGCTACAACACTCATGCGATACTTGAGTACGTTCTTATCCTTGATACGAATCTTTCCTCGTCGAGTTTATCCCGGTAAATACAGGGATGTAGATGTTCATACTCTTTTTACTGATAAATTCCTCTAAACTAGCACTTCTTAAATAATTTTTTTAAAATCTAGCACTCCTTATAAAAATTTAAAAATTTAGCACTTTTTTCTTTTTTTTATCCTCAAATACATTTTGTATTTCTCATCTTATCCCAATTTTTCTCTCTTCCCTTCCTCTTTATTTTTTCTCTCTCTCTATCTCTTCTCATTCATAACCGCCACCCCTCTTTCTCTATCTCTCTCTCTCCAAACTCCAAACTCAGAACTCCATTAACGATCGATAAATTCTCCTTAAACTCCAGAATCACTATCTTCTATTCTGCAAATAACTCTATTTCCACAACCTTCATAAACTTAAAAAGTCGATATTAATCTTTCCCTGCCGCCAACGAGGGCAGCTGGAGCTCCACCGCCTCCTCTCCCTACTTGCTGCCTCTCTCAAAAATCTCTACCTCTCTCTCTCTCTCTAAAAACCTTAGCATTCCCGCCGCCACCACCTCATCGCCGCCTCGCTACCGCTGCCGCCACCACCAGATCGCCATCGAGGACCTCGAGAAGATCATCCAGTCCATGACAAACGATGGTGTTTCGATGCTGCTCAACTGCCTCTACGACACCGTCAACGACCCCAAGCCGTCCTCGAAGAAGGAGGGCGTTCGCCTTCTCGCCTCGCTCTGCGCCGCCCACACCGACGCCGCCGCCACGCACCTCACCAAAATCATTGGCTACATTGCGAAGAGGCTCAAGGACTCCGATTCGCAGGTCCGGAACGACGCGTGTCGCGACGCCATTGGCGCGTTGTCGGGGCTCTACTTGAATGGCGGTGGTGGAGGCGGCGACGACGTCTACCGCTGTTCATGAAGCCGAAAGTGATTCGATTTTGTTGTATGGGTGCTTACAATATTCGTTAATTTGAACTTGGGTTACTATTGGAGAAAAGATGGATACTGGATTGAGTTGATGATCTTTTCGGTTAGAGCTATTATGTCATTTGCTGTTAATGTTTTCAACTCCACCTTTTTAGACTCGTGTCTTAGTTATGTTCAATTTGTCTGTAAAATTTTGTGTTGATGTTTGATGAAAGAGGTGTGTTTTGATTGTTGGTTGGTTTAATGAGAGCTGATGGAAGGCTGCTAGGCCTTCCCATTTTTTTTTGTGCATTCACAAATTTTTCAATATTTTTTTGGTGACTTCACAAATTTTTTCAATTTTTTTTTACTTCACAATTTTTGTGACGTCACAAATTTTTCTAAGTGACTTCACAAAATTTTCCATTTTTTTATGACTTCACAAATTTTTTCAATTGTTTTTGTGACTTCACAAAATTTGTGGCCGCCGGCGACAGTGGCGGTGGTGGTGGCACGGCGGCGGCGGAAAAGTGGTGGTTAAGTTTTTTTTTGTTCAGTCACAAAATTTTTTTTTTTGACCGCCGACGACAGTGGCGACGGCGGAAAACTGGTGATGGAATATTTTTTTTGTGACTTCACAATTTTTTTCTTTTTTTCCGACTTCATAAAAAAATTGTGGTCGCCGCCGACTGTGGCGGCGGCGGCGGCGGTGGCGGTTTTGTGGTGGTGGAATGTTTTTTTTTTGTTCAGTTACAATTTTTTTTTTTGTTACTAGATAGGTGACGGAAGGACAAAAATGTCAAAAAGTGCTAATTTTTAATTTTTTATAAATAGTGCTAGATTTTAAAAAAACTATCTAACAAGTACTACTTATAAAATCTTCTCCTTTTTTTTTGTGAAATGACTTTATTTGACATTTTTTGAAAAATATTTACTTGGACGTAGAGTAAAATAAAATCAATTAACCGCTACATCATATAGAATGAGGTCAGTTATATAAACATGAGAGATGTATTTTATTTTTGACGGCTGAAACTGATTATTTTAGATGAGAGTAGCCTTTCTTTCCCTTTTCCATGACTTTTTAACTATATATTTTGAGGAGATCATTTGGACAAACTATTTGCTAACTGATAATTCCATAATACTAATTATATACCCCCAACAACTTTTAAAGTTATTGGTATATATGGCAATCACAATTTATCGTATTCGTCATTAACCGTTCAAATCATACTCATTTGTGATATCACTTCCGAGTTAATACAGTAAAAAAACAATTTTCGTTTCAAAAAATACAGTAAAAAATAAAATAAAAATTGTTTGAGAAATGTTGTGTAAAAAATCCTACTAGTTTATCGAGTCTTTTGGTAAAAATTTGGTCCATTTGTCATTTTCATTCGATTATTATTATTATTATTATTATTAGTTTTTTTTTTTTTTGAACTTGGATGAATGGGGAGTGGTGAGGTTCGAACTCTAGACCTCACTGCTTAGCCTGCAACGCTTGGATATTGCTCACGAGGTACTAGAGAAGTACTACCCCACCTGACTTACGTATAGCAATTTTTTTGTTTTTCCTTCACTAAATCTTGAAATCATGTAATATGAGATCTTTTATTCATGAGATTATGAGTATACACATCGGGCGGCTCATTCGCCTACACGAGCTGCATCAATGGATGAGTCCACCGATGTTGAGCCGCAGAGGCTCGAGCTCGAATCATCTCAATGAGCCGGCTCATGTGGATTTTAAGTATGGCGCGTTCAATGCACACACACCTTATTAAAAAAAAATTAGAGTTTGAATTCACCGGCTACTTTTTGTTGGCGCTGCACGGCTAATTTTTTTATTTTATTTTTATTTTTTTATTTTTATTTTTTAATTTCTTCTTTTGTAACTATAAATACACCCGCTCTCTATCTCATATCTATACCATTTCAACACAATTTCTTCTACTCTATCTATTTCTTCTTTTACTCTTCACAAATCTCTCTCATGTTCGTCTCCTCCAATGGCCGCCAACAATGCACAACCATACACCTAGGCGGAGTCGGAAGCCTTGGCCGCCGTTTGGGTTGCCGTTAAGAAATCGAATCTGCCCAGTTCCTTTTGGAACCAAATAGCCGAGAACTACAACGTCAATTGACCTGCCGATAAGTTGGAGAGGACTGCAGATGCTACGGGGTCACTGGAACCGTCTCAACAATTCGTGCGCCATATTCGAAATACTGCGCCGACAATCCATCCGACACAGATCATAGCGCATGCAAAAACGGAATACGAAGCCGTCTACAGAACACCATTCAATCATGTGGCCGTGTGAAGGATCATCGGTGATGATGCCGAATTCATCACACAACTTTGAGGTCGTCTATTATCTTATGCTTAATGTAATTTGTAATATTTATGTTTAATATAATTTAATTTCATTCAATAAAATTGTATTTCGAATTAAAATTAAATAAAAATTCTAAAAATTGGAAACTAATTGATATGAGCCTGCGGATAAGCACGACCAGTGTGTGCAGAGGCTCATCCGTGGGCCAGACCACTAGGGGCTCAATGGATGTGGATGCTCTAATTGTTCTATAGTTTTGTCACCCTAGTATTATAAATGAAATAAAATCGCTAGGCAACGCAAATTGCGGTACTGATGGATGAGGCCGAGAGCAACCATTAGGGCATCTCCAACGGTGGGTGTTGGCAAGGGTGATAGCCCATTCTATCGCTTGTCAACCGCCCACGACGCGAGCGTTCGCCGTTGGAGGTGCGGCGGTCGGTTGCGGGTGATAGAGCTCGTGCGCCATGGAGCCCGGGTGAGAAGGCAGAGGAATTGAGGGGAGGAGGGACACGCGCCGACTCCTTCAATTTTCTGATTTTTTTTAATCTCCAACCAAAAAATAATTAGAAACCTGACATAATTAATTTTTAATACCATTTGGCAGTAGAAATAACACTAAAATATGGTAAAACTAGCGTGTAGCCCGTCGAAAATCGACGAGAAATTATTATTTAATAAAATTATTATAAAAATATTGTCCATTAATTATTTTTGAGTTTACACTTTGTGTGAGTTTTGTGGGCCAGTTTGAAATCAGCCCATCTACCACGGTTCAAGATCGCAATCCTCCCGTCGACCATGATTCTGAAAAAAATGAACCGTTAGTTTGGAATCGACTCATCTACCCTCATGACTCTAAGTATGAATCCTCCCGTTAAGTTGAACTGTCGTAATGAGTCGGCCCATCTACCCCCACTTTTCAAGGTAGGAATCCTCTCGTCGACCACGATTCTGAAAAAGTTGAACCATAGGTCTAGAATCGGCCCGTTTACCCTCACGGCTTCAAGTCGAAATCCTCCCATTATGTTGAATTGTCGTAACTGAATCGGCCCGTCTACCCCTACGGTTGTCAAAGAAATTGCTCCACGTCAATTTCATATGAGAATTGTAATGAATCATTTTGACAACAAATACTCCCTCCATCCACGAAATGGTTGTCACATTGTGGACGACACGGGTTTTAAGAAAATGGTAGGTAGTAGTGGATAATAGTGAGCATTATTGTGAGTGGAGTAAGAGTCCCACAATAAATGTGAGTGAAGTAGCAAAAGTGGCAACCATTTCGTGGACAAACTTTAATAGCAAAAGTGACAACCATTTTGTGGACAAACTTAAATAGCAAAAGTGTCAACCATTTCATGGACAGAGAATTGTTGTGATTCATTTTGACAGTAAATATTACTTTGTTCCATATTAATTTAGAGAAAAAAATGATTTTCGTTTTGAATCTAAAACAAATTACTCCTATAATAAAAATTCTAACTATTTAACTGCCCAATTTATTGAATGGACAAATTAAATTAGTGCATGGTACATATTGCAAAGAATGAGAAAATATATATTGATTCTAAATATTTATAGATTTTTCAATAGATCCTTTAATTGAAAATTTTCTCGTTAATTCATGGAGGAAAAATATCAAATAAAAAAAAGAGTTATAAAGATGAGAAACTTTTTAGTTGAATGGAAATTAGCAAAAATGGCCGTCACATTCAGATTTTAGAAAACTAGCAAAAAAACTTTTTAAATTTTATAGCTCTTAGTTTTTTACAAATAGATTTATAACTCTTAGGAAAAAGAGTTATAACGACGGTCAACCTTTTGAGATAGTTTTATAAATAGATTTTAGTTGTATTTTTGATTATTTTATATAAAAACTAAATCATATATATTGAATATATTAAAATATGATAGATATTGATTTTAAAGATTTGATTTTGTTAAGATTTTGTTTTCATATCATATATAATAAATAGAATATATAATAAATATGATAAATATTGATTTTATATTCAAATAATTTGAGAATTTAGATAAATAAGAACGGAGGAATATGAGGGGTATCACATATTTTTTTTTTATGTAGAGTCGTTTTCGTTTATATAATAATAGATTAGCAAATCATTTCCAGTAGACTGTTTTATATATTTTAAACATAAACATAATATCCTAAAATATTTAATTTTATTTTATGCTCTAACACCATAATTTTAAAAAAAATCTGCAAAATGGTAAAACATGGCGATTTTCAATTCTAGTAGATAATTAATTTGGTATTGTTATTTATTGAAAATAAAATTAAATTTGAAAAGAAATATTAAATACAAAATTAATCATTGGATCACCCTAGGGGTAGGGCTTTATCATTGTGAAATTTTCACCCCATTGCTATCAATCATTATAACCCCTCCAAAATACTCATCACACTAGGGTTTCAACACCTACTACCTATTGTTGTGAATGCTCTTAGGTTACCTGCAACGCCGTCTCGAAGGAGGCTCGAGACGGGTTGTGATGGAGACGGTAGTGTTGCCAAAAAATGAAAAATAGAACGTTGTGCAACGGCTATTAGACGATTTATCCTTTTTTTATTCAAAATTTACACTATAAATACACCTTTCTTCCTTCATTTCATCCCACAAAAAAATTCATTTCTCATTTCCGCTTTCAAATTCATATCTTAAAGATGTCTTCTTCATCGAGCACTTCAATTTCCTCGGTGGAATATGAATCTCATGGCACTGATGATGAGATCCTGGAGATGATAGCGAACGTGGAACGAGTCGTCCGTGCACACGTAGCGGCACAGAAGAAGAAGAAGAAGAAGAAGAAGAGCTCGAGGTCGAGGTCGTTCGTCCACCGCGACCGTGAAACGGCGTGTGAGCTCCTACACGCCGACAACCCCACTTACGACGAGCACTTTTTCCAATGCCATTTCCGGATGCATAAACATATATTTTTGCGCATTTGTAAGACGTTAGAGGACAACGTCCGTTTTTTCAAGCATCGACAAGATGTATTGGGATGATGGGGGTTGACGTCGGCGCAAAAATGCACGATTGCGGTGCGACAACTTGCCACCGGTGGTGCTGCGGATGTGTTCGATGAGTACTTGAAGATTGGAGATAGCACCGGCCGGAGTTGCCTCAAAAAATTTTGCCGAGCAGTTATCGAGCACTTCGGCTATAGATACTTGAGAAAGCCAAACGCTACCAACACCGCTCGTATGCTCCAAATGCACGAGGTGCGACATGGGTTTTCGGGGATGCTCGAAAGTCTGGATTGCATGCACCGAGCATGGAGGAATTGCCCAAAAGGTTGGGCGGCTGCCTACATGCGCGGCGATCAAGGCGATCCAACCTTAATATTAGAGGCGGTGGCATCGCAAGATTTGTGGATCTGACATGCCTTTTTGGGTGTGCCGGCTCCAACAACGACTTCAACGTCCTCAATCAGTCGCCCTTATTCACCGACGTGCTTGAGGATAAGGCGCCAGAGTGCAACTTCACCGTCATGGGTCGACAATACGACAAAGGGCACTATTTGACCGACGAGATCTACTCTTGTTGGCCAACACTGATCAAGGCTCCTAAGGTTGAAACTGACCCGAAGACGGCGAGGTTCAAGAAGATGCAAGAATTGGCTAGAAAGGACATAGAGCGGGCTTTTAGAGTTCTCCAAACCCGATGGGAAATAATTCGGAATCCGGCACGGTGTTGGTATACGAGGCATCCCCGAGATATCATGTTCACGTGCATTATTTTGCACAACATGATAATCGAAGACGAGCGAGAAGATGCGGAGAATTGGAGAGACGACTCCGATACGGTGTCCACTAGTGGTGTATCCTAGAGGGCCACTCTGCTCGCCTTTGAGAATTATCTCAAACGGGAAGCCGACTTGAGAAATCAACGAAAGCACCATCGGCTTACCAATGATCTCATCGAGCACCTTTGGCGCCGATTTGGACCTCTACACGAGTAGTCCATATTTTAATTAATGTAATTTTTTATTTCAATTAATGTAATATTTTATTTTATTTGAATTAATGTAATGGTTTATATTATTTTTATTAATGTAATTTTCTGAATTAATTGTTTAATATTAAAGTTAGAGATAACTTAAAGACAATTGGATTGAAGATGTAGGTATCTCTAAACTGTCACTAGTGCAAAAAGTAGAGATGGAGACACTTTAGAGATTCTTAGACCTTGTTTATCGGAGGCCACCCCCAACCTCCCACATTATATATTCAATTAAAAAAAAAAAGAAAAATTGTTGGTGGCCTCCTTTCCCCTAAAAAATAGGGCTGACCTTGAAGATAAACCCACCATATGGTCTCTCTCTCATCCACTTTGAATTTAATGGGATGGTGACATTTGGCACTATTTCATTGGTTCGTCAAATTATTTTGGATATTAAGATAAAATTATTATATCTTTTACAAATTATCTTAAAAATAAATAAAAATAATCCCAAAATTCGTAATTTTTCTTACTCTATGAATAGAGACCATATTTGCTATATTTTTGCACACAACAAAAAATCTCTTCTTCTCTCTATATATAATTTTCATCTTATCACACCATTTTTTTTTCTTTATTAGCTATTTTCGTTTACTATGGATGACGAGAATAATTCTTTCTACAATTCTCAAAATTTCCATTCATCACAAAATTTTGATCCTTCCCAAGGATACTATCCCAATTATGATCCATCCCAAGGATATTATCCCCAGTTTGATCATTTCCAAGAATATTCATCCCAAAACATCTCTCAGAGCTCATTTAAAAATGAGGTGCAGACTGACACTAATGATTCAAACACTCCACAAAATTGGAGTGTGAAAGAAGACATAGCACTAATGTCTGCATGGTGTTTTGTCAGTACGAATGTAGTCGTCGGCACCAACCAAACTGCGAACAAGCTCTGGAAAAATGTTCTAAAGCAATATGAGGAAGGGAGAACAACTTGTCAATAGAGAGGCTCACAAAGCTCTGTTAAATGACTTGATCGAGCATATATGGCAAAAATTCTGCAATCGTAACTAAATTTGATGATGTTTCGTCTATGTTTTAAGCAACGCATATGTATTTTAATTAAAGTAATTTATTATTTTGGTTTGTTTATTTTGTAATTTGTCATCGTTATGTTTTATTTATAATTTTACATTAATTTTCAATAATTTTAATTATCTTTATTACAAATAATTATATTAGTATTAAAAATAATGCAAAATAAAAATATAAAATGTTGATGTTGGGATGGTTGGGATGGTCATTGATAAACCACAAAAAAATAGATGTGGTTGGGTTGAAAAAGTATTGAGGATGTGAAAGAGAGAGAAATTAATTAAATATTGATAAAGATTGCTGGTTAGGTGATCTGTCTCGTCTCTGATAAACATGATCCTAGGGGTCTCCAAGAATTGCAAATATCCTTATATCAAACCTATATTGGATAACATCATTCGTTAATCAATACCCGAATAGTGGCGAAAATTGTACTATCATTCAACTCGTGACTATTTTTTATTTATTTATATAAGAACAAAATTAGTAGAATAAGATACATGCTTATTACATTCTTAATAAAATTACCCTTCTTTAATATGGTTATAAATCGCCGATCAGGCTTAGCTTAATGGGCTAGCTGAGATACCACCAGTCTTTCCATAGCGAGGGGTTTTGGGTTCGATTCCGCCTGAGCACTGTGTACATTCCCACCTTATTTGGTGGTATAGTAGTACCACCCTGTATGGTGGTGTAGTGATCCCGCATTTGTATGGCGTAAAGGTTCTAATAGTATAGTGTTTTATTCGATTAAATATTCATACCTTATTATAATACCCTAAAAAAAAAACATGATTATAAACCGCAACCATCAATTTGAAACACATAGACTTAAATTGTTCCTTTTTATTTTATTTTTTCGGGTAGCTACAATCACAAATTGCTATCATATGTATTTAACATGTTTGATAAAGACCAACTAAAAAAAAGTGAAAAAAATGGTTGACGAAGATGAACGGACGTCTAATTGTACATTTTGCTATCTAAAATTACGGATATATGAAGTATAAATTATTTATCTTTTATTTTCACTAGTAGATCTATATACACACGTGGCTTAAACCCCTTCTCTAGTCAATTAAAGAATAAGTTGAATAACTATTTTTCTTAAACTCGATAAGTCGGAAATTTATTAATATTTTTGACTTGATTTACGTGGGGGATATGCCCGAATGGGTATTTTTTTTAGTAACATACTTTTAAAAAGTTTTTGCCTGACATATAAGGTTTGCATAATTGGAATTGAAGTTAAGAGAATATTTTCTCTCATGGAGATCTAGGCATAAATATGCCATGTTCTCCAAAGTTATCGGCATATAGTAGACATTAAAATCTACAGAATTTTGATTATATTTTTAGCAACAAAACTAGTGATCAAATTTGATAAATTTTAGATCACTTACTCGTGGAAAGACAAATTCAAAAGAGAAAAAAAAAACGTGATCTGAAACTTGGCAAGTATTAAATTATTAATATAAAACTAACACAATTGACATTCATTCTAGAGACGAAAGATGCATATGGATATAGAATAACATCCAAAAAAAAAAAGATGCATATGGATGTAGAATAACATTAGAAATATCAAATAAGATAAGGTAATTAGAAAATTTTTCCAAAATCTACAACCATTATAACTCAATTAATACTAAAAAAATGATAAATCTTGTCCAGTCGGACCAGTCCAGATTCAAACTATCGTTTGGCCAGAAAAGAAACAGATTGATTAATTACATTTAAAAGGAAATTCATTTGGTTCCAACTCAATAATTGACTCACTATTTATTTACTTAAATGAGAGCTTAATGTCGCAGTGAACAGAAAAAGATTTGGCCTCCATAGAAACCGACCCCTTCAACAAAAACCCACAAAAAATGCAGATAACTGAAATATAAAGTAAAACTAATTAATAGAAATTCGTGGAAACTGAAAATTGTTTATGCTGACAAAGTCAATTCCCCTCACGCTAATAAATGATAACCCTAATTTGTCAAATATTCTGATAATAAAATCAAGAAACAGATGGGAGAAAGTAAAGGAGTTAGCTCTAATAGGAAATTACACTTGGGCAAAAATAGAGTTTTACTGTTTTACAGCACATTTTCTTTTTCCACTCTCTCTTTCTCTCTCTCTCTCGCGTGTGGATTCTTCTTTATTTTCCCTCCCAACAACATCTTTAACATTGCCTTCTTTTTGCTTTCTTTGCATATATATTCACCACATGGACAACAGCTGTGCGTAGTGTGTGTGTGTGTGTGTTTTGGTGGGGTGGTGGGGACATTGCTTTTGTCAGCTCAAGAAAAATCCATTCTTTTTCTCACTGAACTCTCACTCACCACACTCCGTTTCCCGCTTCTTCTTGAAATTTTTGACCCATTCTGCTATCTCTCTCTATCTCCCCCCCCCCCCCCCCCCTCTCTCTCTCTGTTGTGAAGTGTGAGGGTGTGGCGTAGAGCAAACAAAGTAGCGATAGAGGGAGAGAGCTATCCTCATTCCTCCACACGGACTTGGGATGGAGGAGAGAGCTGAGAGTTCTGCAAAAGAGACTTGCAGAGAAGTAGTAGAAGTGATGGACACTCCAGAGAGGAGCAAAAGCAGCCAGATCGCAGCATCAATTAGCAAATTCGAGGTTTGGTTTGGTTTCTTGAACATAAAAATTGCACTTTTATTAATATTGTTGAAGTTATTCAAATGGGGTCTTCTTAGGGGCTCTGCATTTCTCTGGGTGTGGGTCATTTGGCCGCTCCAAGTTGTTTGAGAAGTAGGTTTTGAGTGAATTTGTCAAAGGGTGTTTTTTCTGGCATTTTTCTCTCTCAACTGATGTGGTGTTCTTAGGTTTCTCCGAGGTTGTTTTTTTTTTTCTCTCTCTCTTTTAATAAAGTTTCTTCACTTGGGATTTTTAAGAATCTTGGCTTTGTGGGATTTGATCTGCTCGTCAAAAGTTTATCCCCAGCAAAATCTTGGTCAATGTGGTTTGGCATTGCAATTTGTCTTCTTCAATTGTTGAATTAAAAAGGGGAGACGAAGACTATGAAGCAATTCGATGCATTCATTATACAATTCTAGGGTTGCTTCTTCTCTTTTGGACCCTCAGTGCTTATGCAATTTGTTCTTTTTTGTTATGCATGCTTCAGAAAGATCTCTCTCTCTCTCTCTCTCTCTCACTTTCTTCCTGGGGTTCTAAAAGATCTAAATTGATTCCAGGTTGAAGATGTTTTACTCGGGTAATTTCTCGATTTGAAGAAATCTTTGTGCCAATGAAACTAGGAAATAATGAAACTTTAAATTTGATTGTTCTCGTACTCTCAAAGTGTGGATCGATCTTATTTCTCGGTCAATTCAAATGAATCTTGAGCAAATGTTTTCAATCATTATTTTATTTCTGCAGTAATCATATCACTGTTTAAAGGTAAATCACTTCCTTCTTCAATTTTTACAAATCTTGAGCCTAATTAACTGTTTCTAGAACCATTTATGAGCATATCTACCTCTTTGCTGTTGCACTCATTGAATTTCTAGTAGAATGGAACCGACAATTGTACTCACCAGAGAGTGTCCTTTCTTTTCTTTCTATTTTGGTGATGTGATGCAGTCTTTCTACTTTTTTTTTTTTGAAAGGCAGTCTTTCTACTTTTGGTTGTTAGTTTTGGATAGACTATTTTTGAGGGTTTCATCTGACCTTAATAGATCATTAGTTGGTCTTGTTCTTACAGTAAACTGTTTTCTGACAATAGATTTGATCCTCTTTTCTTGCAGGACTCCCCTGTTTTTACCTTTCTCAACAGTCTTTCCCCTATCAAGCAGGTTAAATCCACACACATTTCTCAGTCAATCAACCCTCTGAGTTTTGCGTCTATTCCATCCGTTTTCACTTCGCCTCATGTTAGTTCTCTGAGGGAATCCAGATTTCTCCGAAGGTATTCAACCACTTGTTGCAATGCCATGCTCATTTTAACCTGGGCAGATACTAATATTTTGCATTCATGTTAAACGTTCTTCAATGTTTCAGGCACCAGCTCTCGGATCCATCAAAACCCGAATTCTCTTCTGATGATGGGACCAAAGTTGATAACAGTAAGGCAAATACGAACACAACTAAGCAATTGGATGAACAGAAAGAAAGTGCTGACGGTGACGCGGCTGCTGAGCCATCTTATGATTGCTCAAAGTTTGTAGTCGATTTTGCCAAAGATTACGAATGTGCGAGCCCCAACTCCAGCTTAAGACCTGGCTGTGGTCTTGAAGTTGAAGGCATTGCAGGTTATAGTTGCAGTTCTTCAGCACTGGTTCCGTTTATTCATGAAGCCTCTCAGAGGGGCGAAGTGATTGTTGATCGGATAGATCAAAACAAAGAATCCGCATCATGTGATTGGGAGCATTTGATTTCTGATGCTTCCGAGTTGTTAGTTTTTGAATCTCCTGATGATAGAGATTCTTACAACAATTCAGTTGATCCTGGGACAAGTTTCTACACCGCTATTAAAGGTGACATGCAGAACTTGCAGTTAATTTGTGCAGTGGATTCTGGTGAGCAAGTTGTCGAAGGAAATGAAGCAGAAAACTTGTCTACTCAGCCCGGAGATGAAAATGAGACAGACAACACTAGAATTGCTGGTCCATCATTAAGCAATTCTGATGAAAAGGTGGATTCTGAGGTAAAAGATTTTCTTATTACAAACATAAGTTTCTAATTTCTTTGCTAGTTCTCCTTGAAAGTTTTTAACAGATAAATTCATTTTATTCATGCATCTTTGTTTAGGCATGTGTCTGTAGATTAGTTGTTATTCCCTGTGTGTTTAAGAATTCCATTAAGCTAATAAATATTCAAATGTAGCATCTTGGTTTTTATCGTGGTATGAGAAGGCGCTGCCTGGTTTTTGAGATGGGAGGAGCCCGTAGAAAACATTTGGAAGAGAATTCAGGTTCTGATTCCTCCGTGTGGCTTCATTCTGATGGCAATAACGATCAGAAGTCAGTACCGGAGAACAGTGAAAATGAGTCTTCATGCTGTCTTTTGCCTGGTATTGGCTTGCATTTAAATGCTCTTGCATCGACTCCTAAGGACTTTAAAATTGTCAACCATGATTCTTCAACGTCTGCAAGATTATTGATTGGTCCTAGCTCAGTTGTCAATCTCCATGCCTCACCTACCAGTCAAGGACTGCTCGACAATATTGTACCCGTTGCTCCATCAGAAAGAGAAATTGATAGCATAGAAAATCACGTTCTACCCGTAGAAGAAACCTGCCCGCCATCTGGATACACAGCAAATGAAGAGATCAATCAGGGTAGTCCAAAGAAGAAGAGGTATTCTTTTTTTTTTTTCCTGAGCAGCATCTAGTTTCAAGATTAACGCCTTTGTTTATGTCTTTCTAACTTATTGCTGGAATTGGATTTGTCAGGCGCAGGGCTGAACAGTCTGGGGAGGGTGAAGCATGTAAGCGTTGCAACTGCAAGAGATCAAAATGTCTAAAACTGTGAGTACTACCATGAATTATCATACAACATAATAATGTATATTTGTATGTTGCAAATTGCGCTCTTTTAGTTGTACTAGTATAAGCAACGTGCATTCGCACGTAAGCATAATTATTCAAATAAATAAATTTTGTAGTTCTTATATTTTAAAATTATTCAGAATGTTGTTATACTTTTTATTTAACGACTTTTTATAAAGAAAGGTTAAAATATTTAATTTTAAAGAGCACTTCCGGTTTTCGTTTTTATCTTAAAAGTTTTATAGTAAGTATTGTAAGTAAAAGAACACAACGTTTATTCTTGCAAAATTTGCAATGCCTTTTTTTTTTAATCTCTTCTAAATTCCTGATACAAATCATTTCATAATAAATCAAAAAATTGTTGGAAAAAAAAGTACATATGGTTGCATAGTATACACACTCTTTGCACGATTATGCCTACAAAACCATATAGTACTACAAAACAAAGCTATGGTAGCACTATGTGATTGTTTGTACTTGTTAGATCAACAACATATCTTTACTGAACTAATCTTTGCACAAATGTAGTCATGTGTAAATAAGTCTTCTGCTTGCACTGTTTCCATTAGTATTTCTAGCTCGAGTATAAGATTTTTGGCAGATAGTGAGAGGAAAATTAAATCACAATCATGAATTTAAAATAAAAATATTGTCTAAAATTTTAGTGATCGCCCTTTTAATAATCATCTTCTCTAACTTTACAATTAATACTAATGTAATATTTCATCTAAATTTGTGGCTCATAGATATCAAAAGAAGTCTTAATAAAGAGCCTAAGATGAATCTAACTTATGCTTTGATAGATTTTGTGCTATTGTAGACATGTGTACTGTGTTTTTTAGTAAGTGAGTTTGATCATATATATTTGTTATAAATAAGATTTATTATATTAAGTTAAAAACTTAAAACAGAGACCATCATATATCAAAACTAAATCAATTAAATTAGGTAAATAATGAATTATTAAAAGGTTAGTTTGAACTTCATATGAATTAATATATTTCTTAAAATTATAATTAAATTAGGTAAATAATGAATTACTATAAGGTAAGTTTGACTTCCTATGAATTAATATATTTGTTATATTTAAAATATATTATATTACATCATTGCCCTAAAATTTAATTTATAGTAAGGATATTTTAGGCAAAACAAATTTTGTAAAACAAGGCTCTTTTTATATTAGTATAAATACTTGCATACGATGATGTAGTTCTCAACTTTTGCATGCAGCTACTGTGAATGCTTTGCTGCCGGGGTGTACTGTGTGGAGCCTTGTGCGTGTATAGACTGCTTCAATAAACCTATCCACGAAGACACTGTCCTTGCAACACGCAGACAAATTGAATCAAGAAATCCTCTTGCTTTTGCTCCCAAAGTGATCCGGGGTGCAGATTCGCCATCTGAAATTGGGGTAAGTAGCTTCCTTTGGTGGCATGTCTTTCCTTGCTTATGATTGCTTGTGCTTATAGATTCTTGTATATCCTTTTATCAGGATGACTCCAGCAAGACTCCTGCTTCTGCTCGTCATAAGAGAGGGTGCAACTGCAAAAAATCTGGCTGCCTGAAGAAATACTGTGAATGCTATCAGGTTTATTGTCCTTCTGTTGAATCCTTTACTTATTATGTGAGCTGGTTGATAAGCTCTGGCTTCCTGCAGGGTGGTGTTGGGTGCTCCGTTAATTGCAGATGTGAAGGGTGTAAGAATGCATTCGGTAGAAAAGACGGTGAGTTTATTTTCGGGTTATTATCAAACTTTGATGTGTTTTGCAAAAACATTGGAACCTTAAAAATTTGCAAAAGAAAATATTAGGCTGAACTCCTTACATTCTCATTGCAATTCGGAATCTGGATTTAATGTAATAGTCCTGGAAGTTGAAGCCGAAGCTGAAGAAGAAACAAACTTGGCTGAGAAGAACGTGCAGAAAACTGCGATCGAAAACGAGCTAGAACAAAACACAGAATCCGCGCCTCCTGCAACACCTCTACGAGGAGGAAGGTAAACTACACTAGACACGTCTTGTGATCGTACATGCGTTTCTATATCGAGCTCTATCTAAACTGTTCGAACTGTTTTACTCTTATCCATCTCCCAGGCCGTCGTCAGCTCACCTCCTGTTTTCCTCAAAGAAGAAGCCGCCAAGATCTTCGTTTCCTTCCACTGCCTCCTCCAGTTTCCTTCCTAGGCAAGGATTTGGAAAGTCAAGCTTTTTCCCTCTCCCTCCACCACCCAAGTTCGAAACCATTAGAGAAGACGAAATCCCCGAGTTTCTCCAAAGTGGATCTCCTGATGGAGGAGGCATCAAGTCATCGTCCCCTAACCGGAAGAGAGTGTCCCCGCCTCACAATGCAGGCATGTCGTCCGGCCTCAGAAGCAGCCGGAAGCTCATCCTTCAATCGATACCGTCGTTCCCTTCTCTCACCCCGAATAAGTGAATCCATCTCTCTCCCTCTCCTCCAGGTCAGCTTTCTGACAGAGAAATCTTTCTTTCTACCTCCATTGTAGTTCTGTATGATATGCGATTTTAGTTAAGATCTTTTTCATGCTTGTAAAATATTTTGCTGTTTCCATAATAAAACTTTTTGTTTCATTAATTCTTGTACACAATGTATTTTAAGCAGTGTCTATGCAAGATTACATCAAATCTGCTTCCCTCTTTTTCCCCCTTCATAATTCTTTATTGTTTCTCTACATTTCTTAGAGAGAGAATTACTGGTTGTTGAGGTGGGCTGCGGGCCGCTACCCTATTCGAGAGGAGTTAAATGGATCTGGGCCCAGTTAAGCCCATCTTCGATAATTTATTTGGGCTCGGTCTACCACTGATGTTTTCAGATTTTTTCACTTTAAATTCTTTGCCTGATATTGATCACTGTATAATTGGGTATGTCTCCTTGTAAAAAAATGATTTCCTACACTCACTGAAATAAAATAATATGGAAAAAAAGAAGGAATCTATCTGTATTCCAAGGTTTTCAATATAATTTTATCGATGTACATTTTTTCAAATTTATCGATATTTATTTATTAAAATTAGAACATATTTCGTTACTCAAGGCAATGGTGTCATAAAAAGCAATTCTCTAATTATATAACTAAGTCCCTTTCAAAAAAAATTATATAACTAAGTCAAAGGCATCTCATGCAGACATAGAAACCATCAATAATAAGCCTTTTCTTATACTCCCCGCCTTTCACTCAATATGTCTACTTCTAAATAAGGAAATAATTCATCCTTCAAAATATTTTAAAAGTAGTAGAATTTATCAATTTTCTATCTTTTTACCAATTATTTTTAATCTGTGTTCAACACTACATAAATATAATGAGTGAGACGAAAAGTCTACTCTCCAAAACTTTGGCATTTGTAGACAAAGGGTCTGAAGACAAACATTGCACATGGTGCTGGGGATGGCATTCCATACAAAGACTCGTCATATGCGAAGTGGGCCTTGGATTATGGGCTTCAAGATTTCTATTCTTTATTGAGAATCGGAAACCATGCTACATATTTAAATAAATATTACTATTAATCACTCTTTTTTAGTATTTTTTTGACTTCGATCATTTTAAAAAATTTCTTAGAGCTTTGATCACATGTGGTAGTATTTAAGTAGTATTAATGTAGTCAATATATTTTACCCGTGGTAATATCTATAGTGTCGGTGAAATTTAGGCAAATCTTACGAGGACTTTGGTTGAGAATCTTTGAAGGTATGATGGGTGCATATAGCTGTCCAAATCACTAACAAACAAAAAAACACAATTTGTATCTTAAAGCAATTTTAGGCCCCAATGTTTTGCTTTTTCTTGCATCACCAAATGACCTTTTCTCTTAATTCTTGGCACACAAGTGCTAGAATACTTTGGTTGGAAGGACACTACACTTAGATTTGTTGTGTTTGAAAATATTTGATGCGAGTCAAGGTGTGATATTATGGTTGATTAGATGATAAGATCTTGAATCATTTATTAAATTGATTCTAAATTTGTCCTTACTCATGATTTTGTAGTGCATATTATTACCTATCATGATCAATAATTCATAGCAAAACAAATAAGGTAATATAATATACTCATTCAATTATATATATCATTACAAATCTAGTCATATTTTTTAAGGATTTTTTTCAAAAGTTCTCCAAATATGTATCTTGTTAGATGAGCGTGCATTGATAGTGAGATACTATGTAAGAAAGTATTGTTTGTAAAAATATATTTTTGTGTTATTAGTACAAGGGTGAGAATGAACATGTCATTTGTAGTCCAATAATAAACTAATAATACTTCATTCGTCCCAAAAATTTATTTATTTTGTAAAAGGTCGAGATAGAAAAATATATAGTAAAAGATAGAGCAGCACAAGTTTAATTTGTATGCTTTCTCGCTAACTGAATTCAACTGGAACGCAAGTTTTGTGGGATATTGTAAGGTATTAAACTAATTTGTTGGATGACTAAATAAGAGATTTGAGACTAAATTTTTAGAAAAAAATAAATATTAGGTTATAGTAATTGATAAGAGTAGAATAATGTCTTCAGAATTTATCTTCTATCATACATGTACATGTTATTAATTATGTGTAGCAGTATAATTTAATTTCGAAAAGTATACCGTATGTCATGAATTACTATAACAATGAAATTTTCTTTCCTTTCCCAATAAATTAAAAAATAAAAATAAAATATAGTAGTAATAGTATATACAGACCATCGAGTGAAACGTCTCACATGCAGGGTCCACACACTATGGCCCTCATCAATTTTTTTTTGACATTATTAAGTAGTTAAGGAGATATAGAGAAGAGACATTATTTGCCAGCTGCAGCAAGAATTTGTGGTTATTCAAGGGGATGAAGGTACAATCCGGTGGAGCGCAACATCAATACCAGTAAACAGTACAACTCACTTTAGCACAAAGAACCACCAAATTGCAAACTATTTTTTCTTGTCCTTTTCCTTTGTAGGAAGTGATGTAAATAAACATTGTAAAAAACACAAGGTAAAAACAGTCTACATAATTCGTTGCAGTATGATTGAAGTTTGTTGGATAATGAGCTTTATTATTGTCTCTATTACTATATGCAATAATTATGCTTTGGATTTAAATAAAAAGCCCAATCTCCATTACTATCCCGATGTAATCAACTTCTTTTTCTATTCTTTTTATCGTAGAAATTAGTTGACGATTTTTTTTTCTCGGGCTACTCGAAATAATTAATCTCGAGACTTCTTCAAAACGTGAAATTAATTGAAGCATTTAGTTAGGCAATTTTTGGTAGTGACATTTAAAGCAACACCCAAAGTAGGGGCCTGGATGTAAGAATTTATTGTTGGGTCATTTTCTACGTAATATTTTATCTCTTTCAGAATTATTAGTGATCATAGTAGTATTAGATATATACAATAATAACATCATCATCAAAGGTAATAATATGCGAGGAAGAAAACATATACAGGTACTATAAATTTTTTTTTCTCTCTTTTACATATTTTGGCGAAAGAAAATTATATCATGGATGAAGAAGCTGGTCCATTTAAAATATTTTAAAAGAAAAACATGTATATTATATTTATTTCTGCAATTAACCTTTTTATTCTAAAGATTTATAGTTATAAATTAATTAGTGCACCCTTCTTGATTTATACATGTCTTGATGTTTACACAGTTGAAAGTGGATCAATAATGGTTACTTAAAGTAAGGAAATGGTATATATATCTGTCTTTATCAATAAACTAATGATAAAGCACCGCTAAACCAATTCTACAATTTGATTGATTAGTCTTTTACACCTTGTTGTTTATGATAGTTAATTAGTGATGACTATTAATTATTTTTTTTTATATTTATTTCTTAAAACTTTTTTTTTGTTTGGTAATTGCAAGTGGAAACAGGGATACTATGCAGAAGACATTTCTTGAATGATGATGTCCCACAAGCTTATTTGGTGACAATCATTATGTTTTTTTTTTGGAAGATTTTTCTTGTTTAATTTTACTTCCCCACTTCAATCCAAAAGTTCAATGATTCAACTTGCTAGAGATGCCCCCCCCCCCCCCACCCCCGGAAAAAAAAGAAGGAAAAAGGAAAATATTAGTAACTATTTTGTTTTTTCATCCCAAACCGTGATTTTTTTTTCCTTCTTTCTAAAATGTCGGTATTTCTATTCCTTTTTTAATTATATATTTTCATCCCCAGGAGTCAAGCTCAGCACAAAAGAATCAAGATCCCACTAAAATTTCATAATTCGTATGGAATAATAGTATTCCTTGAAATTTAAAAAAAAAAGAAAAAAAAAACTCAATCGAGAATAACTCTAGATGACAAATAGCAAAAAGTTGGATAATTCACATTACCATTGACAAAAAAATATCAATTTGTAAGATATAGCGCGAAAATTTTATTAATAAATCAAATTCTCTTATTTATTATTTATAATAATAAATAATACCTCTCTGCCCAATGCTCCAATATTCCCCTCAAGGTTTATTTTTTATTTATTAATTTATTTGGAAGTCCTCAAGTTCAATTAATTAACTTTAAAATATGTGATTTGCTTCGTTAACGGTACAATTGGCCTTATGACCGAAGCAAATCTAGGAAAAGATTACTGAAGTTTCTCTACATATATTTGACAACATATTATTTTGCGATTTATTTGTATATGATGTCAGTGATATTTATACTAATTTTAGATGTACTTACTTTTTTAATTAAACACACGACATGTATAATTGTATGTATTGTAAATCATCTCTTTCATACACGTGCTCTATCTCATTCGACTCATTGAGGTGCATAATTTGTAGGCATAGTGTATATTTGGGAAGGGGATCAAATAAAAACATTCCTCCTAGTAGCTAGGTATTTAAAACTGGGTTAGTAATCCTTTTATCATTTACGTTTTTTATAAAATAATTTCACTTCAGTAGGAATGAAGGAACCATGTATGTATATAATATAGCAGTTTTTTTGCTCAATAAAATAAAATAAAATATAGCAGTATTAATAGTGGGATTTATCGGAAGCATTATAGTAGTTATATATCCATGAATTTAAATTTAAGTTCCCAAATGGATTTTTAGCTCGAATTTTAAAAATAATAATTCTGACGTACGATTCAAGTAAAAGAAGCTAGCATCTTCCAATTTCTTAATTGCATGTGATGAACAACACATCAACTTAGTGATATGCATCATTAATAAGATCGCATGCAAAGTATATCAACATTATATTTTATAAAAGGTAAAAGGAACTTATATGAATTAATGAAATAATAAAATAGTTTCTAATGGGGTCATCCACATGGTATAAGTGGGCCCTGGATATAAAAGAACTTATTTACAAAACGAGACTGCATATTCATGAGCATGTGCACAACCATAAGTTTCTGCTGCTTTTATTTGATTTCGCCATAACTTTATCTGAACAAGATGTAGCAGATTTGCATGCCTCAATCTGTTTGTATGAAGAAAAAGAAAAAAATAAAATAAAATTGATCACATAATATGATTGAACACCGAAATAAAAAGAAAATTAGAGCAATCTCGATTGTAACGGTCGAATTTTGGAGCCATATATACCTGCAGCCCGTTTTAGTTGTACAAATGAATTTCTCTCTAGAATTATTGGAAAGAAAAGACCGCCGTATATATGATTTTACATTTTTACTTCTGGTATAATAATAATAATAATAATAATAATAATAATAATAATAATAATAATAATAACTGGAAAGAGGGATGAGAACCATAACCAGTTTTTGAAGTCACATTCTCGTGAGTTGAAGTATTAATATTGTGGTTGTACGACATTTTCGATTGCATCAAGGAGTAATCGTCATGTGTTAAGCTATTAAAATTCTACCAAAGTTTTCTTGTGAAAATTAATAAACATTTGTAAGATTATGCATGTAGAGAAAATAATTAACAATTTTTATAAGTAAAATTTGTGTCTCATCGCATGTCCCATATGGTTTTATATTTTTATTTTATTGTTTCTTTATTTTTCCATTCTCTTGTGTTTTAGATTAATTTTACATTACTAATTAGGATTCATTCATTGAGATTTAAATTATTCTTTATATATTTAATTTCAACTTACTATTAAATAATTAATTATTAGAGTTGATTACATGGAATATAATTTTTTAAGCTTCACTTTTTTTTTGAACAACATATTTAAAGGAAATTTTAATACCGTGTGACGGTAGACTCAAAACCCGTGACCTTTGGCCCGGGCATAACCACACTACTATTAGGCTAACACACGCATAAGCTTCACTTTTTAGTATGTCAGATAAGATCATTATATTATACTTATAAATTATATATTTTTAATATTATTAAAATAGTAATTAATGGTAAAAGATAATTTTTCAATAGTGTGCATCTGTATACATTATGTGGTGCATCTCGTTTAACGTTGTGATGCATCTTATTTCACAGTGTGGTGCATCAGTACACATGAAGATTTACTTTTGGAATTTCAGTTTTTTTTTTCGACTCCGCCTTCGACTTTAATTTTAATCTATATATAATCGTAGTGACAATAATTTGGATCGTTCGGTTCGTTACGAGGCCTTCGACTCCCCCCGCTCGTCTTAACAAAAAAGAAAGGTAAAAAAAAGAAGAGACGGACAAAAAAAGAAGAGACAAAAAAATATGAAAATTTTATATCAAGAGATCCATATTTTGAAATAGCCATGATGACCATTAAAATATAAATTTTGGCCCACATTCTTAAAAAATACTCCCTCCGTCCCTGATTTAAATTCCAATGTGAGCTCGACACGGAAACTAAGAAAAGCTGAAAAAGTGGGTTTGAGTGGGGTAAAATGACTTGTAGGGGTATTGTTAATCTTTTGATTACTTTTTGCTAATATTTGTAGGTTTTTTTATTCTTTATTTATTTGGTGAGTGGAAGACTTTATTTATTTATTTCTTCCCTTATTTAATTTTTGGTTCATTATTTCTTCATTTTAATTGAATTATTACTTGTAGTTTCATTTAATTGTTGCAATTAATTTAAGTTTGAATAAAATTAAAAACAGAAATTAAAGGACTGAAATTAAAATGAGAAAGTAAACCTGAAATGAAATTCAAAAAATAAAATCTGTCACATGACGAAAAAAAACGAGATAATGCAGAAAATAAACTTGGAGGCAAAACTGTAAGGTTTGGAGCCAAAAATTGATGATTTCCATTAAATAATGAGGAGATAGTACACTGATTGGATCAAAAAAAGGGGGGGGGGGGAGAGGGGGGGGGGGGGGGGGAGGAATTTAAACATCTCCTAACCCCCCAAAAACAGACTTATATATATACCCACAGAGCTCATAAATGGCTCTCAACCACATTGCAGAAAACATCTTAAATTCATCTACTATGGCAGTTCCTAAAAACACAAAAAAACTGACTGAGGCAGAGAAAAACATCCTGGCCCAATGGTTACTGCAACACAGCAGCAATGGCAAGCTGGAGTACGGCAAGAAACAAGAGGCTGCAGCTGCATTCAATGTGTCTTTGCGGACAATATGGAGGACTTGGCAAACAGTGACAGCTCAACAAGCTCTTGGCATTCCTGTCCATTTGAAGTCCAAAAGAATAGGTAAGCACTACAAAAATAAACAGCAATTAGATGAAGAAAAGGTGAAAAAGCTGCCCTTGCAGCAAAGAACTTCACTGCGTGTTATGGCTGGAAATTTGGGGATTAGCAAATCTGCAGTTCACAGATTTGTGAAAGAAGATAAACTCAGACCACACACATCTGCCATCAGGCCTTTCTTAACAGAGAGTAACAAGATAGAAAGGCTAAAGTGGAGTCTTTCTCAACTGTGTAAACAAGCAGAGGATGGTGCATTCAAATTCCAAACTATGTTCAACACTATTCATATAGATGAAAAGTGGTTTTACCTATCCAAAGAGAAGGAGAGATTCTACCTTGTCAAGGGTGAGGTGGAACCACATAGAAGCTGTAAATCCAAGAGACATATACCAAAAATTATGTTCAACTGTGCAGTTTCTAGGCCGGTGATAGACCCTGCTGGAAATGTCTTATTTGATGGCAAATTTGACATCTTTCCATTCATCACACAAGAACCAGCAAGGAGAAACTCAAAAAACAGATCCAAAGGGACCATGGAGGTCAAACCAATACCAGCAATCACAAAGCTAATCACAAAGGAGAGCCTGCTGAACCAGGTCAGGTTTTTCATGCAACCGGTCTCATTTTCAGATTTTTTTTCATGCTATCAGGATCAATTTCAGATTCATCATCTAGCCATTTACTGTAATCATGCAGATGCTACCAGTTTTTAAGGCCAAGTGGCCAACACATCTTTTAGGCAAAGACATTTACATCCAACAAGATAATGCCAAGCCCCATATAAAACCTGATGACCCAGAGTTCATAGCCATTGCAAATCAAGATGGATTCAATTTCAAACTAATCTGTCAACCCCCAAATTCTCCAGACACAAATGTAAATGATCTAGGGTTTTTCAGAGCTATACAAACCATTAAGGATCAGAAACCATGCAAAAATCTGGATGAGCTGATACACAATGTGAAGACAGCATATGAAGAGTACTCAGCAGAGAAGATAAATCATGCATTTCTAACACTTCAAGGCTGCTACTCAGAGATAATGAAGGTTAAGGGAGACAACAAATACAAGATCCCTCACATGAATAAGGAAAGACTGGCCAGAATGCATCGAAGTGGAGGAGGGACTAGTAAAGGAATGCTTACAATTCCTTAATGTTAATGATGTGGTGGTGGGGCTGCAGCAAGTCAGACTCCAGGAATGAAGACAGGGTATGGAATCTTTTTTGGCCTTAGTTTACAGGGACAAACATTGTCATTCATGTAAATCTGATGTTTGTAATGTAAACTACTTTTGGGACTGATTTCTGCTCATAATTGTCTCAGCAAGCACAATTGCATCATTGACTTAATTTAACCCCTTTGCTGCCTAACTCAACCTCCAAAACCAGATTCATCTAGTGGTGGCATCATCAGACAGCATGCATTGCATGATTGAATGCCACATCATGTAAATATGCATTCCTAAACCCACAGCCAAGTCATTGCATGATTGAATGCTTCATCATGTAAATATGCATTCAAACTGAATTTGTCAACAGAGAATCAAGCATTCTAATTAATACAGAGATTGAGATTAAGCAACAGAGAATCAAGCATTCTAATTAATCGAGAGACTGTCATTAAGCAACAGAGAATCAAGCAACTAGAAATAATCGAGAGACTGCCATCAAGCAACAGAGCATCAAGCAACATAATTAATCACAGTGGCATACAAACCACAGAGAATCAAGCACAATGGCATCACCAGCCGTCCCCCTCAAAGTCAAGAGAGCAGAAAATCATCACCTCATTCATAGGTTTAAGGCAGCTTCCATAGCCTTCCTTTTTTTTCGAGCTTTTGCACATTTTGTAAAGAGGAAATAGTAGGGATCCGTAGGCACCATATTCGCCACGATTTCATCTAAAGCATGCCCCGACGACAGTGCAGTGTCCGACACCGGCATCGGAAAGCCGAGTGGTGGAGTCGAGGATGCAGGTTCCGGCACCGGCATCAGTAAGTCAGCAGGTGGATTCGAGGATGCAGGTTCCGGCACCGGCAAACGCAAGTCAGTAGGTGGAGTCGACGAGGGAGATTCCGGCATCGACATCGGACTCGCAGAAGGAGGAGTCGACGACGGAGTTTCAGGCACCATCATCGGAGACTCACCAGTATCAGGCACCATCATCGAGGGAGTCGACGACGGAGTTTCAGAATCGAAGATCCCCAATTTCGAAGGGGGGATCTCCGCGTCGGCCTCCTCCAAATGGGTCTCCGGCACCATGGAACCAACACCGGCGTGGTCCACCGAGTTGGCCGGCGTCACAGAGTGGGAGTAATCGAACTCAGTTTCAGGAGTAAAATCGATGGAGGTGGAGTAGGGTATGGAGTTTGAGTCCATCGATCGAGAGAGATGTGTGGATTCAGAGAGAAAATCGTGAGAGGAAATTGAGGGAGAGATAGATCTGGATTCAAAGAGCCAGAGCAGATCGACAGTAGGGTGAGAGAGAGAGGAGAGGAAATCGCGATTCTGAGCGAGAGCGGCGCAAAAACTAGGGTTTGAGAGGTGAGATTGAGAGAGAACCGACATACAGATGAAATGGGTGGGTTTGGGGATTAGGTGTGGGTTGGGGAGGTGTATTAGTGGGTTGGGCCCACATGTAATTAGTGGGTATAATTAGACTGTAATAAAAATATGGGTTAGTTTAAGTAGTGGCAAAGGGTAATAATTTAGGGGAAATAGAAAGGGTAGTAATGTCCAAAAAGCAGACTGAGACGTTAAATCAGGGACACTTTTTGAGGAGCAAATGGGACTTTAAAACAGGGACGGAGGGAGTATAAATTTTGGCCATTTTCTTCAGTTTGGGACGAAAATACCCTTAATAAAATGCAGAGCGGGTCGGGTCTGACGCGGGCGGGCGCGGGTTCGTTCGGGCCAGGTATGAGGCATCTGGGCATTTGGTATAAATTTAGTCTTATTAGTACCAACTGTTCTAGTACATCTAGTACAAATTTAGCCTTATTAGTGCCAATTGTTCCAGATTTTGTACAATTGAGACGAATTGTCGAATTAGTTCCAGATGTTCCAAGTTATGACATGGTACTCTTGGGACGAACATTCCAATTATTACAAGTTATACTGCTCCGATTTGGCGGCTCCGCCTTCGGCTCCGATTGTACGGCTTCGCCTTCGCTCTGATTACTAATATAAGGATAATCGTTGGACAACAATTTAGATTTCTTCGGCTCACTCGCTCGAATCTTGACTAAAGAAGAAGCGGCAAACAAAATAACGAAGAGGCAAACAAAAAACGAAGAGACAAATAAAAATTTGAATAAAAATAAAAATCTGAAATATAAAAAAAAACAGAAAGAAAGGAAAAAAAATCTAGAAAAAAAGAAAAGAAAAAGAAATCTGAAAAATAAGAAAAAAAGAAATCTGAAAAATAAAAAATAAAACAGAAAAAAAGAAATATGGAAAATAAGAAAAAAGAAAGGAAAAAAAAATTGAAAAATAAAAAAGATAGAAAAAAAGAAAGAAAAAACTTGGAAAGGGAATTAAGAATCAATAAAAGGTGTCAAGGAGTGATGGATCACAAATAAAAAAGGAAAAAGGGTATTTAGATCCTAAGTTCAAAAAAAATGCCATAATTTATATTTATGAAGAAGGTGGACCATAATTTATATTTTTCAATGCTCATATTAGCTATATCACATGATATTCTCTTATATCAATTGTGATATCTAAGATATTGTATAGTTTAATCATATGATGATACTATGTTTTTATATAAACTCATTTGTGACATGAAAAAAAATCTCTATCAGAATATATTATATAGATTTTTTTTATTATATATATATTCTGATGATTTTCTCTTAGATTCATACATTATCGTTTAATTACTAAAACATTTATTAAATACATCAACTTAATTTATGTTACGTATGTTCGTTACGCATGATGTATGTGCGTATAGTAGTAGTATAGAGATTAAGTAATAAAATCTCCTTAGAGATGACCAGTAGTAGAGTGAGCTGTCTAGGACCGAGAGGTCTTAGGTTCAATCGACACTACCTCCTATATAAGTTGAACCTGTCTCACCTATATTTTGAAAATGTAGTTTAGCTGACTTGTGTGGTTTACAGGCTACTGTACAAGCATAGAGATTTACCTAGTGTGCATCAAAAGGTAACGGTTACAGGTTCCTACAAATTAAAAAAAAAAGGAGATTACGTAATAAAGTTTGTAATAAGAAGAGTTTCACTATTTTGACTGAGCACATATACATATGTAGTGAAGTAGCATATTTTCGCTAAAGAGAAATCAAATGATTTCCTAGTTTCATATCGGCAACAAAAGGCATTTTTTATTCCTTCTCAAAAGGAAGCTATGAGATGGTAGAAGGTCAGACTTCGACCTTGTTGTTTTTTTTTTTGGTAAATAATTATTTTTATTACCAGTAAAGCATTGCAAGATTACAAACTTCCAAACTCCAACCACAGTAACACACACGCTAATTAGCCAACATGCTGGCTAAGTGAAGATCTTTCTTACAACAATGTGAAATCAGCAATTTACATTCTCTAACCACATCCATAGGATCAAGACATTTTCCTTGAAATCTTCTTTGATTCCTCTCCTTCCACACATGATAGATTGCAACCACAAACATCATTCTGTACAGCTTTTGTTTCCCTTTTTTTGCACGGCATTGAGTATTCAGATAGAGCTTTTCCTCCTCCCAATTGGACCTTGTTGTTTTTAAGAGAATATAAAAGATGAAAGTTTAATTAAATTGTAACTAAGCTCGCAACTAAAAAAAATAGCCCCACTACCTTTTCGAGAAAATAACATAATTTAACTTTGTGAAATAATATAGACCATATAGATATGTTAATTAAACTCAAAATTATATCATATGTTTTCATGTACATATGTACTTCAAAGTTAAAAATGCCTTCAAATATTATAACTTAGCAAAAATATACTTAAGTAACTCGAAATATTAATTAATCCAGTTATGGAAGACTAGCGCCCACGCATCCCTACTCTCAATAATAATCAACCATGAATGTATTGCAATCCCACTAGGATTTTATTCATCCATCTTGATTTATATACTTCACTAATCACATCAGTTTTATTACAATTCAATTCTTCAAAGAATTACATAATATGGATTTTAAATCCATTTAATAAAAACCATTCAAATATTGGGCAGTCGCCCTCGTTTGGCACATCATACCTGATCCAAATTAAATCCTAACTCATATACTTTGTCACACACAAAAGATTCCCAACGAGAGTTATATAAAAAATGTGACACTATATATGTATCTAATACTAATTCACAATTGTGTTTACGATTTGGATCCTTCGCCCTATGATATATCTTGACCCGTGCGACTGCGGATTTTGAGTCTGGACATGCAAGAGAAATGAAAACTTATAATTTCAGTGTTAGCTTAGTGGTAGTGAGGTTAATGTTCGGGCCGAAGGTCACGGTTCCAGTCCTCCGTCACGCGGTATTTAAATTTCTTATAATATTGTTGGAAAAAAAAAACTTATAATTTTATTTTGAGTGAAGGACCCATATAGCAAAATCCCCCCTTAGATTACAATAGTTGTCAAGGAACATAATATGGTAAAATTATAGCCAAAAATGTGTTTTTGGGACAATTATACATTTACTATAGGGTAGAAATTTATACACCATTTCATTATTTTCTCTCACCTATTTCATTTCACGTCAGTTTTTTTTTTCTCTCTAAAACTTCTCCCACCCATTTTCTCTCCCACCATTTTCTCTCTCCACGATTCTCCTTCCCCGCCTCGTCTCCTCCGCCTCATCTTCTCCTTCCCAGCCTTCCGTCGTCCGCCGCTGCCTCTTCACCGGTAAGTTTTCTCTCTCTGCTGCTCTCTCTCTCCCCCCTCTCTTCTTCTTCTTCTCCTTCTCTACCTCTCTCTCACTTTTTTCTTTTCTTCTCCTTCCCAGCCTTTTCCCGTCCACTGCTCCGTCGTCTACCGTCCGCCGTGCTCCGCCGCTCCGTCGTTTTTCTCAGATCTGGTTTTTTTTTTTTTTTCAGATCTATTGCTATTTCATATTTTCGTAACTGCTTTTTTATTTGCATAGTGTGGAGATCTGTTTTTATTTTCTCAGATCTGTTTTTTTTTTTTGAAATTCTGAAATATACGATCTGCTTTTACAGATCTGCTTTTTTGTTTTGAAGATTTGCAGATATGTTGTTGCGAATTTTGAAATTCGCAACATAATATACGAATTCCGTATATGGTGTTACGAATTGTGAAATTCGTAACTAACTTTGCATTTTCATAAGTTTATTTGAAGTTACGAAACGTAACATGTGTTACATGTTCTGAATTACTGAATTGGTTTAATTGTTTGTTTATTGTAGATCGAAATTATAATTTCTCATATCCCGGGTTTGATGCGAATTGATAATTTCTTACGATTTGTGTTTAGAACTTGTTTGAATGTCCAAATCTGGTTTTTGGTTTGTCAGGTCTGCTTAGAACCCTAATTCGTAACATGTTTTTGGAATTTCGGTTATAACATGTTACGAAATTACAATTTCGTAACGTGTTTGTGGCTATTTCAAGCTTTTGAAACTGAATTTTGTTTGTATACATGTTGCGAATTTCACAATTCGCAACACCATATATAAATTTCGTATATAGTGTTGCGAATTATGAAAACTAACTGTGCATTTTCATTCGTTTATTTGACGTTACGAAATTACAATTTCGTAACATGTTTGTGGCAATTGAAAAAATTCTAAATGAATCATTTTATGTTACGAAATTAACATTCGTATTGAAAATTTTGCTGCTAATTCATATTTTCGTAACATGTTTTTGGAATTTCAGTTATAACATGTTACGAAATTACAATTTCGTAACGTGTTTGTGGTTATTTCAAGCTTTCAAATTAGATTATAGGATTAGTTGAAGTTACGAAATTACAATTTCGCAACATGTTTGTGACTATTTGAAGGTTTCGAAATGAATCATTTTATGTTACGAAATTAGAATTCGTATTGAATAATCTGTTGCTAATTCATATTTTCGTATCACGTTTTTGGAATTTCGGTTATGACATGTTACGAAATTAAAATTTCGCAACATATTTGTGGCTTTTTGTTAAGTATATAATGTTACGAATTTCACAATTCGCAACAAAGTATACGAAATGTGGCTATTTCTGTTATAATTGTGTTACGAATTGTGAATTTCGTAACTAACTGTGCATTTTGATTCGTTTATTTGAAGTTACGAAATTATAATTTCGTAACATGTGTTACATATTCTGAATTACTGAATTGGTTTAATTGTTTGTTTATTGCAGATCGAATGTACATTCAAGAGAAAGAATCTTGCATCCGTCGCTGCAGAAAAAGAACGAAGGAAGAACAAGAAAGAAAAGAAACAAATAGCAGAAGAAGAAGAAGAAGAAGAACCGTAATTCGTAATTCTTAACATTTGTCACGAATCGTAACAGATGTTACGAATTTTGTAATTCGTAACTAATTCTGTTGTGTGAGATGTGAATATGAAGTTACGAATTGTGAATTTTGTAACATGTTTGTTACGATTAGGTTTTTGTAACACCGTTTATTCTGCTGTTACGAATTTTGTAACACGTTTGTGCGTTGTACATATTAAGTTACGATTTCTAATTTCGTAACATTTTGTGGGTTGTATACCTTTTACATGTGTTATAATTTTTGTTACGAATTATAATTCTTGTATACCTTGATTCCATGTTATAATTTTATCATTTCGTATCAATATGCCTTGTTTCTCTGTTACGAATTTATGATTTTGGTAATAGCATGTTACGAAATTACAATTCGTAACATGTTTATGGCAATTTGAATGTTTCGAATACATGTTATGAATTTCACAATTCGCAACATCATATACGAATTTCGTATATAGTGTTACGAATTGTGAAATTCGTAACTAACTGTGCATTTTGATTCGTTAATTTGAAGTTACGAAATTACAATTTTGCAACATGTTTGAGGCTTTTTGAATGTTTCGAATCTGAAATTTTTAGGTGTATAATGTTGCGAATTTCACAATTCGTAACACAATTCGTATATAGTGTAGCGAATTGTGAAATTCGTAACTACCTGTGCATTTTCATTCGTTTATTTGACGTTACGAAATTACAATTTTGCAACACGTATAAGACTATTTGAAGGTTCCGAAACTAAAATTTTTAAGAATATAATGTTGCGAATTTAACAATTCGCAACAAAATATACGAATTTCGTATTGAATAATCTGTTGCTAATTCATATTTTTGTATCATGTTTTTGGAATTTTGGTTATAACATGTTACGAAATTACAATTTCGTTACATGTTTGTGTCTATTTGTTAAGTATATGATTTTGCGAATTTCACAGTTCGCAACAAAAATACACGAATTTCGTATATAGTATAGTGAATTGTGAAATTCGTAACTACTTGTGCATTTTCATTTGTTTATTTGACGTTACGAAATTACAATTTCGCAACACGTTTGGGACTATTTGAAGGTTCCGAAACTAAAATTTTTAAGAATGAACTTATGAAAATGCAAAGTTAGCCACAAACATGTAACACATGTTACAAAATTCTACTTTCGTAACTTCAAATAAACTTATGAAAATGCAAAGTTAGTTACGAAATTCATAATTTGCAACACTATATACGAAATTCGTATAATATGTTGCGAATTGTGAAATTTGTAACATGTATATTTCAAAAATTCAACATTCGTATTACTATTGCCTTGATTTCGTGTAAAGATTTTGTCATTTCGTATTACTATGCCTTAATTCCATGTTACGATTTTGTCATTTCGTATCACTATGCCTTGACTTTCTGTTAAGATTTTATCATTTCGTATCAGTTCCATGTTACGAACTTTACATTTCGTATCTTGTTTCTCTGTTACGAATTTTACATTTCGTATCAATATGCCTTGTTTCTTTGTTACGAATTTATGATTTCGTATCACTTTGTCATAATTCCATGTTACAATTTAGACATTTCGTATCAGTTCCATGTTACGAATTTGACATTTCGTATCAATATGCCTTGTTTCTCTGTTACGAATTTATGATTTCGTATCGTAACAAAATCGCAAAATACAGAAAAAACACAACAAAACCCAGCGGGAGAGAAATCTATCAACCAAAATACAGATCTTAAAAATCTCAGCAACCATTCTATCAATCAAACTTAAAAAGCTACAAAATACAAAAACTACAACAAATTGACGGCGGCGGAGACAGGAGGGAAGAGGCGGCACCTCGACGGCGGCGGCGACGGGAGGGGAGAGGCGGCACCTCAACGGCGGCAGCGACAAAGCAGCTCGAGGCCGGCGGCAACGGCGGCGACGATAGCAGATCTAGGGCGGCGACGATGACAAGTTCAGGTCCAGGGAGGCGGCGACGACGAGTTCCAAATCCATGGCGGCGGCGACGGGAGGGGCGACGGCGACGACAGGAAGAAGAGAAGGAAAAAAAAATGAAGAAGAAAACCAGCAACAAAAGAAAACGCAGGAAGAACAGAAGAAAAAAAATTGGAGAAGAAAAGAAGCTGGAGAAGAAAATGTGATAAAGAGAGAAGAAAAAAGAGAAGAAAGAGAAAGAGGAAAAGAGATGAGAGAGAAAAAGTGAAAAGTAGCAGGAGGAAAAGAGAGAGAAGAATAAAAGAGAAGAAAGAGAAAGAGGAAAAGAGATAAAGTTGAGAGAGAAAAAGAGAAAAAGTGAAAAAAGGGTATTTTGGTTCCAAAAATATATTTTTGGCTACAATTTAACCATATTAAGTTCTTGACAACTATTGTAGTCAACCTAATCAAAGTGGCTATATGGATGGATTATTTCAAATTTTATAATTAAATATAGATCACCCAATTTCTTGCACACTCTCAAACGGCATTGTTAATTATAAATAGAAGAAAAAATAAGTCAATACCTACCGACCTTTTCCGTCTTATATATGTGGTGCTCTTTTCTGCCTTGTTGTACACAATTGTTTAATTAGGTTTAAAGATATGGAGACCCATTGGCTAATTTAAACGTGGTGGCGAATGTTCATCCCTCTACAATTTATTTACAATTAAATGTCACGCCCAATAAACCAACTCATCTACTTTTTGCTACTTTTTGTTCAATTATTCATCGAATCAGATTTCATTTCCCCTCTTTCCGGTTTATACTACATTATTTCGTATCCAAAAATTGGTCACTTAAGAATTGAGAAAAACGTTGCAGCTTATGTTAAGTGTGCCGACATTTGTACGCTCAAAAGATGCATCTCACTCATTTAGTTTGCTGTATCCGATCTATTCATATTGTCATCATTTTCTTATTTAGATATTTTATTCATATTATCATTTTCTATATAATGAAAGTTTTTACATTTCAAAATCTTTCAAAAGTAATATGACCTATATATTTTTTTTCCTTTTATCCTTACTTCGTGCCAAACAGTAACATTACAATTTCAGTGGGTTGAAGACAGTAACTGCCAAAATAATTAGCATTGCCGCATCGCTTATAGTGAGTGTGTGGATGACCTAATTTAATTATGTGTTATATCTCCTAAACAAATTATGTCAATATTATATAGTAATAGAAAACTACCATTTGGTGTAATTAATATGATTAGTTCACGGGATCTTAATATGCATGTTAAATATTAGTATGTCTAGTAGTTCTCTATCTAGCTACATGCCTAATTTCTGTTATTATAATTTTTTGAGAACCAATTAAATATGGTTAGTTCGATTCTTCTAGTATGCCATAAAAAGATAACAATTTTATACCTTATATTCTAGTGAGAAATTGGAACTTGTAATTAAAAAAAAGTAACAGTGATGCAATTTTCTCTTACTATTTTCAATTTTTTGGGCAGTACTGCTCTTCTCTAATCCTGATTCCCTATTCGTCTTAGCTTCCAAAATTAAATTTTATTTTATTACAGCTTATATATAGCGCTGCATATGTAGCGCGCTCTCAAATCAAATGAGGCAATAATTTAAAAAAATGATGAGAATAAAGAATTTTGTCTTGAAATAGACTTTTGTTTTATGCGTATTTTCCCCTCTTGCTAATTGATTATTTTAATCATCTAAATACAGCAACAGTAGTAATTTTTTTTTTATATTTTCCGCAGGAATGCTATCAATTTTTGGAATAGCCCCTTTACGTTATCCTTTCAACGGATAAATAATTGATATTGATTTTACAACAACCAGTTTTGAGGGAGAATTCTGGTGCACTATCATATTTGAATTTATAAGCTTTTAAATTGTTATTAATATTCTTAAAAGGCGTTTGATGACATGTAGTATATGTTAGAAGAAAGAATTTTCAAACTCTCAAAATATAGTTACTTCAAGATAAAGAAAAGAGGGTTTGATTAATTGTTAAAATATTAAGACATTCTTTTTTGTTTAATAGGAGAAATATTAAGACATTCGTAGTTCTTTATTCTTTCTTTCCATTTTATTTATGTGAGACACTCTTAACAGTCTTAGTCTGGTAACTTTTCATTTAAAATTTTAACATTCAAATTATAATACTTGGAATTCAATAAACGCCTTACAAAAAATGTAGCATTATAATTCTATAAATTCCATAACTCAAACTATAGCCAAATAGCTTTAGCAACGGGCCCCTCTTTAACATTAATTTCTTTTTCCAATATTTTTGGCCATTTAGAATATTAACTGCAACATCAATAATTCAAATTCGGTCCATCGGTAAATCGATGCATTTGTAATTAATTTGAAATCTCTGGATCGGAGTTACTTTCTCAGACGATCTTCTCTCCACGAACATGCGATTCTAAGATTATTGAGGTTATTCTAAAATTCTCTTCAATTATGCAATTGTTCCGTTTGTACTTGTTTTTAGATTAATCTAGGTAATTATGTTATGAATGTGTTTACATGATGTGAATTGCTTAGTTGAATTCTGATTAGGCATCCATTTCTATTTGATTTGATTGTTGTTTCACGTTTTTCATCTCATTCTGTGTGTACATGATTTCTGTGATTTGGTATAGTTGAAACGACTGACTTCAGTTGTTCCAACTGTACCAAGCTTCCATGGCTGAATTCATCTTCGTTTACTTGTTCTCAATTTGTGTGTACATGCATGGTGTGTTTTGGTACAGTTGGAAACGACTGGCTTCAGCTGTTCCAACTGTACCAAGTTTCCACTGCTGAATTCGTATTCGTTTTGTTGTTCTCGATTTGTGTGTGCATGCATGGTGTGTGTTTGGTGCAGTTGGAACGACTGATATCAGCTGTTCCAACTGCACCAAAGAAGAGAGTTGATCCCCGTTCCCCCTAGGGTTCACCATTAGGGTTTTTAGAATGCCACCGTTCCCTAATTGTGCATGGTGTGTGTTTGGTGCAGTTGGAACGACTGATATCATCTGTTCCAACTGTACCAAGCTTCCATGGCTGAATTCGTCTTCGTTTAGTTGTGTGTGCATGCATGGTGTGTGTTTGGTGCAGTTGGAACGACTGATATCAGCTGTTCCAACTGCACCAAAGAAGAGAGTTGATCCCCGTTCCCCCTAGGGTTCACCATTAGGATTTTTAGAATGCCACCGTCTCTAATTGTGCATGGTGTGTGTTTGGTGCAGTTGGAACGACTGATATCATCTGTTCCAACTGTACCAAGCTTCCATGGCTGAATTTGTCTTCGTTTAGTTGTGTGTGCATGCATGGTATGTGTTTGGTGCAGTTGGAACGACTGATATCATCTGTTCCAACTGTACCAAGCTTCCATAGCTGAATTCGTCTTCGTTTAGTTGTGTGTGCATGCATGGTGTGTGTTTGGTGCAGTTGGAACAGCTGACTTCAGTTGTTCTAACTGTACCAAGCTTCCATGGCTGATTTGTCCATATTATAATGACCTACTTATACTGATACACTTTCTTCTATTTTGTAGATGAGTGCGAAAGGTTTGATTATTGCTCATGGAGGGACTTGGGTGAACACTGTTTATGATGGTGGACGGAGGGAATATATGCCTGTTCCGGGTAATGGCATAACGTTTGATGAGCTATTGGATAAGCTTGAAATGCGTGTGATGAAAGAGAGGACGATTTACAGATATGATATTGATGCGTTGTTTGAGTCTCCTAGATGTGAGGTGATGAGGATGAAGATCACCGATGACTTTGAGTTGACACATGTGTTGAGTGCAGTGGAGATGCCTATATTGCATGTCAGTATTTCGTGTATTGGTCGTGAGTTGGCGAAGCATGTTTTACATCGTCCTGCTGCTATTGAAGTTTCAGCTTCTAGCCATGTTAGTAGTAGTGATAAATAGTCTGATGATGTTCATGATGGTTATGAGGTTGTTGAGGATGACGATATGGATGAGGAGGAGGACCTGGATGATTTTGTTGGGCAAAACGACTACGGGGATGATCATGATAGTGATTATGATGTTTGCTGTGGTAGGGATTGTCACAAGCAGGCATCTGGTGATGTTTCGGATGAAGAGAATGGTGATGATCATCACCCTACTAGTCAGTGGATTATCCCATGTGCTGCATACCAATCTTCAATCCCTTGTCGGGAACTAGGCATAGAGGAGGATGACACGAGCAGTGAGGAGTTACGTAAGGGCGGTCTGTTTGCAAACAAGAAGAGATTGCTTGTAGCTTGTGGTGTTTATCACCTTATTAACCATTCAACATTTTCTACAGTTCGTTCATCAAAGCAGAGATATCATATTGTATGCAAATTTGGTGGTCGTTGCCCATTTATTGTTCGGAGAAAGCCGTTGGGGAAGATGTGGTTGATTACTGAATTCGTTCCCCATAGCTGTAAGATGGACCTGAGGTATCATGCTCCCCCGAAGGTGTCTTCTAAAGTGTTAGCTTCGTATTTCATACCGAAATTGATGGTTAAAGGTGTTACGTTAACACCAAAAGCTATTCAGGCGTTGCTACAACAGAAATATGGTATTCATGTGAAGTATAATACTGCACTTGCTGGGAGGAATTTGGCTATTATGAAGACGTACGGTGATGCGGATACTTCCTTCCACATCATTGCAAGGTATGTATACATGTTGGAGAAGGTAAATCCTGGTTCTATTGTAGATCTGCAAATCGATGAAAATAATGTCTTTGAATATGTATATATTGCTTTGTCTGCTTGCATTAAAGCATATAAGCTTTGTCGGCCTATGATTGTTGTGGATGGCACTCATTTGAAGGGCAAATACAAGGGTATTTTGTTTGTTGCTGTTGGCAAGGATGCAAATGAACAAATAGTACCCTTAGGCTTTGGCATTGGTGACAAAGAGTGTGATGCTTCGTGGATCTGGTTCTTTAAGCAGCTACGAAAGACATTTGGAGTGCGTGAGGAGTTAGTGTTTGTCACAGATCAGCATCCGAACATAAGCAATGCGATTGAACAAGTGTTTCCAGAAGCGCCGCACTTTGTGGCTATCACATTCAGAACAACATCAAGCATTGGGGAAGTGATGTCGTTGAAATTTACAAACTAGCCAAGGGCTTACAAGGTTAATCATTTTGAGCAGCATATGGAGAATTTGAAGGCTGTTAAAGCCAAAGCATATGATAAGTTGATGAAAATGGGTCCAAGCAGATGGGCTCGTTCACACTGCCCTGTCTGTCGTTTTCTCCTTATGACATCTAATCCTGCTGAGTGTATTAACAACTGTCTTCGATGGTCTAGAAGATTGCCTGTTTGCACCCTTTTTGAGACTATTCGAGATAGGATTGGAGTTTGGTTCTATGAGCGGTGGGTTATTGCTACTGAAAGACCTCTCGAGTTAGATTTGTCGGATTGGGCATCAATGAGATTGGCAAAATCAGTTCATTTGTGCCTCAAAATGTCTGTGCAACCAATTAGTTCAACCAAGTTTGAGGTTAAAAATGATGACAAGAGTTATGTTGTTGATCTTGAAAGCCACACATGCATGTGTCTTGTTTTCCAGTTCCAAATGATACCATGTCCTCATGTTGCAGCTGCCATAGGGTAATTATTATTATTTATCTCATTTTTTCTTCATAATATGTTATATTTTTTGCCTGTTCTGTCTTTAAGTGTTTGGTACAGTTGGAACCACTGGCATCAGTTGTTCCAAGTGTACCAAGGTTCCTTGGCTGATTTGGATTCTTTTGCTTATATGTTCTCGATTTCTGTGTGGATGCATGTGGTGTGTTGGGTACAGTTGGAACAACTGACTTCATTTGTTCAAACTGTACCAAGCTTCTATGGTTGAATTTGGATTCGTTTACCTGTTCGACATTTTTTGTGTGTGCATGTGGTGTGTTTGGTACAGTTGGAACCACTGACTTCAGTTGTTCCAACTGTACCAAGCTTCCTTGGCTGAATTCGGATTCATTTACTTGTTCGTCTACTTTTTTATTTTGTTCTTTCTTTTTTGTTTTTAATTTTTGGGTTCAGGAAGGTCCGTCAGAACCCATCATCGTATGTGAATTCTTATTTCTCCACTGTTTCTCTCCGTGAAATATATTCTGGAGAGGTGATGCCATTACCGAATCCTGAAGATTGGCGTATTCCCCCTGATATCGCTTTGAGGGTTGTGCAAACGCCGGGTGAGGTTCGACAAGCTGGGAGGCCGCGTGAGAAGAGAATCAAGAGTGGTGGTTCCGGTTCATATCGGAGGGCCCGTCGATCGCAGATGGTTAAGAGTGGTGGTTCCAGTTCTTCAGTGAGTCGTGTTTGTTCTCGATGCCATGAGCCTGGACACTATGATATTACCTGCAAACTAGTCATTCCATTGAAACCTCGAGAAGAAGTCAGCAGCAGCGAGTCAGGTGTTACTGGTCGTAGAAAGAGTCGGTGCAACATATGCAAGGCTGAAGATCATAACCGAGCAACATGTTCTCTCAGATTTGGTTGAAGTTTTTTACAGTTTCACGGGCTGACCGGTTTTATTGTTCATTTTTTATATATAATATTGACCTCCCTGTCAGTACTCTTGGCACAATTTAACTCCTTTGTCCCATTCGTACTGAATATATGATTAGATTTTGAATTCCGCAATATCATTCCGTGTTTATTGTTTAGTGTTTACATTATATTTTATGTTGTATCTTTATGTAGCAAATTGTTATAATGTATTGTATCAGGGGTTCATTCATTATTTTCAAAGTGTCGTGATATGTTTGGTACAATTGGAACAAATTTCCCATTTATTTCAACTGTACCAAAATTACCATACTTGTGAGATTTTGTCATGTTTGGATGGTACAGTCGGAACAAATGAGCAAATTTGTTCTGACTGCACCAACTATCTAGAGTATAACTTTTAATATTGTAACAGTAAATATGGAAGGTTTGTTTCTGTATGTTTGGTACAGTTGGAACAACTGATTTCAGTTGTGCCAACTGTACCAAGATTCATTGACTGAATTCGGATTTGTTTACCTGTTCGACATCGTTGTGCTTGCATGTGTGTGTTTGGTGCATTTGAAACAACTGAAAGTACTACTACTAGTAAAATAAAAAGACAATTCTAGATTTTGATGGACTTTAGTAATAAAAAGACAATTCTACATTTACTACTAATATTAACGATCATATACAACCCCCATGCTTAATACACCCCACAAACTCCCACATTGTATCAAAATGTAAACTATACAAACACTGTTTCAAAAATATAAACTGTTCAATACTTAGACTATGCATCATTTAGATTTGTTTCCTCGTCAACCCCTTCCTCTTCTTCTTCATCTGCTACAGGTTCCATAGGCTCAGAGGTACTTTCTGGCTCGAATGTACTTGCATCGGTGCTGAATTTATAGATTGTTTCCGCCATTTTACCACGAAATGTTGTTACCTCAGCTTTGGTCATGCGCTTTTTTCGGTATCTTCCTGTCAGCATCATCTCAGCATACTTCACAGCTAGAGCTCCATAGCTGAAGTTGTCTACCTGTCTCAAATGATTCGTTCCATCAGTTGGGAACGAATAGATCCACTCCGTGTACTTGGGCTGAATGCTCTTCCCTCTGTAGTAGTCAATCGTTTTCAGGAGTTGTGGGAGCAGCCTGCACAGTGGTAGAAGACTTCTTGGTGTATGCTGTAATGTTTTTCCTCAAATATATGCTGATTTGAGTCATAGATGATGACTTCCTGCTGCATGAAATCTACCAAGCAAGTGGCCCAGTGCATGTTGAAGTGAACGACCACTATGACCTGACATGATCAATGAAAATCACAACCACATCAGTTACACACATTCAGAAAAACAAGCAAGTGGAACTGTCTTTTGGTACTTTTGGCACAAATATATTCATTTGTGCCAAGAGTACCGAATGAATCCACATTATACTTTGCATGCATACCAAGACAGGTGAAATCAAACTGGAATTATCATGAACTCTGTTGGAACAGTTGGAACAAATTTACTCATTTGTTCCAACTGTGCCAACAAGCTAACAAACAATCAAACAAACAAGTTGCATTTAGTACTATTTCTGTTGGAACAGTTGGAACAAATTTACCCATTTGTTCCAACTGTTCCAAGAGGCTAGCTATCATTCAAACTAACAAATTTACCCACTTGGTGAATAACTAACCTTCTTCAAGTCCTTCCATTTATTCAGAAACTTCCCCCATCGTGGATATTGGCCCTCAGCATACATGCGCAGCGTTTTCATCTCATCGTCCGGTACAACCTCCTCAGTTTGTTGGCTGTAGATGGTGCCTTCTGGGTCCGTTCCATGCATTTGCTTCCATATGTGGTGTATGACGGTCTATGCATTATGAGATTATCAGATGTCATTTACTTGATTATTATAAATTGAAAGTTTGATAAATCTTGTTCAACTTACCATGAAATCTGAGCTTGTGATACCAATGTCGGCATCGATGTCACCAGCTTTAAGTCCAGCAAGTTCCGGCTTTGATGCTATCACAGCAAGGTATGAGTCTATGTGATCATTGTCAATCATTTTATCCATGTCTCTGAGATCCTCAAACCATTGTCTTCGCACCAAATACGCCAAGCCCACGTTTCTCCTGCACATACCAATGCATATGAATAAGAATATTAACGAGAATTCAATCGTAATATTTAATCACTTACTCTTCTTCATTGCTCTTTATAAACAATTTGAAGTCTGTTCCCCTGACGTCTTTAGGCAGGAATGGGCTTTTACAGGCTGCAGACGGAAGCTTTTTCCTGATTGGCCTTGTTCGCCTATTTTCTCAGCCTCCAACGTGGGTTTTTCTGCATGTTGTGCGGCTGTGACGCTTCTGGTGGTTGTTGTGATGTCGTTGCTTGTGTTTCATTGGCTGAAGGTGGTGTTCCCCACGTGCGGTGGTAGAATCTCCGTTCATTTTCGATGTAGGCTTCCCATTCAACAGTGCTCTGGTGTGTTTGTTCCAACTGTGCCAACCAAGCATATGCATTATGATACCAAACATCTAGAGGAGCATCATGACATAATCTTTAAACAATTGGAAGCTTGGTACAGTTGGAAGAACTGGAATCAGTTGTCCCAAATGTACCAACACACACATGCAAACACATGGAAATGTTGAACAAGTAAACACATACAAATTCACAATTGGAAGCTTGGTACAGTTGGAACAACTGGAATCAGTTGTTCTAAATGCACCTGACCACACACATGGATGCAAACAATGAGTCAATGTGTGGTACAGTTGGAACATCTGAAAGTCAGTTGTTCCAACTGTACCAAAAAACACAGACATGCATGCACATAAAATATCGAACAAGTAGTCAATCGAAGTAATATTTTTACCTGAGTTGGTGGATGAGATGGCTGTCCTCGTTGCATTCTGGCCATGACGCAGTCGGCTATGTCGTTGATGAGTTGTCCCCGATCGAAATGTGCAGCAAATTCTATACGCGCTTGCTTTGCTGCACGATCTCCGACTCTATCAATGAACTCCTTCATCTGTGCACTGGTGAATGAGATGATAGGCTGTTCCTGCTGAGTTCCATCGCCTTCATCCAGTCTCTCCTCATTTCTCTCCAACCGTGGTCGTTTGGGTGCATATCTATACCTTGCTGCCAATCCTTTCGCTCTTCATATGTTTCCCTCGGCAAGTTTATCAAACTTGAACTCGAATGGCATGCCTCATTTCTCAATAGATTCCCAGTTCTTGTGTCTCTTTTCCTCAGTGGTTGACACCAGTGGCCAACAAACCTACCAAAAATCATGATATGTTATGTATATACTATATATTAAGGTGCAGAGAACATAAAAATGGTATTATTAAGCATTTTTACTTGTCTGTCTGTTTGTACATTAGCGTAATTTCTTGGGTATGTGAACCTCAGCATACGTGGAAATGATTTCTGTCGCAGTGTTCCTCCGATATCCTTTTCCACTTTGGGCAAGACAATGTATATCCAAGCCTGATAGAGAACAGATGGAGTTATTTAACTTTTATTAACAGTAAGAATTTAACGATAACTTACCAAAAAGCCAGTACAGTTCCCTGAATTGATATGATACGCTCGACTTTTGTCTTCGTCAGCCAAAATGCACTTGAGACTGTCAATAGCGCTTACTGTCATTTGGTATGACATGCTTCCCCATGGGAATTCCTCCCATGCTGCTTTGTCCTGCACGAGCACCCACAGCCAATTCGGAATCGTGTGACTCGATGCATCGTACCCAAATAACATATCAGCCACTATTAGTATCTTTGCAGCCTTGACGTAGTCTTCGGGGTCTTCACCCAATTCCCTTACTGTAAACCTCTCCCTCAAATCATTGGGGGTAGTGTCATTCCTCCCCATGAGCCTGTGATAAAACGATCCTTTACGGGGGTTGTGATTTACATATGGATCAAAGCTGCTCGATCCGAATCTCAGTCTCGTCATCAGAAAGTACTCAACCCTAGAAAACTTAACCACCCGACCTTCTTCCACTTCAAAGTAGAGAGCTGTTTGATCTTGCTCCGGTTCTCCCCTCACTTGTCTTGATATCATGTAATGCAGAGCTTTGCCCGACAGCCATATGTGTGGCGGCAGTCTCAAGAAATCACCCAAAGCGGAATCCATCAACTCATTCAATGATCCTGTACCTTCTAACACTTCTCGTATTATTTCAACGGCGTTCTCCTTCCCCTTCACAGCCACCTTGTGATACACATCGATCAAATCGGGGCGTTTCAAGCACCATCTTACCTGCATTCGGAAAATAGAAAACATATGAGGTTAGTTTAGTAAACAGCAAGCAAATATATTCATTTGTGCCAAAAAGTACCAAATAAATCTACATTATACTTTGCATGCACACCAAGACAAGTGAAATCAAACTGGAATTATCATGAACTCTGTTGGAACAGTTGGAACAAATAGGCAAATTTGTTCCAACTGTTCCAACAAGCTAACTAACATTCAAACAGGTTGCATTTAGTACTAATTATGTTGAACACTTGGAACAAATGGGCAAATTTGTTCCAACTGCTGCAACAAGCTAACTAACAATCAAACAGGGTGCATTTAGTACTAATTCTGTTGGAACAGTTGGAACAAATGGGTAAATTTGTTCCAACTGTAGCAAACTGTTCCAACAAGCTAGCTATATTTATTTCTGGAAAAATAATCGTGAATTAGATGAACTATAGCAATCATTCTGCACAGAAATCATATCTAACATCATTTACAATGCTAAGAATCGAGATCTAAACCTAATTTCACATCTACAAATGCATAACATGAACCATGAACCAACAATGAAAATAGGTTTGAGTTTAGATACTACCTCGGCTGGAATTTTCTCTGGTTCGTAGGATTCTTCTGCATTCCCGGCGTCGCCGGCATCCCTACCGTCGTCGGTATTCTCTGTGTTTCCGGCGTTCTCAGCGCCGCCGGCATTCTCATCAGCCTGAGTTGTCGCTGCGGTTGATGGCACAGAAATCATAGAAATTGTTGGTTGCACGAAATCATCGGAAGATTGAGATGCTTCTTCACCATCTCTTCTATTGATTTCCTTACAGATGTCCATCACATCTTCGGGTAATACAGATGCGGCATCTGCAGCCGCCCTCGATGCCTGAGATGCGCGAGATTTACTGGATCGACGCGTCATATTGGCTGAAACGAATGAAGGCGGAGAAGAAGAATAAGAAGAAAAAGATGGTACAGTCGGAACAAATGGATGAGAATTCGGGGAAAGAACTGTAAAAGTGAATTAGGTTGGGAGAACCCTGAACCCACTTACCCGAAACCCAAACCCAAACCCTTGCAGCCGACCCGAATCTGAGAACCCAACCTGGGCCCCAACCCGAATCCAGCCCGATCAACTTAAAAAGCCCCAACCCGAAGCCCAGATGGCTATAATTTGGATTTCCAAAATGCATGGGCCAAAAATTGAGGTAAATGGCCTAATATGGCTACCTCATAAGTGTACTCATATATATATATATATATATATATATATAGGATAGGGATCCGGTGAGAATAGATTTTATATGAGAATGTGAGAATGATATATTTTAATGCATTTTTATCACATCGATAATGCTATATTGAATAAATGTAATGCATGCACATTGTAATGCATAAACTACAATAATTTAATGCATGAACGTTGTAATGCATAAATTACAACAACATAATGCATCGTTAAATCTGGACCATTGATCAACAAAGATCAATGGCCGAGATTTATTCTCATTTCTCACATAAGAAAGTATTCTCACCTGATTCTCTTCCTATATATATATATTTTCAAAATCGTGTACTTAGTTATGATTGCGATGCACGATATACGTACAAAATAATGTATCATTTCCCACCTTTGAGCATCCACTACGGTGGTCTTACTAGACCTAAGTTGAAGCACTGAGAAACGTAATTTTAATGATTAGTGGTGTTGAGTTAGACCTAGATTGATTTTTCCACTACAATGGGGTTGAGTAAGACCTAGGTTGAAGCACTGGGAAGCGTGATTTTAATGATTGAATAGATTTTATTTTGTTGTTATTTTTTTTGTAATAAATATTATAAAAAATGACTTATTTAAATTTAAAAATTAATAACTGACAATTTTATTCAATTAAAAAAAGACAATAACTAAAAAAAATACAATAATTAAGAAATAAATAAAAACACAACAACTACTCGCGGAGTGGACCAAAACGTGCCCAAATCTCTTCAACCATATCCTCCATAAGGCGGTCGTGGGCACGTGCATCCTGAATCTGAGCTTATCTTTCAATATATTGGCGGAGTGGCATTGACGCCCCTTGATGGACTGGTGCCCTGTTCACGTTTATATCGCCCATTGCACTCAATTCAGCATTGAATTCAGTTGCTCTAGGTCCTTCATCTTCAATAATCATGTTATGCAGAATGATGCAGACATACATGACATCACATAAATGCTCCTGAAACCACATGCGAGCAGGGCTCTTTATGATTGCCCAACGAGCTTGGAGGACGCCGAAAGCCCTTTCAACGTCTTTACGCGCAGCTTCTTGCATCCGAGCGAAACCGATGTCTCTTCGGATCTGTTGGCGCATTGAGCGTCTTCACGAAAGAGGCCCACTTCGGATAGATACCGTTGGCGAGATAATATTCAATACGGTGCGGGCGGCTGTTTGCAATGAAAGCAGTTGACGGCGCTCTACCATTGAGGACGTCGTTGAAGACGGGGACTGATTGAGCACGTTGATGTCGTTCAGAGAGCCGGCGACACCAAAAAAATCATGCCAAATCCACAAATCTTGGGAGGCGACAGCTTCAAGGACGAGGGTTGGATAACCCTTTCGTCCAGTGTACATTCTTCTCCAACTCGTTGGACAATTCTTCCATTGTTAGTGCATACAGTCGATGCTTCCAAGCATTCCGGGAAAGCCGTGCGTCCTCTCGTGCAATGCAGTGATTCGGGCGATGTCAGCCTCGTTTGGCCGCCTCAAATAATAGTCGCCGAAAGCAGATATGATGGCCCGACAGAAATTCTTAAGGATCGTATTGCCCGTTGTATCTCCACAGTGCAGATATTCGTCGTACTGATCGGCTGCTCCACCATTGGTGAGTTGCCTCAGACCAACAGTGCACTTCACCCACACGTGAAACCACAATCTTCCGGTGTAGGTACGTTCTCGTGTCCGGGTCGTCGTCGTCCGACGAATCAGACCCGACCACTATTTGGTAAAGCTCCGTGGCTTGCTGAGCCAACTGCGCACATCGGCGGCGGCGCTCCTCCGCCTCTTCGTGATTGTAGCTTGCACTCGGCCAACTCATTATTTTTTTTTGAAAAAAAGAGTGAATTTGTATGATGAATGAATTGGATGAATTGGTGTGGTGGTGTGTGTATGGATGAAGGGGTATATATAGTGAAAAATGAGGGGTAGCCGTTGTATAGCCGTTGCTTGTTAATTGTATATAGCCGTTGCTCATTATTTATTTATTTTTTAATTAAAAAAAATTACATCGGACCAATGGGGACATATCACGTGTCCCCATGTTGCTGACTGGCGGAGTCGAAGGGTGTGTCGATATTTCGTCCCAGCTTTCGACACACCCTTCGACCTAAGGCTGGGTCTAAGCTCCACTATGGCCTCAACCTAGGGTGTGTCGAGCGGAGGCTGCGTCGAGCCCTTCGACCCCTCTCTTCGTATACCGTAGTACATGCTCTTATACTTTATGGTGGAGTAATTGTCCCACCCTTCGTGGTGGTATAGATGTCTCACCTATATAGTGTGTAGTAGTTTATTTGACTACATAAATATATACCTCATTGTAATTCCTTCAAAAAAATATTAGCTATAAATCATTAAATAAATTATGCCATCATTATTATTATTATATTACTAAAAGAAAAACAATTCTTGCTTTGAAAAAATTCTATGTGGCACCCCTCTTAATCCTCCATTCCTATTTATCTAAATTCTCAAAATTTTGAATTTTTAAATATAAAATAATAGATTTTAAATATATTAAAATTTTGTGTCCCATATCGATTTTTCAATAAAACTTCACCTATTGAAAAGCCTATAAATACGTGGAATCAATGTGTATTTTCTCATCTTTTGCTCCACCAAATTTATTTACTATATATTAGTCGGCCGAATAAATAACTATATTTTTATAATTTTTAATTTAATTTGATCAATTTATTAGTTGACCGAATGAATAATTAATTTTTATAGGGAACTAAGTTATTATTTGGCCGAATAAATAATTTCAAAATAATTTAGCTAATTTATTGGTATATGCATTTCAGATTGACTAATTTTACAGTACAAAAATATGTACACAAACACGATTTGAAGCTTGGTCAACAACGAGTCGTAAGGTTATTCTATTGTAAACCTATCAATATTATTTTTTTGAAAAACGTAACTAAAAGATAGGCATGCTCTCATATACATAATTGAATTCAGAATATTATTATATCAAATCAATATTTTCTGAACTTAATAGTTGCATGAATTGATTGGAATCTCAAATGTCAATTATAACTAAGTCAACCAACGTTAAACATAATATTCAATATTATCATTAATCAAGTATTATAATTTTTAAATTTTTAAATGTAAAATAATAAATTTTAAATATCGATTCAACTCTTGTGTCCCACATTGGGTTTTCAATGAAACTTCACGTATTAAAAAACTTATAAATACCTAGATTCAATTTGTTTTTCCTCATCTTTGCTCCACCAGTTTTATTTGACAATTTATTTATTAGTCTGGCGAATAAATAACTATATATATTTTTATAATTTATTTATTTTGGCCAATTTATTAGTTAGCCGAATAAAAAATTAATAAGTTATATTTTTCTTAATCTCTAACATATTAGTACTATCTAATAATTTTATTAAAGATAATTTTCCAATCATTTTTTTATTAAATTTTAGGTCTATATAAATTTAAAACGAGTTCTAAATTAGACACTTATAAATCAGAGTCGTGATCAAAAGGGTCAATTCCGACTACGAACTGTGGCGGTAGACGGGTCAATTCTGAACCAACGGGTGTTGTTATACGATTTTTTTTGAGGAACATATGACTATTTTTTTAATCGGGTTTGAAACAAGTACGAATGTATAAATTTTAAAGGGGTATAAACAAATTGTCTCGAATTGTTTGATTAATTGTCTCCGTTGGAAAACATCGAATGTGTAATTGTTTGATTTTGTTAAGATTTTATTTTCATGTCATATATAATATATATAATATAAATATGATAAATATTGATTTTAAATTCAGAAAATTTGTGAATTTAGATAAATAGGAAAGGAGAAATATGAGATGTGCCACATAGGATTTTTTTACGTAGAATCGTTTTCGTTTATATAATAATAGATAGATTACTTTTAATCATATTATTATTATTATAATTCTTATTATTAGTGTTGCTATTATTATTATTATTATTATTATTATTATTATTATTGTTACTAATATATATATATATATATATATATATATATATATATATATATATAAAATTCCAAATTTCCATGTCAATATCACGTTTTGCATATATTATACATATCAATTTATTTATTATTTTTAATCATATTATTATTATTATTATTATTATTATTATTATTATTATTATTATTATTATTATTATTATTATTAACAAACCAAACTTTATGAAATAAACTATGTACCATTAATAAAAGAACTGACATCCGATATTTTATGATGATGGACACTTACGAGTTACGACGAGTAAAGAGTAGTATTACAATTCTATCATTTCTTAATAAATAATCTAAAATCAATACTAGCGTTAGATTATAAAATATGATAGGTTGGATTAGATCTCATTTATCACTTAAAATAATGTTCTTGTATGATCATTTATGTATGTATAAATATTCAAAATTCTCATATCAAGTTGATCAAATAAATAGTTCTATATTTATTAAAAATTTAATATGACCACATATTAAGCTATTTGTTTTTGTGCACTTTTAATTCATTTATTTTATTGTCCACAAAAATTAAGATCATGGTCAACGGGCTGATTCTGATTGGAACCGTGGGGTAGACGAGGCGATTTAGTTACGAAAATTCAACATAACGGAAGAATTCTGAATTTGAACTCTGAGGGTTGACGGGTCGATTCCAAACCGACAGTTCAACTTTTTCATAATTGTGGTCGACGCGAAGATTCTGACCTTGAACCATGAGGGTAGATAGGTTGTTTCAATTACGACAATTCAACTTAACGAGAGGATTCCGACTTAGAACCATGAGGATAGACGGGTCTTTCCAAATCGATGGTTCAACTTTTTTAGAATTGTAGTCGACGGGAGGATTCCGACCTTCAACCATGGGGTAGAGAGCCGATTTCAAACTTGCCACAAAAATCATACTCCTACAAAGTGTAAAACTTAAAAATAATTAATGAACAATATTTTATTACTAATTTTACTAAAAAATAATTTTCCGTCGATTTTCGACGGGTAACACGCTAATTAGTGTTTAAACGGACTATAACTATCTATGCATTTTGTGCAATTTTATGTGTATAAGCTCTCGCAAAAATCTTATTTTTAGAAATTTGTATTCTTCAATTTTGCTCGAGTCATGAGTACTCGCCATTTTCTCTATCCAATAAAGCGGAGACAAATTCTCAAAATAGAAAAAAAAAAAAAAAAGAAGCGGAGACAAAAAATTCTCAAATTCCACGCAAAATATGTCCGTTATCAAAATCCTCTAAAAATCATACCATATCATGTAACGCTAATTTTCCGCATTTTTAATTTCACCCACAAACCATAAAGGCGTATGTATATACATACACACAGAATCTATATGTATACTTTTTTTATACTTGTTGTAGCTAGTGATAGGTCTGTAAAGTTTTTTCACCATTGTCCTTTTACAGAGTTTGTCACACTGACAAAGTACCAACCAAAACCAAAGATTTATAATGCTACTGATGGCCCTTCAAAGATAAAGAGAGAGAAAGAGCGACCGAGAGAGAATAAAGTTGGAGAAATATATAGTGTGAAGTTGGTGAGAAAAAGAGAAACAATGGGGTGAATGTGAGAATTTTGCGGCTGGGGTGATATTCGTAACAACAGCTGCTGATCAAGTTTCTGTTTTTATTCCTGTTAAATTGTGAGTTTTAATCTTCTGGGTAGCCGTAAAAAATTGATCTTTGTTTCATTCTCTCTGGATTAGTTGAAAGATTCAATCTTGGAGTTTTCTTGAAAGGCCCATTTGCATGAATGTCTTGATATTGTGCTCATTCGTTAGGCTGCTCGGATTTGATTTGTCTCTGAAATGTTTTATGTTAATTTTGGTACTCCAATAATATGTTATTTATTTGGAAAGTTGTTGATCTGTGTGTATTGATGAAACTCATTGGCATGAAAAGCCATTTGCTTTGTTAGAACTTTCTTGAACTTGAGTTTCAGTTCAATAAATTTTGCTTCTCTGATTCTAAAACTGTATGTTTCCTTCTGTGAACTAACATTAGCTTTGATCGCTCTAGGCAGATTTTACTAATTTAGAAAGTTGTTTAGGCACTTGCTTTTAGTAGCCTCAAGTCTACTACCTTCAAGAACATTTTCCATGAATATATAGCTATTTTTTATGCACCAATTTTTTTTTTTTTTTTTTGTTCATTTTGAAATGTCCAAATTTGCAAATTGTGATGATTCTGTTAAAGGTTTCTTAGACTGCTTATGATACGAATTCTGTTCATCTATTCTACGGTTCCCAGTTTTTCGTTTAATTTCAGTTATTAGGTAACGTTTTTTAGGATAATTTTTTGGTTAGTTTTGTATACTGTAAAATGTAGAATTAATTTTCTGTTTCAGTGATTGAGGGGAGATCAAGGTGTGGATTGTAAATCAGTGAAGATGCTATTTACTACGTTCTTTTTCTTTATTTGATCTACTATATATGATTAAAGCTGTTACATTTAGTTTGCTTTATGCCTGTGAGGTCTGAAATATGTCGTATTTAAATCTTTGACTCAGGATTTCTTCCACGGATTTGCTTATTAGAGGTCACCAGAGTGAAGCTTATTTTCTGCATTTCTTACCGGTTCCCGATCAAGCAGGTAATGCAGACTTACTTGCTCGTCTCAGCATATAGGAAAATTTGTTTTTGAAAGTGCTGATTGGTTTGGTGCAACATCTTGTTTCAGTATAAGGAGCAGTTTTGTTGAGGTCAAGCTAGTGTATTATTTGTTCTTTGTTGGAGTTATGGCAGCCTTATCACAGTCAGAATCAAGGCGGTTGTATTCTTGGTGGTGGGATAGCCACAACAGCCCTAAGAACTCAAAATGGCTTCAAGACAATCTTACAGGTGGATGCTCATCTTTGCATTCTTTTGCTATGCATGTAAATAACAGATTTAGTATTCGAGATGTGTATAGATTGCTTTGATACGATATCAGATGAGGATTTATTCGTCCACACTTGTTCATGCATTTTTGCATCCAAAGCTTTTACCTACTGCTCGCTATATTAAAAGAATTTCTATAAATGAACTAATCTATGCTCTAACCTATGTTCATTATTTGATGAATCTACTTCTGTTAGTTCATAGATCTGAGGGCCATGTTTTGTGTATGTTTTGATATTTTGGTTTAAATTTCTTTATCTGCACATGCAATCGTGACTTAATTTTCCTATAGTTATGAATGCAAGAGCAATACATGACTTAATTTTCCATTTTATACATAAGAATGCAAGAATTTGAAATGGTTGCTTTATGATACTCGACATTATGCTTATCCGGTTGGAGCTCGTTCAACATACGTCTTTGTTAGATTGATGGTTTTGCTTGCTGTTTTTCTTCTCTTTTGTATCTACTGATCTATATTTGCTGGTTTCTTACAAGATTGGTTGACTGAGATTACTATTGTCTTCCTTCTGTTAATTTTGCTGTGATGGTGCATCAGATATCGATTCCAAAGTGAAATTTATGATCAAGCTACTCGAAGAAGATGCAGACTCATTTGCTAGAAGGGCCGAGATGTACTACAAGAAACGGCCTGAGTTGATGAAATTAGTTGAGGAATTCTACAGGGCGTATCGTGCATTAGCTGAAAGATACAATCACGCAACAGGGGAACTGCGCCATGCCCATCGAACCTTAGCAAAGGCATTTCCTGACCAAGTACCTGTCGAACTGGTTGAAGATTCCCCTTCAAAACCTGTCGCACATGACAAGGAGCCTCGTACACCAGAAACAAAACTAGTCCGTGCTTTATTTGGCACGGACGACTTGCTTGATGACGCACATGGGCATAAAGAAGATTCAAAATCAGTTGAACGAAGCAGAAGGAAAGGTCTGAAGGTGGAGAAGGAGAAAGAAGAGACTGTTCACGAGGAAGTGCTCAAACTTTCGAATGAGAATCAGCATCTCAAAGATGAGGTTCTCAAGGAGACTGAAAGAGCTGGAAAAGCTGAGAGTGAAGTTGAGATCTTGAAAAGAGACCTCGTTGATATCCAAGCTGAAAGGGAAAATGTTCTCCTCCAGTACCAACGGTGTCTGGCAGAGCTATCGAGTGTAGAGGGAGAGCTCAGCACTGCGAAGGATGATTCTGTAGAGCTCAATGAAAGAGCTAGCAGAGCTGAAATAGAAGTGCAGACGTTAAAGGAAGCTCTCGTTCAATTAGAGGCCGAGAAGAATGCTGGACTTGTTAAACATAATGAGTATTTGAGGAAGATATCAAACTTGGAGAGTCTGCTTTCTCGAATGCAAGAGAATGAAAAGGGCCTCATTGCAAGAGCGACAGTAGCAGAAACGGAAGCTCAAACTCTGAAGGATGAAATTTCTAGATTAGAAAGTGAAAATGAAGCAGTGGTTCAACAGCATAAGCAGTGTCTTGAAAAGATCTCAGTCCTCGAGAATCTAATCACTATTCTCGAAAACGAGGCTAGACTGCTTAAGAAACAAGCAGAAACAGCTGAAATTGAAGTCTCCGAGCTTAAACAGTCACTTGCAGATCTCAACAAGGAGAAAGAAGCGTCTGCTCTACGGTACAAATGCTGTTTAGAGACAATATCCAAGCTCGAGAGAGACATATCCAGTGCAAAACAAGAAGTCAAGCGCCTTAACAATGATGTTTTGATTGGAAATCTAAAACTGAAGACTGCTGAAGAGAAGTGCTTGCTGTTGGAGATGTCAAATCAATCACTGCAAACCGAGGCAGAAAATCTTGAAAAGAAGATTGCTGCAAAAGATCAACAACTTTCGCAGAAGGAGGAGGAGTTGGAGAATCTCCAAACATGTTTGCAAGATGAACACTTTCGTCATGCAAAAGTTGAAGCAACTCTTCAGAGTCTACAAGACTTGCATTCTCAATCTAGAGATGATCAAAGAGCTCTGATGCTGGAGCTGGAAAATGTGCTTCGCGCGCAAAAGGACTTGGAAGCAAGCAAACTGGGCTTGGAAGAAGAAATTTCTCACATTCAAGGAGAAAATCTATGTCTGAGTGAAGCAAACTTATCTTCAGCTTCTTCGATGGAGAATATGCAAAACGAAATCCTTTCCTTGAGGGAGATCAAGGAGAGACTTGAAAAAGAAGTTTCGTATCATACTAACCTAAGTAATTCCCTCCAGCAGGAGATAATGCGGCTGAAAGAGGAAATCGAGGAATTAAATAGAAGCTACCAGGCTTTAGTTGACCAAGTGGAAGCCGCCGGTCTGAACCAAAAGTATGTAGTGAGTTCAATAAAGAGCTTGCAGGATGAGAATTTAAAGCTGCGAGACATAAATGAAGAGTCGAGTAACGAGAGAGAGATTCTGACGAAGAAGCTGAAGAACATGCAAGAACTGTTGGATAAAAAGGTAGTCCTAGAAAGCTCGCTCTCGCACTTGAACAGTGAGCTGGAGAGTTCACAAGAAAAGGTTAGAGCATTGCAAGAATCGTGCCAGTTTCTCCAAGGTGAGAAAGTCACATTCGTGTCGGAGAAAGCTTCTCTTCTGTCTCAGTTACAGGCTATGACTGAAAATATGCACAAGCTATTGGAGAAAAATGCTGTTGTTGAGAATACCCTCGGTAATGCAAGAGTTGAACTTGAAGGTTTAAGGGAAAAATCGAAGGGATTAGAAGAGATATGTGAATTGCTTAAGAACGAAAGGGCTCATCTTTTGGAGGAAAGAAGTAGCTTGGTGACTAGACTGGAAAATGTTGAGAAAAGACTGGAAAGTTTGGAGAAAAAATATACAGGGCTGGAAGAGAAGTACGTGGACCTTGAGAAAGAAAAAGAGGCTGTGCACTGTCAAGTTGAAGAACTTAAAATCTCGTTGTTTATGGAGAAGCAAGAACGAACGAGCACCCAGCTTCAGAGCGACACCAGGTTGGCTGGACTAGAAAACCAGATCCATTTCCTGAAAGAAGAAAATGGCTGGAAGAAGAAGGAATGTGAGGAGGAACTTGAGAAGTCTCTAAAGGCTCAGTTTGAGATATCCATCCTGCATAAATTCATGAAAGATATGGAAGAGAAAAATTGCTCTCTCATTATTGAGTGCCAAAAGCATGTTGAGGCATCCAGGTTGGCAGAGAAATTGATATCTGAGCTGGAGAGCGAAAGTCTCGAGCAGCAAGTGGAAGCCGAAGTGCTGTTGGATGAGATTGAGAGACTGCGATTGAGCATATACCAGGTTTTCAAGGCTCTTGAAACTGGTTCGGACTGTCATCCTGTGGATAAGATTGAGAACGAGCGCTCTTTTGTAGATCATATTCTAGGAGCTATTGAAGATATGAAGTGTTCGATGTCAGACCACGAGGATGACAAGCAGCTGCTCTTGGTTGAGAACTCAGTTCTTTTGACTCTTCTCGAGGAGTTGGAATCAAAGGGGATGGAATTTGAATTACAGAGGAAAACAATGGAGCATGAATTCAAAACCATGGCTGATGGGCTTGCTAAGGCGAAATACGAAGAAGAAAAACTCCAAGAGTTGAACAGGAAATTGAAATCAGATGTCGGTGAGAGTCATCAGCATTCTGCTGTACTTGAAGCTGAATTGGAGAGTCTTACTATCAAACAGGCTGATTTGAAAAAATCCTACAGTGAATTAGAGGAGGCATACATACAAGTGAATCGGGATAACAAGAAATTACTGAAGAAGTTTTCTGATCTAAAGGAGGAGAAACGCCAGGTAGATCAGCATAACAATGCTGCTCTACTCGAATGTCTAGAAACTTCTAACCAATCCGTAATTTTTAAGAGCTTCGGTGAAGAGAAGGCTTCAGAAGTTAAGTTACTTCTTAATGATCTGAACAGACAGCACAAGATCAATTCTAGTCTTGAAAGGGAAATGTCTGCATTGGTAGAGAAGTTAGAGCTGCAAAATGAAGAAAACTTACTCTTGAAAGACGCTGTTCGTAAATTGGAATTAGAGATGCAAGGGATGAGAGAATACAACGTTCAGATGAAGAAGGAGATTCTAAGCGGCAAAGAGAGTTTGCTTCAAACAGAAGGAAAGCTCTTGGATACAGAAATGAAGCTTCAAACTTCTGAAAATGTCAACCTAAAATTGTGCCGAACGGTGGATGAACTCAAGACGGATATCCAAGAGTCAGTGCAGATGAAAGAGAATCTTGAAAAGGACATCATCAGGCTCTCTGAAACTATTTCAGTTCAGAAGGAGGAAATGGAAAGCCTTCGTGTAATTGAGACAAACTTCGAGAGCGAGCTTTCCCAACTTCGTGAGCAAATGGAAGATAAAATCAATAGAGAACAGGCATTATGTTCGGATCTGAAGGAGAAGAGCAATCAGTTTGAACTCTGGGAAGCAGAAGCTACGGCATTTTACTTTGATCTTCAAATTTCTTCTATCCATGAAGTTTTGTACAAGAACAAGGTGCGGGAGCTTACTGGAGTGTGCCGGAGTCTTGAGAATGAAAATGTTTTGAAAACATCTGAGATTGAGCAAATGAAAGGGAAAATCTGCTCGATGGAGAATGAAATGAGCGGGTTGAAATCCCAAATACATGCATATAATCCAGTTATTGCTGCTCTGAGAGAGGATATAATGCTTCTTGAGCATAATGTTTTACTTCAGATGAATCCTAAAGCATCTCGTAACCAGGAGCCTGAGGTAACTTTCTCTCTTGTTAGAAGATCAATTCATTTTGATTTTTGCACATTTATTTGTCTCCAAGTCAGATAGTATCTTTCGAACAAAATGTATGTGTTTACTTTACAATTTTGTTGTGCTAGTCACAGCAAAACTGCATTTTTGATTCATATGAAAAAAAAACTTGAATCGTTTATGCTAGTGAATAATAATATATTTGCACCTTTCAGATTCTTGAAGTTGCTGCAAATCCCGATGCAAGTAATTCTGAAACACATGTGGAAGATCTATCCCTTGTGAGCTTACAGAGCTTGCAGATGAGAGTAAAACAGGTTGGGAAGTTGATGGAAGAAATTAACAAACCAGTACCCCACAGAAGATCGATCTCCAAAAACAAGCAAGAATCTGCAGTTGGTGAGATGGAGCAGGTAAAATCCCGTCGTTGCTTGGGGAGGGATAAACATGAGCACAGCCGAAGGAAAGGGCATGGAAGTGAGACGACTAATACTCCGAAGTTGCAGAAGATAAAAACCAAAGCCTCCGAAGTTCGGAATGGGATGCTTGTAAAAGATATTCCACTTGATCAAGTCACTAGTAGCACTCTAAAAGGTATTCGCAAGAAAGGCAGTGGCAGGGTAGATGATCAGATGCTTGAGCTGTGGGAAACTGCCGAGGGGAGAAGGGACCTTACAATTGGTGACTCGCTGAGGAGGTCGTTCAAAGCAGCTGATAAAGACATAGTGTGCGATGAATTTGAGAACGTGAAACGCATGTCTGAGCCCCCCTTCACCGATTCTGATGTGGAGAGAGAGTTGGGTGTGGATAAGTGGGAGGTTTCAAGAAGTAGCAGTAGTGAGCTGAACAAAGAAGTGAGTGGTAGAAGAGTGCTGGAGAGACTTGCCTCTGATGCCCAAAAACTCGAAAACCTCCAGACGACAGTGCAGAACCTGAGGGGCAAGTTGGAAACCAACAAGAAGGGTAAAAAAGTCAAGAATGTCGATTTTGAAACAGTTCAAGAACAGCTTCTGGAAGCGGAGGAAACAGTAGTAAATTTAGTGGATTTGAATGGCCGGTTGGTGAGGAACATAGAAGAATGCCCGTCTCCACCAGATGGAAAGGCGTCGCCACAGATGAAAGAGGCTGTCAAGACACGGAGAAGGAAAATAACAGAACAGGCGCGAAAAGGGTCTGAAAGGATCGGCAGACTGCAACTTGAGCTTCAAAAAATACAGTACATTTTGTTGAAGATAGAGGATGAAAAGAAAAACAAAGCACGAAACAAGTTTCTCAAGAGCAAAACCATCATTCTGAGAGACTTCATCTACAATGGAAGGAAGAACAGCGGAAGGCGAAAGAAGGGTCCTCTATGTGGATGTTTTAGGCCTTCGAGTAGTAGAAGTGGAAGCAGCCCTTAAGTTTTACTTTTCTTTCTTTCTTTTGGATTTAATAGCAATTTGCTACTTGTATCTTGTCTTTAAATAGCTTGAGAAGAACTAATTAATAGTGTAGATGGATTGTAAGGATTAGATGTTGTCTATTTTCAATAAACTGCTTCTGCTATCTCAAATATGTGAATTTCTTACATGCAAGAATGTGTGATATTAAGGCTAAAGTTTTAATCTCGTGCTTTGTTTCATTTGCATAATAGTGATAAGCATAGTTGAAAATGAATAAAATATGGAAACAACTGAGGATTTGAACTATATGATCAAGAACCAGTTTTTGGGTGCTTATGAGCCTCTTAGAATATTTGTTCAAAAAATAGTAGTAAAATTTACCTTTCAAAAAAAAAAAAAGTAGTACAATTAGTGGTACAAATTAGAATTTTGACAATTTATTTTATTTTATTTTTATTTTATTAATAACAGCATATTTGATTGATATTGAAATCTCAATAGGAGATATTGAAATCTCAATAGGAGATATGAATCTTATGGGAAATTCCTTAGTTTTCTTATTCGAGATGAACTCTGGGGACTGCATATGAGTTTTGTAGTTTTATAATATCTGTTTGAATAGTCTTATAATACGCTTCATTAAAACACCTTTTCATTAGCACAAACATGTAGTCTAGCGGTACTTCTCAACAGTTGAAGGGTGAGAAACTAAGGAGGTGATTGGTATGATGGAATGGAATGAGGTAGGAATGGAATGAAGCTAAGAATAGAATGGAGCTAGGAAATGAATGGAATGGGTAAGTTGATTCCTATGCTTGGTATGCATAAAGAATAAGTAAATGAATGGAATCAATATTTTGTGATGTATTGTGTGTATATATATATGTGTGTGTGTGTGTTTGTGTTGTGTGTGTGAATGTGTGTGTGTGTGCAGTGTGTGTATATATATGTGTGTGTGCAATGTGTGTATATATGTGTGTGTGTGTGTGTGTGTGCGCGCCCGCGCGCGCAGTGTGTGCATGTAGTGTGTGTATATGTGTGCATGTAGTGTGTGTGCAGTATGTGTGGATATAATTTAGAATTGATGGAAATAATTCCTTGATTTTTTGGGGTAAAATTGACAAAATTGTAAAATACATGAAGGTAAAATAGTCAAAATATAAAAATATGAGTATTAGGAATGACTAATACCATGGGGTGACTAAGGAATAGATAAACACTTGAGGAATGAAATGACAATTCCGAATGGAATTGTGATTCATCGCCGCAAAGCATACCAAGCAAAGGAATGGAATGGAGGTATGAATGATCATTCCATTCCACCCTCCATTCCATCGTACCAATCACTACCTAAGATTCAATCCACGTACACTCTCTTTTGCCAACTCAAAAAAATAATAATGATAATTGCTTCCATTACTATCATCGTATATTTAAAGGAAAAGTAATATATTTTTCTATTTTCATTTTCCATTAGAGTGTTGTTTATGAACAGGGGCGAGGCTAAGAAATCGGAGGTCCAGTGCAAATTCATAATAACTAAGAATTAAACCAAAAGTACTTTATTAAGAGAAAAATTGTCTGTCAAATTAAGAATAATAAATATACAAAAACTAAAATAATTCATTTAAAAATGAGTTGCTTAAAAATGAAATGAATTATTTAGGCTCATTGATGGAGAAAATTCAAAACTGATGCAAAAATTGGATGATGGGATTTGAACCAATGACCTCCTTATTGATCAAATGGCACTTAACCAACTACATTAACATATATTTACTTATTACATGAATTTAGAATATAATATACATATACATATTATAAGGGTCAAAAAAATTTGGGGCCCGGTGCGGTCGAGCACCCGGCTCACCCCATAGAACCACCCCTGTTTATGAATTTGTATAATTTTTCTATTTTCATTTTCCACATCATCGATATCTCTCATCACACTTCGTCTCCCTCTGATGCAGGGAAGCGTCTAGTCCGTTGATTATGAACTCACAATACCAGAGAAGAACGTACACAATAGGGAGAAAAACCCTAACTTTAATATTAAACTTTTCCAATCCCTTAATACGCAAACTTTAATATTTCTTTGGAATTCGGGGAGTTCAGTGCGGAATCCTCCATCCCAATGATTCGCACGGGGCTCTTGGCGATCATTTGTAGCGAAGGGATTGTCCATGGTAACCTCGTCATCATCCATCTCAGTTTCCACTGGAATTCTGTCACGAGGGCCTTGTCACAATAATTGAGTAAGTGACTGTTGAATCTCCTGCATCTAGTGTTGAAAATCATCCATACGGTGATGGAGATTGGCAACATCGGCGGGCGGAGCATTGCCGGCGGGTTGACGTCGATGAGGCATGGCGAGGAGCGTCGGCTGGTCTCTGAATACCAACTGATGCAGGGAAGCATCTAGTTTGTTGATTATGAACTCACAATACCGGAGAAGAACGCACACAATAGGGAGAAAAACCCCAACTTAATATTAAACTTTTCTATTCCCTTAATACGCAAATGAAACTCCTATTTAAAGCATAAAATAATGGGCTAAGCCCACAACTCAAGTACTCAACTTAAAAAGCAGAATAAATAAATCAAATGAGTAATAAAAAAATATATCACTTCTTTGCTACAATCTTCAAGAGTCGATCGTGTGTCGCAAGGAATGACAATGCAGCTTCATTTTCATCACCCTCTCTTTGTAACCATCAAGTAATTCAGTAACAAACATTCTCTCAAAGTTCTCTTGTGCTCTTAGTTTCCTTACTTAGCCACTTTTTCTCACTCATTGCACACACAACACTGTTCGAGAATTAGACTGACTTTGCTAGTTGCAAGGGGCAAGATAACGGCAAAGGCCGCACAATTCGTTGTTAAGGAAACAAGTCCGTGACAAGTGGTATCAGAGCCCAGTTGGGCTTTGTGTTGTGAATGTGCACGTGATGGCGACTGACGGCTCGAATGTGACCGAGGAGCGCGGGAGGAATGCTGCTATTGTTGAGGGCAAGAAGAAACGTGGGAGTAGCAAGGCTCCTCCTGCGGATCACGTCATTGGCTAGCTAGGTGAGCGAATCGAGAGAGTCGAGCACAATGTGGAGACATTGGAGAACCATGTTCTCGAACAACTCGAGTCGATCAAGACAAGCACCCAGTCTTGCCTTGATTCCCACACGAAGATGGAGAAACACTTCGCTCGGCTAGAGGCGAGGATGACCGACATCGTGCAAGCCCTCCAAGGTAGTAATGAGGAGATGAAGAAGGACTTGGCACCGTGCAAGAAGGCTGCCGCTACTGGGGGTGCGACCATCTCCGTCCATAGTCCGAGGGTAGACTGTCCCAAACCAACGGGGTTCAATGGCGTAAGGGACGCCAAGGAGGTGGAAAACTACTTGTGGCGGATAGAGCAATACTTTAAGGTGCTTAATCTTACCGACGAGGGGTCAAAGGTAAGAACCGCCATACTCTACCTCGACGATATTGCTATATTGTGGTGGCGCAGGAAGCATGCTGACATCGAGAAGGGCTCGTGTTGGATCGATACATGGGACGACTTCAAGAAGGAGCTCAAGCGACACTTCTACCCGGAGAACGTTGTCTATGAAGCTCGAAAGAAGTTAGGAGAGTTGAAGCAGCGGGCACGATCCCAGACTACGTCAAGTAGTTCACAACCCTTATGCTAAAAATCCCCAATTTGGCATATGAGGACCTCATATTCTACTTCATAGACGGTCTCCAAGCATGGGTAAAACAAGAGTTGCAAAGACTGGTAATCCGATCAGTCGAAGAGGCTATAGCCGCCTCCGAGTCCCTAACTGAGTTCCAACCACACTCCTCGACTGACAAGAAAAAGGGATGGAACTCGGGAAAAGGCAAGGGAGAGAGACGAGACATGAAGGATCGAGACCCTCGCAAGCCACAATCCAAGGGAAGCGACAACCACACAAGTAAGGAATATGAAGAGAAGAAAAAGGTATTCGTGCCTTAAGGAGGCTGCTACGTGTGCAAAGGGCCACACACCATGAGTAACTGTCCCAAGCTTAGTTCCTTGTCGGCCATCGTGGAACGACATAAGGCAGAACGTGTCGAAGAGGAAGAGACGGACAACATAGGGTCGCTCCAACTTCTCTACGCTCTCAAGGCCAAACAGATGCTAACGACGTCAAATAAAGGGCTGATGTATGTCGAGGCAGATATCAACAAGAAATCGACCAAGTCGTTAATAGATACGGGAGCCACCCATAACTTCATCATTGAAGAGAAGGCCAAACATCTTGGGTTGACTTGGGAAAGAGGCCAGGGGTGGCTCAAGACCGTCAATGCCCAGGCACAACGGATGAACGGCGTAACACGTGGCGTGGAGCTACGTCTAGACACTTGGACGGGGCAAATGGATTTATCCATTGCACCGATGGACGACTTCAAAGTCGTACTAGCCATGGATTTCCTCCGCAAGGTAACTGCTATCCCTATGCCCTCTTTCAATACCATTTGCATCTTACAGAAATAGGCGACGAGCATGGTTAATGCCATTAACCCGACGGACAGGGGGTCGAACGAGGCCAAACATTTGTCGGCCATGCAACTAATCAAAGGCGTTAAGAAAAGCGAGTCGACATTCTTGGCCGTACTCAGGGAGGTACATGAGGCAAAACAAGAAGACGAAGTTCCAACCATCATTCAGGATGTCCTTAATGAGAACAAAGATATCATGCCCGCCGAGCTACCGAAGGAGCTTCCACCAAGGCGAGAGGTGGACCACAAGATTGAGTTAGAGCCCGGCGCGAAACCACCCACAATGGCACCCTACTGGATGGCACCACCTGAACTAGAAGAGCTTCGAAGGCAACTCACGGAGTTGCTGGATGTTGGGCGAATCCGGCCTTCGAAGGTACCTTAGGGTGCACCGTGTTATTCCAAAAGAAGCACGACGACTCCTTGAGGATGTGTGTCGACTATCAGACGCTTAACAAGGTAACTATTAAGAATCGTTATTTGCCGATTTGTTTGATAAACTTGGAGCGGCCACAATCTACACAAAGATGGACTTACAAAAAGGATACTATCAAGTACGCATTGCCGAAAGCGATGAGCCGAAGACAACGTACATCACTCGCTACGGTTCGTTCGAGTGGTTGGTCATGCCGTTTGGTTTGACTAATGCACCCACAATATTTTGCACGTTGATGAACAAGATATTCCAACCATTCTTGGACCGTTCGTGGTGGTCTACTTAGATGACATTGTCATCTATAGCAACACGTTGGAGGAACATGCCGAACATTTATGCACCATCTTCAAAGTGCTGCGAGACAACCAACTCTACGTCAAGAGGGAGAAGTGCTCGTTCGCTAAGGAGGAGGTGTCATTCCTTGGGTACATCATTGGACACATGAGACTCTTGATGGATAACACCAAAATTAAGGCCATCGTGGAATGGGAGGCCTCAACCAAAGTAACTGAAGTACGATCGTTCCTTGGTTTAGTTAACTATTATCGTCAATTTATATAGAAATACTCTGCTCGAGCAATACCATTAACAGATCTACTCAAGAAGAGGAGTGTGTGGGAGTGGTCCGAGGAGTGCCAACGTACCTTTGAACACTTAAAGACAACCGTGAGTCAAGAGCCTGTCTTGGCATTACCTGACTTTGCCAAGAAGTTCGAGGTGCACACGGATGACTCCAACTTTGCTATCGGATGAGTGTTGATGCAAAACGGATCCAATAGCATTCGAGAGCTGCAAACTCAATGATACCGAGCGTCGATATACCGTGTAAGAGAAGGAGATGACGACCATTATCCATTACCTTAGAGTATGGCAACATTGTCTTCTTGGGTCACACTTCACCATCAAGATAGATAATGTGGCTACAAGCTATTTTCAAACCCAGAAGAAGTTATCACCAAAGCAAGCTCGATAGCAGGATTTTCTTGCCGAGTTCGACTACACATTGAAATACAAGCCCAGAAAGACCAATGTTGTAGCTGACACATTAAGATGAAAAACGGAGTTAGCAGCCATCTCACTAGCCAAATGGGACATCGAGACGTATCAAGAAGAGCCTGGAACATGACCCAATGGCTAGAGAGATGAAGAAGCTTGCCGAGGAGGGCAAGACTAAGTAACTTTGGGTAGAGGGCGGCCTACTCTACACTAAAGGACAACGACTATATGTCCCCAAACATGGCAACTTGCTAAAGGATCTCATACGAGAGTGCCATGATACAAAGTGGACGGGACATCAAGGACAACTACGGACACTAACCCTACTCGAGATGTCATATTTCTGGCCTTAAATGAGAGATAGCGTGGAGCTCTATGTGAAGACTTGTCTTGTATGCCAACAAGACAAGGTGGAGAACCAATAACCGGCAGGACTACTCGAACCGCTACTTATCCCGGAGCGACTGTGGTAGTCTATCTCTATGGACTTCATCAGCGCTCTGCTTAAGTCTAAAGGGTTCGGGTCGATTATGGTGGTAGTAGATCGATTCTCCAAGTACAGGACATTCATACCCTGCACGAGGGACTGCACAACGGAAGAGACAGCTCGAGCATTTTTCAAGAACGTCGTGAAGTATTGGGGACTGCCGCGGAGTATTATAAGTGATCGAGACCCACACTTCACGGGACGACTATGGACGAAACTTTTCAAATTCCTGAGGTCGGAGTTGTGCTTCTCTACAAGCTTTCACCCTTAAACCGACTAACAGACCGAGCGAGCGAACGCCTTGTTGGAGTGTTACTTTCGGCACTTCGTGAGTGCCAACCAGCGGGACTGGGCCAAGCTTCTTGATGTGGCACAATTCTCATACAACTTGCAATGGAGTGAGACTACGAGAAGGAATCTGTTCGAGTTAGCAACGAGGCAACAATCACTTACACCACGTACGTTGGCCATACCCGAGGACGAGAGAAGCCCTGGGGCAACCAAAATGTTTAAGTCGTGGAAGGAACAAAATAACTTGGCACACTCGTGTTTAGAGAAGGCCTGCAAGCAGATGAAAAAGTGGACTGACGAGAAGAGAGACAGTCGAAGGAGTTCAGCGTTGGAGACCAAGTACTGGTGAAGCTAATACCTCAGCAGTTTAAGGCGTTACGGGGCATGTACAAAAGCTTGGTGCTCAAATATGAGGGGTTGTTTCCAATCATTTAGCGAGTAGGCAAGGTGTCTTATCCGGTCTTCCAAGTTAGTATGTTGAAGCCATACCATGGGGATGAGAAAGACCAAAGCTGTGGGCAATCACAACGACCACCGCCAGTCATGACCAAATAGTTTGATAAAGAAGTAGACGAGGTGCTCATATCGAGAGTATTTTACAAACAAGGCATCCGACCTCGTACTCAATACCTAATCCGATGGAAGGGGCTACCCGAGTCCGAGGCAATTTGGGAAGTGAAAGAGGACTTGTGGCAGTTCCGAGATAAGTACAAGACGACGAGGGCGTCGCCGAATTAGGCGGGAGAGGATGTCACGACCCGCATAAATTGCCTAAGTATTTTGGGCTAAGAGGTTAACATAATTAATTAAACCCAATTAGCCCGTTTGAATAATCCATACCTGTGGTCCAACCACATAGGCCCATTTACACTTAAATTGGAAGAGAAGAGTAGAGTTCTCTAGAACATAATTGTTAGTTCTAGGTTGAGGAAAATCCTCTAGAAGGCCACTCTCCACCTTTGGATTAAATCAATCTCAACTATCCATTAGGGAGGAGAACTTATAAAGGGAAGACCCCCTCATTTGTAACCATCAAGCAATTTAGTAACAAACATTCTCTCAAAGTTCTCTTGTGCTCTTAGTTTTCTTACTTAGCCACTTTTTCCCACACTTTGCACACACAACATCATTTGAGAGTTAGGCTGACTTTGCTAGCCGCAAGGGGCAGATAAGGGCAAAGGCCACACGGTTCGTTGTTAAAGGAATAAATCCGTGAGAACATGCTATAAGAAATTTAATTTAAAGAAAAATATTATTCTAGAATATAAGTAGTAATTGAAATCATGACAAGATCTCTCAAGAGAAAGTCGAACTCAAACATTCAATACCTCCAAACCCATTCTCATTTTTCTATCCACCAAACCTTGACAAGATTCGATTATTTTCTTTTTCTTTCCTTCTCCCAAACAATCGTTAATTAGATCCATCTTCTTCTCTGGCTAAAAACTCTATCCCCTGTTCCTAGTCAAGATTCAATTTTTCTCTTAATTTGATCCGACTTGAAACCCCAATCCCCAACTCCGTTGCCAAGATTCAATTTTTCCTCTCCAAAATGATCATAATTGGCTGAAGACCCAATCCCGGACTCCGCTTTGCCTAGATTCGATTGATGCTTTGTTAGAGGCTGAGAACCCTATTCCCAATTCCTTTGCCAAGACTCGGTTTCTCTTATCAATTATCTTCCATGGAAAGTACCTTTCTTTCTTTGCCGTCTTTACAATATATATGAACATAGGATGATTCGATAGTTCGTGAGACTTAAATCGGAATACTACAAAATCCCAATAACACTAACTCTTATTACTTCGAAACCCAACATCAACTAACACCAACGTTTCGAGCCTAGGATAATTGGATGCTCTGTGAGACTTATTGGTTGATCTCATGAGATGTCACATGTGTAAAAAACTTTGGGAGCCTCTTCAATTTGAAAGTTTGTGGCCATATGAATTCCTACCTCATTGAGCATCAGTTTGCCATAGTGTCGTATGTCGTGGAGTTGTACGATACATCCTATCTCGTCTTGCAACTGGTAGCCTAGTTCATCAACCCAATATTCTTTGCCGGGCACAATCCCAAAGTCCTTGGATAGCTTCTTATTCATATGCCCTAAAACTTTTCAATATCTGTGAACTATAAGCCCAAATGTCTTAGGTGACACAACCATTGTTGTGCCCAACATTGAGAATGATTGCCTCGAATCAAATCCGACCACATATGTTGAAAGTTGGCTTTTTCTGTCTCAAAGAGACTCTACAAAAGAGATATGTAAGTTACAAAGAAATGAAAGCAATCAAGATTAAAAGGACTTGGTCTCCAAACTTCAAAAATCCTTGTATGGGTTGAAACAGTCTATATCTGTTTCAGTTTTTTATTACACTTTTTGTTGATTTTAATTCTGTATCTAATGCGAATAAAAGTATGATATGATTTTTCTTTCATACCATCTTGTTAGATTAAATAATTGGACAACTTGTTCATAAGCATATCATAGTGAAAACAAAATAAAAATTACTATGTGTTAATCATTGCGTACCATGTTTGAGTCCACCAGAAATTTTTGGACTTTGTTTTTAGCTTTGGCATGTAAAGATCTGTTTCATGCGTTGGATCTTTTGCTCTTGGGCCGTGCAGGGTAAAGCGGTCCAGCCCAAAAGATTAGGTGTTTTGCTTGGATGTGGCATTGGGGGAGTATTGTAAGCAACTTTTGATTATACATGGCATGAGGATGGAAGCTTGAATGAGGCATGAGGGAGGAATTACAAAAAAAAAGAGACAAATATAACTTTAGAACACAAATGAGTAACTTAATAACCATAACTATCATAGCAAATAACTTAACACAGAATTCATAACACAAATTCCACGTCCACATAAATATATATTGCCAAATCAAAACATTACCAATAAAAGCAACAAAAACATCACACCAAACTGGAATAAGGTCTTAAAGTCCCATCAAAATTAGTAGACAACTTCCCACAGAGTTGCAAAATATAGTCTGCCCTGCTTCAAATTACTTGCCACGCATTTCTAACACACACAGTAGGTACTCTGCCCTTGCTTCTTGAGGGAGACTCATGTAAAGCTCGAGCCTCTCCACCTTGTCCAAGAGGATCTCGCATACCTCAAATTTGTCGCTCCGACTCAGTCCCGGTATGGCGAATACAGTTTCATACACTTCAGTCCTAGCTTTAGCTAGGTCAAACTCATGGCCAATTTTGTTTCCAATGTGCTCCAGCCATGCATCTGTGTTGCGACCAAGTTCGAGAAGCAGCTCGTGAACTCTATCGAGGCCATCATCTTTCTTGCGCTTTCTGCTCACATTCCACCCATCTCCTCCACCCTTTTCACTCTAGCACACGCTATCTTCAACAATTTCGTTCTCAAGCTCTTCCTCAACATTCATCGGTGCATCCTGTTCATCCTTGTTTACATTTTGCGAGACATTGTGATGACTAATCATGTCGTTAACAACTTCCACGAAATATTCGGCTTTGTCCCATGTTGCCCGGTCCTTGCCGAATATTATTTTCCAGTCATCGTAAAGGGGCCAGCTCTTATAGCACATAGTCCGTGCATTGCTGTCAACCTATAAAAGCAAATCAGGAGAAGATGAATAAGTTCATGTATACTGCTCACACATATACAACACAATAACAAATGGCGCGCATACCTTGACGATGTGTTTCCACTGCTCGTTGTTAACTTCTATCATGTAGTCACCATTCACGTTGAATCCAACCCCGCTACGACCCAACATTCCACTCGGCGAATAGTAGTTTTTCATCCAAGTCCCTATTGGAATTGATATGCGGATTAGCCTTTAAGTCAGTCCCAGGGAACTCTTTTCTGAGGGCATCGTCCAGCTTTCCAAGGAACCCCATGCAAAACCCGTTGCCCGATTTTCACCCATCGGCAACCAACTCCTTCAGTGCATTGACCAGCACGGTCTCTTCTTTCACTGACCACGAACGCCGTGACTTGTCGGTTTTGCTTGCTCAGGCACGAGAAATGTCACTGCTAGTCGTCTCATGATCTATTGTACTTTCAACAAAGTTACGGCACATAGAATTTCAATCAATATCCCCAGAAATTTCTAATACATATTACACATACATAAAATCCCCATTTATCATCTTCATTTCAGAGTACCCAAATTATTTATCCTAATCGACTGCTTCGAAGAAACGAAATGAAGATTTATTACATATGAATGAAGTTTTGGATGGATGAATTCATATGTAAATATTATATAAACACAAACAATGCAACCATAATAACTGATCAATGTAGTGAATGTAAACCAAAAAAAATAAAATCGCGAATAACTTATACTAAATTAAAAACGATTTGACAAAATATGAAAACAATCAAACTGCCCAGAAAAAACCATCAGTTCACATAATCACAACATTGTTGAGCGGATTTGACTCAACACTGTAAACCCTAACCACGTTTGGAAATATCGACATTATGTTACCTCCTTGAGTACAATCCATGGTGTGAAGCCCTCGATACCTAATTCTGTATCCCGTGAACTATAATTCCAACTGAGGCACTATATAATCCACTCGGCTACGAGGACTTATAATGGCGGCAATCAGACTAAGAGTCTATTCTGCCAAATTTTCTGAATTTTTCCTTCAAGCAACAAACGATTCATATTTAGACGCTGAGAATTGAAATAAGAAGTGAGGGATACGCCTGATATTTAGAATAAGTTGTGAGGACATGCTTGTAATTTCAATGATGAATCCTGCAAATAAACTTAACTACCGAACACTTGAAAATAATAATCTAACATTCAAACAAACCTATCAAACACAAGAAAAAATGCTATTAGTCATGCCTTACCAACAATGGCCCTCTAGTTTAAAACAACCAAGCACAATCCAACCAATGCTACCAAACTAGGCCTAATGATAATCATAGGCAAGCAATAAACTATACAAATATGTACTACTTCCATCAAATCGAATTTAAGAATTAACACGAGATGCTAATAGTCCAGATATGGAAAAAGAAAACGACCATCCATCGCAATCAAGCAATAAACTATACAAATATGTACTACTTCCATCAAAATCGAATTTAAGAAATAACACGTGATCCTAATAATCGAGATCTGAGACAATAAAATATGTACTACTTCCATCAAATCGAATCTAAGAATTAACACGAGATCCTAATAATCGAGATCTGAGAAAAAGTAATTAAAGCGACATGCGAGTAGTAGAAGTGGAAGCAGCCCTTAAGTTTTACTTTTCTTTCTTTCTTTTGGATTTAATAGCAATTTGCTACTTGTATCTTGTCTTTAAATAGCTTGAGAAGAACTAATTAATAGTGTAGATGGATTGTAAGGATTAGATGTTGTCTATTTTCAATAAACTGCTTCTGCTATCTCAAATATGTGAATTTCTTACATGCAAGAATGTGTGATATTAAGGCTAAAGTTTTAATCTCGTGCTTTGTTTCATTTGCATAATAGTGATAAGCATAGTTGAAAATGAATAAAATATGGAAACAACTGAGGATTTGATTCTTGGGTGCTTATTAGCCTCTTAAAATATTTGTTCAAAAAATAGTAGTAAAATTAGTGGTACAAATTAAATTTTTGACTTTTTTTAAATAACAACATATTTGATTGATATTGAAATCTCAATAAGAGATTTGAATCTGTTCATTAATCCATTTATTCTTTTCTTATGGGAAATTCTTTAGTTTTTTTATTCGAGATGAACTCATTTTTTGGGGACTGCATATGAGTTTTGTAGTTTTACAATATCTAATATCTATCACTTGTGTTTGAATAGTCTTAGAATATGCTTCGGGAAAAGGTAATTCATTAAAATAAAATAGAGACTGTACAATATACTTGGGCATACCCAAAGAAAAGGTCATAAAACAATGTTAACTCGGAGGGTGTGATCACAACACTACCACCCTCAAAAAGAAATTAACACGTGTAGCATAACCAAATAAAAGTTTAACATGTTACAAACGTCAACAGATTTTTAATTTATCACTCAGCTACATCTTCCCAACAAGAGAGCAGCAGCTGTACTCCGATATATCATCAGCAATTTTTCCGCTAGTGAGGCTTTCTGTTCAGCAATTTCTTTAATTTTCCAAGTGTGAGGTTTAGAGAGCAGCTTTGATGTTGCAGCATTGGCTGTTAGGAACAGTACTTCTTAACTTTCAGTTGCATAATCACATGCGATAAAAAGGCCAGCCTCCTTCATTTTCCTTCCAATTTTCTTTATTAACCAACCAGATGGTACAAGAAACCTCTTACAAAAAAAGAATTGGCTTAGAAATTCGATTTTTTTTTTTTTAAAATAAACCACTACAGATCTTACAACAAACAGATGATGCAATAAAAAGTGTACTGTAAGAACGACCCAAGCTCGTTTTTTTTTTTTTTTTTTTTTTTAATATCAGAACTACACTTCGAAAGAAAGAGCCCAGATTAAGAAAAAGTTGGTTGTTTTTAGAACTTATTTCCAGATTTTTAATTACAAGGAGAGTGTATCAAGAGTTGAGTAGTCGATACTACAACTCTCACACAAAACTGATCTCAAAGCTTAATTATTTATCTCAATCTCACCCACTGATTATTTTATCACTATTTTGTTTAAAACAGCAATTTCATTTGTTTCTTCCTTTGTTTGTTCGTGTTGAAGATGATTTCATACTTTTGCTTGAGATTTCCCGAGGTGCACTTACTCGCTTGGGTCGAGTAAGTCCCTGTACACACACACACCCAACAAATTTTATTATAATGTTACAGGAGATGGCATCCAAAATGGACCCACAATGGTCGAGGGCCACTATAGCCCCAAGAGCAACCAAAGAAACAGCCACGCATTTAAACAAACACCTGGCAGGAAATAGTTTGTGCAGTTACATCAAACCGAAAACAGCCTAAGCCACATTCAACCTCCATTGAGGCTTTTCATCGAGTAGTTGGACTGCACTAGCAATTAAAAACAGATTTTAGCCTTGCAGCGCCAGGAAGTTTGCTGTGCCCCTCTCCATATGTTCCAACACCGTTCGCACGGGAAAGATTGAGTAGAGAGTCGAGTAGACACTGACCTGAATCTCCTTAATGATATTGTGAGCTTTAAATGGCACACCTTCAAATTTTTGCCGATTCCTAGCATACCACAGGTGGTTAACAGTCGATGCAAGGGCTATCATTCGAGCTTTCTTGACAATGCTCGAACCACAATTATCCCTTTTGATATGTTTGATAGCACTCGGAATTGTAGACACAACATGCCTAATTTTCAGCCATCTTCTAATCTCTCTCCACACCTCAATCGATTTCTTACACGAAAAGAAGAGGTGCTCCTCGGTTTCTCTTTGTTCATGGCACAGATTGCATATAGGTGGAGTATTTGGATCATGAACACGGGCAGCCGTCTTGAGTCTTTCGCTGAGTGCAAACCACAGCGTGAACGAGAACCGCGGAGGGATGAAATGCTTCCAGATGGCTTTATGCCAAAATTTCTTTTGGCCTTTATTTCTTAGAATATGCTTCATTAAAACATCTTGTCATTAGCACAAACAGGTAATCTTGCGGTACTTCTCAACCGTTGAAGGGTGAGAAACTAAGATTCAATTCACGTGCCAACTCACATCCATTAGTAGCATCGTGGATATGGAGGAGGTGGAGTCGTGCGAGGCTCTTGAGATTTGGTGGGAAACAACTTGGACGAAAGAGGCGATGCAGCTCACTGCCAGCTGCTGGTAGCTTCAAGTTTTGAAGAGGCTCCAATTTTCTCATGAAAAGTGTGACATTCCGAAAAACGAAAACTTTGTTTAGCAGCCATACAATACAATAATGTAATACCAACCAACACCCAAAGCAAATTAAACGCATTCATTGTAATAGAGAAGGTCCCAAAATATACAGTTGAATGAAATAGCAAATAAGTTCCTATTCATGGGGCGGGGTGACAAGGTAAGGAAAAATCCTAGCGTATTCATCATATATAGAGAGTTTCTTCAACTCTTGGGTGCGGAGATCATACACCATTACCTGATGCGGAAGTTGCTCGTCATCAAAATCTTGAAGAAACAAGAAATGACCATCACTACTCAAGAACAAAGGCATCATATCATCATCATCATCATCATCATTGCCAACTTGGATTTCAAATTGGCTAGTCCATGATCCATCGTTTTGCAAAACAAAAAGCTCAAACGACCTTTTACTGTACTTAATAAAACCAAGCTTTCCATCAAACTCCACCAGCTTGAACTTATATTGTCTCTCAACCGTTCGACGACTAAACTTCCCCAAAACCTCAGACTTTGTGATCTTGGGTGGTAAGATTAAATGTGAGAATTTCTCACTAGTGAAGTCGAATGATATGATCTTTTCCTCATGTTGAGCTTGAGCTGAATATTTTGAATACCAATAGTGACGCCCATTCACATAAGCCTTAGTAGTGAAATCATGATCCCATTTGTTTCCAACGTCTTCCAAAATCTCCTTCCACGAATCATTTTTCAGGGAGTACAACTCAATCTGAGATTGAGATTGAGAATCACCACTAAACTTTATGACTTTGTAATCTTGAGATTGAGAATCAAACCCGAAACCATAATGTTCTTTAAACCCCAGGGGGACGGGTGGCACCTGGGACGAAGATAGTTGTTTGAACTCATTTGTTGACGGCTTCCAAAGAAGATCATTCCCTAAGCTATCATACAAATGCAATATTCCGCCACAGCTGCCGGAAATGCCACACCATCTCCTGAAAAAGGGTAACCGGAATTCACGTAGAGGAGCCCAGTTTTCGGTTGAAAGTAGAGAGAAATAAATGGCATTAGACTCGGAGCAATATCTTTGCACCAGAAAACTCTGTCTCTCTCTCTCTTTCATTAGAACTAGTACCAGTAAGGCAATTGTTGTTGTGAAACGTCCTCTTAGAGAAGAGGAAGAGGGATCTAATGACATGATTTCTTGACAGTGATAATGGCATAAGCGATCTTCCCATGGTGGATATAGCCAGAGTTGCAGATTTTAATTCCAACACTTAGTTTAACATACACATCTACATGTCAACAATTAAGGAAATATTATTAATCATCATATATTGCACGCAGAAAAGAAACAATTCGAAAAATACAAGACCAAACACATTTCGGCGAACATCATACTATCACTAGAATATCTATATAGTGAAAATTATTCAAAATTATAAAAATAACAAATTAATCAAACAGACCGAAATGTTTGATGGCACTAGCGGTGGAAGGTGGTCGACGACAACTGAAACACGCGCCGCTGCTGATTTTGGTGGTCGGACTCTGCTGAGAATTTGATGGTTGGTCGATAATTTAATTGACGGCTGAGTTCCAAATTTAGGTATAGGGTTAAGACAAAAGTTAGGAGTTCCGTATGTGTATGTGTGTGTGTTTTTTCTTTTTTTTTTTTTTTCCAAAGGAGAAGTGGTAATTCAGTTCTGTTAAATACAAATTATGGGGAAGGATCGGGTGTTGTCCCCCCCCCTCCTCCACAGCAGGGCTGTTGTGCATATCTATCTATCTATTTGTTATCTATTATTTATTTATTATATAAATAAAAACGATTCTATCTTAAAAAAAAATTATGTGGTACCTCTTATATTCTTCCGTTCTTATTTATCTAAATTCTCAAATTTTTTTAATTTAAAATTAATATTTATCATATTTATATTATGTATATATATGACATGAAAACAAAATCTTAATAAAATAAAATCTTCAAAATCAGTATCTATCATATTTTATTTAAAATATAGGAATTGATATATAATTTCTTACACTTAAATTAATTTACATCTCTATATTTGTTGATTAACACATCTATATTGTATTCGCTAATAATGAAAATCATTGTTTAATCTAAGAGTACAATACTATATAAATATAATAGTTTATACAGATTTAATGATTCAAGTCTATAGAAAGAAGTAGCGTATTGGTATCTGTGTTATAATATTTGTTAGTATAAATTATTATTATATTTAATATTTAAATTATGGTTCTAACTGATCATTCTTGTAATCTTTCTTTAAGATTTTCAATCTTCTTTTATCTATAAAATTTATATTTTAAATAAAATTACGCGTGTCTTTGATTATTTAAATAATTTATAATTTTTTTTGGTAAGTAAAGTTTTATTTCATTCTGCAATAATCTAATTGGGGATCGATCTTTAGCACACTTCAATACTACTTCCTTTTGGCATTGCCTTATTACTCCTCCAATACTCTCTTCTTTAGCCTGAAAACGACGATTATTTCTCTCTCGCCAAAGCTGATAAATCACTACAGTAAGCACCATACGATAAAGCTTTTGGCTTTTGTTCTTCGTACCACACTGAGATATCATATACTTCTTCTCCTCATCCCACTCTTGAGCTCTTCTTGCCTTTCCACTCCACTTAGTAATTATTTCCCATACTTGGCCTGAGAAGCAGCATTTAAAGAACAGGTGGTTGGTGCTCTCCATTTCCACTCCACGCAAACTGAATGTTGGACCAACATGAATATTTATCTTCTGTAGATTGCCACTTGTGACCATGCGACCCAAGATAGTTAACTACACAATGAATATGGCTCTGGGAGGAGCTAGGTTGCGCTCAACATCTTTTTCCATGCTACTCTTGGAGTAGGCCCTCCTAGCTCATTATAAATCTTCTGAACTGAGAAGATTGGCTTCCTAAGTATCTCCACCCCTTCTCCTGCCGCCCTCACTATTTAATTTTTTAAATAAATTCAAATGATTAGCGAATAATATTATAGGGGTTAAGAACGATGGCGAATAGCACAATTACTTTCTAATTAAATTTTAATTATAATCGTGGTCGATTATGTTAATTTCAAGAACGATGGCGAATATCACAAGTACTTTCTAATTAAATTTTGATTAGAATCGTGGTCAACGAGACAATTCCAACGTGGAACTGCAGGGGTAGACACGCCGATTCTAAAACGACTCTTAAGCTCAAACTTTTAGCTTCTTAGGAAGAGGAGACGAGAGAAGAAGGTGGTGTTGAGAGAGAGAAGAGAGATAGATTATGAATATTATTTTAAGGGTTAATAGCGAGAGGAATAATATACACTCTAATTAAATTTAGATTAGAATTGTGGTCGACGGGACGATTCTTACCTAAAAGTGTATAGGTAGATGGGCAGATTCCAAACCGGCGATTTAATTTTAAAATAATATTATGTTAGCATTTTTTTTTAAATACAATTAAAAGCTAAAGATTTTCACAGTCAAAAAAATTATATCACCATTATCTAATAATTTGATAATCTTATTAAATGATAAAATAAATTCCCGTCGATTTTTCAACGGGTTATAAGCTAGTTTTATGTTTAAATTGTGTGTCGTTTTGGCATTTTTCTTGTTTTTCTTTTTGTTCTTCCTTTTTTTTGCAAATTCAAAAGCATTATGCAATAATATGTAGTTGTTCTATTTTTTATTAGTTACTTATTGTTACTAGCAGAGACAACATGCATCGAATGTTTAGTCAATATCATTTTTATATGATATATCAAAACTCTCCTTAGCAATTAGGTCTTGGGTTCAATCTGTATAGATTTCCCATCATATATGATGATGTAGTATTCCCACCTTGCGTGGTGGTGTAGTGGTCTCACCAGTATAATGTTGTAATGATTTAGTATATGTATACCTTGTCGTAATTAATAAAATATCATTGCACAAACCTATACAAATTATAAAAGATCGGATTCTTACAAAATTTGATTTGCCTAATATATCCTGATTATTATATTTATTTTAACGGAAATAGTGTAAATCTATATTAGATTTATTATAAATATTATAAATAAATAATATAGTCCTACTCCTAGTATAACTCTCTTTTTATCCAGCCAAAAATGGACATGGCCATTTACCCATTTATTCTTAAAAGTTTCTTTATTTACCAAATAACCTTGAATTGATTGATTCTCAACCACACATCAAAATCAAAGCCCAATTGTTGAAGTCATGCTCGATTTCATTCAGTTTTATGGTGTAGTATGATATTATGCTTTAAAGCTATAAAATTAATTTACCGACCACTAATTTCTTGAATCTCATCATATGCAGACCTATAGGTACTTCGTAATAAAATCAATAGTATTTCTAAATTAAATAATAAATTACACAAAAATATATAATTACACCGCAATAATGTAATCTTGAGATATCAATTTATATGTATATTTCTCTTTCACTTTTGAGTAATAGAACATCTAGGACTATATTATTAATTAATATATTAAGACGAGTTATAGTAGGATTATGACTGCTTTATTAAAGTATAATAAAAAAAATGAGTTATAGTAGGAGTAGAACTATATTATTTATTTATAATATTTATAATAAATATAACATAGAGTTGCACTATTACCCTTAAAATAAATACTATAGTAATAAAGATATATTAGGCAAATTAAATTTTATAAGAATCCGCTCTTTTATAATAGGAATAGGTATAGATGGATATCTCTCTTTATAACATGTACTCGCCTTCTCCTTGGGCACAAAAGAATAGCTCAATGCTTAGTTAGTCCTATAATAATCATTATTGTTTTTTTATTTTTATATTATTTTTATTTTAATACCTTATAATATAGCACTAAAAAATACTGATTCAAAACCAATGAATAAAGCTTAAATAAAAAACTTTCGTAAGCAATTCGTCTAACTTAAATCAGATTCAAAGAGATACAGTTGAGAATCCATTTATTATAGAAATAGCAGTATAAAGATGATGAATGAAAGTATGAAATACAATTAACCCTGTCAAGTTACCTTTCAAAAAAACAACACCTGTCAAGTTGTAGAAATAGTTTAATATGTTGGAGATATCACATAATCTATTTTCTCTTCTAGAAGTGGTAACATATGCACATGAAACAATGGAAGAAATAAAGAGATGGATCCATCTTCTTCAAGTTGGTGAGACAAATATTTGATATGCAAGCAACACGGGAAATTAAGCACCAAAAAAATTAAAATATTTTGTGTCATCTTTAAGATTTATATTCAGAAGATACTCAAGAGAAAACATAAAGAGAAATATGTCTAATTACGGGATATAGCAACTTAGGCTAAAGGTAGAAAAGTGCCCTTCTTTAGTATGAAATCTTGATGCGTTTGACGATGCTTTGCCGCTGCCATTTAAACAACTTAAATTATTAAAGAATGAATGGAGAACATGTAGAGGGTAGAAAGAGAGAAAGAAATGAGACGTGTGTAGTGGAAATTGAGAAATGAAACTGCTATTTTATATTTTAAGAAACTGTAACTTTAAGCCAGAGATCGGTAAAAATTAATTTGAAAACTGTTTTAAACTTTTGTTGCCAAAAATTAAAATTGGTCAAAATTAATTGAAAATTTTCTCCCTCTCCTCACTTTTGTTCTAAATATACATAGATTATTTATTTTAGCATGCAAGTATATTTAGATTCAAAGAAAGGTGCAGTATTTGGTTTAGTTCTTTTATAAATTATAAAATTAGCAGTACCTATTTGTATGCTTATAGTAGAACACTAATTTATGACTTTTTCTTAAGTTTTATCAATCTTTGCAGATCTTATGAAATTAGCATTTTACACGTACATAAAGTAGTTTAGAATTGTCGATGAAGCCTGATAAAGATGGATTTTCACTTGTTTTTGAGTGTTAAAAGTGAATATTTGTTGTGGAAATTCATAATAGAAAGCAAGTTTAAGTATATATAAGTGTTGACTTGTTTTAAAGAATTTGATACTTGTTTGTTTTAATGTGAAATTGTAGGTTTTTGGGAGCTTAAATGTGGATAAACGAGCATGTAGAAGAGAAGTTAGGCTTCGTACGAGTCCATGGGAGAAAATGGCTCGAGAAACGGCTTAGAATCGAGAGAAAACGGAGTCGAGAGTCGAAGAAGTCCTTCATGTAGTCGCATGAAGGAAGAAATATGTTCGCATGACTGCATGCGGTCCGCTGAAGCTTCAAAAAACGAGATTTTCTCGCTCGTTCCATGCGGCCTCGCATGCGGATGTGCATGCGACTGCATGGAGAGACGGTTTAGCCCAAAAACTTTCCTACTTCGATTTTAATTCTTTTCCTAATTAGGATTTGATCCATGCACGTTTTGTCTTAGATTTTTAGCTATAAATACTCCTTCTATTGCATAGAAGAGACATCTCTCTTATTATTTTTCATCCTTCTAGTTCAGTTTAGAGCTTTTGGAGACTTGAAGACAAGATTCAAGAGTTCAAGATAAGTTGTTTCTTTTGCGGTTTTCTTATTTAATGATTATGAATTTCTTTTCTTTTGAATTTGTGTTTGCTTTAATTATGAGTAGCTAAGTCTTTTATATCCTAGGGTTAGAGAGTAGATGGATAATTAGATTTAACTCTTTATCAATTGACCAATTTATGTCCCTCTCTTCTTTTCTATATTCTTGATTTGTTTTGCATGCTAGTTGCTTGATCACCAATTTAGCATAATTAGTTGTATTAATTTGAGATTCAAGAGATGAGGATTAACATGTGAGCTGGAATATAAGACACACGCTGCGAAATCACCGAAAGGGAAAGACTTTGTGTGAGGGCTTTAATCTCAGGATCTTTTTGGAGTTACTTGCTTATGATGTTTATCGAAGACGAAAACCCTAGTGAGTAATCCATGGTTTAGGCAGTACGAGAGTATGTTTAAATTAACTTTGTGCTTGTCTTAAGAAGAGTTGAGTCCCTTGTTAATTGGTTGATTGATAGGAGTCTGAGTTTAATTATCCATTGAAATCGAAGCCTTAGGATATTTTTTTATCATATTTGAATCTTTTATTACTTTTGTTTGCTTTTTGATTGCTTGTTAATTTAAGTTTAAAAATCCAAAATTAAAGCTCGAAGTTTAAATAGAGGATAATGGTTGAAAGTAGTACTTGTTAGATTAAATGAGTCTCTGTGGAATATGACCTTGTTTCCATATACACAATAGCACCCGTGCACTTGCGGCGTGTTAAAGAAAAGTGCGAACAAAGCCTAATTCAAATAGTTGACTAAGGTATCACAAGTCTTTCCTTAATGAGAGGTCTTGGGTTCAATTCTGCCAGAGTGCGGTGTAGTATATTTTCACCTTATTCGGTAGTATAGTGGTCTCACCTTTATTTGATGTCGAAAGTACCACGTACATGGTGGTATACTGATATATATCCCCCTATTGTAATTCCCTAAAAAAAAGTTGTTTAGAATTATGACATGAGTGAACTTCTTGTAATTTGGTTTTGAATAGTAATAGTAATAGTAATACTAATAGTAATAATAATAAAAGTAATATATATATATATATATATATATATATCGCCTCTGAGGCCTAGCTTAATTGGTTAGTTGAGGTACCACAAGTCTTTCCATAGCAAAAAGGTCTTGAGTTCAATTCCACCTGAGTGCGATGTAGATTTTCCACGTTGTGTGGTAATGTAGTAGTCTCACCCTATATGGTAGTGTAGTGCTTTATTCGATTACATATTCATATTTCATTGTAACACCCTTAAACAAAATTAAAAGTAATATATCACACTAACGTTTAGAATTTTAATATAAACGAAGAGCTAGAGGCTTTTTAGGACACTTAAATAAGGGGTAGTGCACATTCAGGACACCTCGTTGTGGGCCTTCGATTTGAGGACAATAAACAATTAGTAACCCCTCCGTAGGACATTTTTTAACCCGAACGGGCCCGATTGCCACATGTCTGCCACATATTTGTCACCTTAGCCTCCGGTCATCATCCACTAACCCCTCCCTCACCCCCTTCTCTATATCACTACGGGCAAAAACCTCTGATTCCAATGCGTCGAAGGTGTTCAGCAGTACCGTTAGGGAATCATCCTCTCCGTTCAACATCTGCGAATTCTCAATAAACATCAGAATCGAGCATTGGGATTCATATCCAGGAAGAAGGACGGCAGATCGCGGCGACAGTTTCATGTCTTGTAACCACTGCCGTCGATCATAACCATGAAAGCTCCTCCGCCTAATCCCACATCCCATCTTTTACTCCTTTTTCTACTCACTCTCGCCGCCTCCGCCCATGGCTTCGGCTCCATGGGGCCCATCTCAGACTCCTTCGGCGATCACTCTCTTCTGTGCGGCATTTTAGCAGACATCTCGCAAGCATTAGGTTGGGACTCAATGGGCGTCGCCAAAACCATCGATCTCATCCCCGATGCATTCAAGCTCAACGCCTACTCCCACATCCTCTCTGACAAAGATCACGTTAGCGCCATTCAAGGTTCGTATTTCTCCGAAACCGTCACCGTGCCATTGACTGCTGGGATATCGTCAGAGTGTCCAACACAAGTCACTCCTCGAAACAGAGCTTCCGTTTCTACGATCAGACCGTCACCACCTCCGTGTACACGAAGGTCGTCTCTGGCGACGGCTTCAGCTGCGGTGCAGTTTTAAACGGAGGGATCACTTGCTGGGCCCAAACTCCAGTAATCTGCGGACTCAATCTACGGCGTTAGCATCCAATGTTGACTCAATCTGCGGCGTCTCGCAGATGTCCGGCGAGATAAAATGCTGGAGCAACAACACCGGCATTGGCACCCCTCCGGCCGAGATCAGATTAGTTAGTTTGGTGGCGGGGGCACGCCATTTTTGTGGGATTCGAGAGGATAATCATGGGGTCAAGTGTTGGGGAAGCTTCAACTACTCATTGATCCCTAAAGGAGCTGGCTTCCTCTTCATCACTTCGTCAGAGTGGCTAACTTGTGGCATCAGAGAAGGTGACATGCGGGTGGCGGCATAGTGGGAGGTGAATGAATGAGAATTAGAAGTTGAGAGGTTTTTGCCCGTAGTGAGAGAGAGATGGGTGAGATAGGGGTTAGTGGAGGATGTGATGTACACCTCGGTACGCACGCGGAAGACTCGAACTACTTACAAATTGATGGAAATCCCAAAACCTCTGTACGGATGGATGTTTCCGTACGGTAGTTTCTCCAAGTGAATTAGGCGTACGGATGTTTCCTAAAACCCAAAGATAGGACAATACAGCAACTCGGGGATGCTGAATGACACACAACGAGGAATGATTGACTCGTTGATTTGCCGGATAATGAACTCGACTTGGCAAAACCAAGAAGAAATCGAAAACTCTCAAGAGAGAATAAACTCACGTTATAATATTGATTAAAAGGTGTGAAAACAGCGTCCATACATGCCTATATATAGGCGAAATAAAACCCTAGTCTAATAAGTAAACTACTTAATGGCTGAGTTTATAATAATAACCCAACTAACTAATTAATTTAAACAAGCCCAAAACAAAAATAACAAATAAACAGAGTCTTCAACACAAATAAAGTCTTCAAACTTAAGCCCACTCGCACATGATAAGATTAACAAAACTTGGGCTATCCAAATCTCCATCGCCAATGGGCTTCTTCATTAACTTTTGATTCCAAACTTGATGAACCAAGCCTGCCAAATCCTCCTTGAACCTCTTAGCTCGAGCTCGCGTAACTGGACCCACGGAAACACGAATCGGGCCTTGCACCAACGACGATCCTTTGGCTTCATCATTCCCCTTCTCTTGAAGAGGATTTGTCCTCAAATCCAAGGCGTCACCTACATCAAAAGGACTCAAATCAGTAACATTAAAAGTAGCACTCACATTATACTCACCGGGCAAGTCCAACTTGTAGGCATTATCATTGATGCGCTCCAAAACTTGGAATGGTCCATCGCCTCGAGAAAGCAACTTAGATCGCCGCTACAATGGAAACCTCTCCTTGCGCATATGCAACCACACCCAATCACCGGGTTCAAACACCACTTTTCGACGCCCTTTATTTGCTTGTTTGGCATACTGCTCAGTACGTCGCTCGATGATCATCCTCACCTTCTCATGAATCTATTTCATAAAATCAGCCCTTTTTCGGCCATCAAGATCAGTGTAATTATGCTCAGGTAAAGGAGATAAATCTAACGGAGGCTAAAGGATTAAAACCATAGACAATCTCAAAAGGCGAAAACTGAGTAGCAGAATGAACAGAACGATTATAAGCAAACTCAACATGTGGCAAACATTCTTCCCAAGACTTAATGTTCTTTTTAGTTATAGCACGCAGTAAAGTAGACAAAGTCCTATTTACTACCTCGGTTTGACCATCAGTTTGTGGATGACAAGTAGCAGAAAACAAAAGCTTAGTACCTAACTTACACCACAAAGTCTTCCAAAAGTAGCTCAAGAACTTAGAATCTCTATTAGAAACAATAGTTCTAGGCATGCTATGCAATCTAACAATCTCTCTAAAGAACAAATCAGCTATATGAGATGCATCATCAGATTTATGACTTGGAATGAAATGTGCCATCTTAGAAAACCGATCAACCACAACAAAGATAGAATCACAACCACGCTTAGTCCTAGGCAATCCTAACACAAAATCCATAGAAATATCAATCCAAGGTGCAGTAGGAATAGACAATGGTGTATACAAACCATGGGAGTTAACTCTAGACTTAGCTTGCTTACATGTAACACAACGCGCACAAATTCTTTCAACATCACGTTTCATATGAGGCCAAAAGAAATGTTCTTGCAAAACAGCCAAAGTCTTAGCAATTCCAAAATGTCCTTTTAAACCCCCACCATGAGATTCAAGCAACAACAAATCATGTATAAAGTACTTAGGAACACACAACTTATTCTTCCTAAAAAGATAGTTATCATGCCCTAAATACTCTCCACTAGCAGATCGCTCACATGCTCGATAAATCTCACCAAACTCATCATCATGCTCATACAAACTCTTAAGACACTCAAAACCAAGCAACTTAGCATCTAAAGTAGAGATCAAGGCATACCTCCGAGAAAGTGCATCAACTACAACATTCTCTTTTCCTTGTTTGTATTTGATGACGTAGGAAAACGTCTCAATGAACTCCATCCACCTCGCATGCCTCTTGTTCAGCTTATTCTGCCCCTTCAAATGCTTCAAGAATTCATGGTCGGTGTGAATTGACAAACTCCTTAGCCCACAAATAGTATTGCCACGTCTTGAGGGCTCTCACCAACGCGTATAGCTCCTTATCATACGTAGGATAACTCAATGTCGGTCCATTGAGCTTTTCGCTGAAATACGCAATGAGCCTTCCTTCTTGCATCAACACTGCACCAATACCAACACCAGAAGCATCACATTCAATCTCAAAAGATTTAGAAAAGTTAGGAAGAGATAATACCGGGGAATGAGTCAATTTATGCTTCAAAAGCTGGAACGTATCTTCTTGCGCTTTGCCCCACTTGAACTCCACACTCGTCTTGATAACTTCCGTCAAAGGTGCTGCCACACTGTTAAAATGAGGTACAAAACGTCAACAGAAGCTAGCAAGTCCATGGAAAATTCTAACTTCCCCAACATTCTTCGGTGTAGGCCACTCTTGGATAGCTCGTATCTTCTCTTCATCAACCTGTACACCCTGTACACCCTATGCACTAACAACAAAACCAAGAAACACAAGCTTGTCCGTACTAAAGACACACTTCTTAAGGTTAGCATATAACTTCTCTTTTCTAAGTGCATCTAAAACAGCTTTCAAATGCTCAACATGCTCATCATGACTCTTACTATAAATGAGAATATCATCAAAATAAACCACAATAAATTGACCAATAAAAGCACGCAAAACATGATTCATAAGACGCATAAAAGTACTGGGTGCATTAGTCAAACCAAAAGGCATAACTAACCACTCAAACAAACCAAGTTTAGTCTTAAAAGCAGTTTTCCACTCATCACCCTCCTTAATCCTAATCTGATGGTATCCACTACGCAAATCAATCTTGGAAAACACACAAGAACCATGCAACTCATCAAGCATATCATCTAAATGAGGAATAGAAAAGCGATACTTTACCGTGATATTGTTGATGGCTCTACAATCACAACACATTCTCAATGATGAGTCCTTCTTTGGAACGAGCAAAACTGGAACGACACAGGGACTCATACTCTCTCTCACATGCCCATTCACCATCAACTCTCCGATTTGTAGATCCAACTCCTTCATTTCCTCGGGGTTGGTCCTATAAGTTGGTCGGTTGGAAAGAACAGCTCCGGGAACAAAATCAATTTGATGCTCAATTCCATGAATTGGTGGTAAGCCTGGTGGAATCTCGTCGGGAAAGACATCATCATATTCCTGCAAAACAGAACTAATAGAAGGAGGTAGAGAAGAGAAATCGTTATCACTATGCAAAATTTCCTTGTACAACAACAAGTACATCGGTCTCTTCTCCCTCACAGCCCACTTCAAATCTCTCGGTCTAGCCAAGAATGAATTATGCACCAACTCGCACTCCTTTTTCGGCTCGACCGACTCCTTAGACTTCCCCTTGTCTGCCTCATTTTGCATCTGCATTTGATCCTCATAAACTTGTTTAGGAGTAAGAGGAACAAGTGATACCTTCTTCTGCTTGTACTCAAAGGTATATTTTGTTGGTGAAACCATCATGAGTAACTCACCTATCGAACTGCCACGGACTTCCCAACAAGATGTGGCCCGCCTGCATTGGAATCACATCACACAACACCTCATCTTCATACTTCCCAATGCGGAAATGAACCTTCACTTCCTTCACCACTCGGATAACGCCGGATGCATTCAACCACTGCAATCGATATGGCTTGGGATGCTTCACCGCAACCAACCCCAATCTCTCAACCATGTCTGCACTGGCCACATTCGTGCAACTTCCTCCATCAATGATGACGCTGCACACCTTATCTCGAACATGGCACCTAGTGTGAAAGAGGTTCTCTCGCTGCTCTCTCTCATCGGGTTGAGTTTGAGTACTCAAAACCCTCCTAGTCATGAGCAACTGCCCAACAAGAGGTAAAATCTCCTCAGTTTCTTCGTCGGACTCCTCCAAAGCTGGCATCTCCGGATCACGATCCTCATTGTCAGTCAAAACTTCACCATCATCTCTCAAGATCATGATTCTTCTATTCGAACACTCACTCATGATATGCCCAAATCCTTGACACTTGAAGCACTTCTTGTCTCGATTCCGGCTATCAGGGGTTGCTGGTTTAGCTTGATTTGCTGAACTCGAAGCCTCAACTCGGGGCTTAAAGAACGGCTTCTTCTCCTCTGTCGGTGGCGTCTCCTTTTTCCATTGGTTCCCTTTTGATGAGGAACCACTAGAAGGTGTCTGGGATTGCCTCCAACTGGCCGGACTCTGTCTTTGATTGCTGCTGTTGTTGCCCCTCCTCTTGAGCTGACTCTATTTATTATGGCCATGTGGACCATATCCTCCAGCTCAACATAGTGCTGCAACTCCACTCTATCTCGGATGTCCCACTGCAAACTAGCCAGAAATCTCGCCATAGTCGCCTCACGTTCCTCCACAACATTGGCTCGAATCATGGCTATCTCCATCTCCTTGAAGTAATCATCCACACTTCTATTTCCTTGCCTCAAACTTTGTAACTTGTTGTATAGCTCTCTGTAGTAATGATTAGGCACAAATCGCTTCCTCATCACTGTCTTCATCTCATGCCAAGTCTCAATAGGTGGCTCGCCATTTCTCCTCCGACTAGTCACCAACTGATCCCACCAAACAAGTGCATAATTCAAAAATTCCACTGCTGCCAACTTCACCTTCTTTATCTCTGAATAATTATGGCAGTCAAACATAAGCTCCACATTTCTCTCCCATTCTAGGTACAACTCTGGATCATTTTTTCCTTGGAAGGAGGGAATGTTCATCTTGATGTTGCCCAGGTAGTTATCTTGGGCGTTTCTGTCGCCACCTCTATGCCAACTGCCCTCATCATCTTCATCAAACTCAGTATCCTCCACATAGTCATCATACTCAGCACGGCCTCCTCGACCACGTCCTCTGCCACCTCGTCCTCCTCTGCCACCTCGACCTCGATTGGAATTAGTCTCTCTGGTCTGAGACTGCTCAATCTGGTAAAGTCTGTCATATACCCCTTCCATCTTTGTGTCTAACATCCTCCCCAATTCTGATGTAAGTGCCTCCATCAGTAATTTCGCCTTTGAATCACCAACAGGCTGGTCCTCCGTATCTGAAACCTGTTTACCGTCTTTTGACATATTAACTCAAACAAGAAAACGTTAGTAAAAATCAAAATAGAGACCTCACCACCTCACAAGCACTCGTGTATCACACAATAATGATTCACTCAGCACTCGTGTATCACTCAATTATGGCTCTTTTCACTCTAATAATCTCATACTCTCCTGCCTTTTTCCACTCAAATTCTCTCTTAAGGAGTCGAATCCTCTCAATCTACCACTTGAATTCACCACCAACTAACAACGAAACAACCAAGAAAATACAGAAACTGAAAACAAGAATAGGACATGAAGAAACGAAAACTGAAAACCCAAAAACACGTTGCACATAAACGTGCTCGACGACTCTATACGACCCAAGGAACCCGAAAAACACTATGACACGCAACCGAAAAGTCGGAAAATTTGCACGCAGAAAGTGCTCCAAAAGACTATACGACCCAAGGAACCCAATGGAACAATTTGCCCACAATGAATTTTTAAGAAAATTTGTACCCTCTCGGAACGAGGATTTCAAAATTTTTTTTTTTGTACCCTCTCAGAACAAGGATTTCAAAAATGCAGAGAACAAGATGAAATTCTAAACGATGCGCCTTTGGCGACCACTTTTATGTCGAACTGGAATTTTCTAATATAGGGCGTGTACGATGGTTATTATGATCTCTTAGGGGGTATATTATAGTAATGATATAAGTCGGATGGAAGTTTGAAGCAATTATAGTCGATGGCATAGTATACGGAAGTATGGGCGTGTATATGGTAAGGTAGGATAAGGATGAGAGATATATATGGTAGGAAGATAAGGATGGTATATACTCCCTCCGTATTTCAAATAATGTAAGGTTTACTGTTTGCGCGGAGTTTAAGAAAAGTTGGTAAAGTGGAATAAAGTGGTGTAATATGACCAAAAGGGTAGTGGAGTTGAAGTTTGTTAATTACAATTAGCATTTGTGGTTTAAATATCACAACCAACTCATGTGCAATTTATTCCATCAATTTATCGACTTCATGCTCGTTAATTTTTACGTGCTCGATTTTTTTCATTCTCGTTAATTTTTATGCATTTTTTTTATTCATATATTTGTTAATTTCATTCCATTGCATCTAAATTAATGAAGACAAAACTAAAAACTGAATAATAAAGGATGCAAAGAATAAAAAATTCATTGAAGAGGGAAAATGAAATTCTCTGTTTCAGCATTTAATGCTACTGATCTTTACAGCATTGAGAGGGAAATAAACATCCTAAATTCAAATTTCCCACAAAAATGTTGGAGGGAATACAGAAAGACACCTACTGCTATAAATACACAGCATTGAAGGCCAAAAATCAGATTACAACCACTGCAATAAATTCTGAAATTCTACAGCAATGAAGACAGGCCAAAGCTGCACAAGTGCAGTATCAATTCATAATCAGTTTCACAAGTGCAGTAAGAGTTCATAAACAAAAAAGCTGCACAAGTAATGCATCACAAGTGCAGGATCAGTTCATAGAACACAATCAGATACAATGAGACATGATCACAAGTGCAGTATCGGTTCATAATCAGTTTGAAATGCACAAATAAGGCATCACCAGCCTTCCCCCACTCAATCAAATGCAGTATCAGTTCAATATCAGTTTTAAGATAAAATACAACATACCATATTATTATCATAATGATCATAAATTGCACAAATAAGGCATCACCAGCTTTCCCCCACTCATGAAATATCAAATACAGAAATGCAGAATCATAAAATCGAGGGGAATCAAGAGAGTGAAAACCATAAAATAGAACACAATCACCTATTTTCTGGAGCTTTTATACTCTAGCATTCCCTTAGCAATGTATTTCTGCACCCACTCCTCGTAGGTGAGATGAATGTCAGCTTCATCCTCCCACTGCATCGCTGGCACCGAGCTCAGGCTATCAGCCACCATGCCGACCCTCAGATTTGGAGAAGACTCATAAGTGAGCATTGGCAATTCAGACTCCGGCACCACGGTACCATCATAGAGCGGCGGCGAAGGAAGTCTAAGCGGCGCCGGTGGGGAATCTGCCTGAGAGTCGTCGGGCAAGAGCGCCGGCGACGGAGATTGAGGACTATATTCATGAAATCTCGGCGGAGAGGGAGATTGAGTCTCAGACTCGTCAAAGAACGTCGGCGAAGGAGATTGCGTCTGAGAATCGTCATAAACCGGCCAGGAAGGATTCTCAGATTCGTGAAAGAGTGGCGGAGAAGGTGATTGAGTCTCAGACTCGTCACACACCGCCGGCGAAGGAGATTGCGCCTGAGATTCGTCACAGACCGCCGGCGAAGGATTCTCAAATTCGTCACAGAGCGGCGGCGAAGGATGTTTCGCCACCAGGCTCTCAGATATGGGAGTCGACATATTGATCGATGCAATAATAGTGAACGAATACAAGGAGTACAGAGATGAGAGTGGAGAGAAAGAGATAGAGGAGAAACCCTAGATCAGTGAAGAACACGAGAGAGAGAGGCGCCGATTTAGGGTTTGGGGGTGGGAGAATTGCAATATATTTGGGGGAATTGAGCTGCAGATTGGGTTTGGGTATGGGGATTTTGGGTTTGGGTTGTATTTTTAATTGGGTTGGGTTGTTTAAATTAAGTTAATTATATTAGGTTAGTTTAATTAGGTTTTGTTAATTAAGTGGAAAGTAATGACATATTGATGTAAATATAGAGGAACATTTGGGGTATAAAAGTCCATAAAGTGAAACATTACATTTTTTCAATTACATCATTTTTGGGCAAACATTACATTTTTTCAAATACGGAGGGAGTATATGGTATGATATGGGCGGTTATATATGGTAAGTTATAAAGATATGGATGTAATATATGGAAAGAGAGATATAATGGATATGGACGGATATATATATGGTAAGTTATGGAGACGATATATGGAAATAACGAAAACTGGACGCGGACTTAAAGAAAATACAGATCTAAACGATATTATTATTATTTTTTTTTAACGACGAACATGAAGAACACACGAACACGAACGAAAACTGGACAGAAGGACGACGACGACTGAAAGATGAAGATGAAACTGGACAGAAAAATAAAAATGAAGACACGAAGAACACGAAGAACCTGGATACGAAACGTGGCTCCTGATGCCAAAATGATGTGCACCTCGGCACGCACGCGGAAGACTCGAACTACTTACAAATTGATGGAAATCCCAAAACCTCTGTATCAGTTTCTCCAAGTGAATTAGGCGTACAGATGTTTCCTAAAACCCAAAGATAGGACGATACAGCAACTTGGGGATGCTGAATGACACACTACGAGGGATGATTGATTCGTTGATTCGCCGGATAATGAACTCAACTTGGCAAAACCAAGAAGAACTCGAAAACTCTAAAGAGAGTATAAACTCACGTTATAATATTGATCAAAAGGTGTGAAAAACAGCGTCCATACATGCCTATATATAGGCGAAATAAAGCCCTAGTCTAATAAGGAAACTACTTAATGGATGGGCTTATAATAATAACCCAACTAACTAATTAATTTAAACAAGCCCAAAACGAAAATAACAAATAAACAAAGTCTTCAAGACAAATAAAGTATTCAAACTTAAGCCCACTCGCACATGATAAGATTAACAAAACTTGGGCTATTCAAATCTCCATCGCCAATGGGCTTCTTCATTAACTCTTGATTCCAAACTTGATGAACCAAGCCTGCCAAATCCTCCTTGAACTTCTTAGCTCGAGCTCGCGTAACTGGACCCACGGGAACACGAACTGGGCCTTGTACCAACGACGATCCTTTGGCTTCATCAGAATGACTGGAGGCTGATGTGGCAGACATGTGGCAATCGGACCAGTTCGGGCCAAAAAATGTCCTACGGAGGGGTTACTAATTGTTTACTGTCCTCAAATCGAAGGCCCGCAACTAGTTGTCCTGAATGTGCATTACCCCTATTTAAGTGTCCTAAAAAAGCCTCTAGCTCTATAAACGAAACTCTTGTAATTTAATTTTGAATAATAATAATAATAATAATAATAATAATAATAATAATAATAATACACTATTATCCTTAAATTAAATATATACTGAGGATATAATGGGTAATCCAAAATTTGTAAACAATGCTCTTTTATAATAATAATAGAGTTAGATTAGTATTGAACCTACCTACCATTATCTTCATTTCTCTTATCTTTTGTTTTTCTAAAATCTTTTTATTTTTCATTTTTGTGAAGATTGATTTTTAATTAAGATTAAGATTCATTATATTCTTCATTTGAATTTCTGTTTCTTCATCTACTAAATAATATTTTTGCATTCAATTGTAAATGATTAGATTATATTTGAATTATAATGTTTGTAGTAATGCATGAAAAAATAAAAAATAAAAGAAAGCAAAAAAGTGCCAAAACAACACGTTTTTGGGTGTTAAAAATGCACAACACCCTCTGATTGGGGGGGATCCTTCCCCCATTCATCGTTTATTGCCCGAAATTTATCAAAAAAAACCACGAACCTTCAATCATTGCCCTGAATTATTATTATATTTTCATTTTGTCGCCTCAAACAATCTTAAATTTTGAGAAATTACTCCGAAAAATACCCTTTTTCCCTTTTGGTATCTTCCTATCCTTTAGCCGCAGGTGAACATATGAATTAGCTACTTTGATTCCTTAGCTACAGGTGATACCGTCCCGGAAAAGAAATGCTCTACCTCAAGGTTATGAAATAGCTTAGCCGAACTATAGAGGCTAAGGAAGAGACATGAATCCAATCTTCTGTCTCCCGGGGAAGAAGGCATTCGTGGGGAGAAAGGCATTGGAGGGAGAGAATCATTTGTAATGAATGGTAAACTACCTATTGTTTAAGGGATATACCGAAGAGATTCCCAAAGGTCCTTTTCGGCATGTTCTGATAAACTGGCAGCTGGGATTGAATTCATGTTCCGCGTAGTACATCTCCGGTAAGGAAATAAAGAGTATTAAGAACCAAAATTTAGAATCTAATTTTGCGACTTGAAGGCCCCAAAAAAAATCTAATTTTGCGATTTGAAGGGTCTAATAATTGTACCTGTTTTAGAACGTTGAGGAGTAGATGCCCAAAATCAAACGTTGGGGCCGGCCGGGGTGAATGTGTAAGACCCTAGTATCAAATTCTTGTGATATTGGAGTATTTAATTATTAATCAATAATAATGATATTAATCCGAAAAACTCAGAGTTGAACAGGAAATTGAAATCAGATGTCTGTGAGAGTCATCAGCATTCTGCTGCGCTTGAAGCTGAATTGAATAAATCCTACAGTAAATTAGAGGAGGCATACGTGCAAGTGAATTGGGATAGCAAGAAATTAGTGACGACGTTTTCTCATCAGCAACAATGCTGATCTACTGGAATGTCTAGAAACTTCTAACCAATTCGTAATTTTTAAGAGCTTCAGCGAAGAGAAGGCTTTAGAAGTTAAGTTACTTCTTAATGATCCGGACAGACAGCATGAGATCAAGTCTAGTCTTGAAAGGGAAATGTCTGTATTGGTAGAGAAGTTAGAGCTGCAAAAAGCAGAAAACTTACTCTTGAAAGACGCTGTTAGTAAATTGGAAGCAGAGATGCAAGGGATGAGAGAAAACAACGCTCAGATGAAGAAGGAGATTCTAAGCGGCAAATTAAGAGAGTTTGCTTCAAACAGAAGCAAAGCTCTTGGAGACAGAAAATAAAGCTTCACTAGTACTAAAAAAAGGCTCATACATAACAGAATTTTACGTTATGTATGTACTTAAAAAAAGCGTTATATAAAGTGGTGTTGTGTATGAGCATGCTCATACATAACGGAAATTCACCGTTACCTATGAACTGATACGTAACGGTAATAAAACTCATACATAACACACTTTTCTCCATCGTCTATTAATTTATACGTAACAGTTTTTCTCTGTTATGAAATGAAATTTGTAAGTTATGTATTGTCATTATACATAGTGCTCGTCTATTTTTATATAACAGTCTTTTGGTTTTCAGAGAACATTATTTGTACCGTTGTGTATACTGATGCAAAATTGGCCAACATATATTTTTTAGGTTGTATTTTTTCTATTTTCCTGTTTTGTAATTTCAAGAATTAAATTATACAATGTTCACTAAAACAACAAATACTGCAATTCAAAACATATATTATATAATCATTCAAACATTGTAAACATTGTCATTCAAATATAATCAAAACGTCACGTGACAATAATTCTATCTAGACATGTCTTAAAGGAAATGAGAATCAATTGTATATATATTACAAAAGCAGCCATTTGCAACGTCGCTTCTTCCAAATCACGTACAATCACCTCATTCAACATGGTTCTGCAAATGCCCCAACAACAGTCATCCAATTCTGCAGTTACATATTAGTAATTATCAACTAACAAAATAATAATAATAATAATAATAATAATAATAATAATAAAAACATAAAGAATTCTATAGAAATGGAGTAGCAATGAGGCCTGAGGTACAAATGTATACGTCTTTCATACTCATTTCAATCTAAATTCAAATGCACAAACATACATAGTTTCAGTTCGAGCATCACATTCTTGGTGAACTCTTTCCATATAACTAAAAGTAGGTAAGAACAAAGAATTTCTATGATGTAGATGGTGTTTAATATTGTACATGTAGTCATTTGCGTCAGAGAAGTTACATAATCATTTAAAAGAGAGGAAAAAAGAAGACATCAGAGATTACGTTAAATAACAATAATAAAAAAAATTAAGGGAGATCAAAGCTTGGAGACATTAGGCCTTCCTGGATGCAAAACATCGATGATCTACACACAATCTGATAGAGTGAAAACGATAGGGAACAAGAATACTGAATTTATGAAGAATAAACACCTCAAACCGAGGCCACAAAGCTGAATAGCTATGCTCTGATCACAGTGTAGCCGCTGCCGAAATTCCAATCCTCAAAAGATAACCCTAACTAACGCAAATAATGAAATATAAATACTAAGTAGTTCTTAGGCCCATACATAACATAAAGCCCAAAGTAAAACACATAAATGCTAATAAGAAAAAGAACGCTAAGAACTAATTTGCTGTTGTTGCTTCCTTCACCATATTCTTCCGCCGAGAATACACTTTAATTGGATCTCTATCAATTACTCCCCTCGACGAAACAACCTTGTCCTCAAGGCGGAAGTCGGGAAATTAGCCATGCAGATCCTCCACATCCACCCAAGAACTCTCCTCGGGCCCCAACCCCTGCCATTGAACCAATACTTGCTCCACAGTTTTATTGTCGCGAGAAACCTTACGACGCTGCAAGACTGCAGTCGGAACAAATGGGGCATCAGCATCCAACAACTCATCAGGTAACACAGACGACATCAAGTCCGACCTCGTCGCATTCTTCAGCAAGGATATATGAAACATCGGATGAATCTTCGAATGATCCGACAACTTTTAACTTATAAGCAACAACACCAATACGTGCGATGACCTCAAACGGACCAAAGAAACGATGAGCCAACTTTGCATTCTGAGATGGAAACAAACTGCGCTGACGATACGGCCGAAATTTGAGGTACACCTTATCTCCCACGGAAAATTCTAATTTCTTGCAGTGCTTATTCGCCTCCTTAGTCATGCAGCGCTGAGCCCTCTCTAAATTTTCTCGAAGCTGAGAAAGAATCTCATCCCTCTCACTCACGTAGAGACATGGCCAATACTTGTACCATAACCTTTTCTGGCAGAAATTGGACAAGAGGTGAAGGAGCGCGCCCATACACCGCCTCGAATGGCGTCATGCCCGCACTTAATAGAAACCCTGTATTGAAACAATATTGAGCCCAAGAGAGCCATTTGCCCCAACTCTTAGGCTGCGCTGAAGCAAAACACCGCAGATAGGTTTCCAAGCATCGATTCATCACCTCAGATTGCCCATCTGTTTCCGGATGATATGCCGAACTCATACGTAAAGTAGTACCTCAAGCTTTAAACAACTCCAGCCAAAAACGAACTCAAGAAAATGGGATCCCGATCTCAAACAATCGAACCTGGCATTCCATGGAACTGCACCACTTCCTTTGCAAACAAATCAGCCACGGACATTGCTGTAAAAGGATGCTTCAGCCCCAAAATAATTGTACTTAGAAAAATGATCCACCACAACCAAGATACAATCTATCCCTCCTCAACGAGACAATCCCGTAATAAAATCCATACTAATGTCTTCCCAAATCCGCTGTGGAATGGGGAGCGGCTAGAGCAGGCCAGCTGGACTCTTGGTTTCATATTTGTTGCGTTGGCACACATCACACGCCGCCACGAACTTAGCCACCATTTTCGACATACCCAACCAATACAAGTTGGTTGCCAATCGCCTGTAACTTCGAAATGCCCCCGCATGACCTCCACCCGGTGAGCCATGAAATTCAGCCACCAATTTTTTGGCCCAAGGCGAGTGGTGAGGTATCACAATCCGCCCCTTGTTGAATAGATTCCCTTGGGAGGGAGTATAGTGTTTCGGTGCTACGTGGCCTTGCTCGAGTGCTTCTATGATGCGAGAAAGGACGGAATCAACCTTGACCACTTCTTGGACAGCACGCCAATCCATCCACTGGGGAGTAGTCACAGCGCCGAGCTGTATCTCCTCATCTCGCCTAGAGTGAAAACAATAGGGAACAAGAATACTGAATTTATGAAGAATAAACACCTCAAACCGAGGCCACAAAGCTGAATAGCTTTGCTGTGATCACAGCGTAGCCGTTGCCGAAATTCCAATCCTCAAAAGATAACCCTAACTAACGCAAATAATGAAATATAAATACTAAGTAGTTCTTGGGCCCATGCATAACATAAAGCCCAAAGTAAAATAAATAAATGCTAATAAGAAAAAGAACGCTGAGAACTAATTTGCTGTTGCTGCTTCCTTCACCATATTCTTCCGCCGAGAATACACTTTAATTGGATCTCTATCACAATCACAAATAGAGAACACGCAAAGGTTCGATGAAAATGAACTTAACAGCAAAAATCAGTAATATAAACCAAAGCAGGGAAAAATAGTGACGAGGTCACGCACAAATTGCTTCCTCGAAAGCACACGGTTAGTCATAAACTTCCGTGTTCTGATGGTAACTGCCTTGTCTGCCATTTTTCAATAAACAACGAAGATAAATTAATCTAAATTTTTATTCAATCCGAACTGAATCACGAATACTGACAGTTCAATGATCTATAGGGCACGAGGAAGGTTTTTCAGCCGATATACCATTTAAGGAAAAAAAAACATTTATGGCATCACAGCAATACATACATCTGATTTGGCCACAAATTTTCCTTTCAGAAGTTCATAGCATAAAAGAGAGAAAATCAAGCGAACAGATCAAGGTAAACAAAATCGAATCAAGCTCCCAACAAGAAATCAAGTGAACTCCAAATATATAGCTACAACAATTCATATATATTAAGATCAAATATGGCCACATATTTTTCCAATTTCAGAAATTCTTTCACGGCCATGTATCCAAAAAAAAGATTAGCAAAACCACAAGTAAATACATCAGTCAATCAGGGAACATAATACATATTTCACAACAATGATTTTTGTGTGTAGATTTTTGTCTCATCGCCTTCAAACTTACAAAAAATTACCACAACCGTTGGGATTTTCCAACTTCATTTAGTTGAGATTGAACACCTACAGACTGCTTCAGCGGTGTTGTTTTATTCAGGATGATGTCTGATAATGGAGTTGACGACGTCAGGGATGCCTTCAACAGCTTCATTATCTAGCAAGAATGCACAAACAAAAATAGTTGATAACACAAATATTCGATAACAAGGATTATGTTCATGATCATAATCCTATCAACAATCAGCAAAGCGAGAAACGAAAAGACACCATACTGTATACAATATAACATAAATATGAGCATTTTCAATTTAAAAAATCATATGCAATACAATTTCTGCAAACATAAATCAGTCAAAAGGAGAAAACATTTTTCAAGGGTATGTTGCTGGTCCAAACTGTGTGAAGAATTAATTTTAGAGTTTATCATTTTTCTCCACCACATACATTGCTATGAATTAATGTTTGGGCAGAATCAATACAAATTAGCTGAAATATTTCATTAATAACTTTATTCTCATACTCATGTCAGGAAAATTAATTAGTAAAGTGATATTCATAATCATAATTCAAGATTTTGTAATCAACATTATATTGCTTCATTAATATTAGAGTAAAAAAAGGGCAAAGAATTTAAACCTAGTGGAACTTGAAGATTGCAAGATCAAAGATAATCATATAATCATTTATTTTAAAGAAAGAAAAAACTGTTTTGCTTGATAGCTACAGCAGAACATTCTCCTTTCTGGTCAAGGCATTATATCTTTAACCCATCAAAAATCAGATAAGGAGTGTTAAGCTACTAACATGCTAAACCTGTTCATAAATTTTATAACAATTGTAATCTCATTATGTTTTACATCCTCAACAGTAATACTTCATATTTTTTCCGGACAATCAGTCTTATATAATAATCACTCAAGACAGAATCCACCTCTCAGTTTCTAAAAACAAATTGTGCACAATCCGCGATAGCAGTTATTATGCAAGACTCAGCAAAGTGTAAACAAGGCGAAATAGGAAAGCTCAAAGCTTTGTGATAATTGCAAATACAATACATCAATTCAATGCTTCACACAACAGCTAGAAATGGAGAACTTCCAATTACAAAAAGCAAACCAACTAATTGCAAAAATCAACGCTTAATTGTAATGAACAAAATACAAAACTTACGGTTCAGTTGGAGAAGGAAAAAAACACACGCGTGGGGAGGGCGAGGCAGTCGTCAGCCCCTGGATCTCGGGGTCCTCTGCGGCGAGAGGAAGGCGACCAGCAGCTGCAGGATATAGATTCCTAGGCCGAAGAACGAAGATGAACGACGACGAGCCCAAGGCTTGGCGACAGCGAGCTTCCGAAGAAGATGGGTGATGAACGACGGCAGACCCAAATTTCAGCCCCTAACTTGGCGATTGAAGGAGAAATCGCGTGAATTGAGAGTATCCAATTTGGGGATTTTCTGGTGAGAGTATTGTCAGAGGGAAACATTTGGGGATTTTGGGATTTTAGGGTTCCACTTCTTCCAATTGTAGACGGTGGTGTAGGAACAACGGCGAACGGCTGAGGAGTGGCGTAGTAACGGCGGTGAACGGAACGGCGGCAAACGGCTTAGAGTGGCGTAGGAACGGCGGCGAATCGCTGTGGAGAAGCCGGAAGAAATTTCTGAAGCGGGAAGAAGAGTTTGCGTGGGAGCCTAATTAGAAAATTTCGTAGTGAAATACTCCCTCCTATTCAAAATTAAGTCTTTTTAGGTTTTTACTATAAGGCTGTCCACAACGCGTCTCGTGCGTGGGTGCTCGAGCCGAGATCGAGCACGGGGTGGCTCGAGCACCCCGCGTTGCAGACGGCGAGAGCTCGAGGCGTGCCCGAGCGCTCGAGACGAGCTCGAGTTCGGCGCGTGCTCGTCACGCGCGAGGGCGGAGGAATAAAAAAAAAAAAATTACGCGCGCCTAACGTATATATTTGAAAAATTTTGCCCGTTGCGGCAATGGCTATGCCATAATAATTTTTTTTTAATTTTTTTTTTAATTTTCTTCATCTATAAATACCACCACACCCCTTCATATATCTCACACCATTTTATCATCCTCTTTCTCTCTCAAGATTAAACCTAAAAAAATGTCTTCATCGGAGGAACTTATTTTTTCCGATTCGTCAGAGGAATATGTCGAGGGCGGCACCGACGACGAGGTGCTGGAGATGATGGCGGACGTGGATCGCTACATGCGTGCACACCAAGCGGAGCAAAAAAAGAAGAAGAAGAAGAGGGCGCGAGACTTCGTCGACCGCGACCGAGAAGCGGCGTGTGCGATCCTCCACGCCGACTACTTCGCCGACCACCCCACCTACGGTGAACAATTTTTCTGACGCCGTTTCCGGATGCACAAGCATTTGTTCTTGCGCATGTGCAGGACGTTGGAGGAAAACGTCCACTTCTTCACGTATCGACAAGATGCACTCGGGCGATGGGGGCTAACGGCGGTGCAAAAATGCACGATGACGGTGCGACAACTGGCGACCGGTGGTGCTGCCGACTTGTTCGACGAGTATCTGAAGATCGGAGATAGCACGGGCCGGCTTTGCCTCAAAAAATTTTGCCAGGCAATCATCGACCTCTTCGGCGAGCGGTACTTGAGGAAGCCCAACGCTGCCGACACTGCGCGTCTGCTCCAAATGCACGAGTTGCGGCATGGGTTTCCAGGGATGCTCGGGAGCCTGGATTGCATGCACTGGGAATGGAGGAACTGCCCAAAAGGGTGGGCAGGTGGGCAGGTATCCACACTCGCGGCGATCACGGCGTGCCTACCTTAATCTTGGAGGCGGTGGCGTCGCAGGATTTGTTGATCTGGCATGCCTTTTTTGGGGTTGCCGGCTCCAACAACGACCTCAACGTCCTCAACCAGTCGCCCTTGTTCACCGACGTGCTTGAGGATAGAGCTCCACCGTGCACCTTCACCGTCAACGGACACCGCTACGACAAGGGGTACTACTTGACCGACGGGATCTACCCTTGTTGGCCTACGTTGATCAAATCGCCGAGGCTTGAAACCGACCTAAAGACGGCGAGGTTCAAGAAGATGCAGGAGTGTGCCAAAAAGGACATAGAGCGAGCTTTTGGAGTGCTCCAAGCCCGATGGGGAATAATCCGCGCTCCGGGTCGGTGCTGGTACAAGAAGCATCTACGAGACATCATGTTCGCGTGCATTATTTTGCACAACATGATCATCGAAGACGAGCGGGAAACATGTGGAGAATTGGAGAGAGGACTCCGACTCTCCGTCCAGTAGCGGGGTACACTCGATCTGCTTTCGGAAATTTATGCAACGGAATGCCGACTTGAGAGATCAAAAAAAGCACCATCGGCTTACCAATGATCTCACCGAGCACCTCTACCAAAAATTTGTAATATGTTAGTTTTTTTTTTTAATTAATGTAATGTTTTTTATTTTAATTATTGTAATATGTTAGTTTTTTTTTTTAATTAATGTAATGTTTAATATTATTTTTATTAATGGAATTTTATGAATTAATTTAATAAATGAAAATAGGGAATTTTTTAATATTAAAGATAGAGCATCCTTAGAGCACCCTTGCGTTGCAGGGGTAGAGTGCTCTAAGGGTGCTCGAGTGCTAGAGCACCCCTTAGAGCACCCTAAGGGTGCTCTAAGGGATGTGGATAGCCTAACTTTTGCAAAATATAAGTCATTATAGCATTTTTTTACCTTCTAAATCCATATTTACCCTTAATTAACTCGACCTCAAAATTAACATTTTCACTATTCACTAATTTCAATTCATAATTAATTAAGGGTAAATTTGATAAAAATAAATTTTCTTAATTTGTGTGCACAACTCTAAAAAGACTTATATTTTGAATAGGAGGGAGTAGTATCAAATGAGTTGAAAAAAATAATTTAAAAATTAAAAGGGGCCTTAATACATAACGTAATGGGATAACACTTGTGGTAGCTGTTATTATAAAATTCTCATATATAACGTACCACATAACGGTTCTATAATACCATTATGTATGTGACTAAAACATAACGCTTATACATAACGTATGATCCGACACCGTTATAAATGAACTTAAATAACACTTTAGGCATAACAGACTTTTAAAATATCTGTTATCTTTGTCAAAAATGCGCTCGTACATAACAGTTTTTCAAGCTTATGAAAATGTCAAAACCTAAAATTGTGCAAAATGGTGCAGAATCTTCAAAAGGAAAATTTGCTCAATGGACGGGTTGAATATTGCTACTCATTTTTTAGTTTTATTCGAGATGAACTCATTTTTTGGAGACTGCATATGAGTTTTGTAGTTTTCCAACATTTATCACTCATGTGAATAGTTTATAAGCTTCATTAGAACATCATTTCATTAAACCACAAACAAGTTGTCTACGGGTACTTCTCCATCTAGATCTGTTTCGTGGAGTTGAAGATTGTGAGAGAAATATACTCAATTCACCAAGGCATTTGTCATTATCACCATTTGGAAGAAATTACTATTCAATTTTGGGCTGGACTTCCATGCATTGGGTGACCACTATGACTGGTTGACCCGACGGATCCCACCCGGTCCAGCCCAAACCCGCAACCACCCAAATTTAAAATAAAAATTTTGGAGTGCCACTGCCAATGAGGCTCGAACGCACGACCTCCATGCATTGGGTGCGCACTATGACGGGTTGACCCGCTGGATCCGACCCGGTCTAGCCCGAACCTGCGACCGCCCAAATTTAAAATAAAAATTTTGGAGTGTCGCAATTAGGCTCGAACGCACAACCTCCGTTTGTGAACGAAGCTCTAACTGAGAGCAATTTACCACTGAGCTACAGCCACTTTCTTTACTTCTTATTATGAAGGGAATTTATTTATACTATACGTATACAGTTTTATATCTTTTAAGAATTCATTTTTATTTTTATTTTTTTGCTTTTGCTTTTTCGTTTATGCTTTTATTTTTATTTTTCATTATGTTGTGTGTCCTACCTATTATGCATTTTTTCAGTTTTTTTTTTACAATTATTTATTTTTCATTTTTTTGTTTTTTTTATTATGTTGTATCCTATTATTCATTTCAGTTTTTCAATTTTTTTTAATAATTATTTACTTTTGTAATGTAATATTTTTTAAACATTATCTTTATTTATATCAATAATTACTTTACCAAATAATTTAAATGACAAGTTCTCATGAATAAAAATAACAATCGTCATGAAGAAAAGTAATATTTTTGAAACATTATTTTTCTTAATACCATTAGTTACATTTGCTTAGTGATAAACATGTCTTTTCTCATATTTATAAGTTTAAATGATATCAATTTGTATTGAGAAATCATGTTTGTAATAAGTTTTGTGCTTAAGTATTGTTATTTTGTGAAATATGATGCTCGTTCGTTGTTTTATTATGGCAGAAAATTAGATTTAATATTATGCAAATTGAGTATGATAGAGTGAAAGTACAACTCGATAGGAGTTCATAAGCGAAAACGGATCTAAAATCGGAGTTGAAATAAGGGAGAACGAGTTAATTGAAAGTTGTTGCGCGCAGACACAGTGGCATGCGGTCCGGCATGCTGCCGCATGACCAACCGCATGTTCATCCGAAAATCGCGACAAAAGTTACGAGTTCTCCATACGGTTGGGCATGCGATCCCGCATGCGACCCGCATGGCCCGACAGACTCCTCCAAATTATAGAGGAGATATGATCTTTTAATCCTTTAATCTCTTATTTTTTTTCTTCTATTATTTTAGATTAGGTTAGTTTAGATTTATTTTTTTGTAGGAGTTTTGAAGATTGGGAGAAGAGAAGAAGAGGCACTCAAGAACTAAGGATTCGCCTACGGTTTTTATGTTATTTATTAGATATTGTCTATGATGTCTATGCTAAACTAATTTCCTTTTATCCTTGGGTTAGATAGTAGATGGATAATTAACTTTGATTTTTATTTGATTGATCAATTACGACTCTCGCTTCTTTCTTCTGTTCTTGGTTTAATTGTTTGCTTAATTTCTTAGCTACCAATTTTGCATGATTTAATGTGTTAACTTGGGATCGGAAGAAGAACTTTAATACTTCATCTAGAACATAGGACATACATTGCAAAATAACCGGAAAGGGGATGAGTCTTGTGTGATAGCATTAATCTAATCCATCTTTTTGGAGTTACATGCATATGATGTTTGTCGGGAACGAAAACTCTTGCATGTGATCAACGGTTTATTTGGTACAGAAGTAGGTTTAAACTAATTTCGTGATTGTTCTAAGAAGAGTTGAGTCCCAGTGTTAATTGATTGATTGATTGAATCTTGAAGTTGATTTTCTATTGAAATCGAAACCTTGGGATATCTTCTCTATCTTGAATCTTTAATATTTTTCCTTTGTTTTTGCTTTTGTTATTTTTATTTAATTATTTGCAGCATTAGTTTAATTAAATCATTAAAGCTCGGAAGTCTAAATAGATGAAAAACGATTGAAAGTAGTACTTGCTAGAATTAATACAATACCTATGGAATACGACCTTGCTTCCCTGTATACAATTACACTCGTGCACTTACGGTGTGAAAGAAAATAGCGAACACTTAGAACAATAATTACTTAACCAAACAACTACAAGTACGAGTTTTCGTCAACAAAAATAAACATTATCGTGAAGAAAAAGTAATGATTGCGAAACATTACATCTCTTTATCTCAATAATTACTTTTCATCACGACAATAATTATTTGATCAAATTACTAAAATTAAAAATTGTCATAAATGAAAATAAACATTGTCGTTAATAAAAGTAATAATTGTGAAACATTACGTTTCTTCATATCAATAGTTACTTTTATTAACGACTATAATTATTTGACCAAATGATTAAAAGTAAAAGTTGTCTTTAAGAAAAGAGTAAACATTGTCATTAAGAAAAGTAGTCATACCTTTCATCATAACAACTAGTAAGAAACCAGTCAAAAATAGACGGAATTTCTTTTTATATTATATTTGTATCTAAATTTAAATTTTAGTTAATTACAATTTACAATGTACTCCTTCCGTACACGAAATATTGCCACATTGTGGATGACACGGGTTTTAAGAAAATGATAGGTAGTAGTGAATTATAGTGAGTATTGTTGTAAGTGGAGTAAGGGTTCCACAATAAATATAAGTGGAGTAGCAAAAGTGGCAACCATTTTGTGGACAAACTTAAGTAGTAAAAGTGACAACCATTTCGTGGACGGAGGGAGTATATGTTAGGAATTTCATTGCTCATACTCATCTGGGCTATAAATTTTCGAACCTAACCTTCTTTTTATCTCGATTTAATCAGGTTGGTCAGTTTAATTGGGCTATATGGACATCCCTATCTATCATGGTTGATTGAAGATGACAATGAATCAAGTATTTATCCATTAAACTTTTTTCCAACTCGAATCGAAATTTCTTTACTCATGTCAATCTAAAACTAGACCCAAAAAAAAGCTTTACAAACCAAACTTATTTTGAATTTATTAAACTTGTATTTGTCTCATATCCGATTTAAAACATGACTCGTGATTATGATTTTACATCATTATTTTTTATTGAAAAAATATATCTTAGAATTTCCTCTCTTTCGTTTTATCGTGTTAATAGAAAATTGTTGCTTTTGTAGAGTTTCTTTCTTACCAAAATTTATACTATTTTCTTAAATTATTATATTTTTTATATTTTCTTTTGCTTCAAATGATTTAATGTTTTTAGTTATTGACGCTAACTATAAAGGAGCTTAAAAACTTAGTTTACTTGTATCTAAACTTAAAGTAACATTTTAGTTTTTATTCATTTCCATATCAAATAATTATCCAACAATTATGCTCATTAATATTATCTCAGTAGTAGGTCTCAGAGCATTCAGGCGGTTCGGGCCCAAACAAAAACCAAATCAAAATTAACTGAAAACCAAATTGTGAATTTTTTTTCAAACCAAACCAAACCATATTATGTGTGCAACTAAAACGAATTCAAACCGTAATTTGCGGTTCGAGTTCGGTTATCTTCGATTTTAACCGAAAATTTTTACACATTTTAATTGCATATTTTTCATAACAATTAATTTGTTTCTTGTTTTCTAATACTTTTGCACAAAATATAACAATTCTATTGGTTCAACCACAGTCAAGCACTATTGGTGATGATATGCGTCGCGACGCTGGAATTGGAGGCAAATGGGTATATAAAAAGTGACGGTTGGATCATCACAATTTCACTCATAAATTTTGAATTACTTTCAAACATTAATAAATAGATATATAATTTAAAAAATATTAAGATATAAAAATATTTCAGTTTTTGGGTAGAAGCCGAATTTTTTTGGTTCAACCCAAAGCTAAACCAAAATAATTCGAGTTTCAATATCTTAAGCCGAACCGAACCATTATATTAAAAAAATCAAACCAAACTGCAAATTACGGTTTGGTGCTTTTTGAATTTTCGGCTATGGTTCGGGTTTTGCTCGCCCCTACGCAATAGTTTTATAATCTTTTATTTTATCATCTTTATTCCTCAAGGAACATATATATAAATTGAAAATCAGTTTAGTATTGATCGTGTATGTTGACCTAGTAAACGTTGAACTATTTAGTTAGCTAAAACTAAGTACCATTTGACCAAGTTAAATCAGAATTTTCTCTAAATCCATTTAAATTTATAAAATATCTAGTATATGATAAAATCATTTACTCCCGATCTACTTTGCATGTACTGATTTTATTATGTAAATATCATATATTGACATTCAATTGTGTATGTTTTAATGAAGAAATAGATGCATGACTAAACTAAAGTATAATTAATAAATTAATAACTATCTGTTAATAATGATTTTTTTTTAAACTGCACGTACAAAAGGAAAAATTAAAAAATTAGTTCTATGATTTTTGGAGAGTCATTATTTGTCAAATTTATTCGCATAATTTGGCAAATTTAATAATTGAGAGGGTCTGCTATTGAGCTTAAAAAAGAGAGGGGGGGGGGGGGAGGAGAAGATTTTCAAGGTTGAAGAGTAGGTGATTAAACAGTACGAGCAAGATCTCAAGAGAGAATTTTGTCTATTGGTTAGTGTTGTTATGGCTTATTTGGAAAGGGTTTTGTGATGAGAAAACATAAACATAATTTTTTTTTTGCGGAGCTGAGCTATTTCAGAGGGCGGATATTCTGCTTGAGAATTATTATATGGCGAAGGAGCAGGCTGCATGCCAAGCATGGATTTTCTAGGAGTAGGCTAGTTTGCAATGGAAAGTCCAAAATACGGATGCTACCGGCTAGATGTGGACTACGCAATCGATGAGCAGCATAACCTCACCGTGGTGGAGTTGGTGCTATTCTGCGAGATCATGCATGCCGATACAATTATGTCTGCAATGGCTAAACTGTTTATTAAATCCCAATCTACTTTGCATGGTGAATTAAAGGCAGTGATGCATGGGATCCGTCAGTGTACCGAGGAAGGCTTCTATCCTAGTGAAGCTTATGTTGATTCTTTAGTCGCGGTTCACATCATTGAGGAAGGGGAAAGGTCTACGGATCTAGATCCGAATCCATACATTTTTTTTCAAAAATAAATTTAAAATGATATAAAATCAATACATATATATATACAATAAATATTTTATAAAATAATAGATCATATTAATTAGGATTACAATATTCGATAAAGTAGAAATTGTGTATTGATTTTTAAAATAAATATTAAAATTATATATTATTAGAAGTATATATATAAATATAAATAAATAAATAAAAATATATATACTATGTATCCGCGAGTCGGATCTGGACCGAATTCGGATCTAAAAATTCAAGATTCAGATCCAGATCCGTTTTCAAAATTTAAATCCAGATCCGCCCCAGATTCATTGAATCCAAAATTTTGTAATCGAGATCCTAGAAAATAGATCTGGATCCACGGATCTGGGCCGGATCCAAGATCCATTGCCATCCCTAGCTAACATTGTTTTATTTAAAGAGTTGTTTGATTTATTTAGCCCAGTGAAGGCACTTAATGTTATTTCTATGAGACATGTGCATCGTGAGGCCAACATGGCTTCACGAGCTAGCCAGATTGGCTAGAAGTTTAGATTTAATTGCCTTATGGTATGATAGTTGGCTCTTATAGCTCTTGCAGATTGTATCTCGAATTTTGATTATGTAGTGGATGCTATTTCTTTTCTCTCTCTCCCTCTCTCTCTCTCTCTCTATATATATATATATATATATAGGGAGAGGATCAAATGAGAACTCCTATTTATATGAGAACTAAGAACCAATCTAAGCCATCTATACTATAAGATCAATGAATATGATTTAATCTCACAATTAGTTGGTCAAAACAACTTTTTTTGGTCAATCCCGTGTTTTTTTTTTACTTAAGTAGGGTTAGAAAAGTAATTTTCGCTGTGTATGCCGTGCAAAATCGTGATGCATGAACTAGTATAAAGTGATGCATAAACTAGTACAAAGTGATGCATTAATTAGTGTACAGTGATCGAAACTGGTGTCGCTGTCAGGGTTCAACAAATGTTTCGAGCTAATTCACACAACAAATAGAGCATTCACAGAGCTGACGGTCGAAATCGATTTCCTGATGAGACAGTGGGGCACCGATCTCACCGACGAGTATCTTAGCTGCACTTCAGACTTCCTCAACCTCTTAAACGTCGTCACCTTCTCCGTCTCCCACCTCACCCATGCTAAGATGTCCCTCCTCCATGCCCTCAGTCTCCTTAACAATTCGCCGCCCCACCGCCTCAATAAGATCGGCACGACTGTGCAGAAACTCTAGTTCGAGAGGCCGACCGGAGCTGAAGAAAGGTCGTGTTTGCTACTCCAAGAACACGTACTTTTCCAGGTGCTCATTCTGTGCAAAACAGTCGGATTTTTGGCGCTTAGATTGGTGGTATCTGCCTCGTGCGGAGATGTTGAACCCTACCCAAAAATAAGGAGAAATGCGGGAGGAGGATTCGATGATTCATTGTTGAAAGAGGTGGATGCATAAACTAACATTATATCATCGAATTCGTATTTGCTATTTGATATTTTGGAGAACTTTTATAATGCATTAATATGACTTATGTAATGCATCAATATGAAACAGTAAATGCACATAATAGGAAAAGACTCCTTACCACAATTAATGCATTACGTATATGACATTTGTGCATTAGATTGTTTAAATTTATGCAAAGTATTATTAACCACGAATTGCTACACCAACAACAAAGTCTTAATTCCTTTTCTAATACCTGCATCTAAAATGTAACAGTATACCAACAAAAAAATCTTCATCTTTAAACAAAATTCTCAATTATTTCAACAAAGAAAGGGGGAGAAGAGAGATAAAATTAAGATCGAAAATTAGCTTACAACAACAATAAACTCCAAATAATTGACTTTTAGTTGGAAAATCTTGTTAATTATTGTAGTTATTACCACAGCTAATGTGACCAATTCAGTGTCAAGAGAGCTTCAATTTTTCCAATGTGAAAACGTGAAAACATCAATACAAATTCAGCGCGATTCAACCCATTCTAAAACTTGAAGGTGGAATATTTTGTAAATAAAATGCTTTTCAATTGGTGAACTGATCGAATAATGGGGTATTCAAACAAATTGAACTTTTGAATTTGAAGAATTGCTGCGTTGATGTTTGTATAGCATGATTTGTGATTCAAAGAAGGATTCAATAACAACTTCTCCAACATAGAATTTGAGGAGATAGAGCAGAAAAAAAGAGGAGAAATTGACAGTGGTGGTGGCGGCGGTGACGGTGAGTGGTGGTCATGAAAAATAAAGAAAAGAGGGAGGAGGTTGGCAACAACGACAGTGTCTGAGGGTAGCAGCGTCGGTGGCGGCGGCTATAGCGGTGGAGAAGTGAAAGATGGAAAAGTGAGAGAGAGAGAGCTGCGATGGTTGAACGAGAGAGAAAAAGATAATGTTGTTGAATAATAACTTTCCTAAAATAACCCTCCTTCCTTATTTTTTAATTCTTTGTCAAAATTTCAGATTTAATCCTAATCATACATCCCTTACAAATGAGTAGTCAGAATTAGTTATTATTTCTCTCATATAAGGTGTGGTTCTCACCAGATTCACACCCTCTGTATATATATATACTAACACAATACGCATTATATATATCATAAATGTGTAGAAGAATATCAAACAAATCAAAGAAACGTACAATTAAGAATTTCACACCAATTATCACATGAAGACTCATTTTTTTGCTCGCCAAGCCAATTTCACACACAACATGCAAAATTATAAGGAGATTATATGGATATTCGTGTTAAATTAATTACAAATTCTTGAAAGTCAACAAAATCAATATAGTAATACCATAAAAAAATTGCAATTGTAAAACACAATATATACTTGCCTCAACGGAATTGTAATATTTGCCGAAGACACAAATTTGTTCGTAGAGTTACTTGAACCTTGAATAGGAGAAAAAAAAGGAAAAAAAAAAACAAGAAATAACATGTGCGTTATTCTAAATCATTCAGAATTTTTTTTGACAAATCTATAGAAAGCAAAACATAGAGTGGGATGAAAACAATCGACATGCACCAACTCCATAAATATATGAAAGTCATTCAACAATTAAAAACAATGCTAAGAACAAAGAGAATATAGAGAGATTAAACGAATCGCAAAAAGTGAAAGGTTAGGAGTTACCATTAAATATATATCGATATAATTATGGATCAAAATCAAAATTATGATATCTATCTTTTTTTTTTACATGAAATTATGATATCTATCGAATCCTTAATTACGTAAATTTCAATAGTAAAATATATTGAATTAATGTATAATAAAAGAGATAGGAAAGAGGATATACATATAAATTAGTATGATATGAATCGATAAATTAAATATATATGTAATATATGAGGCGTACACGTATATTCATATAATAATGCATATCCAAAATCTAAATACAATCTTGATCTTAATCTCTATTTATATATTATTTTGTATTATTATTATTATTATTATTATTATTATTATTATTACTATTATTATTATTATTATTATTATTATTATTATTATTATTATTATTATTATTATTATTATTATTATTATTATTATTATAGGAAGTGCTGTATTGGGGAATCTCTCTCTCCCTCTATATATATATCTATATATATATATATATTGAATTAATAATGCAGAAAATACGAGAATTAAGATAAATAAGAATGGAGAACCCTGGGCGTGCCACATAGTATGAACATAAATTTTGTTATTATATATTATTGATTGATAATTACTTTTCATTACAACAATAATTACTTTACTGCATAATTAAAGGTACAAATTGTCGCGAATAAAAGTAAACATTGTCGTTGAGAAAATTAATATTTGTGAAACATTACCTTTCATCATGTCAATGATTACCTTTCATCACACCCATATTTACTTGACAAAATAACTAAAAGTTCAAATTGTCATAAATAAATAAACATCAACATGTACTTTTCACAATTATGTCTTTTCTTCACAACGATTATTTTTTTTTTCACGACAACATGTACTTTTAGTTACTTTGTTAAGTAATTATTGCCGTTATGAATATTAATCATTGATATGAAGAAAAGTAATGTTTCACAAACATTACATTTCTCAATGACAATATTTATTTTTGTTCATAAGAACGTGTACTTTTAGTCATTTGGTCAAGTAATTATTATTGTGATGAAAAGTGATATTAAGAAAAGTAATGTTTCACAAATATTATTTTTCTTTTCGATAACGTTTTTTTTTTCACAACAGCTTGTATTTTTAATAATTTGTTGGAATAATTATTGTCGTAAGGAAAAAAGTAATCATTGACATAAGAAAATGTAATGTTTCAATATAAGTTAGTTTACTTTTCTACACGACAATTACATATATTTTAGTTGATTTTTAAAAAATATTAAAAAGTAAAAGTAAAATAATAAGTGCATATTAACAAATATTATGTTGATAAGTAATTTATAAACATAAAGATTTTGAAAAATTAAAAAAAACAAATATCCTATATTAGCTATTGAGACACTTTAAAACGACTCAATAAATATCATATATCAAAAATTGTATTAAATATTGCCCACACAAAGTTTTGAACCTGGGTGAGTAGGCACCCTTCACCACTAGGCTGCCAACACATTCATTAAATAAATGCTACAACAATTAATATATTATATAAAGCTGAGATTAATGAAAAAAAAAAAGAAATTGCTGGGCGCGTGTAATCCACACGCTCGAGATTTTGTGCCTTAGCGACCTGCAAGTGACATTCCGGGTCGGGCCAACCCGTCTCATGCACCAATGCATGAAAGTTTTTGTGTTCAATTTTATATAGGTGTTAGGATTTTCATTAGAGCTTTAAATGAAACGAGTTATTTGAATTTCAAATTGACTTTTTTTTTTGGGAACTTCAATCATTTGATAATAGTGTATAAAGCTCAAGCTCAAGCTCAAGCTCAAGCTTAAAGACGTTTGTTTCCTTAGCTCGCAAGCTTACTTATTACTACTCGTAGATTAGGCATTTGATTATTAGACCAGTCTCCTTTATATACTTTCGAGCTTGTGCTGGTCTACGAAATCGCAGTAGCTTGAGCTCAATTTATTTAGTTATTTTTATTCTAAATATATTTAATAAATTCATTAGTAATTCCAAACTGTGTTTACGTATTAGTTATTTATCTAACACTACAAAAAAAAAGTTATAGACAACGGGAAATTCGCGTAAAATTCCGTCGTCAATAGCCTCGTAGTCTATTGTGGGTGGTTATAGACGACGGTAAGTTCTCGTTGTGTATTACATTATAGACGACAGTAAATCCCTATATAGACGCAGTAATTCCCGTCGTCCAATGCCATATAGACAATGGTTAATTCACGTCGTCTATTACCAAAATTCCCGTTGTCATTTAAATTTAGACTACAGTTTTTTGTAATATAGACAACACAATTCCCCGTCGTCTTTAATATTAATAAATATCGATTTTTTCTGTTGTCTATTGTATTATCATGTCTTGTTGTCTATTAATATACATTAATATTTCATTTTTTCCAATCAAATGATAATATCATAAACATCCCAAATCATAAAATCAAATATAATGTTATAAACTCAAAGTTATACAATCACTTTCATTACATGTTCTACAACTAGCCTTAAAACAATCACAATGTCTCAAACTAGCCTTAAAATGCAAAAATATAAATATTTATATTGTCTTACTCTCCAAAACAATAACAATGTCTCCAAGAATTCCATTATCAAGTCAACCAAGCCTATCCATCCATCCATGCATCTAAGAGACTTCCATCTACATGATCTAAATGAAAACTACTACTTCCCATCTACAAATTTAAGAGACTTACAGTTATACTATAATGTGGTATAAATTTATCCCTCATAGAATGAATGAACCACAATTTTATAACTTGTTTAGTATGAATAAAAACATATTTATCTCAATCCGTAAAGGCACCAAAATTTTTATAACTCACTTCGCATGAATTTAATGGATAATGGAAAGAAATGTTTAAAACTAATGTGAGAGATAAAATGTGGTATATGATCACTCCAATTTTTAGATATATTATGGACTGGGCAAGAAAAAGAAGTTGCGCAAAACTTAGAGCGTCATGTCCGAATTTCTCATTATATCAAAGCAAACAAGATATAAGGAGTGTGGTAAAATAATATTATCAACTAATTATGATTCAAGACAAACTGAAATAAACTAAAAATATAAATAAATAAACAGAGACTGGTGACACCATAATTAAACAAACGTTCAAGATTTAGGGAATATATTTTCTAACATATCCTTTCAATTTCGAACCATTAATCATGCTACGTTTAAGGCAATAGAGTGAGTTAGTTGGTAATTATCCAGCGAGGGCGGAGCGGGCTGTAAATACAAGGAACGACCTGCAAAGTAAAGTCGGGATTATAGATGTTGAGTTGGCTCAACTTGCCGTTGCGGAAATCATACACCATGAGGCGATCATCATCATCATGATCATCACCACTTCCTCGGCAAAATATGAAGCGACCATCCTTACTAAACCAGTAAGACTCCTTAACACCCACAAGATGAAATTGCAATTCCATATCCCATGATCTTCCGTCCTTACCCAAAACCCAAAGCTCACATTCAGACTTGTTTTCATTTCCAAACCGTGGTAGATACGCTAACATACCAATGCAACCATTCCACTCCACGAGCATCGTACGCCATTCAGATCCAGGTTTGGGTGGTAAAGGAACATACGAGAAGTTCTCGGTTTCAAAATCGAACGATGCGATTTTATCACTGTGTGAACCCAAATAAGAATGCCAATAGCAACAGCCATCCACATAGGCGCTACTAGATATAAGAGCCAACTCCTTCGCATGTGGGACCTCCTCCGAAAGCTCCTTCCATGAATCATTTTTATAGGAATACAACTCGATCTGCATCTTTTCGTGGCCATAACCATGAAAAACGAACCTTACCACTTTGTAGTCTTGGGAGATTCTATCGAATCCAAAACCACGTGATTCACACCTGGTAATAATCGAGTTTGCGGGATGGCGTGGCACCGGAGAGGGAGGGAGGAGTTTGATCTGATTTTGAGACGGCTTCCAAAGCAGATCCCTGTTGTTACAATATAAATGAACCAAACCATCGCAGGTGTTGGAAATTTTAATCAATCCGTAGAAATAGGCGGGAGAGTGGTAATCGCGAAGAGGAGCCCAGTTTTTGGTTGAGAGTAGAGAGAAATAAGACTTCTCAGTCTCGCGGCAAACACGTTTCACCAGAAAACACTCTCCCTCTCCCTCTCCCTCTCCCTCTCCCTCTCCCTCTCCCTCTCCCTCTCCCTCTCCCTCTCGCACTCGCTCATCAATAAAATTAAAATTAGTAGAGAGACTGTTGCTGTAACTCCGACAAGACAAGAGGGATTTAATTTTAATCAGATGATGATAATGATTCCTCGACATTGTTCCCAACCCCATCGACATGGCGCCGGATTTAGAGTTGCTGTATACATTACCCAGTTCAATTCAGGTTTTTCATTCGCCATACAAGAAACAATTCTGTCTACTAAAAAGATGATTAAACTAAGAGACGAAATTGATGGGAATCAGGTCGAACATCATATTATCTGTCAGCAACTATATATATTTAGGCTCTATAACGGAAATTCTTCAAACTCATATTGGAATTAACAAAAAAAAAAAAAAAAATCAAACTAACCAGCCTATTTGAGGAGCGGCGGAAGGTGTTCTACGGCGGCTAAACGCGCGTGCCGCCGCTCTGCTTTCGTCTTTTCGCTTTGACTATGGCGGCTAGCTGCTGATTGAGTTCCAAAAGTTGACATTTTCAACTAGGGTTTTCTTAAATTGACCAGCCGAGATTGCAATTGAGTTCCTATTATTTTTGAAGCTCCTAAATCAATCCAATAACTTCTTTTCTCTTTCCTACTTTATTTTTTTTATTTTCAATAGATATCAATTTTTTCTTATTTTCGTGTACCATGTTTCTTCATTTTTCGTCCTTGTGAATTTTATTATTTTCAATCAAACCTTTTTTTTCCAAAATAAAAATTATTGTAAATAAAAGTATATTTTGGGGATATTATTATCAATAAATACAAATATGACTTTTATTCACGAGAAATACTCTTTTGTTCAAGACAAATATTACTTAAGTTGATTGGGGGTATTTTTTCGTGTTAATGTACTCTAAAGAGTGCGAAACATTCTATCATAGAAAAAGTACCAATGACATTATAATTATTTAATAATTAGATAATGTAGAAATAAATGCAAATGCTACTTTTATTAACAATTATCGTAAACAAAAGTAACATTTCGAAATATATCACTTTGAAATAAAATATTATATAATTTTTAAATTTATATTTGTAAAATACAATGTTATGTAATTTCTGTCGAATCTCGACAGATCACACACTAATATACATAATATTGCAGTTATGTATCTTCCAATCATTATAAGTTGTAACTCAAGATGTGGATTGTGTATATTACATATAGCAAATTTACAAGAAAATTGTAAAAATTAAAAAAATGTGTGAAGTGTTTTTATTTTTATGTTCGGACTCTCCAAACACTTTCTCTATGAATGCGACACCAATTCTCGAAAACATATATTGAGAGTTTCTTCAACTCTTGGGTGCGGAGATCATACACCATTACCTGATGAGCAAGTCGTCATCAAAATCTTGAAGAAACAAGAAATGACCATCACTACTCAAGAACAAAGGCATCATATCATCATCATCGCCAACATGGATTTCAAATTGGTTAGTCCATGATCCATCGTTTTGCAAAACAAAAAGCTCACACGACCTTTTACTGTACTTAATAAAACCAAGCTTTCCATCAAACTCCACCAGCTTGAACTTATATTGTCTCTCAAACGTTAGACGACCAAACTTCCCCAAAAGCTCAGACTTTGTGATCTTGGGTGGTAAGATTACATGTGAGAATTTCTCACTAGTGAAGTCGAATGATATGATATTTTCCTCATGTTGAGGTTGAGCTGAATATTTTGAATACCAATAGTGACGCCCTTTCACATAAGCCTTAGTAGTGAAATCACGATCCCATTTGTTTCCAACGTCTTCCAAAATCTCCTTCCCAGGGCCGGCCCTGAGATTTCGGGGTCCTAGGCGAAATTGAAAAAAGGGGCCCCTTGAACGATATTTACATAATGTGCTAAATACAGATTGATATTGGTAAAATTTTCGTATTGATTAGAGGATGCACAACACATGAAAGAGAGAAGAAAAAAGAGGCAGAGCCAAAGCATGAATATTAATGAGAGCACATTACTAACTGAAAGCATTAATTCATAAAATAAATACTTTTGCACTTGCTGATCAAAATTTCCATATATTGATTAATATTTAAATGATACATTATCCCATTGGTACATAACCATAACAAAAAAGAAATGCACATAAGGTAATTCAAAAGGTACAAAATACAATCTCTCTTAGAAATATGTATTTCTTAATACTTGACTACATACATGAAGGCAGTGCATCTCTTTTCTCAGCGCAACATGTTATTCGAATCTTTCATCAACACCTTCTTTAATCTGTCAATATACAAACAACAAGAATGCAAATATATTTGCAGATCATTATATGCAAATAAATATAATGGTGGCATAGGGTAAGTAAGTTTTAGTAGCCCGACGAATGAATAGTGTAGCACACTCACTCACCAATTTTTAAATTGAAAATCACTTTCACCTGAGAAATAACAGCTCTAATAAAAATTAATCCCCAACAATCAATGATGCAATCAAAGTTTAATGAATGCTGCAAAAAGTTTTAATTAACTATTTCTAGCTTTGACCATACGTGATGAGGTTCACTCTTAACCAGAAAATATTTGCATCTGAAAAGAAATTAATATTCATATGAAAGTATAATCTGAAGAAGAACCACTTTTCAAGCGAATATAAACTCAAAGGGCACTAAGGATAGTATAAATGTAAAACAGAGAAGACCATATCCCAGATACATAGCAAAAAATAGCATTAAATCTGACATATTTCTCACAAACACTAATCAACCTAACTTAGCAATTTCACAATATCAGAAAATAACCATATGATATTTCCTTTTCACGTCTTCTACAGAGAAAGTAAATGAATGTTAAGATACTTACTAAAAAAAGGATTTTATAGCAGGCAAAGATTAAATGATATGTCAGTTGGAAGTAAATCACTAGCTTGTATAATTAAATGAAAGGAGACTGGACATAAGAAATCAATCAATGGAAGCGTATAGACTCGCTATGAAAAGAAATAGCAACATGTGAACAAGAAAGGTGAATCACACTCATTAAAAGACAAGGAATATTCACAGTGTTTGGCATATAAATTGATAACACTCAAGCACCAGTACTCATTATAGCATTAGTTATTACTCAATTCGGAATGAGTAATTACATATACTTTCTAGCAGCATAGTAGACGAAGTCATAATGCAAAGTAGCAAATATAGTAACTACCACAAATTTTGATGACTTACCCACGTTCTGATGAGTAGGTAAAAATATTATGCTATATCTTAACGTATCTTCAAATTTATATCTAACTGAGTTAAGATTAAATACCTTTGAAGGTAAAGAGTATATTGAAGATTCCATTGCATGCATTACGTCAACAGCTGAATATATTGCTTCTTGAACCTTATGAACATCAGCTTGAAAATGTTGAGAAAGGAAAGGAGAAGAGATAATAGTGTTCATTAGAAGCTAACTCCTTTTAAGTGATGAACTATTCTAGTACGAAGCAATGGAAAATGTATCAGTTAGGAGAAAAGCTATCATACCCTTGCACCATCAACAATGGGAAGAGGGACAGTGCTAGCTTCTAATGCTTTTATAGCACCGGAAATTGAATTGCAGTAATCTCTACTGAAATCCTTGAAAACACTTTGACGAGTAGCAAATTACGAGTTCAAATAATTTTCCAGTAATAAAGTAAGAATTTACACACAGATACATCTACTGAAATCGAATTCGACGGTCATAGATACATCCAGTTGAATGACAAACTGACTTACAAATCTCCACTTGTGATGAAACTTGAGACGATTTTCAAAGTAGAGCAGCCCCTTCCTCTTCTTTGAACCAAATTCCCCGCTAGATATGTCGGCGGCATGGTTGCGTACCATTTCTCGTTTCACATATATACTCCTGTAATGTAAAGTTTCAATTTACCACTCTGTGTGTGGGGAGGGAAATTAAGGAAAATAAATTGCAGATGGAATTAATAAATTAGTTTAATTACGAGTGGGTGGAGGACGAGGAGGGGGAATGTTCCTTTGACAGCAGCTAGTTTCATAAATGACTACTTCAAACTCGGATTTGGCAACTAGGAATTCTCCGAGTTGCAGAGCCGCATCTTTCGCAAACTTGGGCCACCCATCCGTGAAGCAAAGCACCCCATTATTTCCCTTCGCTCCAGCAGAAATAAAGAGAGAGAGAGAGAGAGAGAGAGAGAGAGAGAGAGAGAGAGAGAGAGGGAGAAGGCGATACCTCAAAAAAGCGCACACACACGAAGGCGATCGCGGCTCTGGAAGGAAGTTGCGACGGCGGAGGCGGCGAGTGTGGACGGAAACGACGTCGGCGCAGGAGCAGCAAATGGAAGGTTGAGAATTGGGGGAAAATTGAGAGAAATTTTGGAATTGGGGGAATTTGGGGAAGATTAGGGGGAGCAACTATAGGAAAAGGTTGAGATGGGGGAATTGGGGGAGAGACGATTGAAGATGGATTTTATTTTTTAGGTTGGTTTTATTTTATTTTTATTTAATAATCAAATTTTTAAATGCAGATAGATTACACTAGTACAAGACGTTTGTGCAAAATTGTCATGTAAAGGTATAGCAATAATGACGTTCTAATATGTACCGTCATTATACCAAATGAAATACGCACATAGATGACAATATTTTGGTAGAATTGTCATGTAACATCAAAAGATGCACATAGATGACTATTTTGTCATTAAACTGTCATTAATGCAGTGTAATGTATTCATGTTTTTCTAGTAGTAAACATATCAAGATGCTGCCACGGCAAAAGCTTTAGCATGACAGTGGCCAGAAACATATCATCGCTTGTGCATTTGGCATATTTATCGAAACGCAGCATTCCACTTATGTAACATCTTTGGGCGTTTTCCAAGATTTTTAAGAGAATTTAGCTCTTGCGTTTACGATTATGATGAGGAAGATAAGTTTCTAGATGCATGGAATAAGATGTTGGAAAAGTATGAATTTCAAAATAATCAATGGCTGAAAAGATTGTTCAATATTAGAGAAAAGTGGGCAGTTGTGTATGGAAGACAGTCATTATGTGCATATCTTACGACTACTCAGCGTAGTGAAAGCATGAACGGCGTTCTGAAAAAGTATGTAAGTTACAAGCATCATTTGCTACAATTTTTTCAGCACAAACTCATATTGGAATTACAAAAAAAAAAAGTTAAAATCAAACTAACCAGCCTGTTTGAGGAGCGGCGGAAGGTGGTCTAAGGTGGCTAAACGCGCCGCCGCTCTGCTTTCGTCTTTTCGCTTTGACTCTGGCGGCTACGCAGCTGATTGCAATTGAGTCCCTATTATTTTTGAAGCTCTACTTTTGAAATTTTAGTTTGGGCAACACTCCGCAACCGTATCCCAATCGGATCCGGGTCGATCTTTTTGATCGGCGCCAAAATTTTTGGTTTTATTATTATTATTATTATTATTATTATTATTATTATTATTATTATAGGGACCAAAATCTTCACAATTTTGTTTTTAATTTGTTTTTCTTCCTCTTATCTTTCTTCTTCTTTTTTTTTCTTTCTTACTTTATTTTTCGTTATTTTTCAACAGATGTCAATTTTTGGTATTTTTGAATACCATTTTTGTTATATTTTTCTTCCTTGTGAATTTCTTATTATTTTCAATCAACCTTGTTTTTTCCTCAAAATAATAATTGTTTGTAAATAAATGTATATTTTAGGATATTATTAGCAATAAATGCGAATATGACTTTTATTCACGAGAAATACTATCGTTATTCAAGACAAATATTACTTAAGTTGATTTGGGGTATTTTTTTTCCTGTCTACGTACTCCAAAAAGTGCGAATTATTACATCTATCGTAGAAAAAGTACCAATGACATTATAATTTTTTAATAATTGATATTCTAGCAATAAATGCAAATGCTATTTTGTTTTAACTGGGGAATTCACACGAAAGGGAACGAGGAATTCTGAACTTCCCTTTTTCTTAGATGTCCCAAATGGCTTTCCTTTTAGATCTCGACTGTAAAGAATTGGCTTTCCTACTATATAAAGTAGTTCCGATTTAATCCGATCAACCGGCATCTATCGTTGTTCAAGGCGTTTAGCTATTATTTAGTTATTGTACTGGCACCTGTTTCAATCCCCTTTCGCAGCCCTATGCGGTTTAGCTCATGCACCGCTTGCCACTTCCACTTGTTGAGTTAGCTCTCTTCTATTTACTCCTTTGAAACCTTTAAAACCACAAATTCCCTTTATAAAGATCTCCTGGGATTGCTTTCTCGTCTTTACCCGGGCGTACCAATGACAGGGCAAAAGAAAAGACTAGTTTTAGGTGCAATTCCAAGACACCTGAGAGCTTATTGAGTTAGGCGTTCCGAGGCTATCAATCAAATACTAGACAACTAAATAGATGGCAGTAATCCATACCCGGCTTTTTAAGATGTCTACCTATCCCTACTCTGACGTCGACCTATCCTGTTGATCGAATCCCCAAGACTCGGAAAGAAGCGGATCTGATATCCCATTAACATTAATAGGATTTCCTCTAGATGCACCATCACAATTGAGTTTGAACCAAGAATCTGGCGGTTTGATCCAGCGGACTTCTTAACTAAGACTTTTTACCGCGGGGTGCAAGCACCCTTTATTTCTAAATGACTTTTCGCTCTTTTACTAGGATAATCCAAAAGCCTTTGTTTTGAATAATTAAATATTATAAACTAAATAAAAATAAATAAAAGGCACTTTCTTTTATTTATTTTATTCGAAGCGCCCCGTGATCTTCAACCAATTATGTGCTTCAATATAATTACCAGGAGTAAGTGCTATAGCCTGTTTCCAATACTCAGCAGCTTGATCAAACCAGCTGCCCAAAAGAAAAACCGCCTGGAAGTCCGAGGACCTTTAGTACTGTACTCTACCCCCGAACCAGCAGCCTTCGCGCCAAGCAAGACCGCCCTTGTCCCTTTCCTTTCTCCATTCCGCCTCCTTCTTTGCTTTCTTCCAATAGAGTCTAAGGCAAAGTGGTTCGTATGCCTACTTGACGAAAGGGAACGAACTTTGTTTCGTTTCCGTGTTTATGGATTGGATCCTTTCTGCCAACGAAATGAACGCGGAGCCCGTTCCGAATGCTTCTCCGATCCGGAAGTTCTCGCGAAGAGAATAAGATGTTGCTCCCCCTCCCTCTGTCTTTTCCCGCTTTGCTAATCTTCCCCTATAACGCGGGCCGGGCGGCGGGCGCGGGAGGAAGAAACCTAAGAGACTAAGAGAAGACGCTCAACTCTTAGGTCCTTTTTTTCAGTGCAACACAGGAAAGCGCCCTCTTTTTGTCATCCCTTGGCCGGCTTGGGATAGCAGCCTTCGGGCTTTGCCTGCCCTTTACAAGATTCCGGCTCGGCCCGGGTCATAATAAAGTTTACAAGTCATTTTCAGATGTAATTGAAGGCAAAGAGGGAAGATTTCGGCATTAGATAGAAAAGGAAGAGATAGAGGCTTCAAACTTTCTCGCAGAAACTCTGTTCTTAAAACCATGAGGAATTGGCCGGGACATTTCTAACTCCTCTTTTGGCTTCGATTTCAGCATCTACTAATATTTAGCAATTGGACATTGTCTTCGTGTTCGGGCTCACCCTAATTAGTACTGAAAGATCGATGCCTCATACGCGGCCTCTAGCTGGACTTTGGGGTACCTCAGCGATGATTCGGATCGACATGAGAGTCCAACTGCATTGCATTGCCAGAATCCATGTTGTATATTTTATATTTGAAAGAGGTTGACCTCCTTGCTTCTCTCGTGTACACGCCGAGCCCCTTTTCTCCTCGGCCCACGGAGACAAAATGTAGGACTGGTGCTAACAGTTCATCACGGAAGAAAGGACTCACACCCCCTTTCTTGTGTCGAAAGAGGAATTTGTTTGTCAAAAACCCCTAGTCTTATTTTCGGTTTTCCAGATGTATCGGAACTTTACTTTTTTTTCGATTTATTACGTACAAAAAAATATATAAAATAAAATATATAAAATATAGTAGTGAAAAAAAAAATAAAACTTAGTCAATGAACTTTCCACTGAGATACTAAAATATAAAAAATATAGGGGTAAATAAGGTAAGAAAGAGTATAGAAAGTATTTGTGCGAGATATAATCGACGGAGTACTTATATGCAGAACCCTATATGCTGCTCCAACAGCATGTGTTAAGCATCTGAGAGCGTCTCTTACGAGGGCCTCTCTCCCTCCCTCCTCCTCTTCAGCACACTGGAAAGCAACACGGAATTTAGCCTTTAAAGAGGCCTTTCCGTCGAAGTTTTCCAATGAGTTTTGTATTGATTGTGTTCTGAATCGGACGTCAGTCGGTCGCTTCGGCTTAGTAGCTCCAATTGGTTAATTGGTTTACTACCGCTACTCGTACGGCGTGGGACATTTCTCTTCATACCGCACTCATAGCAACAGCTGCCTTCTTGTCTCTGAGATAAAATAGTTGGAGTCGAGCTAGTAGAAGTTGGAACGTTGCCATGTTACGTGACGCCGCATGTACCGAGAGTTAACGAAAGGCCATGGGGACATCTGTGGACATCGTTGACTCACTTTAACCTGTTGGCTGTAGTTTCAGCTTGTATATATGAAAAATCTGAGGGACAACCAGTCACTGCCGGCAAATCCTCGGTGACCCGCGAGACTTTCTTTCGAAAGTTGGCTACGCTATGTCGGCAGTCGTCTTCCCTATCCCTCGGCCTTCTCAATTGGATCAAAGCTCTTCCACAGAGATAGTCTTCTGATCCATGGTCGATCAACCCTTGAAAATGATGGAGGTCGGAAATAAGCTCCGCTCCTCATATCCTTTCTAATATGTCCACGGGTCCGTCCTTACTCTAGGGTTAGAGGCAGAAGCTGAAGTGGTTTGATGGTTTGGATTGAATAGATAGAACACCCGGAAATAAGCAATTCGATCAACTATCTCCCGTAAGGCCTTTCTTTAAGACCAGAGTGGATAGGGCGGCTAGGCGGAATTGATCGATAGATTTCTCGAAACAAACGAAAATGAAACCTTCCTCTTCCTCTTATTCTTTTTAACATGAACACGTAAAAGGATAACCCCAAGGGGTTGTGGGTTTTTTTCTACCAATTGGGGCTCGCCCTTCACCACCCCCATGGGGATGGTCTACAGGGTTCATAACTACTCCTCTTACTACAGGACGCTTACCTAGCCAACGCTTGGATCCGGCTCTACCCAAACTTTTCTGGTTCGCCCCAACATTCCCCACTTGTCCGACTGTTGCTGAGCAGTTTTTGGATATCAAACGGACCTCCCCAGAAGGTAATTTTAATGTGGCCGATTTCCCCTCTTTTGCAATCAGTTTCGCTACAGCACCCGCTGCTCTAACTAATTGTCCACGCTTGCAGGATCAACAACAATAGCTGCACGGAGTACGGTAGAATTCCTCGGTACGGTCATTCGGGAAGTCCCTCCGAGGACGACTCCCATACAATTCTTAACTTCTTCTATTTCTATTTGGTTATCTATCGTTGTTCAAGCTCCTCCTTAAGGTCTTCGTTTAAGAGAAGTTCCGAATTCGAGCAGTCGGATCTGTCATTGACCCGGTTAAGTCTCTGCGCATGTTCAATAAGATAGCAGCTCGATCGAAATCTCTATCTCCAATCACTTTTTTTAAGCGATCATAACCACTACCTACATTCCAGGAAATTGTGCACCACAAATAGGAACTAATAAAGAGACCCGCGATCCCGTAGAAAGACATCACGATCCCCTGTGGAAAAAAAATGATTTGCTGAGACGGGACAAAAGATATTAAATTCCTACCAAGAAAACTGGAAGTTCCAACCAACAAGAATCCTAATGAACCTAAAAAAACGATAAGGGCCCAGCAAAAATTACTTAGTTTTCTAGACCCCGTTATAAGTTCTATCCATATATGTTCTGATCGCCAACTTGGAGTTGAGCTACTATTTAGACTACTACTTTAACGCATTAACCGATGATGCAAGCTACGTCCTACGCTTACACATCTACAGTAGCTGCAATAGCAACAGAGCAACAAGCTGCAGTCGAAAGATCAGTAGATATTCGATGAGAGATGTCTGAGTAAGGTAATTAACAAAGATTTGCTCACTGGGCATGACCCAGAAGGTTGTTTTAGGGCTGTTCACGTTAACAATTATCGTAAGCAAAAGTAACATTTGTTGAGTTAAAAAGTAACAATTGTTGTAAATAAAAGTAACATTTATAGTGATAAAAAGTAACAATTATTGTCAACAAAAGTAATATGTTTTAAAGTACTAATTAGTACTAATTATCGGGATACAAAGTAACGATTGACATAAACAAAAGTACTAACATTTTTTCAATGTAACATTTGTCGTGATAAAAAGTAACAATTGACGTAAACAAAAGTAATATTTTTTCAAAGTAATATATAATTATTGTAAACAAAAGTAGTAATATTTTTCAAAGTAACATTTATCGAGACAAAAAGTAACGATTATCGTAAGCAATAGTAATATTTTTTTAGAGTAGCTATTGTCGAAACAAAAGTAATATTTTTCAAAGTAATATTTGTCGTGATAAATTGTAATAATTCTGGTTGAGTAAAGTAACATTTTTTAAGTAATAATCATCATAAATAAAAGATGCATTTTTAAATACTCATTTGTTGCGATAAAAAATAGGGATTGTCCTAAACAAAAGTAACATTATTTTCAAGTAACAATTGTCGTAAATAAAAGTAATATTTATTGGGATAAAAAGTAATAATAGTGGCACACAAAACTAATTTCTTTGTAAAGTAATAATTATCATAAACAAAAGTAATATTTGTCGTGATAAAAAGTAACAATTGTCGTGAACAAAAGTAACATTTTTTCAAAATAATGATTATCATAAATACAAGTAACATTTTTAGAAGTAACATTTGTTGAGATAAAATGTAACAATTGTCGTAAGCAAAAGTATTATTTTTAAAGTAATAATTATCGTAAATAAAATTTGTATTTTTAAAATAATAATGATCGTAAATAAAAAGTACTCCATCTATCCCGTTATTATTGGCATGTATTCCTGACGAAGCGCTGTTGTTACACTATTCGCACAAATAATATTTATAAACACCTCTTGCCCAACAAGGTAGTAGTCAGTGGCAAGTCGGGTCGAACCCAAGGGACTCGGCGTAATCTGCTCTTCTGGTAGAACTCAACAAAAGAGATTTTGATTATAACTCAATAACCTGTACCTCAAAAAGTAAAAATATCAAATAACAAAAGATGTTGGATTGAGTTTCGAATCAATGATCCTAATTACTCTTCACTCGTTCTTGGTGCAAAGATATTCAATTAACTGATCTTATCACTTGGTTTAAGACAAAGATTAGTTTATACCCTAAAGGTCACGAAGTCACGATATAAACACACTTAGCCTATGTCTATCCAATTTTACAGATCTTGACCAGAAGGCAAGATCTCCTCTCTTGATCAACAAAGTCACGAAAACACTTTAGTAACGATGCTGCCCAAGAGGCATTAAGAATAAATAGACCCAAGACAACCAAGAGGTAGGTCAATACCGACTGCTCTCCAACACTCTTTACCTTCTTGGGCACGAAAGACACTCTCGAGTTAAATCCTAATTCCTGTTAATGACTTAATCTTAATATCTAGATGGTGATCAATCATATATCAATATCAATTAAGTCTAGAATTAATCCTAAGTATTTCGGAAATAAAATCTATTAACGAACTTAAACAATTAGACCTCACGAGTTTAGAACGAGTAATTAAAATCACTTCATCTACATCCAACCCAAACAATAAACTTAGCTAGACATAGTAATAAATGTAAACACAAAACATATAAAGAAAAACATACTTAGCATAAAACTGGAAACGGGTTGCTGCCCAAGAGTGTAGTCAGCAACCAAGGTCTTGGCTTCACGCCAACAACTAAACTACTGCAGAAAATATAAAACGAACGTAAAAGTAAATTGTCCGTAGGACTTGTTTCTTCCTCCCTTTCTCTCAAACTAAGAATGCAGAACTAAGAATAAAAACGGCACACAATACATAATGGAGTCGGCCATATATATAGGCGATGGAAATTAGGGTTTAGGGAAGTTTCCTTGTTGATGAAGGACTCTTCCATGCATATCACATCCGCCCTTTCTCTCTCTTGCATGCATGCACGATTCTCTTTCCTTGCTTGGCAGATATCTTCTTTGATTAGGCTCGGCTAGGATAAGGAAGGAATCTTCGATCCTTATCCTCTTCCTTGGAAGGAAAGAAATCTGCTGCTGGTCCGACTCGCATCTTGCCCTCCATGTCTGCATCCTGAATTGCTTCCTGTCTTGACCAAGATCGTGGCTCCTCTGAGTACTGTGTCTGTTGGCTTTAAGGATATGGGGAGGTACTTCATGACTTGTAGATTGGATATTTTGATGTTGCCCAGCTACAAGCTTCCAGCCCTATGCCCATTCGCATCGTATCACCATCTCAGCATCTCAACAATAGATTTTCCATCGGATTTGTCCAGCATCCCACCTGTTGTTCCCTGCACACCATCTCTCGACTTTGTGCCCTCCCAGACACACTTTGACTCGATAAAGACTAAGAAACATAAGAAAAACACAAGAAAAGATGGACACAAATATGGGTTCATCACACCTACACACTTGAATTACACTTGCCCTCAAGTGTATGGTTGCAAGTTGCCCAAGACTCAAACACAGAAATACAAAACAAAAACACAGACTCAAAAGATCAGCACATTAACATGTCAGTCAACTCAGAATATGTAAACAGATATTGCCATCAAACAGGTCAAGATAGAGTTATTGGGCAACAAGAATATCCTCACTAGCACTCATCTCTCAAGTGTATAATGTTAAGTGTATACGCTCTTGACCAAGATCAACAATGTTTCTCCATAGGCTTGCCTGCCCTCTACATCTCTACTCCTTTGAACAAAATCGAACTACTTATCCTTAGGTCTTCAATAGGTTGTAATGTGGCCTAAGGCAGAAAGGTAGGGAAATTTAGGAACTGGCTAAGTCAAGAACTAGGTTCTCAAGCAACAGATTGCCCTCGATTCCTTACTCCTCTTCATCTAGCACACTTATTTTTTTCTGGACTTTAAAACATAATTTTTTTCTTTTTCTTCTTTTTTTTCCTCTTTTTTTTTTCTTTTCTCTCTCTCTCTCTCTCTCTCTCTCTCTCTCTCTCTCTCTCTCTCTCTTTCTAACAACACCTCTAACTTAGGTGATATTGCCCATTAAGTGCTACCCAACATTTCCTTCCATCACTTGTTCTTCTGGACCTGAGTTCTTGATCGGGAAGGCTTAAAATTCAGGCTTCTATAAGTAAATAGAAAGAATACGATCCAAGCTCAAGGGGGCTAATCAAAGGATAAATGTCAAGGTAGGGAATTTTCGGCCATGGGCTTCTTTGAACAAAAATGCCTAATTCATCTAAGCAATTCAACTAAGTTTCATGAAGCTTTAATAAGAGATGCAGGCAAGTTCTAGATCAACAAATGTTAACTGGTCATTATCACTTAAGAAAGAAAGTAATGTTGCACATGTATGTAGCATTTTAAAAGCTCAAATCCTCACAGTTAATGCCTAATATCTCATTCCGTCCTACCTATTTACATACGACATCATCTATAAACCCATTCCAACTTAACATGCCAACATGCTGATCAACAACTAAAACACACTTTAAAAACACAAACTGACACCCCAACACCCACACACTTTGCCTTAGGCAGAGTGGGTAAACTGTTAGGCAACAAACAAACATAAAACAAATTGACTCAACACTTAATTACAAACGAATTGAGATGGGAACTTTAAGGTCTTCACCACACAATTTGCTGGGCAAATTGTGGGTGAAGTCAATAAGATCACCCTCTCGACCAACAAGACAAAACACAAAATACAAAACAGGACACAAAAATGAAAAATAAAAACCTAAACTATCATAAAAAGGGAGGAACATAAGTCAAAGAGAAGATTCAGGTGAATACCTGAATCCTTGGTGTGCAAAGAATGCCAGCTGGGCATCCCTGATCTCGGTCAACAACTTCTCCATATTGGCCAGTCTGGTCTTGATCTCAATGTTGGGCAGCACCGCTGCGCTGGTGCTTGCCTCCTTCTTCTTGCCCAAGGGTGGTCGCCTGGTGGATTTTGGCATGCTGTAGTCAACAAACACGTATCTGCCATTTCTCAGCTCAATATCGTTCATCTTCTTCAAGGCAGCTTCTCCCAGCTTGTTGACCACCATCATCGGCTTCCCTTTCAGCTCATTGTAGACCCCAACTCCATTTGCAAAGGCCGTCACGAAGTGACCACAAGTGCATCCCAAAGCCTGCTTTGCCAGCACCGTCTTGAGCTGCTCACCAAGGAACGCCGCGAAGTTGACCTTGGTTTTGGTGTGCATACACCACAGTAAGTATCGCTCCTTGTTGCTCAAGCTGTTGCCACTATCGTTCTTGCCATACAAGTTGTACGCAAGGATGCGGTGGCAAAACCTAAGGGCGTAAGCCTTCAGCTCGGTTCCCTTGTTGTTGGCCCCGTAGTACGGCGTTCCATTCCCGATCTCTTTCCACTGCTCCTCATAAGCTACATCTCTTGGGGGTGGCACCGTGGTCTTGGCCTCCATGAACTCCTTCTTGGCCAGATCCCTCAAACTCACCATCCCCAATATCTGGTTTATCGCACTCACTTGGAAGTCATACTTCTCGCCCAAAAGCACGAAGGAGATCATGCTCACCCCATTCTCGGGATCACTTGTTATCGCCGACGTGTTGTATACCTCCTTAACTTGCTCCTCATAGACCTCCACAGGCCATTCCAAAAACTTCTTCCAGCCTATCCCCTCGAACAGCTTCCTGACTTCCTGGGCAACACCCATGTTCTCGTAAAGTTTGAAGTCAAGAACCCTGGGTGCTGTCACCTTCCACTCTCTGGGCTTCCTGCACATCACCACTGTGGGGCCCTTCCTCTTCTTCCTGTTTCTGCCACTTGCTGGGGTAGACTGGTCAACATCCACTTCCTCCTCAACATCGTCCCTTGCTTCTTCTTCCTCGTTAACCTTTGATAGAGTCTCGACAGCCGTTCCCTTTGAGATCGACAGTTGGAAGGAGCCGGCGTCTGAAGCAGTAGTCTTGTGCTTCTTCGCCGGTGATCCCTCGCTACCGTGAGGACGCTTCTTAGTTACTTTGACTCTCTTCTTCTTCGCTGGGCTTTCCTTAGCCTTGGTCTTTGCCTGCGCCAATGCCTCCACCGCTAACCTCTCCGCCTCTGCTTCAATGGCTTCATCGACATCATCCTCATCGCCATTGTTGCCTTTTCCCTCATCACCTTTCTCTTCCTCTTCATCCTCACTGTCGTCTTGTTCCTCTGCTTCTTTCTCTAATTCCTCCTGCTCGAACACCGGCTTAGACTGAGTTTTCTCCTCCGTCTGCTTCTCCACCTCTAACATCAAACTGGGGTTTTCGTCGCTCATTAGCAATGTCGCATCGATCGGAGGGCTTTTTGGCATGGTGGTTCCGATGGTGATTTCAGGGTTTTGATCAATAGAAGGGTTGGCGGATTCCATGGGTAATTTTCTCTTGGTGGTGGTTTTGGGTTTAGTGGTGGCGGTGGTAGGTTTGTTAGTGGTGAGATTGATGCTGGTTCCGGTGGGGATTTTGTTCAACTTGTTTCTTGGGCGAGTGGACACCATAGTAGGGATTTCGGAGGTTTTGATGGGGAAAGAGAAGAGCGAAGAGGAGAAGTTGCAGACTTGAATTTGAAATTGGGTAGTGGAGGTATAGACGTGGTAGGGTGATTTTAAAGGGCGCGTAGTTTTAAAGGTACAGTAACCGCTTTGAACAGTCGTTGACCAACAACTTGGTTCTTGCCCAAAACCTCTGCTCCACTCCCACAGTTCCTTCCTTTATTGTGGATCCTGATCAACAACCTGCATCTTGCTCAACATCTCCTGCATACTTAAAAACACAAATACACTCCAAAATAAACTCTCCCTTATGGTTAGACTCGAACATATAATGCTTCAAAATAAAATACTTAAAACATAAACTAATTAAACTAAACTATTTTTTTTAGATTTTCATAATTTTTACGATTTTTTTGGATTTTCATATTTGTATGAAAATAAAACGAATAAATTGAATATTAAAAAGAAAATACTAACCAGGTTGCCTTCTGGACAGCACCCCGTTTAAGGTCTTGGGCACGACACCCCCCTTTTTAGAAGTCAAAGGTCCTCCTCGACGGGAAATCCAGATGGTTCCCCCTCAACAAACTGTTCTTGCCCAAGATAGGCCTTCAAGCGCCGACTATTGACTTTAAAAATCTTCCCGTTCTTGGGATCCTTGATCTCAACAGCTCCATTTAGGAATTGAGTTTGAACTTCATAAGGTCCTGCCCACTTGGTCGAGAGCTTCCTTGAAGATAGCCTAAACCGAGTTTGATAAAGCAACACTTGTTGCCCAAAATGGAACTCCTTCTCTTTAATCAAAAGGTCGTGGGTCTTCTTCATCCTTTCCTTGTATAGACCGACATTATCATAGGCTTGGAGCCGGATCTCATCGAGTTCCTGGATCTCGAGCTTCCTTGATTCACCTGCCTCGTTTCAATCGAGGTTGAGTTGGGAAACAACCCAATATGCTCGATGTTCCAGCTCCACGGGCAAGTGACATCTCTTGCCATAGACCATGCGCTAAAGGGGACATGCCAAAAGGTTTCTTAAAGGCAGTTCTATACGCCTACAAGGTATCATCGAGGCGCATACTCCAATCCTTCCTTGTTGTGCCCACGGTCTTTCTCAAGATCGTCTTGATTATTCTATTAGACAATTCAGCTTGTCCATTGGCTTGTGGGTGGTAGGCTGTTGACACGTGATGAGTAACTCCATACTTCTTGAACAAGGCAGTCACCGACGCGTTGCAAAAATGAGAACCTTGATCACTAATGATAGCTCGAGGTACACCAAACCTATAGAAAATTTGGGTTCTTAAGAAGTTAGAAACCACCTTAGAATCATCCTTGTAGGACGCACGAGCATCTACCCACTTCGAGATATAGTCCACTGCCAATATGATGTACTTGTTGCCTTTGGAACTAGGCAATGGTCCCATAAAATCCATGCCCCATATGTCGAACACTTCCACGGGCAAGATCGGTATCATGGGCATCTCGTTCCTTCTTATGATGTTGCCTTCCCTTTGGCACTTCTCGCACATCTTGACCCACTCATAACAGTCCTTAAACAATATTGGCCAATAAAAGCCACACTCCAAAATCTTCCTTGCAGTACGTTGGTGCCCAAAGTATCCTCCGCATTCCTTGTTGTGACAATCTCAAGAATGCTCTTTTGCTCTTTATCCTTGACACACCTCCTTATTATCTTATCCGCACATTCTTTTCATAAATATGGCTCGTCCCAAATATAGAAACGACTCTCATGTTTAAGCTTGTTCCTTTGATAACGCCCAAGATCGGAGGGGATCTCTCCAGTCACCAAGTAATTCACGATATCAGCATACCATGGTTCCTCTTGGGCAAGACTCAGGTGCTCGTCGGGAAAGGTCTCCTTGATTGGCACCCCATTGTTTGGCTGGAGGATTCGACTTAGGTGGTCGGCAACTTAATTCTGGGCACCACTCTTGTCTTTGATCTCTATGTCAAATTCTTGCAACAAAAGAATCCATCTAATCAATTTTGGCTTGGATTCCTTCTTGCTCAACAAGTACTTTAATGCCGCATGATCCGTGTACACTATAGTCTTGCCTCCGAGCAAATAGGATCTAAACTTTTCAAAAGCAAAGACAATAGCTAACAACTCCTTCTCCGTAGTGGCATAATTACATTGGGCGGGATTCAACGTTTTGGAAGCATAATGGATGACATAGCTTTCCTTTCCACATTTTTGCCCAAGAACTGCTCCCACGGCATAACCACTGGCATCACACATTAATTTAAAAGGCATCCCCCAATCCAGAGGTTGGATAATGGGGGTTGTGATCAAGTTCTCCTTCAAGGCATGGAACGCCTTCTTGCAATCTTCATTGAACTCCCATGACACATCATTTTGAAGTAGTCTCGTCATTGGTTGTGCGATCTTGGCAAAATCCTTGACAAATCTTCTATAAAACCCAGCATGCCCTAGGAATCCTCTCAACTCCTTCACAGATCTTGGGTAGGGTAACTTGGCAATAATGTCGATCTTGGCCTTGTCCACCTCAATTCCTTTTCCTGAAATGATATGCCCCAAGGCGATTCCTTCTTTTACCATGAAATGACATTTTTCATAATTCAACACAAGTATTGTAGCATAATATCTCTCAGGTTTCACGGAGACCTAAGCCCTTGACCTGGGCGTAATCATAATCAATGAAGGGCATAACCAAGGTCTTTCGGTTAGGCCTCAAATAAATCTCAGAATAGGTGTGCATATCAGATACCTCTGTCAGGTATCCAACTGACATCGTAGATCAGAACCTGAAGAAGAGACCATAGGTAGGTCTTCCGTCATTTAATGAACCTGACATCCACAGAACACTTTATGCAGTCGAAATGGGAATTGTCGGGCGTACATTTGTTCCATGGCAAACCATAGGAAGACACGTGTAAAGGTAGTAGCAGCAAGAATGAAGAAAGGACAACTTCATTTCCAAGTAATCTCACGAGTATATATATCAAAGGATATCCATTTCACACACACATTCACCATTTGCGTTTACTGTTATATTTATCTCTTCTTCACCAAAAAACCCAGAAAACTGACTTGGGCGTCGGAGGTGGTTAGCTGGAAAACACCCTCGGCCCTCCTTTTTGTGCAGAATTTCGTCATCGGAGTCTTAGTTGAATCAAACGACATCTGCGCGAAGAAGAAGAAGAGTACTGCTTAGGTAGACATTGGATTTATTTCATTTTCTTATTGCATTAATTATGATGTATTTTTTTCTGGTTGCATTATCTGGCGCCGTCTGCGGGAACGACGTTTTCCTATAAGATTCATTCTCTTTAGAGCGTTACCAAAAAGAATTGTGGTGATGTTGAGCGAATTCTGTTCTGTTTTCTGTTTTTAAAGAATTTTTTTAGTTGGATACGGTGAGAGAAAAGTTTCTGGGTTATTCGAAAATATGTGGCATTTGACGTGTTCTATGCTTTGATCCATTTTGAAAAAGAAATTCTAAAGTCCTCGAAGTTTATTGTTAGTTTACCGAAGTTGCTACGGCTGAATTTGAAATATTAAAAAACCAGTGCAGCTTCTTCTGATTTTCTTTACTCCTCATTCTTCTGCTTTTACTGTAAAAACTGTGGAGGGATAAAAGTTCAAGCTCTGAATACATCCCTCTGTGGTGTTAGAAAATATTCAATGACTTTGAAGCAAAAACTTTGAAAAATCTCATGGCATGAGAGAGAAAAGTGCAGAAAATCGGGAAACTCCTGAAGTGGGTTTCACGTAGCCTTAGTAGAAGCTGAGGAAGTGAGATGGAAAGAGGATGCTTGGTGAATCATGCCCTCCGATTCTCCTGGGTTCGAGAAAGCTTAGTTGTAGCTTCTCTAAAAAGAACAATGTGTTGAACACTTACAATTCCCTTTGATAGCTGCAGACAACTAACTGTTGATAATCCTGTGCTGCAGCCATGGATGACACGGTGGTCCGAGATCTGGGATCTCCCTTCGAAGGAGCTGTACGCGATGATAGCTCCTTGGAGGGGCAAGATGATGAAGGGAATCACGATGCCCTGAAGGTGAGTGCGCAGAAGCCCGCCACACCTCGGAAAGAGGGACCCTCTAAGTCACTGAGTCCGCACAAAGAGAAAGCTTATAAAAACATAGAGGATCAAGGAGACAAGTTCCAAACTCTCTCACAACAGAACGTTACTTGTATGATCTCGATGGATCAAATTAGTGCCATGGTGAAGCAAGCAGTATCTAAAGCTATGGTTTCACCAGAAAGCCAAAGTAAGAAAGCTAGCAGTATCGCTAGAGAAAGACCAAGAGTGGTATGAGTCTCTATAGTCTAATCATAATAACGATGAGCTCTTCGATGAGCTTCATCCATGGGGCGAATTGAGCTCTATTTAAAACAATAAATAATCTGAAAGTATAATTGTAGGAGGAACCTGAAAACGAGGACTGTTATGAAGGTGAAGAATATGAGAGCCCGTATATTGAATCCAAGAATGGTCAGTAGTGTTGATGATATGTCTGAACAGAACTACTAATAATCGAGTTAATGATTTTTAACTTGTTCTCTCCCATTGTTGTTATGAAAATATGCAGAGAAGGGAGAGAAGATGGTAAGATTCCGAGATAAAATTGCGGCAGCTGAGATAGCAGCTCTCAAGCAGCAACTCAGAGATCTGCAGAAAAAGGCTTTCTCACCAAAGAAGTCTCCCAAAAAATCCGTAAAAATAAGTGACAACCAGTTCCCTTTCTCCCGAGACATTCGAGAAGATCAACTGCCGGCAAATTTCAAAACATTAGTGCTGGAGTATGACGGTTCCACAGATCCATACGAGCACGTGATGAGATTTGAAAATGGTGCAATGCTACACCAGTACACGGATGGAGTTAAATGTAGAGTTTTCCTCACAACCCTGTCGAAAGTGGCTCAGCAGTGGTTCTCTCAGCTACCTCCCAACAGTATAAACTCCTTTGGGGAGTTCAAGTCTATGTTCCTCCATCAATTCGCAAGTGCGAGAGACATGTGAAGACATCTTCATCACTCATGGCATTAAGGCAAGGACCCTTAGAGAGCTTACGAGAATATGTGACACGCTTTAACGCTGAGGCATTGCAAGTTCCTCTGGCTTCAGATGATGTGAAAGTGCAGGCACTTATACAGGGATTAGCACCTGGCTTATTCTTTAATTCCCTGAACAAGAGAGCCCCCCATTCTTCGAAGAATTGCTACAAAGAGCTGAAAAATATGTCAATCTCAAGGAAGCTCAGGTGGCTCAAAAGGTGCAAGAACAATCCCATGTTCCCAAAAGGGAGACCTCGGAGAAAAGGTCGTCTTCAGCATCGAGAGCTGAAAAGGATAAAGGAAGGCAGAAACCTAAGAGAGCTCAGGAGAGGTTTGACCAATACACGCCCCTAAATGTGTCTTTGGTAGAAGTCATAGAGGCCGCAACCAGGTCTCCTCATTTTAAGTTCCCAAGTACTTATAAGGAAGCTCCTCGTAACCTTCGATTCGAGTTGTACTGCAAGTACCATAACGACTATGGACATGACACAAATTCTTGTAGGCACCTTAAAGACACCATTGAGCGATTATTAAAGAAAGATTAAACTCTACTCCAATTTGTCAAAAAAGAAAGAGAGAAAAGTTACAAAAGAAAAGAGCCGGAGCAGAAGAAACCTGATCAAAGAGAGAGAACTCCCCCGAGGCGAGAGGATCCTCCCACGAAAAGGGGAAACATCAACATGATTATGGGAGAAAATATCAACGGAGACTCAGGTCGAGCTCGTAAAGCCTATGTGAGAGCTGCTAAAGCCTAGGTGAACAAAGAGGTCCAGGAGTTAGCAGAGACAATGGGCATGGAGATTGATGTGGTAGATTCATTCCCAGGAGAAGAGATAAATCCAAAGGCGTGTGTGAGCTTTAGTTCCAATGACTTGATGAGTGCGACACCCCATAACGATGCACTGGTGATCAGTGCCAAAGTGGCTAACTGGCGAGTGGCACGGATCTTTGTGGACACCGGAAGTGCGGTAAATGTGCTCTTTTGGGATTGTTTCCAGAAGATGAAGATTAATGCTGATTTGATGCCAGTGAACACAACATTATATGGTTTCGCTGGAGGCGAAATACAGCCCAAAGGGGAGGTGACCCTTCAGGTAACACTCGGGAGTGGTGAGACCTCGAACACTCGGATGGTGAAGTTCCTAGTAGTGGATACACCTTCAGTGTATAACATAATATTGGAAAGACCTGCACTAAATGACCTCCAGGTGGTGGTCTCCACTGATGTGGCTTAAAATAGCTCAGGTCCCTCATGGAGACCTGAACGAGATCTCATCCCTAATTATGTGGGCAACCCTCAGCCATCACATGTTCGGGTCTCATCTGAGGTTCCTCGCGAGCTTTCATCATAGACCTGCAGAGAGGACTCTCGCGAGTTCTCTCGTTGAGGTCTCCTGGTATTACCTGCGCACCTAACTAAAGCACTTTAATTAATGCTTGCCAGTGCTGTCAGAAGGTACAACTTGCCTTGACCAATAGAGCAGTGGCGCGTATAAGGACTATAGCTGGAGGTACGATAAAGGGAGAGCTTTATCTTGAAGTAACTACACGAGTATATATATCCAAAAAATATCTATTTCACACACTCTCTCACCAACATTCCTATTACATTCGTTTTTAGAGAAAGAACTAACTCAGGCATCGGAGGTGGTTCGCGGGAAACACCCCCGACTTTCCTTTTATTACAGAGCTCGGTGGAAGTAGACGCTAAGGACGTAATTTTGGTCACGTTAAGAAGAAGAAAAGAGTTATCTAGGTGAATATGCAAATATTTCTTTATTTCATGTCTATTCTACATAATGTATCATTTTTGGTGACATTATCTGGCGCCGTCTGTGGGAAACGACATTTTCCTTTAAGATTCCTTCTCTTTAGAGCGTTACTGACAAGAATTGCAGTGATGTTGAGCAAATTCTATTATGTTTTCCATTTTCTAAAGAAAATTTTAGTTGGACATTGTGAGAGAAAAGTTTCTAGGTTATTCGAAAATAGGTGGCATTTGATGTGTTCTGTGTTTTAATCCATTTTGAAAAAGATATTAGAAAATCTTCCGAAATCCATTGTCAGCTTTCCAAAGTTATTCTTGTTGAATTTGAAATGTTGAGAGTTGTGATAAGTGTAGCCTTTTCCAATCTTCTTTATTCCTTGTTCTTTTGTTTGCGCTGTAAAAACTTCGGTGGGGTACGGGTTCAAGCTCTGAATCCACCCCTCTGTGGCGTTGGAAAATATTCAACGATTTCGAAGCAGAAACTTTGAAAAATCTCATGGCATGAGATAGGAAAGTGTTGGAAACTGCAAAACTCCTGAAGCGAGTTTCATGTGGCCTCAGCAGAAGCTGAGGAAATGAGATAGGGAGAGGGCGCATGGTGGATCATGCCCCCTGGTTTTCCCAGACTCGAGAAAGCTTAGTTGTAGCTTCTCTGAAAAGAACAAGGTGTTGAACACCTGCAATTATTTCTTATAGTTGCAGACAGCTAATCGTTAATAATCCTGTGCTGTAGCTATGGATGGTATGGTGGTCCGAGATCTGGGACCTCCCTTTGATGGGGCTGTGCGCAATGACAGCTCTCCAGAGGGGCAAGACAATGAAGGAAATCAAGATGCCCAGAAAGTGATGGCGCAAAAGCCCGCTACACCTCGTGGGGAAGGATCTTCTAAGTCACTTAGTCCGTACAAGGAGAAAGCTTGTAAAGACATGGAGGATCAAGGAGATGAGTTCCAAACTCCCTCACAACAGAACGTTACTTGCATGATCTCGATGGATCAGATTAGTGCCATGGTGAAACAAGCAGTATCTAAAGCTATGGTTGCACTCGAAAGCCAAAATAAGAAAGCTAGCAGTATCGCTAGAGAAAGACCAAGAGAGGTATGAATCTCTATAGTCTATTCATAATAGCGGTGAGCTCTTCGATGAGCTTTATCCATGAGCCATGGGGCGAATTGAGCTCTATTTAAAGCAATAAATAATCTGAAAGTATAATTGCAGGAGGAACCTGAAAATGAGGATTGTGATGAAGATGAAGAATATGAGAGCCCGCACACTGAATCCGAGAATGAAGAGGGAGAGAAGATGGTAAGATTCTGAGATAAAGTCACGGCAGCTAAGATCGCATCTCTCAAACAGCAACTCAAAGATCTCCAGAAGAAGGCTTCCTCACCCAAGAAGTCTCCCAAAAAATCAGTAAATATAAGTGATAACCAGTCCCCTTTCTCCCGAGACATTCGAGAAGATCAACTACAGGCAAATTTCAAAACATTAGTGCTGGAGTATGACGGTTCCACAGATCCATACGAGCACGTGATGAGTTTTGAAAATGGTGCAATGCTACACTAGTACACGGAGGGAGTTAAATGTAGAGTTTTCCTTACAACCCTGTCGAAGGTGGCTCAACAGTGGTTCTCTCAGCTACCTCCCAACAGTATAAACTCCTTTGGGGAGTTCAAGTTTATGTTCCTCCATCAATTCGCAAGTGCGAGGAGACATGTGAAGACATCTTCCTCACTCATGGCATTGAGGCAGGGACCCTCAGAGAGCTTACGAGAATATGTGATATGCTTTAACGCTGAGGCATTGCAAGTTCCTCTGGCTTCAGATGATGTGAAAGTGCAGGCACTTATACAGGGATTAGCACCTGGCTTATTCTTTAATTCGCTGAACAAGAGAGCCCCACTATTCTTGGAAGAGTTGCTGCAAAGAGCTGAGAAATATGTCAATCTCGAGGAAGCTCAGGAGGCTCGAAAGGTGCAAGAACAATCCCATATTCCCAAAAGGGAGACCTCGGAGAAAAGGCCGTCTTCAGCATCGAGAGCTGAAAAGGATAAAGGAGGGCAGAAACCTAGGAGAGCTCAAGAGAGGTTTGACCAATACACGCCCCTAAACGTGTCTTAGGTAGAATTCATGGAAGCCGCAGCCAGGTCTCCACATTTTAAGTTCCCAAGTACTTATAACGAAGCTCATCGTAACCCTCGATCCGAGTTATACTGCAAATACCATAACGACTATGAGCACGACACAAATTCTTGTAGGCACCTTAAAGATGCCATTGAGCGATTATTAAAGAAAGATGACACTTTGCTTCAGTTTGTCAAAAAGAAAAGGGAGAAAGGATATAAGAGAAAGGATCCAGAGCAAAGAAAACCGGATCAAAGGGAGAGAACTCCTCCGCGACGGGAAGAGCCTCCTCCTAAGAGGGGAAATATTAGTATGATCATGGGGGGAAACGCTAATGGAGACTCAGGGAGAGCCCGCAAGGCCCATGTGAGAGCTGCTAAAGCTCATGTAAGCAGAGAAGTGTAGGAGCTGGAACAAGCGGTAGGAATGGAAATTGATGTCGTGGACTCATTCCCGAGAGAGGAAATGAATCCAAGGGCATGTATGAGTTTTGGGCCAGAAGATTTGGTCAGCACGGAACCTCATAATGACGCCTTGGTGATCAGCGCAGAGGTAGCTAACTGGAGGGTGGCACGCATCTTCGTGGATACAGGAAGTGCAGTCAATGTGCTTTTCTGGGACTGTTTCCAGAAAATAAAAATCAATGCTGACCTGGTACCAGTGAATACTGCGTTGTACGGGTTTGCAGGTGGAGAGATACAGCCTAAAGGGGAAGTGACTCTCCAGGTAACTTTAGGAAGTGGAGATGCCACCAATACTCGAATGGTGAAGTTTCTCGTGGTAGAGACACCATCGGCCTATAATATAATTTTGGAAAGGCCGGCATTAAATGACTTTCAGGTAGTGGTCTCCACATACCGCATGAAAATGAAGTTCCTTGCTTAGAAGGAGGGCCTGGTAGGAGAGGTGGTTGGAGATCAAGAGACCTCAAAAGAGTCTTATGTGAAATCCATTAAGCATGCCAAGCAGAACATGAAGGGAGTCCCAAAATGGGATGTCCCATACAAGACAAAGAGATAAAGAAAGAGGAGTTGGAGTATGGCCTTGAGCCCCGTATGCAGCCAGTTGGAGAGGAACTGATGAAGGTAGAGTTATTCCCAGGAAAAATTGGCTTTACCACGAAAATGGGGAAGTTAATGACGGAGGAACAAAAAGAAGCCATCATGCAATGCTTGAGAAAAAATGCGGATTTGTTTGCCTTCCACCCCGAGGACATGGTGGGAATAGACCCAGCAGTGGCAGTGCATCATCTGAATGTAAATCCCAAGGCAAAGCCTATCAGGCAGAAAAAGAAAGCCTTCGGGCCCGAAAAAGAGAAAGTGATAAGAGAAGAGATCATGCGGCTGCTAGATGCTGGCCATATCGTCAAAATTCAGTATTCCGAGTGGTTATCAAACGCGGTGATGGTAGCAAAAAGCAATGGCAGTTGGCAAATGTGCATTGACTTTAGAGATCTGAACAAAGCATGTCCTAAGGACCACTATCCGTTACCATGCATTGACCAGTTAGTAGATTCAACTTCGGGTTGCGAGCTACTTTCTATGTTAGACGCATATCAGGGGTATCACAAAATACAGCTAGCTCCTGAAGATGTGCTTAAGACAGCCTTTGTGACAGTATGTGGCACGTTCGCATATGTAAGGATGCCGTTTGGCCTGAAAAATGCGGGAGCCACATACCAAAGAATGATGGGTGCAATTTTCGAAGACCAGATAGGAAGAATATTGGAAGTTTATGTAGACGATATCCTTGTGAAAAGCTTAAAAGTTGAGCATCATGCCAGAGACCTGAATGAGGTGACGATAGTAGTAAGGAAATATAATCTGAGATTGAATCCAGCAAAATGTACTTTTGGGGTCAAATCGGGAAAGTTTCTTGGTTACATGGTGACCCAGAGAGGAATTGAGGTAAACAAAGACAAGATAAAAGCCGTCATGGAGATGGCAGCTCCAACAAGTATCAAAGAGGTACAACAGCTGAATGGGAGAATAACAGCCTTGAGCAAGTTTATATCAGCTTCTGCTGAGAGAAGTTCTCCATTCTTTAAAGTGCTGAAGAAATCCAACAAATTCGAGTGGAATGAAAATTGTCAGAAAGCTTTTGAAGACTTGAAAGAGCATTTGGCAGGTCTCCCAATATTAACAAAGCCTGTGGCAGGAGAAGTTCTATACCTGTTCATCGCGGTGGGGGATCATTCGTTGAGTGCGGTTCTTATAAGGGAAGAAAATTTGTCCCAGAAACCCATTTAATACATTAGCAAGGCCCTGCAAAGGGCTGAATATAACTATTCGGACATTGAGAGAGCTGCGCTACCTGTCATGATAGCAGCGAGGAGATTGAGAATGTATTTTCTGTCCCACAAAGTTGTGGTGAGGACTAATTTCCCTTTCAAACAGGTGCTAAGCAAACCTGACCTATCGGGAAGGATGGTGAAATGGAGTGTGGAATTGGGAGAATACGATGTAGAGTTTGAACCTCGAACAATGATCAAGGCACAAGCTCTTGCAGATTTCATCCAGGAAACCATGCGACCTGTACATTGGCCTGAATGGAAAGTTCATGTGGATGGGTCAGTAACAACTGAGGGATGTGGTGCAGGAATCGTTATAACAACGCCAAACAAGGAAGAGTTAAGCTATGCCTTGAAGTTTAAATTTAAGACATCCAATAACGAGGCCGAGTACGAAGCATTTGTGAGAGGATTGGAAATGGTAATTAAGTTGGGAGCTCAGGAAGTTACTATATACTCTGATTTGCAGCTGGTTGCACATCAAGTCCTGGGAAACTACGAAGTAAAGGAGGAAAGGATGATGGAATATGTAGAAAAGGTGAAGAAGTTGAAAAGCAATCTGCAGCGCTTGAAAGTGGAGCAGGTGTCCAGAGACCTTAACACCCAAGCAGATCACTTAGCCAGACTGGCGAGTTCGATGAGAGAGGTGATCCTAGAAAGGGTAACCCTATTGAAAGTAGCGTTCAAGCATACATCAGGGAACGTTCAAGAAATTGGGGAAAGAGAGGACTAGAGGGCCCCCATTTTGAATTTCCTGAGGACAGGAGAACTGGAGGATGGAATAAAAGTTGCGGGAAAGAGGATATATGCGAAGTATTGTGTGATAGGGGGATGCCTGTTTAGAAGAGCTCTCTCGCAACCGTTGCTTAGGTGTGTAACTAAAGAATAAGGTCTCCGAATAATTGAAGAAGTGCACCAGGGAAAAGCAAGATGTCATTCAGGATACAGGGACCTGGTCAGGCGAGTGCTGAGAGCTGGATATTATTGGCCCCAGCTGAGAAAGGAGGCAGAGGCCTTTGTAAAGAGATGCCCAAAATGTCAGAAGCATGGATCGTTAATCCATAGACCAACAGAAGAATTGGGAGCTCAATATTCTGAATGCCCTTTTGATAAATGGGGAATTGATCTGATTGGGAAGTTGCCAATGGCAGTAGGGAAAAAATGCCATGTTATCGTTGCTGTGGACTACTTTAGTAAATGGGTAGAGGCAGAACCCTTGTCCTCAATAACGGAGGAGAGCATCATTAAATTCTTGTGGAAGAACATCTGTTGCAGATTTGAGGTACCAAGAGTGCCGGTATCAGATAACGGTACGTAATTCTTTGGCAAAAGAACTCAGGCGTGGTGTAAAGCTAGAGGAATCAAGCAGATGTTTGCTGCTGTATCCCATCCAGAGACCTGTGGACAAGTAGAGGTTACTAATAGAACCATTGTGAATGGTATAAAAGCGAGATTGGAAAGAGAAAGGTCTCAGTGGGTGGAGGAGCTAAATTCAGTATTATGGGCATATAGAACCGGTGAGAGAACTGCCACAGGCCAATCACCTTTCTATCTGGTGTATGGAGCAGATGTAGTTATGCCTGTAGAGATGGAGGTCCCAACGCACAGGATCCTGACCTACAATGAGGAGTTAAATGAAGACATGCGAATGGAAAACTTGGACCTGATTGAGGAAGCTCGAGAGAGAGCTCGTCAGAGGGCTCAGGCTTACAAGGCCCGCATAAAGGCTGCATATGACAGAAAGGTGAAACCTAGAAAGCTCGAAGAAGGAGATCTTGTGCTCAAGAGAGCTGATACGATGCACCCGGTAAGGAAATTTGAGCCAAACTGGCTGGGACCTTTCGTGGTGACTAAGGTCATAGCAGGCGGAGCATATGAGCTGATGGATCACGAGGGAAAGATAGAACCCAGACCATGGAATATAAGTAACTTGAAGAAATATTACGTTTAGTATGTTACTTTTGTTCCTGACTGGATTTAATTTTTTGGCAATAGCATTTTGGGAAGCTAGTTTAAGAGAAGGGGACCTACGTACTAGGTCTCCTATCCCTCTTTTTTGGTAGAATACTTGTACAGCTAGACGAGTATTCCTGTAACGGCACGCAGAGAACTTGTTGAAAGTAAATAAAGGCTAAGAAGTTGTTTTTTCTTTTGTTAAGATGAATCTATAAGAATTAGATATCGATTGAAAGCAAATGTGGTTCAAATGTTAACCGAAAAAAAAAATATAAATAACTCATTTATATGAGCGATAAAAGAAAGCGAGAAAGTAAAATACTCTAAATGGTTCAATAGGGAATGAAACCATATAGAGTAGGGGGGAGTAGGGGTGTACCTTACACCCCTAAGGGGGTCTCAGAATGCCTCATGAAAATGCAAAATAAAGCAGTAAAAAATCATCAAAAAGTAAGCAAAATATGACGAGAAATTGCCAAGAAGCAAATAAATAGTAGCAGACAGGATATTAGTTGTTCAAGGGGCAAGCTGGATAAAGGCAAAACAAACAAGAGAGTCAAGCTCTAGTAACAACACAAAAAACAATATTGTTTTGAAGTTAACAAAGGAGAATCAAGCCAAGTAGTGAGTGGGGTCTTCGTCCATAGCTTGAGGAGGGTCATTGGTACTCGGCGGAGCAGCGTCAGAAGTGTGAGAAGCCTTACCAGCGGGAAGAGCATCTGGATACAAAAGGAGAAAAGAGAAAGAGTTGTTAGTAATACTGAACCGACAGAGAACAATTAGGATGAGTAAGCAGAAAAATATGCCCTGGCGAGTAGAAGGCTGGCTAAAGTCCCTGGGGAAGCAGTCGTAAAGAGGCTGAGGTGGATTAGATAAGGCCTCATTAAGGTCACAAGGAGCAGTCAAGGCCTCGAAAGCTATACGCATCACAGGAAGCCACCACTAATCGCCAAGAGGAGTGGCGGGATCGCCTTTAAACGAAGGAGGCAGTGGTAAATGCTTTACTATGGGGTCCACATCAAGAGGATCTAGAAAACCCATGGTATGAGCTTTGGCAAGCACTGTCATGCCACACCTCTTAGCCAGAAAAGTAATGTCTTGACGAATGGTCATTAGATACTCAAGGGACGTCTTGTAAGCTTCTAGGATGCCCTCATGTAAGATTTGCAAAGCTCGCTGGCCTATAGAGGTCCGTAGAATGAGATTGCGACATTCTTGAAGCCCATCAGCATGGCCCGACTGGTAAGAAAGATTGGCAGCATTAAGAATACCTTCAGTCTCGACAAGCTTTCGAGTAGTTTGAGTAAGCTGGTGACTGAGGTCTGCATTAACTGAGCTCAGGGAAGCCTTTTCTTGTGCAAAAGAAGACAGCTTCTCCACGAACTGGGAAAGTTCATGATTTCTTTTCTTCAAATTCTCGTTGGCCAGAGATAGTTGATGGCTGGCTTCAAGAATGCTATGGTTCTGCAGTTGTAGTTCCTCATGCGATTTGGACAGCTCTTGCAGTTGTACTTTGTAGGACACTAAAGCATTCCTCAGCTTTTCAAGTTCTTCCCCCTGGGAGTTATCTTGGAATTGCAGTAATCTTCCATGGGCACTAATCATCTGAGAGTAAAAAGAATAGGCAATCAATACGAAAGGAAAGGCAAAAAGTATCCCCGTAGCAAATTTAGCAAAACATACCTGCATGAGACATTGAGCACTATCCTCCTGAAGCTGTACAAGAGTGGGGGGTTTTCCCCTAGCATCTTCCTCAGATGGGGGGAGTGATTGCAGCAATAGAAGACATTCTAAAGCAGGAAGTTGACGCAGAGAGCTGGAAGTTTGGCCTCTAAACACGTATCCAGGAGATTCGGTGGATGGGGCAGGAGAGTCCTCAATGCTGGGAGTCTTCCTGATCTTCTTGAGCGCTCCAGTGGGAGGCTTGGCGGGAAAAGTTTTCTTCCTCTTGGTACCATGATCCACCTTGTCTTTGCCCTTACCCTCTACAGAGGGAAGTGCCTTGAGAGAAAATTCTTCAGAGCAAGGATCTTTGAAGGAAATCCCTTTGCTAGCATTCTTTACCGCCTTAAGCTTGGTAGAATGATGCGAGGGGACAAGAGAAGTCCTCTCAACAGAAAGAGCAGGTGGAGGAGGTGGAAGTACGAAAGCAGGAACTTCCACAGGATTGGTACTTTGGAACTCTTTGCTTGCTTGCTCTTGTAACAGGATGTCAAAGTCAAACTCATCATCACCAGGGAGTTTTACATCTTGTATTCAGGGCATGTCTGTAAAAATAAAAAAGAAGGAAAATAGGATATGCAAGCGAGAGAATAAAGCAAAGTGATCAATGGAAAGACAAAAGGGAAACATGTAGAACCCACCCTCGCGCTTAAAGGAGCATCCTTCGCGGGGGGCCAGTTCAAAGAAAGAAAGAACTGATGGACCAGTCAAGAAGGAATTGAATTTGAAAGCATTCAGTCGAGCCTTCGCACACAACTTATTTAACAGCTTGCATTCTGATGTGGCTATAAAAGCACACCATGTAAAATCAGAACAAATGAATGACCAAAAACCAGTACTCACCTATACCACAGTTCTTCTCCGCTACAAGTGGTGAGAATCGTCCTCCGTAGAAGAATCTGAGCACGGCTCTGTAAGAAAAGGAGGACCGGGAAGGTTTTCCGACAAACCACCTCCGAAGATTAAGTTAGCGTTCTGGGTTTTTCTCTCTGAGCAAGTTTAATGGAACAGAGAGTAAGATTTAGAGTAATGTGTGTATGTGTGTCGTGTTTTTTAATATATATATACCCGTGAGTTTTCTTGAGGGTGAAGTTGTACTACTGCCAACACCCCCTTTTCCTTGATCTTTACACGTTCTATCATCTTATTGGCTATGACATCATCGTACTCTGACGGTACCGGATGAACATTAATTAAAGTGTCCTTGTCCGTCAGGTGTTCAACTAGGAGAGAGCCCTGACTAAGAGCTCTTCATGCAGATCTTGGGCAAGGCCTTGACAAGAGACCTACTGACTGTTCTCTGAGAGTAAGTTTCCACGAGAGACCCAATTGCAACCATTTAGAGTGCTCAGATCAGGTGTTCAGGTCACGTGCTCAGACCTTCCTGGAGATCTAGATATTTTTTTCACTATCATCTACTCCCCCTACTCTGAATTTCGGGAGGTCTCCCTTTAGGAAATTTCAGAGTAACTTAATTCGCGCAACTGTCACGTGCACGAACTCCCTCGGCAGTCCCTTTTTTCCCTTATGCAAATCTGCCCATTTCAAATTTTTAAACCAGGTCTCCTTTGACCGGTATTAAGTGAAAAAGTGGAGAAGACTCTACAACTTCCCCTACCTTTTTTCAACCGTTTCCTTCTCTCTCTTATATTGGGGTTTTCACTTTCATCTCCTTTCACTTTTAGCCACTCCTTTCAAATATTTACTGAAATTTATCCATGGCGCAAACTCCTTCCCAATCAGAGGAATTCACCACCTCCGATCCACGCAAACCCCCACCATCCGACACTCGGCACCAAACTTCTCCGCACGGGGATTCTTAGTCAGACACATCCGTCCATACCCAGGTGAAGAGGAAGAAACCCTCTGCTCGTTGTTCCCGCCGAATAGCCATCCAAAACCCCTCCAGTCAGGCACCTCCTTCCAACCCTAATGTTGTCATCAACTTGACCGAGGGCTCCCCTTCCTATGGTCACGAGGTCAAAGAGATGGATTCGTCGCTCCCGTCTGCGGAGACTTCCTCTTCTCTGAAGATTTCTGCTCCTCCCGCTATGACTGCAAACACTATAGTAGGTAAATCCTCCCTAACCTCTGTAGAATTAGCACTAGTAAAGTCAATGTTGAACTGTGATGAGTTGTTCGATATTAGCATGCCAGAATCATATGACCGCCCCCATCTACTAGAATACCCTTCGGTAGCATTTTGGTACCACCAAGTAGAGTCAGGCCTAAGATTTCCTCTTCCTGACTTCGTAGTCCAAGTATGTGATTTGTACAATCTAGGGCCCAACCAATTTCATCCTTCCTTCGTCAAAATCTTATTAACTTTCTTTATCCTGCTTCGTGGTAATGGGGGCGTCCCTACTCTCTCTCTCTTCCAAACCATGTATGATATAAAACCCACTGGCGCCTTCTACTATACTAGCGCTAGGCACAAGGGTCCTGCCCAGTATTTGTGTGTACCCCGCACAGCGGGAAAGGAATGGAGGGACAAGTATTTCATTGTTACTCCTAAGCAGGGCTATTGGCCTTTTGATTATCCTCAATGGCAAACACTTCATCTGAAGCATCCCCGCCCTGCTGTTATGAGTATCGCTCCCGTAACTCTTCAAGTGCTATCAAAGTTGTCTCAGAAAGCACGGGTTGCCCCCTTTCCATTCAATTTCTTGCTTTCTGATCCTAGTGTACTTTCCTTCTTTGGACTGGCACCCCGAGGAGATCACTCTTTCTCCATTGAGGGTGGGTTTCAACTGTCTTTTCATCTTTTCCTTTTTTATTTCTCCAGCCTTCCTAACATGCATTTCATTCTTCGCACCTTGCTTGGTGCAGGGATGAGTTAGATTCAGGATGTGAAGCTTCCTGACGATGAAGATTTTGATTTTGCTATTCTGCTAGAGAAACAAGCTCGTCTGGAGTCCCAAGCTCATGATACTTCACGCCCCACCAATCCAGCTTCTTCATTTATTACTGCATCTGCAAGACCACAGTCAACTCCTCTTACTACTTCGGGAGTCATCATCAAGCCCACGGCCACTAAGTCATCAAGTCCAAGTGTTCCTCCCCAAAATCTAGGCAAGGACAAGACCAAAGTGGACACCTCCATTAGCCTTAAGAGACCTCTCTTACCTCGACCTTCCCGCTGGTGCCACCAAAAAATCCAAGCACACTCCTCTTCTCGGCAGCTCCTCTCCCAGAGGTACTGACTCATCAGGCTACGCTTTTAGGAGCCAGACTTCCAGCTCCCTCCGCAAGCTGTCTCCTTCCAAATGCCTCTCCTTGCTAAAGGCCATCCCTCTATCTGAGGAGGAGGCTAAGGATACGCCTTCCACTCTGCGCCAGCTACAGGAGGAAAGTGCTCAAAACCTGGTGCAGGTGTTACTATTACTATGCTCTCATTTCCAGAAAATGCTCATCATTAAGTACTGTCACATCCTTATTGTCATATATCTAATGCCTTCTTCTTCTTCCTTTGGCACCATTGCAGCTGTTCAGTACCCATGGCCGACTGCTACAATTTCAAGATGCCGCCCAGAAGAAGGAGATGGAAAAGCTAAGGGAGGCACTGGTGGCCAGTCAGGTGCAGCTACAGGAATTGACTCAAGTGAACGAGGACCTGCAATATCAAAACCGGGATATCCTGGACACCAGCAGCAGGCTCTCTTTGGCTAATGATGATTTAAAGAGGAAGAACCATGAGCTACTCATGTCCTTAGAGAAAATGTCTGCCTTATCCGAAGAAAATGCCTCTCTCAGCAATGTCAATGCCGAGCTCAGTCACCACTTATCCCAGGTCAGTAAGGAGCTTGAGGGGACCAAAGATCTTCTCCATGCCGCCAACCTCTCTTATCAGTCGGGTTACACTGAAGGGGTTCACTACTGTCGCAGCCACATCATTCGGACCTCTCTGGGCCAGCAAGCGCTGCAGATTCTTCACCAGGGTCTCCTGAAGTCTTTCCAGGCATCCCCTGAATATTTGCTGGCTATAGGCCAAGACATTGCCTTTTTGGCAAAGAGGTGCGGCATGACTGTGCTAGCCAAGGCTCACAACCTGGGTTTCAAAGAAACCATAGAGGTCGATCCGATAGTGAAACATCTCCGTCCACCTCCCTCTTTCAAGGGTGATACCTCTACCCCTCTGGGGACTGCTTGGTGGCTTCCTATTATGCAGAAGGCTTTCGAGGCTCTCACAGCACCATGCGACTTACAAGCGGTCTTCTTTGATCCGCCTGAGCCCATATATGATTTCTTCCCCAAGGACTCCCTTCACCCTGGCAAGATATCAGGTATCTCGTGTCCTTATATACTGATCCTGTGCTTGCCATTATAATGCCCCACTTCCTTGGCTAATCCATTTTTCATATCCTTTCTTCAGATGTGCCCTCGTCTGGTGGGACCTCGCAAGCCATTGGGAGTGGACAGCTGGAAGATGTTCCTGAGGATGAGCCCGCTGACGCTGCTGAGGTTGACCTTGCTGATGATACCACCAATTTCCTAGCTTAGCTATCATGTAGTTCATGTTTCAAATAATATTTCTATCTGCTTCTGTACTAAACAATTTCTTTTGCTCTTTGGCGTTTGAACAATTTCAGTACTTTTGTTTGTCTTACTAGTGCTGCATTCTCTACTTAGCAGCTTAATCCACTATGTCTATTATTGTGTTATCACTTATTCTGCGTATTTCTTTCATTTGCGTTTTCATTTGCATTTTCATAGGGTATTGTGGGGCCCCCTTAGGGGTGTAAGGTACACCCCTACTCCCCCCTACTCTAGATGGTTTTACCTTTTGTCAAACCATTTAGAGTAAATGTCTCATTTTTCCTAATATCATGTTTACTGCCCTGTCCTGGTCTTATAATTTCCAGTTATCACAACACGGCAATATGTAAACAAAGACAAAAATTAAAGAAAACAACTTCTCAGCCTTTATTTATGCCTTTATTTATTTACAACAAGTTCTCTTCGTGCCATTACAGGAATACTTGTCTAGCTAAGCAAGTATCCTATCAAAAAAGAAAATGGGCATAAAGCCTGGCACGTAGACCTTTTCCCATTTAAGACAAAATTTCCCGTAGTATGTTTCTAAACATAGTACTTCTTCAAATTGCTTACATTCCATGGTCTTGGTTCCGTGTACCTTTCATGGCTCGTGAGCTCATACGCTTCGCCAGGGAGCACCTTGGTTACCACAAATGGTCCTTCCCAATTTGGCTCAAACTTCCTCACCGGATGCATGGCGTTAGCTCTCTTGAGCACCAGGTCTCCCTCTTGAAATCTCCCTGTCTTTACTTTCACATCGTATGCCGCTTTTATGCGAGCTTTACAAGCCAGAGCTCGCTGATGCGCCTCTTCACGTACCTCATCGATCAGATCTAAGCTATTAGCTCTTAGCTCCCCATTCAGGTTCTCATTGTAGGACAGGACTCTATGTGTTGGAATCTTCACCTCCATTGGCATAACAACGTCGGCACCGTATACCAAATAGAAATGAGACTGCCCTGTAGCCATTTTCTGTCCGATTCTATACGCCCATAACATTGAGCTCAGCTCCTCCACCCATTGAGACCTCTCTGTTTCTAGCCTTGCCTTGATGCCATTCACTATGGTCCGATTGGTGACTTCAACTTGCCCACAAGTCTCTGGGTGAGCAACAGCAGCGAACCTCTGCTCGATTCCCCTGGCTTTACACCAAGCCTGAGTCCTTTTTCCAAAGAATTGCGTCCCATTATCGGAGACCAGCACTCTAGACAGGCCATACCTGCAGCAAATATTCTTCCATATGAACTTTATGATACTTTTCTCTGTTACTGAAGATAAAGGCTCTGCCTCTACCCATTTTCTAAAATAATTCACCGCTACAATGATGTGTCATTTCTTTCCCGCTGCCATGGGAAGCTTGCCAACTAGATCTATGCCCCATTTGTCGAATAGACATTCTGCATACTGGACTCCCATCTCTTCAGTAGGCCTGTGAATCAGCGGCCCATGCTTCTGGCATCTGGCACACCTTCTTACGAAGATCTCAGCATCCTTCTTCAGAGAAGGCCAATAGTACCCAGCTCTCAGCACTCGCCGGATCAGGTCTCGGAACCCCGTGTGACATCCTACTATTCCTTGATGCGCCTCCTTAATTATCCGTAGACCTTCTGCCTCAGCTACACATCTCAGTAGTGGCTGTGAATAAGCCCTTCTGAACAATTGCCCTCCAATCAGACAGTACTTAGCATAGATTTTCCTTTTTCCAGCTCTCTCCCCATCTAGCAATTCCCCTGTTTTCAAGAAATGTTAAACAGGTGCTCTCCAATCGCTTTTTTCTTCTATCTCATGAACGCTTATTTCTACCCGACTGCTGGCCATTTTTAGCAACGTCACTTTTTCAGGAACCAATCCGTTCAGAGAGCTGACCAGCTTAGCGAGGCGATCTGCCTGTGCATTGAGGTCTCGAGGTATCTGTTCTACCCTCAAGTGCTGAAACTGCTTACTCAGGTCTCTGACCTGCTTCACATACCTTATCATCCTATCTTCTTTGATCTCATAATTTCCTGAGACCTGTTGAACCACCAACTGTGAGTCAAAGTGAATGATGACCCTCTGAGCTCCCAACTCAGCTACCATCTCCAGCCCTCTGACAAACGCTTCATACTCAGCCTCATTATTGGAAACTCTGAACTCAAATTTCAATGCAAAACTAAGTTCACTCTGATCTGGCGTTACTATGACAATTCCGGCACCACATCCTTCAACCGTCACCGATCCATCGACGAAGACTTTTCACTCTGGCCATTGCATGGGCTGGGTGGTTTCTTGGATAAAATCCGCCAGGGCTTGCGCTTTGACAGCCGCACGTGGCTCAAATTCCACATTATACTCTCCCAGCTCCACACTCCATTTCACCATTCTTCCTGAGAGATCTGGCTTGCTCAATACCTGCTTAAAGGGGAAATTAGTCCTCACTACCACCTTGTGAGCTAAAAATACAATCTTAGACGCCTCGCTGCCGTCATCACAGCCAAAACAGCTCTCTCAACATCCGAATACCTATATTCAGCCCCCTGCAAGGCCTTACTGATATAATAAATGGGCTTCTGAATAGAGCCCTGTTCCTTTATGAGGACTGCACTTAAGGAGTGATCCCCAACAGATATGTAAAGGTACAAAGTTTCATCTGGGGTAGGCTTGGTTAACACTGGCAAACTTGCCAGATGAGCTTTCAATTCCTCAAATGCTTTCTGACAACTCTCATCCCATTCGAATTTACTGGCTTTCTTCAACACCTTGAAAAACGGAAAACTTCTCTCCGCCGAAGTAGATATGAACCGACTAGGCGTAGTGATTCTTCCATTCAGTCGCTGTACCTCCCTTACATTGGTAGGAGCAGCCATTTCTAGTACAGCTCGTACTTTCTCCTGATTCACTTCAATTCCTCTCGGAGTCACCATATATCCCAGGAACTTTCTTGACCTAACTCTGAATGTGCACTTTGCTGGATTCAACCGTAAATCATACTTTCTCACAACTGTCAAGACTTCCTCTAGGTCTCTGGCATGGTGCTCTGCTCTCACGCTTTTTACGAGAATGTCATCTACGTACACCTCCAGGATTTTCCCTATCTGGTCTTCAAATATTGCATCCATCATTCTCTAATAGGTAGCTTCGGCATTTTTCAAGCCAAAAGGCATTCTCACGTACGCAAACGTACCACACACAGTTACAAAGGCCGTTTTGATCACATCCTCAGGGGCCAGCTGTATCTGATGATAGCCCTGGTAAGCATCAAGCATAGACAGCAGCTCACATCCCGACATTGAATCAACTAGCTGATCAATGCAAGGCAGCGGGTAATGATCTTTCGGGCAGGCCTTATTCAGGTCTCTGAAATCTATACACATCCGCCAGCTGCCATTGCTGTTGGCTACCATCACCGCATTTGACAGCCACTCGGAGTATTGAATTTTAACGATATGACCAGCGTCTAACAGACGCTTGATCTCTTCTCTGATCAATTTTTCCTTTTCTGGTCCGAAGGACCTCTTCTTCTGCCTTACTGGCTTCACTCTAGGATCTTCATTCAGATGATGCAGGGCTACCAATGGGTCTACCCCTTTCATTTCCTCTGGGCTAAATGCGAATAGATCCGCATTCTTCCACAAGCATCATATTATCACCTCTCTTTGTTCTTCGGTCATTTGTCTCTCCATCTTCGTGGTAAATCCCATTTTTCCCGGGAACAGTTCTACCATCATCAAATCCTCTTCCACCGGCTGCATTCTTGGCTCTAGGTCTTCGTCTACATCTTTTACCTTCGCGTTTTTATCTTGCAGTGGGCGTTCTGCCGCTGAGGCTCCTTTCACCTTTTGTTTAGCATGCTTTATGGACTTTACATAAGACTCTTTTGATACTTCTTGGTCACCCGAGACCTCACCTACCAACCCTTCCTTAAAAGCTGGGAACTTCATTTTCATGTGGTAGGTGGAGACCACCACCTGGAAATCGTTTAGAGCAGGTCTTCCCAATATTATGTTGTATGCCGAAGGTGTATCTACTACTAGAAACTTCACCATCCGAGTGTTCGAGGTATCACCACTACCCAGTGTTACCTGAAGAGTCACCTCCCCTCTAGACTGTATTTCACCTCCAGCAAAACCGTACAACGCTGTGTTTACTGGCATTAAATCAGCATTAATTTTCATCATCTGGAAGCAATCCCAGAAAAGCACATTCACCGCGCTTCCTGTATCTACAAAGATCCGGGCTACCCTCCAGTTAGCAACTTCAGCACTAATCACCAATGCATCATTATGGGGTGCCGTGCTGACCAGGTCCTTGGGGCCAAAACTCACACTCACCTTTGGGCTCGTTTCTTCTCCCAGGAATGAATCTACTACATCAATCTCCATGCCCATTGTTCCTGCTAACTCCTGGACCTCTTTGCTCACTTGAGCTTTCGCAGCCCTTACATGAGCTTTACGAGCTCGACCTGAATCCCTGTTAATATTCCCCCCCATAATCATATTAATATTTCCTCTTTTTGGGGGAGGATCCTCTCGCCTTGGAGGAGTTCTCTCCCTCTGATCAGGCTTCTTCTGCTCTGGCTCTTTCCTCTTGTAGCCTTTCTCTCTTTCCTTCTTAACAAACTGGAATAAGGTGTCGTCCTTCTTCAGCAGCCGCTCAATAGCATCTTTCAAGTGTCTACAAGAGTTCGTGTCATGCCCAATCATTATGGTACTTGCAATATAATTCAAATCGCGGGTTACGCGGAGCTTCTTTATAAGTGCTAGGGTACTTGAAATGAGGAGACTTGGCGGCTGCTTCCATGACCTCCACCAAAGATGCGTTAAGGGGCGTATATTGATCAAACCTCTCAGGAGCTCTTTTGGGCCTTTTCCCTCCTCTGTCCTTCTCAGCTCTCGCTGCTGAGGATGACCTCCTTTCTGAGGTCTCTTGTTTGGGCTTAAGCGACTCCTCTTTAGCTCTCCTAGCTTCTTGGGCCTCTTCCAAATTAACATACTCGTCAGCTCTCTGCTGTAACTCCTCAAAATACAACGGAGGTTTTTTGTTCATGAATCAAAGAACGACCTTGGGGCTAAGCCCTGTATCAACGCTTGCACCTTCACATCATCAGAAGCCAGGGGCACTTGCAATGCTTCAGCGTTAAAGCGTCCAACATATTGACGCAAACTCTCAGAGGGTTTCTGCCTTAAAGCCATGAGCGAGGAGGAGGTCTTAACATGCCTTCGTGCACTAGCAAACTGATGCAAGAACATGGACTTGAACTCATTAAATGAACTTATGCTGTTGGGGGGTAGCTGGGAAAACCACTGCTGAGCTATCTTCGACAAGGTTGTAAGGAAAACCCTGCACTTCACCCCCTTTATATACTGATGGAGCATTGCCCCATTCTCAAACCTCATAATGTGTTCATATGGGTCTGTGGAACCATCATATTCCAACGTCAATGTCTTGAAATTTGGAGGTAACTGATCCTCTCTAATGTCCCTCGAGAAAGGAGACTAGCTGTTACTGGCTTTAACAGGCTTCTTAGGAGATTTCTTAGGCGAGGGAACCTTGCGCTGGAGGTCTTTCAGCTGCTTTTTGAGGGAAGCAATCTCAGTGGCAGCTCCCTTATCTTGGGGTTTTGTGATCCGTGCTTCGTCCTCATTTTCTGATTCAGTTTGAGGGCTCTCATACCCGTCACTTTCATACTGACCTTCCTCCACAGGTGATCCCTGTCAAGGAAAATAGGTGTATTTAGATCACAAACACTTATTCTTATATTCATGAGGTTCTAACCACTTCATTGGTGTCTCATTACAATCGAGATCTTACAAGATCCATTCATACCTTCTTGGCTTTACCCCTTGCTGTGCTGCCAAACTTCTTAGTTTGATTCTCCAGCGGAGCCAGGGCCTAGGATACAACTTGCTTTACCATAGCATTGAGCTGATCCATGGATACTGCATAGGTAAATCCCTGCTGTGCGGGCATCTGAGGTTCATCTTTCGTAACCTCCGAACCTTTGCGACCTCCTGCTTTCTGAGGGCTAGTCGACTTGGAGGCCCCTTCCTTCTGAGGCGTAGTTATCTTTGGTGGAGCTTTCTTCAGCACGTTTTGATTTTCCTCCTCAGTACGTTCCTCCGAAGAGCTGTCATCATGCACCACTCCTTCAGGTGGGGACTCTCGGTCTCGGACCGACATATCTTCCATGACTGAATCTGTATTTCAAAATTTTCAACTTATCAGCCAAAAGACAGCATTAGGACCATCATCAGGTCTCAGAAGGACCATTATCAGGTATACACTACCCTTTTCAAAGGACCATCATCAGGTCTACACTACCCTTTTCAAAGGACCATCATCAGGTCTCAAAAGGTAAATTTCAAGGAATTCAAGGAATATGATGCATCATATCCCCCTTCCCTACGCACTCGTAGGAATTCAAGGAATATGTTGCGACTAAAATGCTCAGACCCAGTTTCTTAATACTTTTCTTTTCCTTTTAAACTTAAGCTCAAAACTCGACGTTGTTGAAAAAAGGACACAGAAAAAAGAGTTTGGAACGAAATTCTAAAGCAAAATTCCGTTCTAATGTAACCAGAAATGATACATCATAATGAATAAGAATAATAACCGGAATGGGCTCAACGTCAACCTAAACAACACTCTCCTTCTTCACACCAGGGATATTCTTCTCAGGCTGGAGCACTTGCTACTGGACTCCTGCAAGAGAAATGGAGGGCCGGGAGTGTTCTCATGCTAACCACCTCCGACGGTCAAGTTAGATTTCTGGGTTTTTGAGGGTTAAGAAGAAGAAGTGAATGTAATAGTAGGTAGAAGAAAAGGATAGTGAACCCCCTTAGCAGATGGCCCTGCTGTGATATATATACTCCTGGAGTTACTTGAGAGTGAAGTCGCATATTTCTGATTCTCGCCATCGTTACCTTTACACATGCCTTCGTATTATTCGTTATCGAGTGCGCGTACCATCCGACAATTCCCAGTCCGACTGGATAAAGCGCTCTGCTCATGTCAGGCTCATTAAATATCAAGAGACCTGCCTTAGGTCTCTCCTGCAGGTTTCAACTTGAGGTGCTGGTAGGATACCTGAAGGGGTATCTAATACATGTATCTGTTCTGAAATCTCCTTGAGGTCAGGAAAAGAGGCACCCAGAATGCTTTTCTCTTAATATAATTTGGTTCAGGTATGAGACCCAGGTCTCCATGAGACCTGGTAGATATTATGCCATAACATCTACTCCCCCCTACTCTAAATTTGCAATATTACTTTTAGCAAATATAGAGTAGCGCTGTCCTTCTCTCACCCTGTTGAGCTGGATTCTTCCCTTTTGAGTTCTCGTGAGGGATCTGGTTCATCAGATCTCCATCTAAGCTCTTAGAAAGAGACCTGGCTTATTTGAATTTTTAAAATAAGTTACTTTATGGGGAAACGGGAGAGGACTCTGCAACTTCCCCTACTTTTCCCCAACCGTTTTTCTTCCTTCGGTGTATTAGGGATTTTGTCATTTTTTCCTCCCTTCATTTCTTCCCTTCCATATTTCACTGCTACCAATCATTCTCCCCTTCTCCCATGGCCCATTCTACTTCTCATTCTGAGGAAGACACCCTTTCCGACAACCCTCGTCTTCAGGTTTCCGACGCGGATCCGTCTTCCCCTCTTCATGGAGATTCTCAGTCAGAGACTTCTTCCCGCGTTCCTAAGAAGGGGAAAAAACTTTCTACTCAACACTCTCGCCGCCTAGCCGTCCAAGTCCCTTCAGGGTCGGTCACTTCCGCTAACCTCAAGGAGGTGATAAACTTAGTTGACGGATCTTCTTTTTCCGGCCAAGAGGCGATGGAAACTGACTCTCCCACTCGTTTTGCTCGAGTTTCTCCTCTGGCACAGGACTCCTCTGTTCGCGTCTTTTCCCCTGACGCAGTAGCAGGTGAATCTACTCTAACCCTTTCGGAACTAGAAGTAGTAAAGTCATGGTTAAATTGTGATGATCTTTTCGATTTTCGGCTACCTTATGAGTACGAACGTCCCCATCTTTTGACCTATCCGTCGGTAGCTTTTTGGTTTAATCAAATAGATTCAGGTTTACGGTTTTCCTCTTCCTAATTTTGTGGCGAAAGTGTATGACCTTTATAATCTATGGCCTAATCAATTTCACCCCTCCACTATCAAAACCATTCTTGCCTTCTTTATCCTACTTCGCGACAATGGGGGTTTCCCTTCTCCCTCCTTGTTTCAAACTGTATACGATGTAATACCTATGGGTGCTTTCTACTATGCCAGTGCCCGTCCGAGGGGGCCTGCCCAAAATTTATGCCTCTCTCGCACTTTGGGCAAGGAATGACGGGAGAAATATTTAGTGGTGACTCCAAAACAGGGTGATTGGCCTTTTAACCGCTGCCCTTGGCAAAAGCTTTCACTAAGGCAACCTCGCCCTGCCCTTATTACCATTGCCCCCATTAACCTCAAGGTGCTATCCATGCTGACAGCCAAGGCTCAAACTGAGGCTTTCCCGCTTAATTCCCTCCTGTCTAACCCTTGCGTGCTTTCCTTTTTCGGGCTGGCCCCTCGCGGAGATCATTCCTTTTCCCTCAAGGGTAGGTTTCCTCCACTCTTTGTATTTATTACTTATCTTTACTTTTTGAGTTGATCTGATCCTTCTTTCTTTATTCCTTCTTTTGCATAAATGAGTTGGGTTCAAGATGTGAAGCTGCCTGATGACAGTGAATTTGACTTTGCCATTCTTCTAGAAGAGCAAGCCCGTCAAGATGCTGAGGGCGTTGATCTCTCGCAACCTCTCAATCCTGCTCCCCCTGCCCTTTCACTGTTCTCACGGCCATCACAGGTCACTGCTTCCTCTCCAACAAGCGCTGTTATCAAGCCTACTGCCACTAAGTCTCTAAACTATGGTATCTCTGCTAAGACTTCCAGCAAAGGAAAAACAATCTCTGATGCCCCGCTTCCTCCACTTCCTCAGAAGAAAACTAGAGCTGGCACATCTGTTCAGACAAAGAGGCCTTTCCTCTCTCATACTTCCTCATGTGCTACTAAGAAAACCAAGCATACTCCCTCTCTAGGGAGTTCACCCCCCCGTGGTGTTGATTCAGCGGGGTACGTTTTTAGGGGCCAAACCTCCAGCCCTCTTGGCCAGCTACCCCCTTCAGAATGCCTCTCTCTACTGCAAGCCCTCCCTCTCTCTGAAGAAGAAACAAGGGCTGGCCCTCCTTCTCTGAAACAACTCCAAGAAAGAAGTACTCATTGCTTAATACAGGTACTGCTCCTTAGGTTCTCGCAACATTTCATCATTTTCACTTAATTCTATTCTTTTCACTTCCTTATCTTGGCAGCTGATGAGCGCACATGGGCAACTGTTGCAATTCCAAGATGATTCTCACGAGAAGGAAGTGGGGAGGTTGAGGGATGCTCTGGTGGCTTGCCGGGTACAACTTCAAGAGTTGACTAAGGCACACGAGGATTTGCGACATCAGAATCAGGACATTCTTGACGCTAGCAGCCAGCTTTCTTTGGCTAATGATGATTTAAAAAGGAGGAATCAAGAGCTTCTGAGTTCTCAGGAGAAACTGTCCTTCCTATCGAAAGAAAATGCTTCTCTTAGTTCAGTCAACGCCGACCTAAGCCAGCACCTCAGCCAAGTCAGCCGAGAGCTTGAACACACCAAGAATCTCCTTCAGGCCGCAAATCTTTCCTACCAATCGGGCTATACAGAAGGAGTTCATTGGTGTCGGAGTTTCCTCCTGCGGACCACACTGGGTCAGAGAGTATTGCAAATCCTCCACGAAGGTCTTCTAGAGGCCTACAAAGCTTCTCCTAAATATCTGATGAGCATCAGAAATGATATTGCTTTTTTGGCTAAGAGGTGTGCTATGACTGTGCTAGCAAAGGTTCAGGCGCTAGGCTTTAAGGAAAACGTGGATGTGGATACTATAGTGAAGCGTTTACCACCACCTCCTTCATTCAAAGGCGATCCCTCCTCCGCTCCTGGACAGACATGGTGGCTTCCCGTAATGCAACAGGCTTTTGAGGCTCTTACTGCTCCTTGTGATCTGGAAGCAGTCTTCTCCGATCCTTCTCCGCCCATCTATGACTTCTTCCCTGAGGACTTCCTTCGTGCTGCTAAGTCCCAAGGTATCTTATCATCAGCATCTATATTTTGCTGTTGTTATGATTTTCTAACACTTTCCTCTGCTAAATTCGCTTTCAGGCAGAGAAGCCTCTCATGCCACTGCTGCTGAGCAAGGGGAACCAGAGACTATGCTTGGAGACGATCCTGCCAACTCCCCAGAGCCGGCCGGGAATGAAGATGTTGTCCACCCTTAGCCTAGCTTTTGATTCTGTCTCCCATCGAACAGTTTCTATGTACTTGATGTTTGAACAACTTTTATATTTCTGTTTGCTTTGTTAAGGCTTTGCTTTCTTCACTCTATCCCTGATCAGAACATGACCGCTTTATTTATGTATTTTTGTTGGTGCTGCATTAGCAGCTTAACTTTTCATGCTTATTTTGCTACCGTGCTTTCATCGATCTGCACGCTTTATTTTGCTCTTGTTTATTCTTATTCTCTTTTTTTTTTTTGCATTTTCATGTGGTATTGTGATACCCCCTTAGGGGTGTAAGGTACACCCCTACTCCCCCCTACTCTAGATGGTTTTGTTTTGTCACCAAACTATTTAGAGTAAATACTTCGATTTAGTTTACTGGATATCTCATTTCGCTATCATGCCTTAGCTTTGTTGCATTATTGGTCAACACACGTCAAAATGCTAACAAACACAAAAATATGCAAATAACTTTCCAGCCTTTATTCATTTACAGCAAGCTCTCTTCGTGCCATTACAGGAATACTTGCCTAGCTGAACAAGTATTCTACAAAAATAAGCGGGCAATGAGACCTGGCACGTAGACCTCAGCTCACTAAAAACAAAATTTCTCCTAAAAGACGCTTCTACGCATAGTACTTCTTCAGGTTACTTATGTTCCGTGGTCTGGGTTTTGTATATCCCTCGTGGCTCGTGAGCTCGTACGCTCCGCCAGGGAGTACTTTGGTCACCACAAATGGCCCTTCCCAATTTGGCTCAAATTTTCTCACCGGATGCATGGCATCAGCTCTCTTAAGCACCAGATCCCCTTCTTGAAAATTCCTGGTTTTACTTTTGCGTCATAAGCTGCCTTGATGCGAGATTTGTAAGCTAGGGCTCGTTGGAGTGCCTCTTCTCTCACCTCATCAATCAGGTCTAGGTTTTCAGCTCTCAGGTTTCCATTCAGGTCCTCATCATAAGCTAAAACTCGGTGTGTTGGAACTTTTACCTCCATCGGCATAACGGCGTCAGCACCATACACCAAACAGAACGGGGACTGCGCTGTAGCCGTTTTCCGTCCAGTTCTATACGCCCATAGCACTGAGTCTAGCTCTTCGACCCATTGAGATCTTTCTTTCTCCAACCTGGCTTTAATGCCGTTCACTATGGTTCGGTTGGTGACTTCCACCTGACCACAAGTTTCTGGGTGAGCCACGGCAGCGAACCTTTGCTCTATGCCTCTAGCCTTGCACCAGGCCTGCGTCCTTTTCCCAAAAAATTGTGTCCCATTATCGGACACCAGTACCTTGGGAGACCATACCTGCAGCAGATGTTCTTCCACGGGAATTTTATGATACTTTCTTCTGTTATCGAAGATAAGGGTTCTGCCTCCACCCATTTGCTGAAATAATCCACTGCCACTATGATGTGACATTTCCTTCCCACTGCCATAAGAAGCTTACCAACCAGATCTATGCCCCACTTATCAAAAGGGCATTCTGCATACTGTGTCCCAAGCCTTTCGGCAGGTCTATGAATCAGTGGCCCATGCCTTTGGCAACTGTAACATCTTTTTACAAAAACTTCAGCATCCTTCTTCAAAGACGGCCAGTAGTACCCAACTCTTAGGACTCGCCGGATCAGGTCTCTGAAACCCGTATGACATCCTGCTATCCCTTGATGCGCTTCCTTGATTATCCGTAAGCCTTCCACCTCCGTTACACACCTCAGTAACGGCTGTGAATAAGCTCTTTTGAACAGATATCCTCCAATCAAACAATACTTATTTTCTTCTTCCCAGCTCTCTCCCCTTCTGGTAGATCTCCTGTTTTCAAGAAATGTAAAATAGGTGCTCTCCAGTCGCTGCTTTCCCCTATTTCGTGGACACTTTTCTCTATTCGTCTATTCGTTGCTTTCAGCAATGTTACTTTCTCAGGTATCATTCCATTCACCGAGCTAGCCAGCTTAGCAAGGCAATCTGCTTGGGCATTGGGGTCTCTGTGTATTTGCTCTATCTTCAGGTGCTAGAAATTCTTACTCAGGTCTCTGACCTGCTCCACATACCTGACCATCCGCTCTTCTTTGATCTCGTAATTTCCTGAGACCTGCTGAACGACCAGCTGGGAGTCAGAGTAAATAACAACTTTTTGAGCTCCCAGCTCAGCTACCATTTCCAGCCCCCTCACGAATGCTTCGTATTCAGCTTCATTATTGGAGACTCTAAACTCAAGTTTCAGCGCAAACCTGAGTTCATTCTGATCTGGTGCTATTATAAGGATTCCGACTCCACACCCTTCTACGGTCACCGATCCGTCTACGAAGATTTTCCACTCAGGCCATTGCATGGGCTGAGTAGTTTCTTGGATGAAGTCCGCCAGAGCCTGTGCTTTGATAGTTGTTCGTGGCTCAAAATCCACGTCATACTCCCCTAACTCTACACTCCATTTCACCATTCTCCCTGAGAGATCTGGTTTGCTCAGCACTTGCTTAAAGGGGAGATTAGTTCTCACTACCACCTTGTGAGCTAAGAAATACAATCTCAGCCTCCTCGCTGCTGTCATTACTGCCAAAGCAGCTTTTTCTACATCAGAATATCTACATTCAGCTCCTTGCAGGGCTTTGCTGACGTAATAAATGGGCTTCTGTGCAGAGCCCTCCTCTTTTATAAGTACTACTCCCAAAGAATGTTTTCCAACAGATATGTATAAGTACAAGGTCTCTCCTGCGGCTGGTTTAGTCAGTACTGGCAAGCTCGCCAGATGAGATTTCAGGTCCTCAAATGCTCTCTGACAGCTCTCATCCCATTCAAATTTACTAGCTTTCTTCAGCACTTTAAAGAATGGTAAACTCCTTTCTGCTGAGGTAGATATGAACCGACTGAGGGCGGTAATTCTTCCATTCAATCGTTGTACCTCCCTTATACTGGTAGGGGCTGTCATTTCCAGCACCGCTCGAACCTTCTCCTGATTTACTTCAATTCCTCTTGGGGTCACCATATACCTCAGGAATTTTCCCGATCTAACCCCGAATGTACATTTCGCTGGGTTCAATCGTAGATCATACCGCCTTACGACCTCCAGGACCTCCTCCAGGTCTCTGGCGTGATGTTCTACTTTCAAACTTTTCACAAGTATGTCATCTACATATACTTCCAGGATTCTCCCTATTTGGTTTTCAAATACTGGATCCATCATTCTCTGATAGGTAGCCCCGGCATTTTTCAAGCCAAAAGGCATTCTTACATAGGCAAACGTACCGCACACAGTTACGAAGGCCGTTTTGATTACATCCTCAGGAGCCAGCTGTATCTGGTGATAGCCCTGGTAAGCATCCAGCATAGATAACAGTTCACACCCTGATGTTGAGTCAACCAGCTGGTCAATGCAAGGTAGTGGGTAATGATCCTTCGGGCAGGCTTTATTTAGGTCCCTGAAGTCTATGCACATCTGCCAGCTACCATTGCTCTTAGCTACCATCACCGCATTCGACAGCCATTCAGAGTACTGGATTCTAACGATGTGACCAGCATCTAGCAGACGCCTGATTTCTTCTCTGATCACCTTTTGCTTTTCAGGTCCAAAGGACCTTTTCTTCTGCTTTACTGGTTTCGCCCTAGGATCTACATTCAGATGATGTAGGGCTACCGATGGGTCTACCCCTTTCATGTCTTCCGGAGTAAATGCAAATAGATCTGAGTTCTTCCGCAAGCACTGGACTATCGCCTCTTTCTGTTCTTCTGTCATTTGTTTTCCCATCTTCGTGGCGAACCCCGTTTTTCCCGGGAATAGCTCTACCACCATCAAATCTTCATCTGCCGGCTGCATTCTTGGCTCTAGGTCTTCGTCAACCTCTCCTATCTTTATATTTTTGTCTTGCGGTAAGCGTTCTACCACTGAGGCTCCTCTCACCTTTTGCTTAGCATGCTTTATAGATTTCACATAAGACTCTTTTGACACCTCTTGGTCACCTGAGACCTCACCCACCAGGCTTTCTCTGAGAGCTGGAAACTTCATTTTCATGTGGTAGGTGGAGACCACCACCTGGAAATCATTTAAAGCAGGTCTTCCTAGTATTACGTTGTATGCTGAAGGTGTATCTACTATTAGAAACTTCACCATCCGAGTATTTGAGGTCTCGCCATTACCCAGTTGATGTGGTCAAAAAAGACCAGGTCTCTCCCTCAGAGACCTGATTCGCGTAATGACAAAAGTAGGTGAGCAAATTACCATAAGTCCCCATTATTTCGATTATCAGAGTTCATTCCGGAAAAGACCTTAGCAGCTATATAATGAGAGATACTTGATAACAGAAGATACTTCAAAGACGAGTGATGTGGTGCAAAATTATCAGGTCTCGGTTAGAGACCTGAGACCTGAGACCTGAGACCTAAGACCTGATCAGGTCTCCCGTGTCCTTTCCTACCAGCCTGAGACCACATACAATCACATCCCACCATGTAGCATTGGAGTAAGTACTGACAGCTGGAAATATAGCTTATTCTCCAAGCCATTCATTTCTCCTATAAATAGCCAACCTCATTCACATTTACTCTCAGGTTCTTTCTACTACTTTAACTCGAACACTGACTCTTCTTTTAAAAGACGAATCTGACTTAGGCTTCGGAGGGTGTTCGCCGGAAACCACCCCCGACGTTCATTCTTTTGCAGGCGAACACACATCGACATGAAACGGGAGCGTAGCAGTTCATCTCTTGGCCCCGAATTCACAACAAGCGGGTAGTAATTTTCCCTTTTCTTTATGTGGAGAATGTTCTCCAAGATGTTGGGCTGATTTTGGCCGCAACAGTTAGTTTATATGGTGTGTCACTTTTTGGGACGCAACATCTGACGTCGTCTGTGGGAAACGAAGGCTAACGCGCGAGTATTCCGATTGTCTATTTACTTGTGCAACTCCTAGGCTCATAATTATTAGATCTGAGATGGGATAGAACGAACAAAAACGTTGCAGAAGTCCAGATCTGGGATTTTCTTCCATTCACGTTCGTGGTCCACCATTGAGCCTCACGCCGCTGTGACGATTTTAGCAACACAGATTCGTCGAAGTTAGCCACTGCCACTGCACCGCGAGGGTGCAATCAGCCACCAGCCTCCACTTTCCCTGCCTATCGCCGGAGTTTCAGCATGTAGCTGGTCCGATCTAGCCTCGGGCTTTCCGCAATATCAACATAGGGAGCAGAGCCCTCTATGCAAAGCTCATGCAACCGAGCTACTATCCTGGTTTGAATTTCGTGAATTGATATTTACCTACTGTTTTACTGTGATAATTGAAGATGCTATTAATGGCTGTTAATTTTTTGGCTTGGGTTATTTGTGAATTTTGTATAACTGGCAGTGAATACCAACTGTTTGTGAAAATGCCACAGGACACTTTGACTATTCTTTGCAAAATCTAGATGCAAAAGATTTTACTCAAGCATACCTATTAAAGAATCATGGTTATCCAAATCTGAATTTTCCTGTTTTATAGTTTTCGTAAATAAATTGAAAGGTTAATATGTGAAGTATTGGATTTAAATTATTGTTTATTATGAACAATAGTTGGAACTTGAGTTTAAGCGAGGAACTCTTGATCTCGGAATATAATTGTACTCTAATTCTCTTCATAATCTGGTGTTCTATAGATTATGTGACATCTGATTGGTGGGTGTTTATGCTGATTTGACATGCATGATTTCGTGATTTATAATTGTGGCACGCCAGCTGTTTGTGAGAAAACCCCCAAGTGTTTCGGCTTTTTTGGTAAAACTTCAAGCAGTGTTTTCAGTTTTGTTTGTTGTCGACTTGTGGATAATTGTTGTCAAGTGTGAGAATTTGGTGATTCTGGTTAAATAGCTGGTTTTGGCTGATTATTCCTCGGTCTGCAATGGAGTTTGAACTCTATGCACACCAACTGTTGGAGGAAATCCCTTGCACACTTTTTTCAATAATGGCTGAACATATTTTGACATGGTGTTGTTGATAGATTGTTAATGTTTAAGTCCACATTGGCCTAATACTTTTAGCCTTGATTCTAATTCTTATACAATAAATTGTGGAGCACATGAACTTTTTTGTAATTTGAGATCAAGTTCTAAGGCCGTTAGATGATGAATAATGGCTAGTAATTGAAATTGCTTCTGTAATCAACTACAAAATCTGTCATTACCATGCGTGATTTTTATGGATGGACTCTTGATTGGGATTATATGAAGATTTGAGAACTTTATTTACCTCCTGTGATGTATTCTGGATATTTTAGTGTAGTGCTAAGCTACTTTTGAGCTCTGAATTGTATGTTCCGCAATGACTGGTATTATCTTCCCGTGCATTCGACAAGTGGGATTTTCTTGCATTTATAGAACCAATGTGTCCTAATTGGGGTACATTTATTGATTTTCTGTTAAGTGTCAAAGGCAGGTAGCCTCACTATTTGATGTAGCTAAAGAAGAGCAGGAAATAAAAATAAAAATACAACACAACCATTAACATCTCTGGTTGTCTATGTTCCTGAAGAAATAAGTTACGAGCCGGGATCAAACAACTAAGGATGAGATCAACAGCATCGTGGAATGCTTGAGAGGTAAAAGCATAACAATGAGACGCAGATTACAGAGTATCTTATAAACTCGGTAAGTAAGGTCTACTTGAGAACTAAACTTAATTTGCTTCACGGAAATGAATTCGACAATATATATCTCTCTTGAAAGTGAGTATCATGACTATATGCTTATGCTTCTGGAATATGATAAAAGATGGGGGAACATGGTCGTATTATCTGTCCCTAGTTAAAGCTTATTTGTCTATGTGGTATTGTTCGTTCATACCAGAGGTTTGAATAGTATAATGAAATGTTCACGAATGAGCTCTCATAATTTACTTAGTAGTAATTTTGTATTTGTTTGTCTGAATATGTGCTTACTCAGGCTGAAGGCCAGGATAGGCGAAGTATTTGGTTAGTCGTTTGGATATCTAAGAAATATTACTTTCTAATTTTACCTTTAACATTTGGTCACGTTTTTCGATAATTGGTGATAATTGTACCTGTTTTATGCATTATTATAGAATTTCTGAATTCTATAGCGAAGAATAATATGAGCAGATCTGAGTTCACTAGCCCACTCAGTGCTTGAGAAGAAATTGTTATTTATGCTTTTGGGTATTTGGTTATGCTAAGAGTTGTTTCAAATATTTAGCGAAGCGTAGGGGAAAATCGAAATGATTACTCCCCAGAGAATACTAACACATTTTGCAGATAGCAGCAGTTAGAAGTAAAATCAGAAATTAAGTATCAAGGTCGAACCCAGGGGTCAGAAAGAGAACCTGAGGACAGCAAGGACCTACCAATAAAACCTTGGCAACCACGGGTGTAGCGGCCTGATGCGTGATGGGCGATTGCTTCAGCAACTTGAGCTCCACCCCTCGCGTTTATTGCATGACAAGCTTGAGCTCTTACGAATTGAATGTAAAACCAACCTTACTACGACTGACAACTTAAGAATGAAGTCAATCGGAGTAAAAGAGAGTAAGATGTACAATCTACATTTTTGTGCAATAAATTTAAGATGATTGATTTTTCTAGATGACTTGAATGATGAATTTTGTTATCTAATCCATTGATGGAGCTGATGGAGCAGGTTTTAAGTTTTAAATATGAATGAGACCATTCAAAGTATGAATGCAGGAGAGAGCAAGATGTGTGATACTCATAGAGGTCTCTCGTCAGAAGCACATGAGACAACATGTTATGTGATTACTCACATTGAAAAGCCTCTTAGTTTGCGCGAATTGCAACAAAGAGCATGTTATGTGATTACTCACATTGAAAAAGCCTCTTAACTTGCACGAATTGCAACAAAGAGCATGTTATGCGATTATTCACATTTAAAAGCCTCTCAGATTGAATCATAACAGAGAGCATGTTAAATAGTTACTCATGATGAAATACGAGCCTCTCACCTCGCTTGAAGTACATGAAAGAGCAGAATGCGCGGCTACTTCACCATGAGACATCAGCCTACAGGAATTGGAACAGATGGCATGTTACATGATTATTTACTGTAAAATAGCTCTCTTAAAGCGCTTGAGAGAGCAGGAGACGTGATTACTTCACGATAAATTTTTTTTTTCATCATCATCGTACCTCGAGTGCTAAATATAGCTCTCGAGCGCATACTTGCCCAGGCTATCATGACAAAATTGTGTTCTCTCTCCATATTACTCTAGCCATAGCAAGGACATTACTTTCCATAATTCGAGATTGATGTTGTTCTCTTAGTCCATAGTGGCTCATTGTTTCAACAATCTGACTCTAAGTTACTAGCTATACAACAAGAGAAATGTTGACGAATATACGTGAAACTAATTTTACTCCGAATGACAAGAAAGAGCTCCAGTCACTCGGAGTAGGGGGGAGTAGGGGTGTACCCTACACCCCTAAGGGGTATCTAGAATACCTCATGAAAATGAAATTTTTTGAAAAATGACCCCTACCGAATTTAGAATCCTAGTAGGAAAAATGCATAGTGCATGCGGATACATGTAGATACTTTGCTGCTAGAGATGAACTTCACGATAACTCAGTAGAAGCTTGAGTCCTCAGCTTGAGAAATTAACTTCAGCGAGAGCTGAATTCTGAATTCGGATTAAGGTTAGAAAAGACCTGAATCTGAAATTCGAAGGAAGAAGCCTCAGCATGAGCTAAGGTAAAATTTTAATGAAATAGTATTCAACAAGAGGTGAATTCTGAATTTGAATTAAGGTCACAAAGAGACCTGAATCTAGAATTTGTAAAATGAACCCCAGGATAAGCTCAGGTAAAAATTGAATCCAATGAGAGCTGAATTTGAAATTTAGATTAAAGTTCTAAAGCAACTTGAATCCAGAATTTGAAAGATGAGTTGCAGCAGTAGCTGAGCTAAATATTGGATGAAATGAGAATCTATGAGAACTGAATTGTGAACGTGGAATAAGGTCAAGCAGAGACCTGCATTCGAAGTTCAAATATGAGCTTCAGCATGAGCTGAGCTAGATATTAAATGAAATAAAATTCAATGAGAACTGAAAATATGAGTGATAAGCTTCAGTAAAAGAAAACTCGAGTGTGGCTAAAATGAATTTTTTACAAGAGCCAATGTTCATCGTTCGAGATATAAGGTCCTTGGAGTCCTGAATTGAAAAGTTTGAAAGATGAATTTCATGAAGATAAGTCCAGGGAATGAATGACATATTGCTCATAAAGAATGAAACTCAAAAGTAACTACCCTCATATTAACCATTACACTAGCTGGAATCTAGTGAGCTTTATCATGAGTTGAGAATTAAATGAAAAAGATTAAGTGGGAGCTGAATTGTGGATCTAAGAATAAGGTCGAGAATTAAGAGACATATATTTAGAATTTAAAAGATAATTTTCAGCATGAGTTGAGCTTAAAGTTGAATGAAAGTTCGACGAGAGCTGAATTCTAGATTTTGGATTAAGGTCAAACGAGACCTGACTCCAGAACTCAAAAGAAGAGCTTCATCATTAGCTTAGTAAAAGGTTGATGAATTAGGGTGTAGTGTGAGCCAAATCCTAAAGCTGAAAAATGGTCAAGAAGAGACCTAAATTTAGAAATTGAAAACGAAATTTTAGCATGAGTTAAACTTTGAGAGAACTCGGCAAGAGCTCGAGTTCTCAGCCCATAGAAGAAGCTCCGGCGTGAGCTGAACCTTACATAAACTAGGCATAAAGCCTGAATCCTTAGCCTATGAATCTAGCTCCAATGTGAGTTGAGATCTCTCAGATCTCAGCGGGCGCCTTAGCTATCAGCTTGAGATATGAGCTCCAACGCAAGCCTAGCCCTGAGTAACGGAATCAAAGTATTAACATGAGCTGAACTTCGAGAGATACTGGCAAAAGCCTAAGCTCCTAACCATGTGGGAAGCTCCAGTGTGAGCTAAACTTTGAATGAACTATGTAGGAGCTGAGCTCTCAACCTAAGAAGTTAACTCCAGTGAGAGCTATACTCTGCTTATTATAATCAAGCTTATTATAATCAAGCTCCAGTGTGAGCTAAACTTTGAATGAACTAGGTAGGAGGTGAGCTCTCAACCTAAGAAGTTAACTCCAGTGAGAGCTATACTCTGCTTATTATAATCAAGCTTATTATAATCAAGCTCCATTGTGAGCTAAACTTTGAATGAACTAGGTAGGAGCTGAGCTCTCAGCCTAAGAAGTTAACTCCAGTGAGAGCTATACTCTGCTTATTATAATCAAGCTTATTATAATCAAGCTCCAGCTTGAGCTAAACTCTGACGGAACTAGGTAGGAGCTGAGCTCTCAACCTAGGAAGTTAGCTCCCGCGTGAGCTATAATCTACTTGTTTTAGTCAAGCTCTAGCGTGAGCTAAACTTTGAATGAGCTAAAGAGGAGCTGAGCTCTTAGCGTAAGAAGTTAACTCCAACAAGAGTTGAAATTTAAATATTGAAATCATGTATCAGCAAGAGTTGAGCTTTGAGAAAACTCGGAAGGATCCTGGGTTCTCAGAGGTAGGTTTCAGCACGAGCTGAACTCTAAGTATTGAAGTAAACTATCCGCGAGAGCTAAATTTTGAAAGAAATCAGCAAGGGTCTGAATTCTCGGTGTGAAAAGGGAGGTGAACTCTGGATATTAAGGATCATTAAGTTGAACGTGGGACGAATTCAAACTTGAGTTCCATGCCTAAGAGATAAGCTTCAGTAAAAATTGATGATAAAATGAATCTCTGCAAGATAAGAAGTGGCCGCATAGCGAGCCGTTAGCCTGAGCTGCCGTATGAGTTAACATAAGCATCGACTTGGCCTGAGCCAATAGAAGTGGGCCTAATCGTGATGTAGTACGATGGAATTTAGAAACAAGCCTCATAAAAGGCTGATCCGTGAAAGTGAAGATTAGGTATTAGCGAGAGCTGAAATTTAAAGATAGCTTGAATTAAATTTCGGTGAACTAAAGTTCAGCGAGAAGTTGGACTTTGAGTCTAAGTTAAGGTCACGAGGAGACCTAAATCTAGAATTTACGAGATAAGTGTCAGCATAAGATGAGGAGAATTTGGATTAAGGACAAGAAAAGACCTGAATCCAGAATTTGTAAAATGAACCTCAGCGTGAGCTGAGGTAGAAATTGAATGAAGTAATATTCAGCGTGAGCTAAATTGTGAATTTTTATTAAAGTCAATGAAATAGTATTCAGTGAGAGTTGAATTCTAAATTTTGATTAGGATCACGAAGAGACCTAAATCCAGAATTTTGAAGGATAAGGTTCAATAAAAACCAAACTTTGAAATTAAGGAATAGTTTTCAGCATGTTGTCGAACATGCTGAATGAAGTAGGCTTAAGCATGTAATTTGAGAGATGAACTTTAAGGTAAGTTGAGGAAAGTAAGCTTAAATATGCGCTTGGTGAAATGGCTTTGAACATAAGCCGAATGATACGAATCTTAGAAATCAGGGCTCAGAGTTTGTAAAGTTTGTTCAAGTAAGATCTGAGCTAAAGAATAATTGAAGTATGATTCCACGAATTAGAAACAACTACTCCGGCTTTTCTTCTTGATAAAGAATCAGTCGGAGTAGGGGGGAGTAGTTGATGTGGTCAAAAAAGACCAGGTCTCTCCCTCAGAGACCTGATTCGCGTAATGACGAAAGTAGGTGAGCAAATTACCATAAGTCCCAATTATTTCGATTATCTGAGAGTTCATTTCGAAAAAGACCTTAGCAGCTATATAATGAGAGATACTTGATAACAGAAGATACTTCAAAGACGAGTGATGTGGCGCAAAATTATCAGGTCTCGGTTAGAGAACTGAGACCTGAGACCTGAGACCTGGGACCTGATCAGGTCTCCCGTGTCCTTTCCTACTAGCCTGAGACCACATACAATCACATCCCGCCATGTGGCATTGGAGTAAGTACTGACAGCTGGAAATATAGCTTATTCTCCAAGCCATTCATTTCTCCTATAAATAGCCAACCTCATTCACATTTACTCTCAGGTTCTTTCTACTACTTTAACTCGAACACTCACTCTTCTTTTAAAAAGACGAATCTGACTTAGGCTTCGGAGGGTGTTCGCCGGAAACCACCCCCGACGTTCATTCTTTTGCAGGCGAACACACATCGATATGAAACGGGAGTGTAGCAGTTTATCTCTTGGCCCCGAATTCACAACAAGCGGGTAGCAATTTCCCCGAATTCACAACAAGCAGTCCCAGAAGAGCACGTTCACTGCACTCCCAGTGTCTACAAAGATCCGTGCCACCCTCCAATTGGCAATATCTGCACTAATTACCAGCGCATCATTATGAGGTGCTGCACTCATCAGGTCTTCAGGACCAAAACTCACACACACTTTTGGGCTCGTCTCCTCTCCGGGAAATGAATCCACCACATTGATCTCCATGCCTATCGTCCCCGCTAACTCCTGGACCTCTTTGCTCACTTGAGCTTTCGCAGCCCTTACATGAGCTTTGCGAGCCCGACCTGAATCTCCGTTGGCATTTCCTCCCATAATCATATTAATATTTCCTCTTTTTGGAGGAGGATCCTCTCGCCTCGGAGGGGTTCTTTCTCTCTGCTCAGGCCTCTTCTACTCTGGCTCTTTCCTCTTGTAGTCTTTCTCTCTTTCTTTCTTAACGAACTGGAGCAAGGTGTCATCCTTCTTCAACAGTCACTCAATAGCATCTTTCAGGTGTCTACAAGAGTTCGTGTCATGCCCATAATCATTATGGTATTTGCAATATAATTCAGATCGCGGGTTACGCGGAGCTTCTTTATAAGTGCTGGGATATTTGAAATGAGGAGACCTGGCAGCTGCTTCCATGACCTCCCCCAAAGGTCCATTAAGGGGCGTGTATTGATCAAACCTCTCAGGGGCTCTTTTAGGCCTCTGCCCCCCTCTATCTTTTTCAGCTTTCGCCGCCAAGGACGACCTCCTTTCTGAGGTCTCCTGTTTGGGTTTTAGAGACTCCTCTTTAGCCTTCCTAGCTTCTTGGGCCTCCTCCAGATTAACATATTTGTCAGCTCTCTGCTGTAGCTCCTCAAAATATAACGGAGGCCTTTTGTTTAATGATTCAAAGAACGGCCCTGGAGCCAAGCCTTGTATCAATGCTTGCATCTTCACGTCATCAGAAGCCAGGGGTACTTGCAACGCTTTAGCATTAAAACACCCAACATATTGGCGCAAGCTTTCTGAGGGTTTCTGCCTTAACGCCATGAGCGAAGAGGAGGTCTTAACATGCCTCCTGGCACTGGCGAATTGATGTAGGAACATAGACTTGAATCCACTAAATGAGCCTATGCTGTTAGGGGGCAGCTGAGAGAACCACTGCTGAGCTATCTTTGACAAGGTTGTGAGAAAAACCCTGCATTTCACGCCCTCCGTGTAGTGGTGGAGCATTGCCCCATTCTCAAATCTCGTTACATGCTCATACGGATCGGTAGAGCCATCATACTCCAATGTCAATGTTTTGAAGTTTGGAGGTAACTGATCTTCTCTAATGTCCCTTGAGAAAGGAGACTGGCTGTCACTGATTTTAACAGACTTCTTAGGAGACTTCTTAGGTGAGGGAGCCTTGCGCTGAAGGTCTTTTAGCTGCTGCTTGAGGGATGCAATCTCAGCAGCAGTTCCCTCGTCCTGAGGTTTTGTAACACGTGCTTCGTCTTCTGCAAATTTCATTGCAAAAAATGAGTAATCACAACTTCGTTAACGAATAAGTTACTTCAGGAATGTCACGAATATCTACTTTCTTTATTTATTCACTGACCATTTTCTGATTCAGTTTGAGGGCTCTCATATCCATCATTTTCATATTGACTCTCCTCCACAGGTTCTCCCTGTCAAGGAAAATAGGAATATTTAGATCGCTAACTCTTATTCTCATGTTCGTGAGGCTTCACCTATTTCATTGGTGTCTTTATTACCACCGGGATCTTACAGGACCCATTCATACCTTCTTGGCTTTGCCTTTTGCCATGCTGCCAAACTTCTTAGTTTGACCTTCTACCGGGGCTAGTGTGATACCCCGAGTTTTTATGCTTTTAGAGAGCGTATAATTAACCGAGTGAGTTAAAAGATGAGAATTTAGGAGTAAAATTTTTCTTTTCTAAACGAAGAGAATTGAATAAAACGTTTAAATTACCTTGTGAATCTTGTGTGAATTTATCTGTTCTATTTATCTGAGACGATGATGATATGATATGCTTGTTGAGTTATTTATATGAAAATGAGTACGTGATTAAATTACTATAAAAATCTTAAAGAGTTTGCTTGATTGAGATAGCATAATATTAATTGCCGAGAAATATAATTGTACCGATGAACTTAGAATAGAATTAAATTAGAATCTTCGAACTTAGAATTTTTTTTAAGATCACTGAGATAGGGTAAGAACTTATCCGAGGATTGAGAAGAGTAATGAGGAGTTAATCTTTAAAGGATTAATGAATGGATTGAGAAGCCGACTAAATTCCCTTAAGATTTAAAGGACTAAAATGATCGAAACCCTTAATCTTTTGAATTAAGACGTGAAATAAGGTTGAGGACGTCATTTCTAACCAAGCAAATAAAAAGATAAACCGAGATAATAATTAGAGGAATAATGTTTAAGAAATGAGAATCAAGTTAGAATTGAACAAGAATTTATAATTTCATAAGAGTTTATTAAAAGCTAAGAGAATTTTTGTTAAATAAATAAAAGTTATAAAATACCTTATAAGATAACGGATGTAGAACAAAGCGTTGTCTATGTAAATAAGAAAGATAGAATTAATAGTTTAAGCCTCCAGAAAAGGAAATGCATAATCGAGTTAGGTTTTAAGGTCTAAATTAAATGATTGTTAATGTGTCTTGAAGTATGCTTGATTTATGTGAATTCATTATATGATTGAATAAGTGTTTAAATGCATGATATTAGTTATGATGTGAAAAATAATTGAATGATTGAATTATTGATTGTTAAACCGAGAATCAATTAAAGTCTTTAAAAGAAAGCTCGAGTAATAGATTGTAGATAATGACGTTATTAATTAGAACGAGAAAAGTGTACGATGTTGAGTAGTAAAGTTAACCAATTCGAGAAGAGTTAATAATTTAAAGACGAGAATGCGAGATTCTTTAGAAAAGTTAGAGCGAAGAGAGAGACGACTCAAATAGAAGTCCGTCAGTTAAAGTCCAACGCCTTTGTGTCCGTCTTTCATATATCTTATTTTCCTATCGATGTCGAACTGTGAAGGATCGAGCCGGATGGATCTTTAAGCGAGGACAAATAGCCCTAGACCACCTAGCTAGTCTTCGGAAGTCAGGTGGGCTTTTCTGAACCAAAACTATCGATGAAAATTAGTTATGTTATTGAGTATTATGATATGATTTCAAATGTGATTGACTTGCCGTTTTTATTGAAGTTTGGTATGTGTTATCATCTGTTTATGTGAAGATGTTATTATCCTATGAAAGGCAGGAAACCCACGTGTGGTATATGTTGAGGTGACTGTGAGCCTTGCTTCGATTAGGCCGGTCATAGTGTTTGAGAAGGAGGCCTACTTCTCAGCACAGTAAGATTGTTTATGATAGATGATACATACTGTTATATTATATGATATTTGACTGCGCAGTCTGTTTTATTTTGACATGCACAAGTAAACTGTTTTTAAAACTGCTTATATACTTGTGATGTTCGGCAAGGCAAGTTCAATTGTTATAGCTCTATGAAGCATCTTTATTCAAATGTTTTGGCTTGTGTTCACTGAGTACGAAGTAGTCAGCCCTGTGTGTGTTTCTAAACATGCAGGTTGACTGGATGGCGATGGCGTGGATACTTGGTGGTGTGGTTTGGTTTTGTTGGTTGAGTTTAGTTGAATTCCAGACTGGCATTTGTACGTCTCCATACGTGCAAGTGTTGGGTATTGATGCAAGTTTCTGCTGCAACCCTTTTGAATTAATGTCTGTTGATGCTAGTACTTTAATACTCATGTTTTTTATCCCGAGCGTTGTGCTCGAAGACTTTGAATACTTATTGAATTCGTAACTCTTTAACTTGTAGTTCTGAGCGATGGGCTCGTAACTTGAATTGTTGTTGAACATGATCCTTTAACTTGATATGTATTTGTATTCTCTCTCTTTTTGTTGGAATTCCTTTCCCATCAGCATGAATTACTTGTTTGAATTCCTGTTGTAGGTGAAGTTAAGATGCTCGGTTATTATTTCATTATGCTTTTGAAAACCTAATTCGATTGCCTTATATTCCATCTTTGTTTTTCCCGAGCATGTTCCCTTATTTGAGTTAGTTGTTAGTTGTTTAAGTTTGTTGTTGTTCGTAAGTCACACCTCGAGAGTCGGGGCGTGACAGCTAGGGTCTGGGATACAATTTGCTTTACCATGGCATTGAGCTGATCCATGGATACCGCATAGGTAACACCTTGCTGCGTAGGTATCTGAGGTTCATCTCTAGTGACTTCTGAGCCTTTATGACCTCCTACTTTTTGAGGGCTGGTCGACTTGGAGGCCCCTTCTTTCTGAGGCGTAGTTATCTTTGGTGGAACTTCCTTTACCACGTTTTGATTCTCCTCTCCGACATGCTCTTCCGAGGAGCTGTCGTCTCGAGCCACCCCTTCAGGCGTGGGTTCCCGGTTTCGGACAGATGTATTTTCCATGACTAAATCTGTATTTTAAAATTTTCAACTATCAGTCAAAGAACAATGTCAGGACCATCGTTAGGTCTCACAAGGACCATTATCAGGTCTCACAAGGACCATTATCAGGTCTACATCACCCCTCTCATAGGACCATAATCAGGTCTCAAAAGAGGAAACTCAGGGAATTCAAGGAATATGATGCACCATACTTCCTTTCCCTACACATTCGTTCCCCATTTTCGTGGGGGCTGAGTGAGACTTACTCTGAAGTCTTTATACTTTTGCCAATTCTGGCTCCTCGATTCATGAGGATTTCTGAATTTTACTTCTTGGAATCACCTATTGTTGACCATTCCTCTGCTCAACATGGAATTCTATTAAATTTTTACTCAACCAACAGCTCCATACTATACTATGTAATATAACACTCTTTCGAAAATACCAAAATAAAGCAAGTTTAAAAGATTACACCAAGATTCGCAAATAGATTCAAAATACGGGGATGCCCAAAGTCACTTAACCCACTTTTTTAAGGAAAAAATAGCAAAAACCTTTGAAAGTAGAAGCACAAATCAACTAAAATGCTCAGATCCAGTTTCTTAATGCTTTTCATCTCAAGCTTAAGTTCAACATCTGATATTATTCAAAAAAAGGACACATAAATAAGAGTTTCAGAATGAAATTCTCAGGCGAAATTCCGTTCCCACAGACGGCGTCAGATAATGTAACCAGAAATGATACATTATAATAAATAAGAATAATAACCGGAATGGGCTCAACGTCCACCTAAACAACACTCTCCTTCTTCACACCAGGGATATTATTCTTAGGCTGGAGCACTTGCTACTGGACTCCTGCAAGAGAAATGGAGGGCCGGGAGTGTTCTCCGGCGAACCACCTCCGACGGTCAAGTTAGATTTCTGGGTTTTTGAGGGTTAAGAAGAAGAAGTGAATGTAATAGTAGGTAGAAGAAAAGGATAGTGAACCCCCTTAGCAGATGGCCCTGCTGTGATATATATACTGTTGGAGTTACTTGAGAGTGAAGTCGCCTATTTCTGATTCTCGCCATCGTTACCTTTACACGTGCCTTCGTATTATTCGTTATCGAGTGCGCGTACCAGCCGACAATTCCCAGTCCGGCTGGATAAAACGCTCTGCCTATGTCAGGCTCATTAAATATCAAGAGACCTGCCTCAGGTCTCTCCTGCAGGTTTCAACTTGAGGTGCTGGTAGGATACCTAAAGGGGTATCTAATACATGTATCTGTTCTGAAATCTCCTTGAGGTCAGGAAAAGAGGCACCCAGAATGCTTTTCTCTTAATATAATTTGGTTCAGGTATGAGACCCAGGTCTCCATGAGACCTGGTAGATATTATGCTATAACACGTTCCCACAGACGGCGCCAGATGATGCGGCTAGAAAAGCACACCATGTAAAATCAGAACAAATGAATGACCAAAAACCAGTACTCACCTATACCACAGTTCTTCTCCTCTACAAGTGGTGAGAATCATCCTCCGTAGAAGAATCCGAGCACGGCTCTGCAAGAAAAGGAGCTGGGAAGGTTTCTCGGCGAACCACCTCCGAAGATTAAGTTAGCGTTCTGGGTTTTTCTCTCTGAGCAAGTTTAATGGAACAGAGAGTAAGATTTAGAGTAATGTGTGTATGTGTGTCGTGTTTTTTAATATATATATACCCGTGAGTTTTCTTGAGGGTAAAGTTGTACTACTGCCAACACCCCTTTTTCCATGATCTTTACACGTTCTATCATCTTATTGGCTATGGCATCATCGTACTCTCTGACGGTACTGGATGAACATTAATTAAAGTGTCCTTGTCCGTCAGGTATTCAAATAGGAGAGAGCCTTGACTAAGAGCTCTTCATGCAGATCTCTGGCGAGGCCTTGACAAGAGACCTACTGACTGTTCTCTGAGAGTAAGTTTCCACGAGAGACCCCATTGCAACCATTTAGAGTGCTCAGATCAAGTGTTCAGGTCGCGTGCTCAGGTCTTCCTGGAGATCTAGATATTTTTGTCACTATCACGTTCAATAGTAGATATATCTTTGATAGCCAGGCGACGCTTTTTCAGCCGGAGCTCCTGCCATGGGTCAAAAGAAAAAGGCCATTGCCCACTCTTGGGTATAACAACAAAGTACTTGTTTTTCCATTCTTTCCCCGAACTGCGGGGCACACACAAATGTTGGGCGGGACCCATTGGCCTGGCGTTTATATAGTAGAAATTATCAGTAGGTTTCAAATCATAAATGGCCTGAAACAGGGAAGGGGTGAGATGGCCTCCATTCCCACGAAGGAGTATATAAAAGGTAAAGAGTATCTTAATAGCAGAGGGGAGTAAACGATTAAGCCATAAACCGTGAAGTTCACAGACCTCAGCAACAAATTCAGGTAAAGGAAATCTTAAACCCGCTTCTATTTGGTGGTACCAAAAGGCTACGGCAGGATAGTCTAGCAAATGTGGTCGTTCATACACTTCGGGTAATCTTACTTCAAAAGAATCATCACATTGCAACCAAGATTTTACTAAGGACAATTCGTCATCAGTTAAAGAAGATTCACCTGCAATGGCGTTGGGAGCATAAAGACGAGGCCTACGGTCTTCTATGTGAGGAGAAGAGACGGCCTCCGGAAGACTAGAATCGGAACCCTTCGCACCTTTCTGAGAAGAAGCCGACTCCTCCACCAGATCCACCACTACCTTGGGCCTGGAAGTACATACCAGAGAGGGTGGATTTTTCAGAGCAATTTTGCAAGAACGACGAGTAGACTGAAGGCAGTCTCCTGTCTCGGGCGCGTAAGAAGACGCTCCAGAGTGAGAATCGGTGTGAGAATGAGAGTGAGCAGGTATAACGGAGACATGTGTATCTGCATGATCGGAGCTGGTATCCTCATCCGTGCGGGAAGATGATTTTTCCATTTGTGTATAATAGTGAAATAAAATGACAGTAAGAGTAAAAATGAAAAGAAGAATGAAAGATAAGGTTAAAGAGGGATGAAAAGAAGGTAGAGACGGATGGAAAAAAGGTAAAACCAAAGAGTCCCACTACTCTCCAAAAATAATAATAAAATAAAGAGGGATTGATAGCTGACGTCAACTGAACACTTGTCTTATTCGAATCCGGCAGGTCTCCTTTTTGACCTCTCAATCGGTACGAATGTGTTTGAATTCTACTCTAAATCTCAAAAAGAATATTTTGAAATCTAGAGTAGGGGGAGTAGATGATGTGGCTTAAAATAGCTCAGGTCCCTCGTGGAGACCTGAACGAGATCTCATCCCTAATTATGTGGGCAACCCTCAGCCATCACATGTTCGGGTCTCATCTGAGGTTCGTCGCGAGCTTTCGTCATAGACCTGCAGAGAGGACTCTCGCAAGTTCTCTCGTTGAGGTCTCTTGGTATTGCCTGCGCACCTGACTCAAGCACTTTAATTAATGCTTGTCAGTGCTGTCAGAAGGTACAACTTGCCTTGACCAATAGAGCAGTGGCGCGTATAAGGACTATAGGTGGAGGTATGATAAAGGGAGAGCTTTATCTTCAAGTAACTACATGAGTATATATATCCAAAAAATATCTATTTCACACACTCTCTCACCAACATTCCTGTTACATTCATTTTTAGACAAAGAACTAACTTAAGCATCGGAGTTGGTTCGCCAGGAAACACCCCCGGCTTTCCTTTTGTTGTAGAGCTCGATGGAAATAGACGCTAAGGACGTAATTCTGGTCACGTTAAGAAGAAGAAGGGAGTTATCTAGGTGAATATGCGAATATTTCTTTATTTCATGTCTATTCTACATAATGTATCATTTTTGGTAACATTATCTACCTACCACATGAAAATGAAATTTCCAGCTCTCTAGGAGGGGTTGGTAGGTGAAGTCTCAGGAGACCAAGAAGTATCGAAAGAATCTTATGTAAAATCCATAAAGCATGCCAAGCAGAAGGTGAAAGGAGCCTCAGGAGCAGAACGCCCACCACAGGATAAAGATGCAAAAACGAGAGGTATAGAGAAAGACCTAGAACCAAGAATGCAGCCGGTGGAAGAGGATTTGATGATGGTGGAACTGTTCCCGAGAAAAATGGGTTTCACCACGAAGGTAGGAAAATAAATGACTGAAGAACAGATGGAAGCAATAACCCGATGTTTACGGAAAAATGCGGATCTATTTGCATTCAGCCCGAAGGACATGAAGAGGGTAGACCCATCTGTAGCCCTACATCGTCTGAATGTAGACCCCAAAGCGAAGCCAGTAAGGCTGAAGAAGAGATCCTTCGGGCCAGAGAAGGAAAAGGTGATTGGAGAAGAGATCAAGCGTTTGTTGGACGCTGGTTATATTGTTAGAATTCAGTACTCTGAATGGTTATCAAATGCAGTAGTGGTAGCTAAGAGTAATGGCAGCTAGTGAATGTGCATAGATTTTAGGGACCTGAACAAAGCGTGCCCAAAAGATCATTACCCACTTCCCTGTATCGACCAGTTGGTTGATTCAACTTCTGGATATGAGTTGTTGTCTATGCTCGACGCATATCAGGGGTATCACCAGATACAGCTAGCCCCTGAGGATGTGGTCAAAACAGCCTTTGTAACTATATGCGGCACGTTTGCCTACGTAAGGATGCCTTTTGGCCTAAAGAATGCGGGAGCGACTTATCAAAGAATGATGGATGAGATCTTTAAAGAGCAGATAGGGAAGATTTTAGAGGTATACGTAGACGATATAATCGTAAAAAGTGTGAAGGCAGAGCATCATGCCAGAGACCTGGAGGTGGTCCTGACTGTGGTGAGAAAATATGAGTTGCGATTGAACCCAGCCAAGTGCACGTTTGATGTTAAATCAGGGAAGTTCTTGGGATATATGGTAACTCCAAGAGGAATCGAGGTAAATCAGGACAAAGTTCAAGCTGTTCTGGAGATGGCAGCCCCTACCAGTATAAGGGAGGTACAACAACTAAATGGAAGAATCATTGCGCTTAGTCGGTTCATATCCACTGCAGCGGAAAGAAGTTTCCCATTCTTTAAAGTACTGAAAAAGGCCAGTAAATTTGAGTGGGGCGAGAGCTGTCAGAAAGCATTTGAGGACCTGAAAGCTCATTTGGCGAGCTTGCCGATGTTAACCAAGCCAACCTCAGGAGAAACCATATACCTGTACATATCTGTGGGAGATCATTCCCTGAGTGGGCAGTACTCATAAAGGAGGAGGGCTCTATGCAGAAGCCCATCTATTATATCAGTAAGGCCCTGCAGGGAGCTGAGTACAGATATTCTGACGTGAAGAGAGTTGCCTTAGCTGTGATGACAACAACAATAAGGTTAAGGTTGTATTTCCTAGCTCACAAGGTGGTGGTGAGAACTAATTTCCCCTTTAAGCAAGTGTTGAGCAAACCAGATCTCTCAGGAAGAATGGTGAAATGGAGTGTGGAGCTTGGGGAATACGATGTAGAATTTGAGCCACATACCACTATCAAAGCGCAGGCTCTGGCGGACTTCATCCAAGAAACTACTCAACCTGTATAATGGCCAGAGTGGAAGGTCTTTGTTGATGGGTCGGTGACAATTGAGGGATGCGGCGCTGGAATTGTCATAGTAACGCCAGACCAAAGCGAGCTTAATTTTGCGTTAAAGTTTGAGTTCAGAGTCTCTAATAACGAGGCTGAGTATGAAGCAATCGTTAAAGGACTGGAGATGGTAGCTGAATTGGGAGCTCAGAGGGTGGTCATTCACTCTGACTCCCAGCTGGTGGTTCAGCAAGTCTCGGGGAATTACGAGATCAAGGAAGAAAGGATGGTCAGGTATGTGGAGAAAGTCAAGGACCTGAGTAAGAGCTTCCAACACTTAAAGGTGGAATAGATACCTCGAGATCTCAATGCCCAGGCAGATCGTCGTGCTAAGCTGGCTAGCTCGTTGAATGGGCTGGTACCTGAAAAAGTAACATTGCTGAAAATGACCAGCAGCCGAATGGAGGGGAGCATTCATGAGATAGAAGAAAAAAGTGATTGGAGAGCACCTGTCTTACACTTCTTGAAAACAAGAGAATTGCTAGAAGGAGAAAAAGCTGGGAAAAAGAAAATCTACGCTAAGTATTGTCTGCTCGGAGGACATCTGTTCAAAAGAGCTTACTCACAGTCGTTACTGAGATGTGTAACAGAAGCAGAGGGCCGACGGATAATTAAGGAAGTGCATCAGGGAATAGCAGGATGTCATACAGGGTTCCGAGACCTGATTCGGCGAGTACTGAGAGCTGGGTACTATTAGTCTTCTTTGAAGAGAGATGCTGAGACCTTTGTGAGAAGGTGCCCCAGTTGCCAGAAGCACGAGCCATTGATTCATAGGCCTGCTGAAGAGCTGGGAGTTTAGTATGCAGAATGTCCATTCGATAAATAAGGTATAGATCTAGTTGGCAAGCTTCCCATGGCAGCGGGAAAGAAATATCACATCATTGTAGCGGTGGATTATTTCAGTAAGTGGGTAGAGGCAGAGCCTTTATCCTCAGTAACAGAGGAAAACATCATAAAATTCATATGGAAAAATATTTGCTGTAGATATGGCCTGCCCAGAGTGCTGGTATCTGACAACGGAACGCAATTCTTTGGAAAAAGAACGCAATCCTGGTGTAAGGCCAGAGGCATAGAGCAGAGATTCGCTGTTGTTGCTCACTCGGAGACCTGTGGACAGATGGAAGTCACCAATAGGACCATAGTAAATGGTATCAAAGCAAGGCTCGAAAGGGAAAGGTCTCAGTGGGTGGAAGAACTGAACTCAGTGTTATGGGCGAATAGAACTAGACAAAAGACAGCTACAGGGCAGTCTCCTTTCTGTTTGGTATATGGCACTGATGATGTCATGCCAATGGAGGTGAAGATCCCAACACATAGGATTTTGGCCTATAATGAAGACCTGAACAGAGACCTGAGAGCTGAAAGCTTAGACTTGATTGATGAGGTGCGAGAGGAGGCACATTAACGAGCCTTGACTTACAAGGCTTGCATAAAGGCAGCCTATGATGCAAAGGTAAAGATTAGGAAGCTTCAAGATGGAGACCTCGTGCTCAAGAGGGCTGATGCAATGCATCCAGTGAGAAAGTTTGAGCTAAATTGGGAAGGGCCTTTTGTGGTAACCAGAGTACTCCCTGGCGGAGCATATGAGCTCACGAGCCATGAGGGATACGTGGAACCGTGACCATGGAACATAAGTAATCTGAAGAAATATTACGTTTAGAAGCGCGTTATGGAAAATTTTATTTTAGTGGAAGGAGGTCTACGTGCCAGATCTCATGCCAACCTTTTTTGGTAGAATACTTGCTCAGCTAGACAAGTATTCCTGTAATGGCATGAAGAGAACTTGTTGTGAATGAATAAAGGCTGAGAAGTTATTTTCTTATTGTCATTTTCTTTCTATATTTTGTTGTGTGATAAGGAACAACATTATGAAATTGAAACAAGGCAATAAACACAATACATGGTAAAATAAAGCAGAGCGCTTACTCTAAATGGTTTGACAGTAGGATGAAACCATCTAGAGTAGGGGAGAGTAGGGGTGTACCTTACACCACTAAGGGGGTCCCGCAATACCTCATGAAAATGCAAAAACTAAAAAAGAGGAATGAAATGTGTGGACAAACGAGAACACAGTAATAAAACAGGCTTAGTAGATTAAGCTGCTAAGTAAGAAATGCAGCACCAGCAAAAACGTAGTAGCAGAATACATAAAAGTTGACCATGTTTGGATAAGTAGCAAAGAAGGGAAACAAAACCCCAGCAAAACAATCAAAGAAATAGAAATTGTTTTAAGAACTGAAATACATAAAAGTTGTCCAGAAGCAGGCATTAACAAAGACTAAGCTAAGAAGCTAGCAGCATCTTCATTCTCAGTGGTCTTGAAGGTGTCGGCATGGCCATCCTGGGGTACATCCTCTGATGCTCCCTGCCTAGTAACAACAACTTGGGAAGCCTTCTCACCTAGGGGCACATTTAGCAAAGAGGTGGAAAGGAGTCAAGAAAAACAACGGCAAAGCAAAAACAGCGAAATGTAACTGGTAATAACAGAGTACCTTGAGACTTAGCAGCATGGAGAAAATCCTCTGGGAAAAAGTCATAGATAGGTGGAGGAGGATCGGAAAAGGCCGTTTCTAGGTCACATAGAGCAGTGAGAGCTTCGAAAGCCCGTTGCATTATAGGCAGCCACCATGCTTGCCCAGGAACAGAGGAGGCATTACCCTTGAAGGAAGGCGGTGGAGGTAGGCGCTTCACTATAGAATCCACTTCCACAGTTTCTTTAAAGCCCAGCGCGTGAACCTTTGCTAGCACAGTCATGGCACACCTTTTTCCAGAAAAGCGATGTCGCTCCGGATAGTCATCAGATATTCAGGAGAAGCTTGGTAAGCCTCCAGAAGACCCTCGTGGAGGATTTGCAATGCTCTCTGGCCCAGAGTGGTCCGCAGGAGAAAGCTTCGACACCAATGAACTCATTCGGTATAGCCTGATTGATAAGAAAGGTTAGCGGCCTGAGGGAGACTCTTAGTGTACTCAAGCTCCCGGATGACTTGGGTAAGATGGCGGCTCAAGTCTGCGTTGACGGCACTGAGAGAGGCATTCTCTTCTGACAGTGAAGACATTTTCTCTTGAGAGCTCATGATTCCTCCTTTTCAAATCGTCATTGGCTAAGGAGAGCTGGCTAGTAGCGTCAAGAATGTCCCGGTTTTGATGCTGCAGATCCTCATGAGCTTTAATTAGTTCATGCAGTTGCACTTGACAAGCCACAAAAGCATCCTTCAACCTCCCTACTTCTCTCTCATGGGAGCTATCTTTGAATTGTAGTAGCTAGCTGTGCGCACTAATCAACTGCAAAAAGCATTAAAAGAAAGGAAAGAGTTAAACAGAAGTACCAGTGAGTGGCAATAGGCCGGTGGATGATTAAACAATGTAGAAGCGAGAGAAACATACTTGTATCAAACCGTGAGCGCTTTTCTCTTGGAGTTGCTTCAAGGAAGGGGACCAGTCTCTGTTTCCTCTTTAGAAGAGGGAATGGCTTGCAAGAGGAAAAGGCATTCGGAAGGTGGTAGCTGGCGAAGAGACCCAGATGTTTGACCTCTGAAAACGTACCCTGATGAATCCACACCCCGAGGAGGAGAGCTTTCGAAGAGGGGAGTATGCTTGGATTTCTTGGAAGCGCCTGAGGAAGGCCGGTAAGGTGCGGGCCTTTTTGAGTGGACAGAGGCATCCATATTAGCCTTTTCCTTGAAAGGTGCAGAAGTGAGATGACTAGAGGTTACTTTCTCTTTGTCAGGAACCTTCGGGGGAACGTCGTGGCTCAAGCATTTAGCAGTTGCGGGCTTGATGAGGGCACTGGATGAGGAAGCAGGAGGGGCCTGTTGCGGCTGGGAAGATGAGAGAGTAGTAGGAGTAGCTTGATTGAAGGGCTGCGAAAGAATAGCATCCTCAGCCTCCTGGCGAGCTTGCTCTTCTAGTAGAGCGGCAAAGTCGAATTCGCTATCATCGGGCAGCTCACATCTTGAACCCAACTCATCTCTGCAAAAAAGGGAAATAAGGAAAGAATGTCAAATTGGCTCAAAGCGAGAAGGAATGATCCCCACGAGGTGCTAAGCTGAAAAAGGCAAGTGCGCAGGGGTTAGACAAGAAAGAACTAAGTGGAAAAGCTTCAACTTGAGCTCTGTCCGTGAGCTTGGATAACACCTTGAGATTCTTAGCGGGGATGGTGATGATAGCTGGTCGAGGCTGCTTTAACAGAAGTTTCTGCCATGGACGGTAGTTGAAAAGCCAATTACCCCGCTTCGGTGTAACCACGAAATATCTTTCCCGCCACTCCTTACCAAGAGTATGGGTAGGGCACAGGTTCTGGACGGGACCCTTTGGTCTGGTGCTAGTGTAGTAGAAAGTGCCCATGGGTTTTACGTCGTATATAGTTTGAAACAAAGAGGGTGAAGGAGAACCCCCATTACCACAAAGCAGAATAAAAAATGCAAGAAGTGTTTTGATGGCGGAAGGATGGAATTGACTAGGCCACAAGTTATAAAGGTCGCAAACTTGTACCACAAAATCACGAAGTGGAAACCTTAAACCTGATTCTATCTGGCTATACCAGAAAGCTACGAAGGGGTAAGTTAAAAGATGAGGGCGCTTATATGCATAGGGCAGACGAAAATCAAAAAGTTCATCACAGTTTAACCACGATTTTGCTATTTCTAATTCCGGAAAGGTTAGAGTAGATTCACCAGCTATGGCGTCAGGGGCAAAAACACAAGCGGAGGAGTCCTGTGCCGGAGGCGAGACTCGAGTAGAGCGAGTGGGAGAGTCAGTTTCTCTCGTCTCTTGGCCAGAAAGAGAAGACCCATCAACAAGATTTATGACCTCATTGAGATTAGCAGAGGTGGCTGAATCTGAGAGGATTTTGACGGCAAGGCCATGGGAACGACAGTTGGAAAGTTTCTTCCCCTTCTGAGGGACGCGAGAAGAGGTGTCTGACAGGGAATCCTCATGCAGAGAGAATGGTGGTTGGATATTGGAAGTCTGGAGCCTGGGGTTATCAGAAAGGGTATCTTCTTCAGAGCGAGAAGAGGAATGAGCCATGGGAAAATACAGAAATGGTTAACGGTAGAAATGAGCGGAATGAGAAAGTGCTGAAGTGATTAATGGCGGAAATGAGCGAAATGAGAAAATGAAGAAAGAAAAACAGTATAATCCCTAATATGGGGAAAAAAGGGGACGGTTGAGGGAAAAGTAGGGAAAGTTGCAGAGTCCCCTCCTTTTCTCAATAAAGTAGCTTCTTTCAAAAATTCAAAAAGGGCAGGTCTCATTTTGAGACCTCGAGTGGAGGACTTCAGAAAATTCTCTTCGTACGGGAGATTGGTAATCAACCCTTGTAAAGAAAAAAGAAGAGGCGTTACTCTATATTTGCTGAAGAATGATTCTGCAAATTTAGAGTAGGGGGAGTAAAAATTGTAGCATAATATCTCTCAGGTCTCGTGGAGACCTAAGCCCTTGACCTGGGCGTAATCATAATCAATGAAGGGCATAACCAAGGTCTTTCGGTTAGGCCTCAAATAGATGTCAGAATAGGTGTGCATATCAGATACCTCCTCAGGTATCCAACTGACATCGTAGATCAGAACCTGAAGAAGAGACCATACGTAGGTCTCCCATCATTTAATGAACTTGACATCCGCAGAACACTTTATCCAGTTGAACTGAGAATTGTCGGGCGGTACATTTGTTCCGTGGAAAACCATAGGAAGACACGTGTAAAGGTAGTAGCAGCAAGAATGAAGAAAGGATAGCTTCATTTCCCACTAATCTCACGAGTATATATATCGAAGGATATCCATTTCACACACACATTCACCATTTGCGTTTACTGTTATATTTATCTCTTCTTCACCAAAAAACCCAGAAAACTGACTTGGGCGTCGGAGGTGGTTCGCCGGAAAATACCCCCGGCCCTCTTTTTTGTGCAGAATTCTGTCATCGGAGTCTTAGTCGAATCACATGACATCTGCACGAAGAAGAAGAAGAGTACTGCTTAGGTAGATGTTAGATTTATTTCATTTTCTTATTGCATTAATTATGATGTATTTTTTCTAGTTTCATTAACAAGGCTCTTCTCAACACATCTCTTCAAGACTCGATCCAGGTTGTTGAGGCATGATTCGAAGGTCCTTCCATAGACAGTAAAGTCGTCCATGAAAACTTTGATACACTCTTCAAGAAGGTCTGAAAAAATATGCTTCATACACCTTTGGAATGTCCCTGGTGCATTGCATAACCCGAATGGCATCCTCCTATAAGCAAATGTGCCAAAAGGGCACGTAAAGGTGGTCTTTCCTTGATCCTCGTCAGCAACCCAGATCTGCATGTAACCAGAATAGCCGTCAAGAAAGCAGTAATAGTCATTACCAGCTAACCTCTCAAGCATCTCGTCGATGAAGGGTAAAGGAAAATGATCCTTCTTCGTCTTTTGGTTGAGCTTTCGGTAATCTATACACACTCGTCATCCAGATTGTAATCTCATGGCCACCATCTCGTTCTTGTCGTTCTCAACAACTTGGATTCCTGATTTCTTGGGCACCACGTGCACAGGGCTCACCCACCGGCTATCGAACACGGGGTAGATGATCCCTAAGTCAAGAAGCTTAAGTATCTCCTTCATTACCACTTCTTTCATGGCTGGATTCAATCCCCGTTGTGGATCTCTTACGGGGGCAGCATCCCCCTCAAGCAAAATGTGATGAACACAGTCCAAAAGGTTAATGCCCTTGATGTCGGCCAACGTCCACCCTATTGCCTCCTTATACTTGCTCAGCACCTCACCAACTTGGACTTCCTCCATGCTCGATAACTCAGATGATATGATCACGGACAAAGTCTCGTTCTTGCCAAGATATATGTATTTAAGGTGCTTGGGCAAAGGTTTCAACTCCAATGTAGGGGCTTTTTGCAATGATGGCACCATCCTGTCCTCCGGTTTCAACTCAGGGATGTTGAGTGGTTCAAACCCCTGAGGCTGCATGTTGCCCGGAATCCTTGCATAATTGCATTTCTCCACAATTGTTGGTTCCTCGTTCTGGGCAAGATCCTCTTCTGTCTGTAAGCTGGCATCCTCCTCAAGAACTGTTTGTTGCCAAAATTCCTCTACTAACTCTTCGGTCTCATCATGGGGTAACTCCTCAAGTTCCTCATCAAACTCGTCAAGGGGTTTTTGGTCCCATACATTCTGGTCCTCATCTTCATCCGTGGAGTAATCCACGTCAGTGGAGTCAAAACTATGTCCATAGACTGACTCTTCCCAGAAATCTTTTCCACTCTCGTACCCATCAGCTGTTTCATAGAATTCCATCAAGGCACCATCTTCCTCATTATCCTCATGCTGGTCAGGATCCAGGTCAAGGCCCTGAATTAGATTGAGTTATGCCTGGATTGCATGGATTGCATCTTTATTGTCTTCAACGAAACAACTTAAGCTTTTCAATGTCTCCACTTGCTTTCCACATGCACTGAGGGTGTTAAGGTGTTCCAGGGCATCATCCTAATTATCCTTATAAGCGTCGAACTCTACTACTTCTCCAGCTACTTGCACTGTCAACTTTCCTGTATCGCAATCGATCTTGGTACATGTTGTCTTTAAGAATGGTCTCCCGAGCAAGATCACTGAATTCTTGATTGCTTTCTTTCCCATGTCAAGAACATAGAAGTCGGCTAGGAACAAAAGATCCCCCACCTTGACCAACACGTCCTCCAACACTCCATCGGGGTAGACAGTGGATAAATCCGCTAATTGGATGGCGACACGTGTAGGGGAAAGAGGTCCAAATCTCATCTCGCCAAACATGGCCCTTGGCATCACATTTATCGAAGCTCCTAAGTCAAGCATTGCCTTGGGTATTGACTTAGTACCAATCGTGTATGGGATGGCAAACATGCCAGGATCCCTCTTCTTGATCGGAATGTGGAAATTCATTAGTGCTGACACGTTCTCCACATGGAAACGGGCATTATCTAGGTACTTTGTCTTCTTCAAGCACATCTTTCGTAAAAATTTTGCACACTTTGGCATGGATTGTAATGCCATCAACAGGGGTAGGTTGATCTCAACTTTCTTGAACACCTCCATCATGTCCTCCAATTCCTTCTGATCACGATCGCGGGCAAAACGTCTTGGATATGGGATCTTGGCCTTAGTAGTGCGAGGTACGGTCCTCTTGGCCAAAGCCTCTGCTTCTCTCTCAGCTTTCAAAGATTCCAACATCACGTCATCTTTGTCAAATCCCAGCTTAGATCTCTCCATCTTCACGTAATCAAACAAGGCTTCATCCTCCTCATTATCAAAGACGGGGTTCTTGTTGGCCTTTATCTCTTCTTCACGCTTTGCCTTTAGCTCTTCGTAGATGTCATTGATATCTCCTGAGCTCATCTTAGTTTCCTCTACTCGAGCTGGTTTCTTGGGTTGGGTATTAGGCGACATCTCTGGCAAATCCTTCCCGCTTCGGAAAGTCACAGCATTAACTTGCTCCTTGTTGACCTCTACCTTGGCAGGAAGTCTTCCTGGCTTGTCATCAACCAGCCTTGACAAAGTTTGATTGATATGGGTCAGTTGAGCTTGAAGGTTATTAGATTGGCCTCGACTTTCTAGTTGGAAGTTCTCAAAATCTCTTCTCAGCCTTTGGTTTTCGTTGGTAAACCTATCAATGGTCTCCTTCATGAACTCCGTCTTTGCTGGTTCTCGATGTGGAGGCACATAGTTATTCTGCTGTTGAGGCTGTTGGTGAGGTGGAGGCACATATTGCTGCTGAACAGGTTGTTGCGGTTGTTGGTGGGCATGAGGCATTTGATAGTGGTTGTTGCCATACCTCAGGTTCTCATGTTGATTCTGCCTATGGCCAAAGTTGTTGCCATAGTTGTTGTTATTACCATATTGGAACCTTTGTTGCCCACCGCCTTGCTGGTTCTGACCTATTGCCTTCACCTCTTCTCCTTCTTCCACGAACCAACTGGGACATTCTGAGGTGATATGTGATGTTGCCTGGCATACTTCACATCTCTTCACAGCTCTTTGAACTTCCTTGCCATCTACCTTGTTCTTCAAATCCTCCATTTGGCCAGACATCTTGGTCATGAAGTCTTTCATGGTACTGACCAAGTTGTCTTGGTTTCCTTTGTTGCCTTCATACCCCCCTCTTGGGATATTATCTTCATCTCGTGATTGTTCAGCCATGGCGGCTATTTTCTTGAACACTTCAGGTGGTAGTTGATCGACTATTGCTCCTCAACACGCTGCAAGTATGTATTTTCTCTCTAATGCCCTTAATCCCTTTAAGAAATGCTCGATCAAATCAATATCCTCAATTCGATGTTGAGGACATCTCGCCAGCAACTTCTTGAACCTTTCGTAATAGTCATATAATGACTCATTTCCCCCCATCTTGATCGATGAAATGGCATTCTTCCCACTTCGTATCCGGCCAACGGGTATGTATTTGTCAAGAAAGGCCTGCTGCATCTTGTTCCATGTGTCGATGCTTCCCTCTGGCAAGGTGTAGAGCCACTCACATGCTCCGTTAAGAAGTGAGAACGGGAACGTGAGTAGCCTTACGTAGTCAGGAAAGGTGTCTTGGGCAGCATCTTGGTTTCTCACAACTTCAGCATCGTTGTTATTCCGAACAACTTGTCTATCCCCATTGTTCCTGGCAGTAGTGGCATTGTTCCTCACTGTGCTGATCGCCATCTCAAAGTTTTTAAGATGGGTTTGGGGGTCTTCTCCAGGATGATCACTGAATTTAGGCAGTATGTGTATCAGCGAGTGCTTGAGCTCCCAATTGCCATTGATGGTGGGCAACTGGATACTTGATGGTCTGATTCCCTTGTTGTCAGGGAACATGATCTGACGGATGGTTCTCTCTGGCTGTCTTGCCATGGTTGTTGATGTCTCTTCTTTTGCTTCTGAACTAGATGTTGACTCTTAACTGTCTGTACTTGTTGTTGAGTAAGATTCGTCTTCTTGCTCAGTATCCTGATCGTCTGTCAAGCTCTGCGACTCTGAAGGTTCGTTGACACCTTCCTCCAGATCTTTCTTCTTCTTGCATTGTTCTGCTCGATTCCTCCTAGCTATCACCTCCGGGCAAACACCGTGATCTTATGGATCTCCGTCACTCCGTAGATGTGGCTTGGGCATAAACCGTGCTCAACTCAAGCTAGAAAAGCAAACTAGCTTAAAAACTAAGTCCCCAGCAACGGTGCTAATTTGACGAAGCGCTGTCGTTACACTCTTCGCACAAATAATATTTATAAACACCTTTTTCCTAACAAAGTAGTAGTCAGTGGCAAGTGGGGTCGAACCCAAGGGACTCGGCGTAATCTGCTCTTTGGGTAGAACTTAACAAAAGAGATTTTGATTATAACTCAATAACATGTAACTCAACAAGTAAAAATATCAAATAACAAAAGATGTTTGGATTGGGTTTCGAATCAATGATCCTAATTACTCTTCACTCGTTCATTGGTGCAAAGATATTCAATTAACTGATTTTATCACTTGGTTTAAGACAAAGATTAGTTTATACCCTAAAGGTCACGAAGTCACGATATAAACACACTTAGCCTATGTCTATCCAATTTTACAGATCTTGACCAGAAGGCAAGATCTCCTCTCTTGATCAACAAAGTCACGAAGACACTTCAGTAACGATGCTACCCAAGAGGCATTAAGAATAAACAGACCCAAGACAGCCAAGAGGTAGGTCAATACCGACTGCTCTCCAACACTCTTTACCTTCTTGGGCACGAAAGACACTCTCGAGTTAAATCCCAATTCCTGTTAATGACTTAATCTCAATATCTAGATGGTGATCAACCATATATCAATATCAATTAAGTCTAGAATTAATTCTAAGTGTTTCGGGAATAAAATCTATTAACGAACTTAAACAATTAGACCTCACGAGTTTAGAACGAGTAATTAAAATCACTTCATCTACATCCAACCCAAACAATAAACTTAACTAGACATAGTAATAAACGTAAACACAAAACATATAAAGAAAAGCATACTTAGCATAAAACTGGAAACGGGTTGATGCCCAAGAGTGTAGTCAGCAACCAAGGTCTTGGCTTCACGCCAACAACTAAACTACTGCAGAAAATATAAAATGAACGTATAAGTAAATTAGCCGTAGGACTTGTTTCTTCCTCCCTTTCTCTCAAACTAAGAATGCAGAACTAAGAATAAAAACGGAACACATTACATAATGGAGTCGGCCATATATATAGGCGATGGAAATTAGGGTTTAGGGAAGTTTCCTTGTTGATGAAGGACTCTTCCATGCATATCACATCCGCCCTTTCTCTCTCTTGCATGCATGCACGATTCTCTTTCCTTGTTTGGTAGATATCTTCTTTGATTAGGCTCGGCTAGGATAAGGAAGGAATTTTCGATCCTTATCCTCTTCCTTGGAAGGAAAGAAATCTACTGCTGGTCCGACTCGCATCTTGCCCTCCATGTCTGCATCCTGAATTGCTTCCTGTGTTGACCAAGATCCTAGCTCCTCCCAGTACTCTGTCTGTTGGCTTTAAGGATATGAGGAGGTACTTCATGACTTGTAGATTGGATATTTTGATGTTGCCCAACTACAAGCTTCTAGCCCTATGTCCATTCGCATCGTATCACCATCTCAGCATCTCAACAACAGATTTTCCATCGGATTTGCCCAGCATCCCACTTGTTCTTCCCTGTACACCATCTCTCGACTTTTTGCCCTCCCAGACACACTTTGACTCGATAAAGACTAAGAAACACAAGAAAAACATAAGAAAAGATGGACACAAATATGAGTTCATCAATTCCTTTTCGGATTGTCCCGTTATTCTTATCTTGTTTCATTATTTGGAAATAAATAGAAGATGATTAGAGTCTAATTAATTTGTTAAGGAACCCACTTTACATCTTCCATCCTACTTTTTCACCTCAATTTCTGTGGCATTCAGTATTCCCTTTCTCTTTACCCACTTTATTCCATTTTATTTCACTATTCTCCCTCTCTCTACCCATTTTATTTCACTTTAAAAACTCCACTAAACATACCTTCAACTCTTAATTGTTTTCTCCTTAAACCCTGTATCAAAAACAACAGGTGGGATGGAGGGAGTAGAATAATTAACGTGTAACAAAGTAATATTTTATCAAAATAAAAGTAATATTTTAGTTGATATACCAAAGTAGCGGTTGACATTTCACAAAAGTTATATTTTTGAAGTAACATTTGTCAGAATAAAAAGTAATAATCGTTGTAAACTTTGCTTGCCTACTAAAGTTGGTGGGTGGAATATTATAAATTTGAGTCTTTGGAATCGAGGTGCTCTGTGTAAACTTCTATGGAACTTGGCAAATAAGAAAGATGCAGTTTGGGTTAGGTGGGTTCATAGATGCTATATCAAAAATCAGAATGTGCTTACTATGGAACTCCCTCTCAAGCCTCATGGACGATAAGGAAAATTATAGGAGCTCGGGCTTATTTGCAGAACACATCATCAGGTTTCTCTATCCTTTCAGCTCCTAGTTTTTCCATAAAAAGGGTATATCATGAGCTCCGAGGTGAAATACAGTATGTGGAGTGGATAAAGCTTCTAACTAGCAATCCAGCACCTCCAAAGATGATCTTTATAGCTTGGCTTGCTTTGATGGGAAAGCTTGCTTCATGTGATAATCTCCTAAAGATTGGGATGACTGTTGACCCTTCTTGTTGTCTCTGCTCTATAGCAAACGAGACGATCAACCATCTCTTTTTTCGGTGTGACTTCGCAACAAAAGTGTGGACAGAAGTGATTAGTTGGTGTGGTTTCACAAGAGTAGCACATGCTTGGGATGTGGAGGTAAGTTTTTTAGCTTCTAAATTTCGTTCAAAAACCATGAAGCAACAACTGTATCGAGAAGCCATCACTCACCTTGTTTACTTCATTTGGGATGAACACAACTCTAGGAAGTTCAAACAAGAGAGTCATGGTGTTGATCAAGTAAGCAGGAAATGTACGGTGTATTTAGCTTCAAGATGTGCTAAATACCCTAAACTAGCTTGTCTCCTCTCAAGATAGCTAGTCTGTTTGTTCGTTTTTGGCTTTCTTGCTTGTAAGTTGCTGCTTTGTATTCAAATTTTGGTTGAAATAAATTTTATTTACCAAAAAAAAAAAAGAATAATTTCTTCCTATAGGATTAGAACCCACAACCTAATGCTATTCAGTTGCATACCATAGAACCGATCACACCCAAGTTTTTGCATTTCAGTTTAGGCCAACAAATTTGAATTCTTAGAATTTTACTGAGTGGCGGATTTATGTATGGGCTGCATTGGGCTGGAGCCCAGTGCAAGCCCAAATTTTTTTATTTATACCTATATAGTACTAAAGCCCAAACTAAATTAGCCCAGTCCAAAAATAATAAAAAGAATAAAATAAAGCTAAATTTTTGTTCTAAAACTCGGGAGAGAAGAAATACATGATCGAATATTGTTCTCCTCATACTTCTCCTTCTCATTCCTTCAATTAACATCGTCAAACCAGCACTGCCGTCTACTATTCAGACCTCATAGTCCACTCTTCTGTCCTTCACTTAGGTAGGAAGCCTTAAATTAAAATTTAGTTCCAGCCCTAAAATTAACAATTATAGGAAAATTGAGTTTAATTTTGTTGAGTTTCTTTGATGAAACAGACAAAAGGTAGAAGATTAAAGAAATAAAGTTTGGAGAATTGTTGAAATCGAGAGTAATGAAGAGTTAAAAAGAGGGAGAATATATTGTCTGCTTACGAATGTTTTCAAATGAATAATTGCAAAATATGCTTACATTTTATCAAAAAAAAAACTGCTTCATTTATAGTGTCAAATTTTCCACTAAATGATTATTTAATTTACTTCGGTAGGGGTTGGTGGTGCTAACTGCTAAACATTTATATAACCAAGTCAGAAACAACAAATTAAACTCAAAGAAAGGATCCCATTTCGAAGAGGAGAGAACTAATCAAACTAACTCGCAAATTTCTCCGCTATACAACCACATAAATTCAAGCAGCTTAAAGGTAATTGAAATGATGTGATCAGCTTATGAAAAAATTGGTCAAACTCCAAGTTTTAAGTTTCTCGTTGAGCTAAGTCAACTACAAGTAAGAGTGAAAGGTCAATGAACTACTCCCTCCGTCCACGAAATGGTTGCCATATTGTGGACGACACGGGTTTTAAGAAAATAGTAGGTAGTAGTTGTTTAGTTTGTTTTTGTGTGTTTTGTATGTTATTATTTGTGCGTGTTTTGCATGCTATTGTTCATTTTTGGCCACGAGTTGTGGTCGTATATGTGGTTTTGGTATTTTGGTGTGTGTAGGTATGTAGGTGGTGATGATGCACTATCAGGTCGAAAAGGATGGAAAAAGAAGTGCAATTGGCGAAGGAAGGAGCAAACAAGGTTTCCCACCGAAGCAGGAAATATTTTCGCCAAGAGGTTTCTCGCTGGCGCTGGAAATCCACCGGAGCAGGAAATATTTCCGTTGAAGGTTTCCCGCCGGCGCTGGGTTCCCACCGGTGCTGGCAGATAGTTTTCTCCAGCAGTTTAAATGAAATTTGTCGGTTTTTGGACATTTACTTTTCATTCCTCTCTCGTTTTTAGCCTAGAAAAAGAAGAAAAACTCTGTAGAATTTTATTTTTCAAATTCCCAAGTTCAAACCTTTAGATTTGGCTTAGTTTTTAGTATGGTTGATCGTTGAAGACTCCGTAGAACTTTGTAAGATTTCTATTTTGTTTATGCAATGTTTATTTCATTTCATTTCGTTTTTGTTTCCTGCATTATGAATTAAATTTCTTAGTCTAGGATTTGGGATGGTTAAATCGAGATAATTGTCAGTTTTCATGTGTACATGCTCGTTGATTGAAATTATTTGTATGTGATCGAACTTTTGGCCAAAGTTGGATTGTTATAAGTGATGAATGAGATCGAAAGAAGAATTCATTACTCGATTTAGATTCAATCAACATTAGATTTAATCGGAAACACGCAATCTAACTTAAGATTATTTCGTATAGTTTTCTAAACTAAGACTTGACTTACGAATACGAGAGTTAGTATTTCAATTCTTATGTGGAAGATGATTATATGAGTTAGTCTATTGCATGTCAAATGAGAATTGGTTTAAGTTATCTCGAGGAGACGATACCCTTGCCCTAGATATCTTTACTTTGAATTCTACATTTATATTTTATTTTTGTCTAGCTCTTAGTTATAATCAACAAAATCTCACTTGATTAGAATGTTCAGAGGTGTTTTGATATTCCGTGTTAGCACGAATGCATTGCCCTACTAAGTCTTCCTTGTGATACGACTTGGGTTAGCTCATTGTACAACTTAGGTCCTCGTTCTCTTGCGAACAACTAATAGATATATTTTAGTTGATTCAGTAGTGAATTATAGTGAGTATTGTTGTGAGTGGAGTAAGGGTCCCACAATAAATGTGGGTGGAGTAGAGAAACTGGCAACCATTTCTTGGACAAACTTAAGTAGCAAAAGTGGCAACCATTTCGTGGATAGAGCGAGTACGTTATTTTAACTAGACTGATGCATGCGAAGTATTTTACAGGAACTTTTCATATATATTACTTCAAAAACTGAAATAATGCATGGTACTCCTATGTATTCTCTACACTATGTAGGTAAAGGTTTTGATTTCTATCAAAACCCAACTAACCCCAATTGAGTAGATGTGCCTTCAGTCTATTCGTAGCTAGAGGTCACTGCTTGAGCATAGGGATTTTATCTTTACAGGTTCAAACTGAAGAAGACAACTCAAGACCAAAGATAGTTCAAGTTCAAGTTTAGTCAGTCAGAAGACTCCTTAGTCGACTCCCGAACTGAACCATGCAGTTCTAGCATGTTGTTCTATTTTGTCGAAGTCACACTTCCAGAAGTTATAAAAAAAGACGAGGAAGGCGAAGGAGAAATAATAAGTTGGATTCAAATTTCAAATCTGCTGGAAGTACAAGACAACCTGTAAATTTTCTTTTATAGACCGACCATAGAGACATGCATAAAGGAAGTCTCGCAGTTACCATTTTAGGAATATTTGCAGAGATTAGGTGAAGCACCATGCTTTATAGTAGAGGACAAACGGCTTTTTCCAACGGCTCTTTTGACCTCCTTTCTCTATAAATAGGGACCTTCACCATTGCGAGAAGACTACTAAAATTACAAGAGCGCACAAGCATTCAAGCATTCAAAGCATTCGGATTCTCTCGCACAACACATAAGTGTTAGTTCAGTTGAAGTTCAAGTAGTTGAGTGTTCATACCTCCTCCTGCTCTTCATTCTAGTTTCTCAGAACCCCCGTTCTTGATTGAGTCTAGAATTTCCCTTCCTTATAATTCATAAGTAGATTCACTGTAAAAGTTAGAGTCTCTAAACCTTAGAAGAAAATCTCCACTGCAAAGTGTTAAAGGTTTCATAAGTTGGAAAACCCCTAACCCCCAATTTCTAGGTCAATTTCAAACCCATAATCGAAGCCACTAGGTCCCTTAGTGTTGGGAAAATTAGTAAAGGTTTCGAAAGATACCAAAACTCCAATAGACACCAACCGAGTAGATGAATACCTTTAGTCTGATCTTAGCTAGAGCTCACTATTGCAGCGTAGGGATTTTTTATCTCTACAAGAATCAAGCAGAAGTAGTCAGCCGGACTAAAGAAGGAGGTTCGTGAAGAACTCAGTTGAGGCTCAAACTCAGCTGGGACCCAGACTTAGCTGAGGGATCACACTCAGTTGAGACTCAAGGTCAGTTGAGACATCAACCTCAACTGAAGCACGGCCTCAGTTGGAAAACAGCTCAGTTGACTCCACAACAGAACCACGCAGCTGAAGGCATAGTCTAGCGTGAAGAGAAGTTGTGTCGAAGTCAACACGTCAAGAAGCGGAGAAGAGAAGACGCTAAAGACGGAGGAGCTGCAGTCTAGCTTTTGAATCTACTCGGGAGCACAAGTCAACTGGAAAACTTTCCATAAATAGGCCCACAATAGCGACGTGCAAAAAGCAAAGGTCTCAGTTACCATTTTTGGAAAGTTACCAGTAAAGCATGTGGAGTGTCATACTTTTGACAGAGATCAAACGGCTCTTTCCAACGGCTAGTTTGAACCCCCTCTATAAATAGAGGTCTCCACACCAAAGCTAAATGAGGGTGATACAAGCAGAGAAAAAGCACGCCGAAGTGCCGAGAGATAACACAAAGAGTGAAGCGATGCAAGCAGCTTTTCACCTCTCTCTCTCTCCAAGCAAGAAGACCGGTGAAGTCCAATCGGGGTAGAGTGATTTCTCTCCTATTCTTTCCCTTAGCCTCTCAAAAGTTTCCCTTCCTGATTGAGACTAGAGATTTGGTCTTTACTTGTTTTGTATCTCCTCGGACTCTCTCTTTTAAGAGATTGAGTTCTTAGCCTTTGGTCGAAGCCTCCACTTCCCTAAAGTGTTGATGGCTTTCTTGTTGGATTCTCCCCCAAATCCAAACCTTAGGTCTGACTTTGAACCCGGAATCAAAATCATCAGGCCCATTGGAACCCGTAATCCAATACCATGTCGCTTGGAACTCGTAATCCAAGAACATGTCCTTTTGGAACTCGAAATCCAAGAACATGTCCCTTAGAACCCGGAATCTAAGACATATTATGCACTTGCCCGGAAAAGTATTGTAAGGTCTAGTTCGAACCTATAATCGAACTGCTTAGGTTTGCTTGGAACCCTGAATCTAAGTGGGGCGTTTGATAAGCACGCGTAAGCTTATCTAGGAGGTGGATCTTAGAACCATGTTAAAATACGGTGTACTTAACTTCTGTAATTCACATTGAGTATTTTAAATTCAGTACCTAACCAACTGACCTAGCATATGCACTGCACTAATTTGGGAACTTGACCTCCCCCTTCACAAAGGTTTCTGTTTTTGTAACGAGTCTAATTTCCACCATCTTCCGTATTGCAAAACTGATTAAAACCTCAGTTGGTGCATTTAGCTTAACTTCAGGCATATGAGTTAGTTGAGCTACCAACTATGTGATTAGCTCCAACTAAGCAACTCAGTTGAAGAGCTACTCCAACTGTTTCTTCCAGTTGTTGAGTAAACTGACCTGAGCAGGATATCTCAGTGAAAAGATGTTAAGCAAAACAAAAATTGCTACTGGTGTATTCCCTCCCTCCCATATACCAGTTACTTGTTACCAGGACCATCACTTAGTACTCACAAACTAAGATTATGATTTACTCTTGCCCGCAAAAGTGTTGTAGGTGTTATTCATAACCGCAAACGAAGTGAACAAGCTTATTTGATGCCTGTAAATTAAACCCTAATGTTTGGGAAGTAGGCATAAACTTTTCTAGTGGATTACTAGCCCGAAAAGCTAGTCGTAGACGTAGGAGTTCATCTCTAAACCACGTAAAAATACTAGGTGTTATTTTTTCCTTCAATATTTCAATTTCTGTTTTAATACTAACTAACTAACTCCATAAACAAGTATTTGAAAAACTGCACTAAGTATTGCGAACTTGACCTTCATTCAAAAGGAGCTTCTGTTTAAGTAACGAGGATAAACATGACCACCACATTTCACACACTTTAACCTCAGTCAGGAAAACACACTTGGCCCACAGTCTAAGAAGTCAACTTTGTACCGAATTGAGTGAGCGCTCCAACTGACTTTCACAGTTGTCGAGCAACTTGAACTGAATAGTTTTCAAGAAAGTTTTTAAAATCCTTACTAGTGTATTCTTCTCCCCACACCAGTTAACTCATTACCGGGACCATCACTATTACATCCAAACCCATTTTGAATTTATAAAAATGCATATATCACTACAAAAAATAGCTAAAATACTGAGAAAATTACTAACGGCAAACCTCTCCTCGGTAATTACCGTCAAATTACCGACGACAAGAAAGACGGGTCGGATTTGATAAAAGTACCGATGGATTATCGACGATAATTTGGCGGGATTATTCCTGCTAAAATCACCAACGGCATTATCGAGGGCAACTTCCTTCGGTAAATTACCGACGGCAGATGCCCTCGGTATACTATGAATAAAAATTTATTTAATTTCAGTATAACAGTACCGACGGTGGGTGCCCTCGTTAATTACCGAGGGCTGGGTTACCGTCGATAATTAGTACAGGTCGGATATTACCGACGGTGGGTTTCATCAGTAATTCTAAAATCAAATTGGGGTTTTTCTGCCCTAATCTTCCATTGTTGCCACTCCTCCTCCGCCGTTGCTCCTCCGCCATCATCGTCCCGCTCTGCCTCACCACCGCGTCGGTAAGTTTCTATCCCTCTCTTTCGCTTATCTCTCAAACCCACTCTCTCTTTGACCCATTCTCTCTCTCTCTCTCTCTCTCTCTCTCTCTCTCTCTCTCTCTCTCTCTCTCATTTCAGGCCCCCAACACCGCGCCACCGCGTGGTAATTGTGTATCCCTCTCTTTCACCTTTCTCTCAAACCCACTCTCTCTCTGACCCTCTCTCTCTCTCTCTCTCTCTCTCTCTCTCTCTCTTTCTCTCTCTCTTTCCCATTTTAGTCCAGCCACGACCGCGCCACCACTTCACCACCACCGCGCAACCACCGCGCGCCAGGTTGTCTGTCTGTCTTTCTCTCTCATATTAGTCTTTTTTTTCTGTGACTCATTGTCTCTCTCTTTTTTTTTTATCAATATTACAAAGAAATTTAAATACCGCATGACGGAGGACTCGAACCCGTGACTTTTGGCCCGAGCATTAACCTCACTACCACTAGGCTAACACACACACACCAACTCATTGTCTCTCTTTCTGAACTGCAGCTGTCTCACCACTCTCTCTGCCGTTGACCACCACCGTACGATCCGTCACCGCCGCTGTCGCTGCTGCTTTCCACTGTCGACCACCAATGTACGCTCTTTCTCTCATTTTATCTTTTTCATGCTTATTGTTGTATTTGATTCATTAGCTTTGAAGAAATGCATGTTGTTGTATGGATCATTTATTGAAGAAATGCATATTCTTGAGTATATATATTGTTGTTTTCTGGTATGACATGTATATTAGAAGAGTTAATATGAGTAGTAATTCATGTAGATGAGATAATTAGAGATATGGGGTTATCATTGATTAGGAATGAGACTTGTATATCTTTCTACTAGTTATCAATGGTTGAATGGTTTATCATTGTAGTTTTGAATTATGCATGTTGATCGATGTTGAAATATGCTAGTATCTATTGAGGATAAATGATTACATATATGCTACTATATTGTGGGATAGATTATCTTCTCCCTTTGGGGTAGAAATTGATTACTTCTTAAGGATCTTCTCCAAACAAATGACTGTTTTTAATTTGATTAATTATTGTATTTTTTACTGTATTGTTTAATATTGTATTGCTTGAACAATCGGGGGTCGGGTAGACTTAGTAAATTAGAACCATTATAGTTAACATAGCTGGTAGAGTCGAGCACTTGGTGGTTAGGATAGTGGGTTATGCCGTCGAAATTTCGTCTGATTAAAGTAATTTATGACTCACGTCCTTTCTTTTTTCAATTAGAAATTACAAGAATGAGTGATAATCGTCATTGGATGTATGCAAGATATAGTGATCATTCTGCATTTGAAATTCGACTTGAGGGTTTCCTTGAGTATGCGATAAATCAAACGGCTTACACAGATGGAGTAGGTCACATTAGTTGTGCTTGGAAAAACAATTCATGTTCCTCACAGTTCTCATGCCTGGGCCATCTAACCCGAAGATGAAGTTGGACGTTTTCTTGCAGCCGCTGATACAAGAGTTGATATCTTTGTGGGAGGTAGGAGTGAATACTTATGACATATCTTTAAAGCAAAATTTTCAGATGCGGACAGCTCTTATATGGACTATTAGTTATTTTCCAGCATACGCTATGTTGTCTGGGTGTGGTACATCTGGAAGATTGGCCTGTCCACATTGTATGGAGGATACAGAAGCATTCACTCTACCAAAAAGTGGAAAACAATTGTGGTTTGACAATCATCGAAAGTTCTTGCCTCCTGACCATGTATTTAGAAGAAATAGAACTTCATTCTTGAAGAATAAGATCTGTAAAGTGAATCCACCAGAACAGAGATTAGGAACGGAAATATTGAATCTAATTGAGGGTTTGGGCTTTGTAAAGGTTACAGAAGACTATGATGGCATAAACGTCCAACTTGCGAAAGATCAACACATTGGGTGGAAAAAGAAAAACATATTTTGGGATCTTCCATATTGGAAGGATGTTCTGTTCGACATAATTTGGATGTCATGCACATTCAAAAATGTTTCTAATAACGTGTTCAACACCATCCTCAATGTTAAAGGGAAGACGAAAGATACAGAAAAGTCGAGAGAAGAATTGAACATCTTTTGTCGACGGCCGGAATTGAAGAAAGGGGATATAGACCAACATTATCCAAAAGCATATTACACGCTTGATAGAGATGAGGAGAAGATTTTATTTCAATGGATTAAGAGTCTTAAGTTTCTCGATGGATACGTGTCAAATATCAGTTGATGCAATGACTTGAATTCCCTGAAGATGCACAACATGAAAAGTCACTACACAACCGAAATCGCATATCTGAGCCCTATGGACCGGGTATAGGGATCAACAAGCACGTTGGAGGGTCTCAGTCCACTTGTATCCTTCAGCAGAGTTTGGTTAGTAATTATCAATTCAGTTCATAAGTAATATATATATATATATATATATATATATATATATATATTATATCACAAATAATAATTTATTTATATTCTAAAATATATGCATTAACAGAGCTTGCAGAGTGGAAATCCGTTGACTGCCTTGAACTATGACACTTTCCTCCGAATCCACACAAAGGAGGATGGCAGTTATGCGACACAGAGGACTGAAAAACTTGATGTAAGTATTTAAATTTATTCAAATATTAGTAATATATATTGAAATGTATTTATTTTCAGGTAAATGAATTGTAAATTCATAACGTTTCATCTCAAATTGCACAGAAATTTAAAAAAACGTTTCATAAATACACACCGTTTTAATTTTTCACAATTTTGCACCGGCAGCCGGTTTCCCCCAAATTCGATCTTACGTGGCTGTCGGACTTGCCACGCTTGACTCGCCGGAGATTGAAACTACGTCGTTTTAAATTAAAAAAAGGGTTAATTACTTGTAAATACATAACGTTTTATCGAATTCTCAAATTGCACACAGATTTAAAAAAACATTTCAAAAATACATATCGTTTCAATTTTCAGCAATTTTACTCCGGCATCCCATTTCCCCCAAATTCAATCTTACATGGCTACCGGAGTTGTCACGGTGGACTCGCTGAATATTAAAAATATGTCGTTCACCGCTCCTCTCTGATTAGTTACAGCAGCAGCCAAAGAAAAGGTTGCCATCATCTCTTTCCGCCTCGCGCCACTGTTGTCATCGTCGTCGTCGCGGTTAGCCCCATGTAAGCTTCACCTTCATTTCCCCTATTTCTTTAATTTGATTTGCATATTACTTTTAATAGCAACCCACCCTAATTCTCCTCTATTCCCTTATAAGATTATTCTGACTAAGCTCGCCGTCTCCTTTTCGTGCCCTCGCGGTAAATCTTACGGTATCAGAGATGTGGCTTGGCGGGGTTGATAGTGGTGGTGAAGATAAAGAACAGAAGAATGATGAGAGAAATAATTTTGTTTATTTATTTTATTTTATTTTATTTTATTTGCTAAGAAAGATGTGGTTGAATTTTTGTGACTTTTTTTTTTTAATTTAAAATGACATAGTTTCAATATCCTGCGAGTCTAGCGAGACAAGTTCGGGTGCCACGTGAGATTTAATTTGGGGAAAAACGGGCACCGGAGTAAAATTGTTGAAAATTGAAACGTTGTATATTTTTGAAACGTTTTTTTAAATCTGTGTGCAATTTGAGAATTCAATAAAATGTTATGTATTTACAAGTAATTACCCTTTTTTTAATTTAAAACGACGTAGTTTCAATCTCCGATGAGTCCAGTGTGGCAAGTCCAGCAGCCACGTAAGATCTAATTTGGGGGAAACTGGCTGCCGGTGAAAAATTGCTAAAATTTAAAACGGTATGTATTTATGAAATATTTTTTTTAATTTGTGTGCAATTTGAGAATTCGATGAAACATTATGAATTTACAAGTCATTTACCCTTTATTTTGTAACAATTATGCATTGTTATGTATGAATTAGGCGGAAATTCATCGCATTGCTGCTGAGACAGGGTGAGTGGACCTGAATGAGATCTACTTGGAGATTGTACATCCCGAGAGGTCACGGCGGTACGACACTGGAAGTGCCGGTGTGAGCTAGATCAGTAGGGGGTCTACTCGTAGCACTAGCACTTCAGCAATGACGCAGAAGATGTACGAGTCCCGGATCTCCATGTTGGAGAAGCAACTGCAGAAGGCTGAGGAGGACAGGGCTGCAGAACGAGCAACACGTGAAGCCATCGAGCAACGGATGGCTCGTTCGAGCAGTTTATGCAGTTAGCTCAACTACCTCCTCGTCCTTCCTCTACTTGATTAGGTTCTTCGTCTTGTCCACTACTTGTTTATATTCTCCGTACATCTACTATATTGAATACTTTGGAACAATATTGCACTTGTATTTTACATTTGTTTTATATACTATTGATTTGGTAAATTGTTATTTGGTGTATCTGGTGTTGATTTGTTATATTGTTGGTTGTGTGGTTGAATCGTGAAACATGTACTAAAAAATAAAAGGGATGATTGCCTGTAAAACCCAAACCTTTTTTCAAATTCGGGAATTGTACACGAACTTTTTTTTTTCTCGCACAAATAACCTAACCTTCCATTTTCTTCCGATTTTGCTCCGATCACCGGTTTTTCCCAAATTATATCCTACGTGGAAGTCGGAAATGACACGTTGGACACCGGAGTATACAAAACAATGTTGTTTTGAAAAAATAAAAAATCAAAAAATCAAAAATAAAATAAAAAAGCCAAATAATCTGCCAACTCAACTAATTACATCAACCACCAACACCTCCCATCTTCTGCGACGTTCACCACCACCACCACTCATCTTCTCCGATGGCCACCACCAACTTACGAGATTTCCGAAAGCAGCTCCCTTCAAGCTAGGATCCGATTCACAAGCAAACAAGAGGAACAAGTACTGGAAATGCAAACCACTTTGTCCTTAGCTACATGAACTCTTCAAATTCCCCCTACCTGCGAGCGAGTTCGAGAAAAAGAAATTTGCAGATGCTCTGCTCACTTTAGCCTCAATGACTAAGATAGACTATGGAGTGGACTTGCAACCACTGCAAATTGAAGCAAGAGATAGCCCTGCTTATTGCTAAATATAGAAGAAGAGTTTAGCTCGCGCCCACTTGGAAAATGGAGATTATTGGACGGGGAAAAATGGGTTGAAGTTCAGGTTGTGATGTAGTTAACCGAACTCTCCACCGGTAATCAAGACCCTGATTCAAGAGAATAGAACTCTGTCACCTCCTCGCCGCCGCTGCCATGGGGCCGCCCCAACCACCACAACTCCAGCGGCGTATCCTCCTCCTCCTCCTCCTCCTCCTCCTCTCTCTGTCTCTCTCTCTCTATATATATATATATACTCTGCATTCATCTTCTTCAATGCTAGCCTATAGATCTGAATTTTGTTGTTCAGACTAAAACCTCCTCCTCGCCGACCTTCTACCGCAGTGGCGCCACCCTCCACTGCCGCTCGACACCTACCATATCCTACAACCACTAGTAGTTGTCTCGTCACCGCCAACGCTGCCGTTTCTACCTACCCTCTCTGCTCATCTTCGAAAGTGCGATGGCCGTAATTGTAGGAGATCATTGAGATTGTGATGGTCGCCGGTTGGAGGCGGCGTGACAATGAATGAAGATGGTTAAGGTTTGAACATTTGACAGAAGGATTTTAGGAATCAAGATTGTGGACCAGAGGTATGGTGGTTGTTGTGGTTGCTATCGGAGGTGGTTATGGTGGTTGCTATAGGAGGTGGAGGTTGAGGTTGCAGAATTGGAGGGGTGGTGGTGGCGGCGGTAAGAAGAGGGGTGAGAGGGAGAGAGATACAGACGCCTAGAGAGAGAGGGGTAAGTTTATGAATAATTTACTTTTTATTTTTTTATTGAGAAATAATAGTTGGCATATGAGGTGTTTTTCTAATTAGTTTTTGTTGGGAAATTTATTAGTAAGAGTTTTGATAAATTCCAAAACCGACTGACCCCAACCGAGTAGATGTTGCCAGAACCTAATGTTAGAAGTTAGGCTCGCTGTTTGAGCAAAGTTAAGATTTTATCTTTACAGGTCTCCAGGTGAAGATGGCAACAAGGCATCACTCAGACAGAACATCAATTGTGATGAAAGACAACTGAGAGTTCATATGTTCAGATGCAAAGAGGGGGAAGTCTGCAGAACATCAGATGTGAAGGAAAACAATTGAGCGTTCATCAGATGAGAAGCAGTAAAGGGGAAGAGAACAACAGATGAAAAGGAAGTCATCTGAGCGTTCAAACCCAACTGATAAAATACAAGGAAGACAACTGAGTGTTCAGTTTCAGAACATCAGTTGTAGAACTCAACCAAGAAGATCAACCGCTTGAAGATGAAGTCAGCTGAGAGTTCAACTGTTAGTTGTCAGATGGCACATCGGCTGAATAACAAGTTAGTTGAAGATCGAAAATCTTAACCGACCACCCTCTGTGGGAAGTTTGTAGTTAAGATTTGAATTTCAAAAGGAAGTCACATGAGGGTTTGACCGTTCAGTCATTACCCCATTTGACCCAACACAAGGCTGTCTCAGATGGAAAGCAGAAGAGCACAGATGCCATATCGGGAAAGTCTGCAGAGATAAGAGACAAGCCATCGCTTTCAACGATCAGAGATCAACAGCTCCTCCAATGGCTAGTTGATACTCTCTGCCTATAAATAGAGGCCTTCATTCATTCGAGAAAGATATAAGACACAGATAAGAGAAGACACACACGCGAGAAGAAATCTGAGAGCAAAAAGAAAAGAGCAATATTCTTCACGAGCTGAACTGAATCTCTTAGAACATCACTTGTTGAGAGTTCTAGAGTTAGATAGTTTTTGTGTCTTTAGATCAAACCTTGAGAACATCACTTAGTGAGAGTTCGTAGAGAGCTAGATCTTAGCTCACTTCACGTTAGAGCTTTCAGTTGGAAAACCATTTTCCTTCACCTGAAAAGGTTTAGGATTCTACTCTTCCTGCAATTGAGTAGTTAGGTTGTTTAGTACCCGGAAACTAAACTGTAAGGTTGATAAGTACCCGCAAACTTATCCTTAACGGTTGCTCAGCCCGCGTAAGCTGAGTGGTTTGTCCAGAAGAACTTGGACAGAGTTATGTGGACTCACAACTCCCCGTGGACGTAGGAGGGTTATCTCCGAACCACGTTAAATCTCTGTGTGCTAGTGTTTTTCTTTATTCAGTTAATTCTTGCATTCTTAACTGACTGACTAACCAGCATACAAACTTCATTTGCACATTCTCAACTGTTTTGGTTTTTGACCAACCGAGCATAAAAGCGTGAGTTGTTTTACGAGTTTAATTTCCACCACATTCCGCATAGCCTCACTCTTCCAGCTGAGGTTGCTTACTTAGCTGTGAGATTCCAACTGAGTCCTTTTACTCGATTGAAGTATTTTTCAGGGTTAAGTTTTAAAATCCTAACTGGTGTATTCCCCCCCCCCATACACCAGTAACTCGTTTCGGGACCATCAAGTGGTATCAGAACAGTGGTTCAAAAGACTGTTGACTCTGTTTCACAAGGTGTGAATTCGAGAAAGTTTTTTCAGTGGTCAACTGAACAGATCTTTTCACGCTAATGCGTATCTGCTTGCATATTCATTCTGTTGCTGTGTGCAGATGGACGTCAAGGACAAGATCGTCGTCATGTTCTCTGTAGTCAATTATACATCATGGAGAACACGGATGAAGAAGATCCTACTGTCGAAGCATCATAGGATGCAACAAGTTCTCTCATCCAGACCAATCATCATCAAAGAAAGATTAGCTTGCACTCCTACAAATCCCAACGATGGAGATATAGTTGTGGAGTTTGTGAAAAAGCAGCCGGAAGATTATACTCCAGAAGAAGCCAAGGTGAGCCAGTTAGACATCTGGGCTCAGAGCACAATAATGTCCACAGTTGGACAAGATTATTTGCCTTGGATAGAGGAGTGTGAGACTGCAAAAAAGATGTGGGACATCCTGGCATCGCTGAGTGAATGAAGCGATGAGACGAAGGAGAACAAATTCTCACATGCATGTCAAGATTTCGACAACTTCAGTCTGAGACCTGATGAGACCATCGATCAGCTAGAGCTCCGGTTTATGGACATCATCAGAAGAATCTAGTCCATCCGAAGAGGAAAATACACACTAAGAGAAATCAATCTCAAAGTGTTGCAAGCTCTACCGACTGAGTGTGATACTTTCACCAATATCCACGAGAGCCGAGCAGACCTTGATGAAATGGGAACTGAAAGATTGTTCTCAATATTAAAGGGAAATGAGTATAAGGTGAACCGCAGAAGATCTCAGTCCTCAGTTCAGACGAGTCGACTTGAGGATGTTGGTTCAGCATCAAAGTCAGTTGCTCTTCGAGCTGACTACTCCAAATCAAGATCATCAAGGCCAACCAGATCAGCTGACACGACTGCAAAGGAGCCAAGCAGAGAGGAACTGCAACAGAACATTGCAGCTCTGTCAAAGAAGCTAGCCGACATGGACACTCGGTTCGGCAAATACAAACAATTCTACAAATCAAACCGAACTCGAGACAATTCAAAGCCAGTCTCCAATGGTTGCTTTGAATGCGGGAAGGAAGGACACTTCAAAGCTGACTGTCCAGACCTCTCAAAGAAAGAAAGAGAAGCGTTGAGGGCCAAGCAAGCTGCAAAGAACAGGCCATGGTAGCAGAAGAAGCAGCTGACGATATGGATATCTTCACTGATACTGAAGATGAAGATGAGCTGACTTCTACCAACAACGCCATCAATCAGGATCAATGCCTCATGGCACTTGGAACCGACCAAGATGATATTGAGGTACACTCTAATTCTGCTAAGTTAAATTCTTCCAATACTTCTAACATGCAAGAATCTCTGGACGACGAGTTGGAACCCTCCTGGAGTGATTTTCAAGAACTCAGTGAGGAACTGCATCAGCAATCGGTTGAGTTTAAGAGTCTTCAAGCTCAGTTCACCAAACTTGAAGATTCCTTAACCGAAAAGGACGATCTGATCAAGAGCCAAACCGAGGAGATTGAAAATCTCAAGAGTCAACTGAATGAGGCTAAGACTCCAATAGATGAAGAGTTGACGAAACAGATCAAGGAGCAGCAAGATGAGTTGAAAAATCAAGAGGCTCAGATCGACCAGCTGATAAAGAAGTCAGATGGAAAAACCGAGCAGATAACCGTCCTCCTCAAAAAGTTGCAAACTGAGAAGGACAATCTAATCAAGCTGTATCAGTCATCCAAGATCATCGAAAACCTTATAAGTTACAGTAGACAGATGGAAGACGTGTCAGGACTCGGCTATGATGTTGTCAAGGATACTGGAATTCCACCAGCAACCTTCATCAAAGCCGTAGAAGTCACAGCTGTCGAGCCATACACAGCTGAGTCTCCAGAAGCTAATCCAACCTCCACATCTCAGCAAGTTCAACTGACCAATAGAATTACAACTGAGAAGGGAAAAGGAGTAGTAGATGTAGGACAGAATGTTCCATCGGTTGGGATATAAACCGATGGGGAATGTTCCAAAAGTCAGAAGAGGAATCAGAGGCGTCGAAGGCATAACCTCAACCGAACTCAGAATCAGAACCGACCTCTGCATCAACCTCACAGTCAACATCAGAAAGAATGGAACCAACCGCAGAACCGACATGGGTTCAACCATCTGAATCATCAGCGGTTCCATTCCCAGTTCAACCAAAGGTTCCAACCGAGTCAACCAATGAGAAACAGGTCGAACAACTGGAGATACTCATGCTATAATATGAATCATCAACAGGACATAAACAGCTACAGACAACCCTCAGGGAGTTGGAATCAGAATCAGCCCCAAAGATTCCAACATGGCGTCCGATCATTCAGACAAATCAAACAGTATAAAAATTGCCATCAAAATAGGGGGAAAGCCTCACCTCCTAAAGTTCAACATGGGAGAAATCCAACTCCTCCCAAGAAATAGAACATCACTACTAACAACAAGCCTAAGGATAACCGAGGTGTTGTTATAGTTGATGATCAAGGAAAAGTGATCTGGAATGATAAATCCATCCGAGTATACAGGGAAAAGTGACGCACAGTTCCAGGGGGAACTGTAACTAACCCTCCAGGACCCAACTGAAATTGGGGACCTAAGCGAGTTTCTCTTTGCAGGTACAGGAGAAACAGCTGAAGAAGAAGAAAGCGTCTGCAACAATATGGGTAATGGACAGTGGATGCTCGAAACACATGACGAATTTGAAGGATTTGCTTGGAAGTTTCGTGGAAAAAGAAGGTCCATCAGTTACTTTTGGTGATAACTCAAAAGATTACACCAGAGGTTACGGTACCCTTGAAACCAATCTTGTTTCAATTTCTAATGTCTCTTATGTTGATGGATTAAAGCATAACTTGCTCTCCATCAGCCAATTCTGTGATAATGGTTTCTCTGTCAAGTTTGATGCACAGGGTTGCAGGGTTAAAGATGTCGGATCAAAGCAGGTGATATTGTTGGAAAATCGATCACCAACAGGGAATGTCTACTACGCTGACTGGAACAGCAGCCTCCCTGACACCTGCCTATTATCAAAGAGCAGTTCTGATGTGAGCTGGCTGTGGCACAAAAGGCTCAACCATCTGAACTTCAAGACGATGAACCGACTTGCCAGACAAGAACATGCAAGAGGTATACCAAACCAAGTGTTTTCAACAACACACATCTGCAGTGCATGCCAGCTGGGAAAGCTCGCTAGATCCTCCTTCCGGTTGAAGTCAACTCCCTCAACCGACCGAGTGTTACAGCTGATCCATATGGATCTCTTCGGGCCAGTTACACCAAAGAGCATGAACGGGAACGAGTATACACTGGTTGTAACTGATGATTACTCGAGGTACACGTAGACCATTTTCATGCGTCACAAGAGTGAAACCCGAGATGAGCTGCCCAAGCTGATGGATCGGATATCGAACCAACAAGAGATGAAGATCATGTCTATCCGATCAGATCGTAGAACGGAGTTTCTAAATGAAACCATCATCGAATATTGCGAGAAGAATGGAATTACCCATCAGACATCAGCCGCGCGTACTCCACAACAGAATGGAGTAGCTGAGCGAAGAAACAGAACGCTGAAGGATGTAGCCACATCCATGTTAGACAGCTCAGCTCTGCCAAAGAGATTTTGGGCTGAAGCGATCAACACTGCATGCTACACTCAGAACCGGTCTCTTCTAACCAAGCGGTTGGGAAAGACACCATATCAACTATGGAGACGCAGAAAGCCAGATATTTCTTATTTTCGCGTTTTTAGTTCTAAGTGTTATATTCACAACAATGGGAAGACTCAGTTGAAAACTTTTGATGCCAAAGCTTCGAAGGGCATATTTCTTGGATATGCTGCTCGGATCAAGGCATATAGAGTTTTCAACAACAGCTCTCGTGTTGTGGAAATAACACCTCATGTTAGTTTTGATGAATCTATTTTTGAGTACAGGGAACAGGTCAAAGAACAACAAGCAAATATACAAGCTCCACCTGTTCTCACCAGATCGCAAGCTCTAAGGGAAAAGAACCTAGCTGAACCACTGGTTTGGACAACTGAGGAAGAGGATCCATACTCCTCTGAAGATGAATGCGAAGACCCAAGCTCATCCCAAGGGGGAACTTCAGCTGATGCTCCTCCAACTGCATCAGCATCCGAAGCCCAACCGAATCCGGTTCAAACTAATGTCAATGTTGAGGATCCAGACTCAACAGCTGATCATTCACCAGCTCTGAAGACTCCAACTCAGATTACGAAACAGCCACAGTTGGAAGAAGAAGGAAGACGCAACCGAAGATGGTATGAAGTTCATTCCACTGACAATATCATCGGCGATCCAACCGAGGGTGTGCGTACAAGGAGCCGAGTTACCAATCCAGAATCAACCGAGGAAGATTCCAACACTTATGCCCAATATGCTGAGGAGTTGGCAGTTCTTGAGGAATTCGAGCAAGCTGGAGATGTTGCCATGATTTCTTGCTTTGTAGCTGATGTACCAGAACCGAAGAATGTTGGGAAAGCTCTCAACTGTGTCCACTGGACAACAGCCATGCAAGAAGAACTGAATGAGTTTCTACGCAACTGTGTATGGGAGTTGGTAGAAAGACCAAATGGTGTCAAGGTGATTGGATTGAAGTGGATTTTCAAAAACAAGAGAGACGCCATTGGATTCATTGTGAGGAATAAAGCAAGGTTGGTAGCTCAAGGATACTGCCAACAAGAAGGAATCGACTTTGAAGACTTTTTTGCGCCAGTTACAAGGCTGGAAGCCATCCGAATCTTTCTAGCTTATGCCGCACATCACAAGTTCAAAGTGTATCAGATGGATGTGAAGTGTGCATTCCTCAACGGAAATATCAAGGAAGATGTGTATGTTGAACAGCCTCCGGGTTTTGAGACTGGAGATAGAAGAGTGTACAAGTTGACACTCTTTGGACTAAAGCAAGCACCAAGGGCCTGGTATGACACTCTTTGTGGTTTTCTTCTGAACTCGGGATTCAAACGAGGATCAGTTGACAAAACCCTGTTCACCATCAAAGTTGGAGATGATATACTTGTAGTGCAAATCTACGTGGATGACATCATATTCAGTTCCAAGTCAGAAGAGCTGTGTAAGAAATTCTCAGATCTTATGAAGGAGAAGTTCGAGATGTCAATGATGGGCGAGATGAATTATTTCCTTGGATTACAAGTGAAGCAGTCACCAGAAGGGATTTTCATCAATCAGTCCAAGTATACAAAGAAGCTCATCACCAAGTTCGAATTGCAGACAAGTAAGACAACAAGGATTCCAATGAATACTAACTGGAAGATTGAACCTCTGAAGGAAAGCTCGTGGATGCCAGCAAGTATAGAGGGATCATCGGTTCTTTGCTATACCTAACTGCAAGCCGGCCAGACATATTATACGCAGTTGGAGTGTGTGCTCGATTCCAAGTTCAACCAAGAGAAGCACACATGTTGGCAGCAAAGAATATCATCAAGTATCTGAAGGGAACTGTTAATGTTGGATTGTGGTATCCAACTGACCGGATACTCAGAGGCGGACCTAGCCGGAGATCGGTTGGACAGGAAGTCTACCTCTGGACATTGTCAGTTCATGGGAAGCAAGCTGGTTTCATGGTTCTCCAAGAAACAAGCATGTGTTGCTACATCGACAACCGAATCGGAGTATATGGCTGCTGGAAGCTGTTGCATGCAAGTGTTGTGGCTGAAGCAACAGCTGAGAGATTATGAAGTCACAACTGGACAGGTTCCCATTCATTGTGATAGCTCGAGTGCTATAGCTATCTCTCTGAATCCTGTTCACCACTCTCGAACAAAGCATATCGACATTCGTCATCATTTCATCCGAGATCATATTGAGAAAAAGGATGTGTCCATGAAGAAGATCCCAACTGAGATTCAGAGGGCTGATATCTTCACTAAACCTCTAGCCGAAGCGCGGTTCAAAATGCTATGTGATCTACTTGGATTGTTAGATCCACCTGATGAGGAACCAGCTGAGGTAAAGAGACAGACATCTATCTGAGGGGAAAGCTCAGATAAAGGGGGAATGTCAGATACGGATTGCAAACTGAAGACATCAGACATCAGCTGAACAGACGAACTCGAGTCAGCTGATAGTATGCTGCAACAATGGATCAGACGTCAGCTGAACAGACGAACTCGAGTCAGCTGATGGTATGCGGCAACTGAGGAACTCAACTGAGGTATACAGCTGATCTCGACATCAGCTGGCAGGTAACATTTATGACTGAAGGTGTTGTGTTCTTAAATGAGAATGTTTGAAATAAATTCAAACATTCCTGAAGCTAGTCAGTTACATTAAAATAGCCATCATGTCGCATTAAATGTAAAGTACGACTGAACATCTATAGCCTACTTTATAGTGCGACTGGCTGACATGAAACTGTACACCTTCTCACGTGCTGGTTGGAACTCGGATCAAAACGTCGAGTCAAAGTTAGTCAACAGTCGCGTAATCTCAGCCGTTGATGGATTTGCGCCATTTAATCCCAGTCGTTGATCTCATCCGAGTCAAAGACCTATATAAGGCGAAAAATCAGGAAGATATCTCCTACTTTTCTCATTTGTGCTTATCAATTATAACTATTCATCGTCTTCCAGTTTTCGCCTAACCCGTTTCTGCAAAAAGATCTTCTTTCCTTTCCTATATATATTCTCATTGCAGTGATCTTAAATAGCCCCAAAAAGTAAGAAGATGGCTTCATCCGGACCTTCTCTCGTCCCCACTACTTATGAAGAATCATTCGATATGTTAGTATCGAAGATACACTTCGAGCAGATCCTCTCCGACGAGGATCTGGAGTCGCCAGTCCTAGCCCCGCTCGCCAACACTCTCCGTGAGAACGGACTCCTGGAATGGGCCAAGCTCTGCCCCTCCCATTTGCTCAGGCGCCAAGTCGGAGAATTCTACGTCAATCTCGTTCGCCCTCTTGACAGTTCGGCAGGAGTTTCTACGGAGGTGTCGTGCCATCAAAGAGATGTTCTGGCAAGGACGATACGTCGTGTCTCCTTCCCCATCGACGTGTCCGATGTCCTCCGGTACATCATACCAATCAACCATACCGCCACCGAGTTCCTGGAGAATATTACCGACGAACAGGCGGATGAATTTCTTCAGGATGCTCTGATCGAGCCGGAGCGGTTGAGGAGCAACATGCAATGGACAAAGCTGAGGCCGGAACACCGCCTGCTGTTCGACGTCGTGTCGAAGGTAGTGTTCGGATACAGTGGTGCGTTCGTCGACATCAGCCGACCCAAACTGAAGCAGCTGGTGGCCCTGGAGCACCAACACCAAATCAACTGGTTCTAATATTTCTTGAACCAGTTGATGGTGGAAAAGTCGAAGATCTCCGAGACTACAACCGAGTCTGGAGAGAAGCTGCTGAGTGTGAAGGGCACACTCAACTTCGGCTGCAAGATTTCCGCCCTCATCCTCCTCGCCACAAAGGACCGCAACATGGTCTGGGCTGACTGCAAGGAGACGCCGTTGAAGAAGCTGCTGCTATTCCCGACAGCCAAGAAAGCACAGGAGGTGCTGAGGAGTGTCTACACTTCTAAGGACAAGAGGGAGTCGGGAAAGCCAGCTGAGTCAACAGCTGAGGGGGAACAAGCTGTTGCTCGCCCCGCCAAATCCAAAGCTTCACGTCGCCGAGCTGAGGCTGAAAAGGAGTCGTCTGACGAAACCTGCCCAGAAAAAGTTAAGGGTAAGGTTCAAGAAGTCAATCAAGAAGGCAGCTGAGGTGCCAGCTGATGAGCCAACTGATGTTCCAGCTGATGAGTCAGCTGATGAGCCAGTTGAGGTTCCAGTTGAGGAGTAAGCTCCAGCCGAGGAGGGAGCGCAGGTTGGAGTCAACGCCTGCTGAGGAGCGTTCCAAATCCAGCAGCTCAGCTGAGGCCGCGTCGTTCGAGATTGTCCCTCGAGCCCCCGGAGCTGATGAGGTTGAGGGCATGGAGATGTCGGATGCATCCTCCTCATCTGAGGACCTCGAAGATGTTACCACCTCCCCCACGGCAGGAGAGAATGCCGTACTGCCCCCAGAGCCTCTTGCTCTTTCTACCCAAACCGAGCCAGAAATTCCGAGCACTCTGCTCGATGCCAACATCGTGATCGCTCCTTCGGCCGATGTTGAGGAAACCATTGAACCCTCTTCCCCAACTGAATCCCAAATTCCGAGCTCTCAGCTCGATGCCGATGTTGTGACCGACTCTTTGGCCAACATCGATGAACTACTTGAACCAGAACCATACAATCTCACCCCCTCCCCAATCAATGAAGCGGAGGACCTGCAGGCAGTTGCTGAGGAACACGAAGGCAGGGTGGCCTACTGCTTTCAAAAGCTGTTAGGTCTGTTCCCTGCGGCTTGCGACATGCCTATCTTCGCCACTCTGGGAACCGAGCTTCTGTACTAGTTCCATCTGATCTTCAGCCACTGGTATGTCAAGGAGGACACAATCAGAGTGCAGAGCTGGGACATACTGAAGTCTGATGAGTCCCGCATCCGAGCCTACTTCAACTATTCCAACTTAGAGGTGGCATACAACAACCGGATCGCGCTGCTCACTAGACGGATGGACCAGAGTTTGGCTGAAGGGACAGACACAAGGGAGGCAGCTGGAAAGGAGTGTGTCGACTTCCTTGACAGCATGTTGGCGAAATCAGCTGACTTCCTTGAGGATGTCGATGCAGCAGCCGCCGCCGCAAAGGAAGAGGAGGAAGAACTGAAGCTGTACCTGGCAAACAGACAAGCCATGGTCACAGCTGAGCCTCTAGCTCAGTCCGCTCAAGCCCTTCCAGCTGCTCAGTCCGCTCAAGCCCTTCCAGCTGCTCAGCTCGCTCCATCAACAGAATAAATCTGCGAGCTGGTAGCTGAGAGGGTCAACCAGTTAAGGACCGAGCTGCTCGCCAATCTCCAGCACCAACAAAATGACCAGCTGAGGGAGTTGGCAGCACAAGAGGCGAAGTACCAACAACTGGTGGAGGAGAATGCCGAACTGAAGACGAAGCTGAATGATTTCTCCTCCTCCACCAGTCAGGACATGTCGGAGCTGAAGTCCACTCTGTTGGGCTTGAAGTCGGAAGTGAATGTCTTCAAGTCATTGGCTGACTCAAATCTGGCCAAGTCCCAACAGACGCAGGATGCTGAATAGGAGTCCCGGTTCGAGTCGCGTTAGGCTGAGTTCGTTGCCTTTCAGACAGAGGTCAACGACAACCTCTCTGTCTTGAAGAAGGCCGAACAAGAGCGCCAGGACTCCGAACTGGCGAAGAAGATCGAGCTGAAGTGTGCGGTCGATGAACTCTTCAACCGTGTTCAATCTACCGAGGCCAAACTCAACTCTCTGGACGGATAGTAGCTAGCCTTGTTGCTGATGCCAAAAAGGGGGAAGAGAAGGAGACGGAGGTTGAGGCACAGGAAGAAGAAGAGACCTAAGAACAAGGAGTGCCAGCTGCTCAACCATCCAAATCTCAGCTGAGGAGGAGGAAGTCTGCTGCTGCCAAGTCAACCGAAGTCGGTGGAGCCGAAATGACTAAAGACTTGGAGCAGGCAGAGAAGATTGGAGTTTCCTACAGCTCCATAGCCGAGATCGCAGCTGAGCTGGATACTGAACTCGACGCGATAACAACCTAAGAGTGCATAGCAGCGGCCAAGGCTATGGCTGTAGAGGAGAAGGATTACATGAACCCGAACTGGATCAAAAAGTTTGCCGCCAGCTAGGCGAGGAGGGTGAACCAGTTCGAGGTTGAGCTAAAGAAGGTGTCTCAGAACCTGGACCGCAACGTTGCCTTCCGCAGCCGACGCCGCATCAACAAAATCCAATCAAAGGCGGAAGCTCGGTTGAAGCAACAAAGGTTGCCTCCAAAGTCCAAGGTTGAGAGTCGGTTTAGGCATACCGATAAGTGGATGCCGACCGAGTGGAATAAGGAGTGGGAGCTGTTCAAGCAGGAGTTCGTGAACGACTTCTATTACAGGAAGGTTTACGCAACTGACGACCCAAGGAAAGCGTTCAAGGAGGCGCTGACCTAGTTGCACTCAGGTGACCCGGGCATGTTCAGTCAATTCAGGAGGGCTATGATTGACGCCAACCTGGACTTGAACACTGTTCTAGTTCGCAAAAAGGTTACTTATCGGCCACCTCTTCTCCCGGATTCCAGCAACCCGAACCGCACGAAGATTGCATCTGAGGCGAGGCAGGTCTGCAAGGAGCATGGAGTGGACATTTCCAAGGAGTCACCTGCTAAGAGGGAAATTTTTGTAAGGATTTTTGGTAAGTATGGGCTACAATACTAGCTCAGTTAGTTTTCTAGCAACTGTTGTAATTTTTTATTTTTGAGCCTATCTTTTGTAACAATTAGTTGTAATGAAAATTATTCAGTTATAAGATTCACCTTGATGAACAATCCCTCATTGTCCAAGCTCTGAATCACAAAGTCTTTTAAATACCATGTTATAACTGTGCTAAACCTTTGATGTTTTATCTTATAGACTGTCTAGAAATTCAGCTGAGATTTCAGATAAGTTAGTGAGGTTTAGATCAATAGTGGTTTAAAGTTGTAAGTGGTTTTGGCATCATCAAAAAGGGGGAAATTGTTGGGAAATTTATTAGTAAGAGTTTTGATGAATTCCAAAACCGACTGACCCCAACCGAGTAGATGTTGCCAGAACCTAATGTTAGAAGTTAGGCTCGCTGTTTGAGCAAAGTTAAGATTTTATCTTTACAGGTCTCCAGCTGAAGATGGCAACAAGGCATCACTCAGACAGAATATCAATTGTGATGAAAGACAACTGAGAGTTCATATGTTCAGATGCAAAGAGGGGGAAGTCTTCAGAACATCAGTTGTGAAGGAAAACAACTGAGCGTTCATCAGATGAGAAGCAGTAAAGGGTAAGAGAACAACAGATGAAAAGGAAGTCATCTGAGCGTTCAAACCCAACTGATAAAATACAAGGAAGACAACTGAGTGTTCAGTTTCAGAACATCAGTTGTAGAACTCAACCAAGAAGATTAACCGCTTGAAGATGAAGTCAGCTGAGAGTTCAACTGTTAGTTGTCAGATGGAACATCGGCTGAATAACAAGTTAGTTGAAGATCGAAAATCTTAACCGACCACCCTCTGTGGGAAGTCTGTAGTTAAGATTTGAATTCAAAAGGAAGTCACATGAGGGTTTGACCGTTCAGTCATTACCCCATTTGACCCAACACAAGGCTGTCTCAGATGGAAAGCAGAAGAGCACAGATGCCATATCGGGAAAGTCTGTAGAGATGAGAGACAAGCCATCGCTTTCAACGATCAGAGATCAACAACTCCTCCAACGGCTAGTTGATACTCTCTGCCTATAAATAGAGGCCTTCATTCATTCGAGAAAGATATAAGACACAGATAAGAGAAGACACACACGTGAGAAGAAATCTGAGAGTGAAAAGAAAAGAGCAATATTCTTCACGAGCTGAACTGAATCGATTAGAACATCACTTGTTGAGAGTTCTAGAGTTAGATAGTTTTTGTGTCTTTAGATCAAACCTTGAGAACATCACTTAGTGAGAGTTCGTAGAGAGTTAGATCTTAGCTCACTTCACGTTAGAGCTTTCAGTTGGAAAACCATTTTCTTTCACCTGAAAAGGTTTAGGATTCTACTCTTCCTGCAATTGAGTAGTTAGGTTGTTTAGTACCCGGAAACTAAACTGTAAGGTTGATAAGTACCCGCAAACTTATCCTTAATGGTTGCTCAACCCGCGTAAGCTGAGTGGTTTGTCCAGAAGAACTTGGACAGAGTTGTGTGGACTCACAACTCCCCGTAGACGTAGGAGGGTTATCTCCGAACCACGTTAAATCTCTGTGTGCTAGTGTTTTTCTTTATTCAGTTAATTCTTGCATTCTTAACTGACTGACTAACCAGCATACAAACTTCATTTGCACATTCTCAACTGTCTTGGTTTTTGACCAACCGAGCATAAAAGCGTGAGTTGTTTTACGAGTTTAATTTCTACCACATTCCGCACAGCCTCACTCTTCCAGCTGAGGTTGCTTACTCAGCTATGAGATTCCAACTGAGTCCTTTTACTCGGTTGAAGTATTTTTCAAGGTTAAGTTTTAAAATCCTAACTGGTGCATTCCCCCCCCCCCCATACACCAGTAACTCGTTTCGGGACCATCAGTTTTTATCCAAAACTACGTCATTTTGTATACTCCGGTGTTCAACGTGTCATTGCCGGCTTCCACGTAGGATTTAATTTGGGGAAAACCGGTGATCGGGAGCAAAATCAGAAGAAAATGGCAAGTTAAGTTATTTGTGAGAGAAAAAAAACTCATGTACATTTCCCGAATTTAAAAAAAAGGTTTGGGTTTTACAGACAATTATCCCAAAATAAAAAATGAGATAAAAATAAAAAAAAATAATACTCCCTCCGTATCATTTTATTATACTCATTTTGCCTTATTGGATGTATCATTTCATTAAGCCCATTTCCTAAAATGGAAATGCAACATATGATAATACCCCACTATAACTCATAAATTACCACATATGCCAATAAAAAGCTACTATAACTCTCTTCTCTCTCATATTTGATGTGACAAAAGTAACTCTAAAAAGTTACTTTATGTTCTCAACTTTATTATAAACAATTTATTTTCTTAATACGTATGCCCAACCAAATGGGTATAACGAAATGATACGGAATTAAATTACCAACGAGACAATTGCCCTCGGTAATTTGCCGTCGGTATTTCTATCGGTAAGTATCCGGCAAGATACCCACGAATTGCCGACCACATTCACCGACGACAACGCTGTCGGCAATTACCGACGGTCAAGTTTGTCGACGACGGAATTTTGCCATCGGTAATGTTATTACCGACGGCGTTTGGCAAATTACTGATGGCGTTTTCCCTCAGTAATCGACCCCTTTTTTATAGTGTATCTCAATTCAAAACATGACTTCTGATTATAAAAAAGTACAAATTATTTTTAAATATTTATTTAAAATGCTATGTGAATTAAATTTTGTTTCTAAAATCATGTGGAAGAGAATTCACAACAAATTACTCCCTCCGTTCGCGAAAAGAAGTCCCGTTGTGTGCTGGGCATTGAGATTAAGAAAGTTGATAAAGTTGTTGTGAGTGGAGTTAAGGTCCCACTTATTGAGAGTGGAAGAAGTGGATTGGAAGTTAAAATTATTGTGAGTGGAATAAGGGTCCCACTTGTTGTGAGTGAAAAAGATAAAATATAGTTAAAATTGTTATGAGTGGAATAAGGGTCCCACATATTGTGAGTGAAAAAAGTTAAATGAGAGTGAAAATTATTGTAGGTCCCACTTGATGTGAGTGGAAAAAGGTAAGTAGGACTTCTTTTGGTGAACAAAAAAAGAGGGCAAGTAGGACTTCTTTTGGTGAACGGGGGGAGTAATTAATAGGAATAAAGTATTCATAACATCTCATTTTATTAAGCTATATTAAGTCCGTATGTAATGAAATATTGGCGTTATTTATTTCTCAATTTGTACTCTCGTTATTTTGAAATTTGAAGTTTGAATAGGTTAGAGCACTCCTAAATCCTATTTGAAGTTCAACGGCGTTTGGATATTCTAATTTTTGGAGTAAAATTGAACAGTTTTGCACTACGAATTGTTCGATTTGACTCAATTTTGGTTGACATTGGTTTTTAGGGTTCGACGCCGTCGTCAATGAATTCCGGTGTCCCTGTGATATCCTAAAGTCCTCGAGCTAGTAAGTTCAAATTAGTATTAAGATTTAGCGATTCACTGCCCAGGGAAAAAAAAGAAAAGGGAAAAAAAAGAGAATCTTTTTAATTCCAACAAAATTAACCACCTCGTTCGATAAAAAGAATTTTACAAATGATTGTTTTAATTTATTTGAACATATGATTATATGTAATTTTATTTACTTAAAATTTAAAGTTATATTTAATTGTATGACTACATGTGTTTTGAATAATTTAATTTTCATTGAGTAATGTAGCTGAATAAATTTTTGTGCATTAGAATTTATTTAGTGCAAATTGTAGAGCAATAAAAAGAAGGAAAGAAAATATAAAAAAAGGGTATATATATATAGTAAATAAACGTGTGTGCGTGCATGTTTGTATATAGTGTGTAGGTGATGGTTAAATTAAAGAAATTGTTGAATAAGTATTAGGTGGCTTTATCCTATGCAGACAATCTAGGAGTTTATGAATCCTCAACCTCCTCCTTTTTCCATCACCAGTCATCATATAGAATTAATAGGAAACCGACTACCTCTTCTTTTCTTCATAATAATAAACAGAGTCTAAATAGAAAGCATAACAGAAATAAATTTACAGAGAAAGGAAGAGAAAGCCGAGTGAGAAGAGAATGAGAAGAATATCTACAAGGCCTGTTGGAAGAAGCACAGTAGTTCTCTCTCTTGAGGTTCACGATTACTTTATACAGGTGGATTTTTCTTTCTAAAAGTATGTTGAGTTATCAAGCTCACTTTTTAAGAAATGACAAATGTTATCCATGAACTAAATATTTTTGTGCGTTTGGTGTGTTTAATGCTCTTATATTATCGATCGAGACACTCGGATAATCTAACACATTTGATGAGTGTTGTGTACACTCCAGAGTCATGTATTGCAATGGCCGATCACCATTGTGTACTTGACACAGATTAGAGAATTCTTTGAGCTTCGGCTCGAGATTCAATAGAGAACTCTTTGAGCCTCGGCTCGAGGTTCACCTAGCTTTTAAGAGTAACACAAGAACGTGACAAATAGCATGCCAAGTATGAGAAAAATGCTTTAATGAACTTAGAAGTGGATTTGTTTTGAAATCTTCTAAGTATCATTGGTTGTTATGGATATGCTTTATTTTGTTTGTGAACTATTGTAATACCCCGAGTTTTTATAAGTCTTTAAGTGCGTCCTAAATTTCATAATATGCCTAGAGTAATAAGATTTTTCTCAAGAAAAAGGAATTTGCTTGAAATGACCAAATTGCCTTATGTGCTTTGATGTGAATTTTCTCATTTCGATTATTCGAATCGAGTTTGTGATGCATTGATTGAGTTTATTTATATGAGTTTGACCATGAGTATGACTTTTGGAGAATTTTGAGAATTTTCACTTTTCAGTGAATAGTAACGAGAACCGAAAAAATACTATTCACCGTGGGAGAAATTAATTATGATATTCTTTTCTCTTAAGCTAAGTTCAATTCATCTAACATATCATCATTTATCATTTATCAAGTTCATGTACCCAACTCTCTCTCAAACACTCTCTACTCTCTCTCGTGACTTAGCAAGAAAGGAAGAAAGAAATTTTTTTCTCCATCTCTCTCCCCTCAATGCCGAACACACACACACAAGCACAAAGTTGAAGAAAACTCCGTTAAAGCTTCAAATCATCAAGCTTTCAAGCTTCAATCTTCAAGAGATCATCATCATCCTCTCCAATCTTTCAAACATAAATGGAAGAGGTTGTAATGCCCCGTAAAATCCTTACGTTCTTAAAATTTTAAAGTTAATTAAATAAATGGCTTTGCACGCCTAAGTTTACGATTTTGAATTCTAAGACTAACGGTCGAATCCGTTTTTGAAAATAAATTACGGAAGTCAGCTAGCCGACTATTGTATTTAGGGTTAGCGCGTACGAAAAGTTTTTAGTTCGTGAACTCAGAATGGAAAACCGTCTGATTTTTACATTCACGAAATCGCGTTACGAACTCGCCTGAGAAAGTTCGTTTTTATGATTTTTCCGGACGAAACTCGGACTGTGTCATCCCGAGTTTTTGTCAAAATAAATTTTGTAAATTTTTTTTCCGATTAAGCTTCGTACGTTAGAATTTACGGTCAAATCGGATCGCGACGATTTTGTGCCGAGCGACGTTTTTCGTCGAACGTTTTCCGTAACGTCGGATCGCGCCGGAAAAACGCGTATTCCTTTCCCTCTCCCACACCCCAACCGACATCAACACCTCTATTTGATAGATTTTTATGTTTTATATGATTTAATTAGAGGACACCTAATGCATTCACTATTGAAACTTTACACCTATGTTAGTTACTATTTTACCTTTACACCTTGCATCCTATCTCTTAACTTAACAAATTAAAACACCAATCCTTTCCCTCCCAACACCATATTTCGGCAGCTCCCTCTCTATTCTCTACCTTCATTTCTTCCATCTCCATTGAAGTGAGCATCAAGAACACTAAGAAGATACACACAAGTCTCAATCCCTCCATTCAAACCTCTTACTTTCTTCATCAATTCTTAAGGTAATTCCCTCCTCTTAACTTCTATCCAATTGGATTTCTTATCTTTTATTTTCTTTCTTGATCGAAAATTTGAACAATGGATTAGATGAATTGATCTTGGAATAATGAAATTGGATATGTTAGATAAGTTAATTAGGGTTTAAAATTGATCAAAACCAAGAACCCTAATTTATGCATTAATACCGAATTTTGAGGGCAATTAGTAGGATTTTTAGTTTTCTTCAATTGATGATGAATTCATGCCTAGGAGATGTTTAATTAGTGATTAGAACGAAGAGGAATCGAAAGCCCCATGTTTTTGTGAATTTCAATTAGGGTTTGAGTTTGAATTTAGGGGTTTATGCATGTTAGTTGAAATTGGATTTGCAATTGATTAATAGTTGCTATAAGAGGTTGATTAGTGAATAAATAATGTTAATTGGAGAAGAAAAACATCCTCTTAATATATGTATGAAAACCGAAATTGTTGGAGTAGTTAGGGGTTTCCACATGTTTGATTTATTTGGTGAATTGTTGATGGAATTATGAAGTAATTGATGTTAATGGATTATAGAATTAAATTGAGAATTTTCTAAAAATATTTAACGTAATGTAAGAGACGAAGAACACCTTATAAGTTGAAATATAATGATGTTATGACATGATTGCATGCATAGAAGTGATTCTCGTTAGATGTAGATTGACGTCGTAAAATTTGAACGGAATCCTACAACTTTGAAAAATGCGTAAGAGACGAACCTTTAGTCGTATCTAATAATCGAGAAGTCGAATGAGAATTCTAATTTGATATTATTGTTTATGACGGAATTGAGAACAACTTTCGAGTTGTTATAATATGAGCTATAGTTATAATCGAGAACTAGAACGCGTTTTGAATATTTTGTTGGTTTAGTAATTGTTAGTTGAAATCCAACGTTTAGAACGTCGTACTTTTGAGTGAGTTTTGAGAAGGAGTTCGTCACGTACGGAAGTACGTGATGACTTCCTTGAGGGCCCAGTTTCCAAAGAATTTGAATTTGAGAACTTAGAACGAACCTAAGACGTTATACGTCGAACCTATCGAGCAATTAGGGTTTTCGCGGCAGTTTTGCGACCCTCGCCGGAAACTGTAATAACTTTTAGCTCGTTTATCAGATTTGTGATCCGTAAATTGGAGCGTAAACTAGACATCCCAATCTTCTAGTGGTACAGGGCTCATCCCCTGTTTCCAAATCCTCTGTTCTGGACAGCCTCCAGAGTTACTGGATTGCGCAGTGAAATTTCAGTTTCTTGTCTTCTAAGTTGTTTAGTTCGCAACTTAGTTTCTTTCGATCGTTTAAGTCGTTTTTATCTATCGAATATCTCCCTACTGACCCTAGAGTCAAGTACAGGGCCTTGAGTAATGAAAACCAATCGAGATCTTATCTCTTATTCGTTCAAGTAAAGAAGTAGTTAAGTGAGAATTTCATAAGTCGTGAAATAAACTAAAATGTAAATCGCCTAAGTTGATTCTTTCCAACTTAGCTCCTTATAATCTTTAAAGTCTTATTAAGTTACCGACTACCCTCTCTACTGACCCGAGAGTCGAGTATGAGACCTTCCGAGTTCTAACGAGATTTGAACGAGTCTCGTTCCCGTTTAAGTAAAACGAATCTAGTAAGCGTGCAAATGCCTAAAGAATGAAACAACTAAAACTTATTTTGATTCCTTTGATCGATTATCTTTTACGACCCGTTATTAAGTATTATTGTTTTACGATGAAGGAGGAAGCCAACTGTAAAGAAAGGACGAAAGATCCGAAGTTGGAAGCTTTTGCTTTTAGTTCTGTATATCGAGGTGGGCTTTTATATACAAAATAAAATGAGCAATGCTCGGAAAATCTTTCTTTATCGCTTTGATATCTATGTTTTCAAAGTGATATTATGGCATGAACAGTTTTATATTTTATGAGAGTTCTCTTGTACCTATCTGAGTCAACATTCGTGTTTTCCAGATTTAGAGTTAATCTAACTAGATTAACTAACGATCGGCTCTGAGTTAGCTGCTAAGTGCTTTCCAGAGTTAGTGCACTTTGTAACCTGTGGTGTATGTGATATCTTGTTGAGGGGTACCAGCCATGGTGAATTAGAATTGGTCAAGATTGAACGTAACATTAGTCAGAAAATGCTCGCGCGAGTGATTTATGAGAAAAGAGTCAGAAAATGTTTAGTAGACACGGGCCCCTTTTCAATAAAACCCCGATGTGCTACAATTATGAAATGCCATATTTATCTATACTTATGATTATGATTTCGGCATCGTGCCCACTAAGTACGTTTGTACTTAGCCCTGCATTGTCTTCTAAATTTGCAGGTTGAAGCGACGGTGAGCGGCGACGGTTGATGTTGAGATAAAGGATAGGATGCTTAGTTAGAACCCTTCCGCTGCCAAACTCTGAATATCTTTTTGAGATGTACTTTTTGAACAATACTCTGTAGTCTAAGTCTGTAAATATGAACTTAGCTTCTTCTGTGTACTTTTGTCGAGTAATCACTTGTGGTTAACTCTTTCTTATTTATAATTAAGTCTTGTTCATGGTTTATCGATGCCTTTCTTATATGTTTAGTCAGTTAGCCCCCTTCTTCCCCGCTTCTTTAATCCAACCCCAGTCGCACCCCGGCTTTTGCCGTCCCTCGGGATTTGGGGCTGTGACAGAGGTAATCATCCTTCAAGTTCTTGAGCTCAATATCAAAACAAAATCATCTTCCTATTTTCTTCATGATTTTCGGCATACATGCCCTTGAGAAGGTGATTAATTCTTGTTTTATTTTTCTTGAGGATTCAAGATGAAATCCACCATGGAAATTCAAGCTAGAGTTTGAGCCTCCAAACCCCTGCAATTCGGTCCAAGAAGAATCAAGAGGAGACCTTGAATTTAATTTCTTAAAAGTAGGTTAATTCATTTGATTACTTGTATATATATGTAATCTCTAAATCCCTAAAGAAAGATGCATGCATGGTTTAAATTATGCATAGGCAAACTAGGGATTTCGATGTGAGAATCGAGTGAAGAAATCGTTAGAGAAATCGAGCCTAGGAATTAATCTATGATTAAAAGAGAAAAGGAAAACAAACCCCTAAAATGGAAACCGAAAATGGGAGAAAGAGGAGGAAAAATCGATTTTCTTGATTTATTGAAAATTTGATGATTTATATGTGTTTATGAAAATATTTAGAGTGATTATTATGCATGAAAATTTGAGAAAATAATTGCCTAATTTCTTGAGTGAATGCCGTGAGTTATGGCTTGATGAAGGAGTATTTGATTTGATTATTTTGTTTGATGATTTAATGAGCATGAGATGATTATGAGTTATAGATAAATTAAATCATTATGTTGATGTTATGAGAAAATTTATATATATGCATGTTTGAGGAAGAAATGATGTTTTAATGATTTATGATGATTTTTGATGTTATGAAGATTTGAGCATGTTTGTGTGAAATTTTGAGTAATAGATGTTTAATGAGGATTTTGAAATGAAGAAGATGAATTTCTAAACATGAAAGTATGAAGAAATTGAAAAATATAAGTTGAATACTTAGTGTGTGTTCTAGGTGTTCTTGGTGAAAAATATGATTTTTTGAATGAGTGTTCTTGGTGTAATTTTTGAAGATTTAAAGAACACTAAATTTAATTGTAAAATTAATTAATTAATTATTTAATTAATAAAATATTCAAAAAAAATTGAGATAAAATTAAGTAGAAAATAAAAAGAGAAAAATTATTTAATTAATAATGAGTCATTAAATTGAGAAAAATAAAGAAAAATAGATCTTTATTAAATAATTAGAGTTAGAAGGAGAAAATTGAGTAAAATAAATAATAGAGAATTAAAAGAGATGATAATAGAAAAATAAAAAGACGAGTTAGAGTTAAAGAAATGGAATTAGAAATCGAGTATAAAATTTGAGACGAGTAGTCGAGGTTAAGCCATTTGATTGAACGAGAAACAACGAGAAATAATAATAAATAATAATAAAAAATTAAATAATCTAAAAAGAATTTCTTAATAAAATAAGAAATAATAGAGAGTGAGAATAATAAGTCGAGTTGAGTTTTAAACAGAAAATGAATTTCGATTAAATAGGAGTTTAATGGAGAATAATAATAGAATAAATAATAGTACGTATGCGAGTATGTGTATGTGGTTGAGAAAAGACGACGTATTTTGAAATAATGTCGTGTATTGAGTAGAGAAATACTAAGTGATTATTTGAGTTTTAAATTCTTATTACTTGAACTTTTATTCGCTTTATTAAAAAGATATGAAATTATTTTATCAAAGTTAACATCTTTTCTAAAAAAAACTAAAATCGAGTAAAGTCGAGTCAATTCATGATTGAGTTTGGAATATGAATCATGTTGAAGTTGTTATGCTTAATTGAACCTAAATATTTACGTGAAATGTTTGTATTTTGTTTATGATGAAATGATTGGTTCAAATTGTTGAGAATGCGTGCATAAGACATGATTAATTTGATATGACGTTAGTTGAGTTGAGAATGCGAGTAGGAATTCGAGTAATGAAATTGAGATAAATGATATTTCATTAATTAATGAGAAATGCTAGAGTATTACCGATTACCGATTAGCAACGATGATTTATAACGAGAGTACGAGACGAAGTAATTAGTAACCGAGTAGAGTCGACGAGGCGAGAACAAGAAAGTCGAGAAAGGATATTGATTTAGAAAAGATAAAAAAATAGAGAGAGTCGAGTCAAGTAGAAGTCCTTCAGTCGAGGCCAAAATCTACTTTACGTCTTTCGCGTCGAGTCTTATTCTTTTATCGATGTCCAATTGTGAAGGACCGAGCGGGACGGACAAGTTGCAAGGACAGTCAAACGTAAGCCGCCTAACTAGTCTTCGGAAGTCACGTGGGCTTTTCTAAAACCAAAATCTGCGATGAATGCTATTATGATTATTGAGTATTATTATGTGAGTTTTGAAGTTCAATTGACTTGCCGTTTTTACATGAGTTTTGGTATGCTTTATCATCTGCTTAAGATATAAATGCCCTGTGAAAGACAGGAACCCACGTATGGTATTTGAATGGTTTGAGGTGACTGTGAGCTTTACTTTGGTTTAGCCGGTCACAGTGTTTGAGAAGGAGGCCTACTTCTCGTCACAGAATTAAAGTGGTAGATGATACATGCCTTTGTTGAGTATATAATATGTTTTGACTGTGCAGTCTATTCAGAAAAGAAAATATTTTTGCATTCACAAGTAAACGTTTTTAACTACATAAATACTTGTGATGCTTCGGTAAGGCAAGTTCAATTGTATAGCTCTAAGAGCAAGTTTCCAAATGTTTTGGCATATGTTCACTGAGTACGAAGTACTCAGCCCTGCATGTATTTCTAAACGTGCAGGTTAGCGAGATGTGGATGGCGTGGGCGGCTTGATGGTGTGGTGTATTTTATTTGAGTCGAAAGTTGACTGGAAATTACATGTCGTCATGTATGTAGTTGTTGGGATCGAGTCGAGGTTTCCGCTGCAATGCAATGCTATGATAATGATGTCTGTTGATATGTTTTTGAATCAATACTTGATATTCTATTGATTAAGAGCTATGTGCTCGATATAATTTATTGTTTTTGTTGATTCTCGTTTCTTGTGAACATGATATCCTTATTCCGTTTGGACTTAGTATGTAAATTATCCATGCTCGTTTGATGTTTTAGTTGGGACTTGGAAGCATGTTCTATTTGTTATCGCTTTCAGTCAATATTCCCTTGTTTTCCCCGAGCATGAATCCCTTATTTGAGTTGAGTTGATGGATGGTTAGTAGTGTTAGTGTCGTTAGTCGCACCTCGGGAGTCGGGGTGTGACAACTATATGAAAGGAACTACCCACTGAGTGCATTAGTGCTCAACCCAAACTCTTTCAAATGTTTCAGGTCGTGGAGCAGGTGTTGGTGTGCGAAATTGAGGCTAGGGTTCCAACGTATGATATCGTTTCCGCTAGCTTAACTTTTGAAACTCAGTCGATTGTATCAACTTCGGAACTTTCTATCTTTTGAAAACAATCTCATAATGAGATGTCTAGTTGAACTACTTTTTGTTGTATATAATATTATTAGTGTTCCACCTTTAGATACGAACTAGAACTTCGATCCTGTACATTTTAATGTAAATATTATTATAAATATAATAGTCTGTGTGAATGAGTTTTTATATTTAATTTAGCTGAAGCTTGATCCCTCTTGTTTCCCGTGTTTATCAAAATCATTAGTCATTCTCCAATATTTTCCTTATTTTGAGATTGGGGTATGACATGATGATATCAGAGCGGAGTTCTTTTCCGTGTATGAAAGTAATAGTTATTGATCTCGAGTCTAGAATAGTATCTCTAGACTTCTAGTTACTTCAGCAACTCTCAGTTCACCACCGTACTGCCCTCGACAAAAGATTTGTAAGTTATTTTTAATTTATTTATCATAATCTGTACAGAAATATTATTATTTTGTTTCTGTTCACATAATTACAATGTAGTTCCAGAATTATGTAAGATGTGATATGTTTTGTCGTGTTTGGAACTACCCGAGTCCTTAACGACTACATGATATATACAACAATTGTCATGTCTTGAAGAAGTTAAACTCATATGACTGGAAGTTTTATCTTTGTTTTGAGCGATTAGAAGCATAATGAATAAGTGTTCCAAGCTGCTTGATATGGTCGTATTAGGCTTCTAACCTTATGATCTTTAAAGAAATAAAGTCCCTCCGAATTTGAGGATAAGTATGAGTTGTGAGATCAGTATTATGTCATATGTGGTTCTATACCTATATGATGTTAAGAAATTTAAATGTTTTCTCATTATTGAAGGAAAAACATTTATGAATACTTTATTATACTACCTCCGGTCCCCAAGTCTCTTCCTAGGAGGAAGTGGCACGAGTATTAAGAAAAAGGTTGTTGAGTTATGTAACACCCCGAAAATTTATTTGTTATTAAAAGGTTTAAGTTATGATTTCCATTTTATTTTATGCAATTATTTATTTAAGTCCTATAAATCACGCTTAGAATTACTTAACGAGCATGACATGAGCATGAGCATGAATATGAGCATGATGTGGCATTTATTTGTTGGAATGGCATTTTTCGCATGATAAGAGTATCTATGATTACGTTAGATTGGAATTTTCTAGTTAAAGGATTAAGTGTATATATATTATGCATTTATTGATCCTTTTTGTTTGTATGGAAAAAATATGTTAAGTTGCATATGATTATTCAGTAGTATGCGAGAATTGTTGGGTTTGGTTTTATTGATAATTTAGTATATGAGAATTATTATATTCTTTTATTACTTTCAATTTTAAACTCTTTCTTGAAAGAAAAGCTATTAAAACTTTATAGTTATCTTCTTTTGATTAACCCTAATTATTAGTATAAATAGACGGTTCTATTATTCTTTTCTTTTCTCACACCCTCAAATTACTTTCGAAACGGCAAAATTACAAATTTGACGTATTGTAGAGGTACCGTATCACTTTCTTCTAATTAAACATTCTCGTTGCCAAGATTCTGTTCATATATGTGATACCATGGATTTATGATGTGCTTTTATTAATATATATCATACGCATATAGGTCTAAGTAATATAGATTGATGTAATTCATCTCATGTTTTCCTTTTGATAGCCTTGGGACCCATATCAAGATAAGTAAAGATTGAATTTAAAAGTTATCAGGCCTTAATTGTTTGCTCAAATTCTCTATGTGTATCTGTATAGAGCTTATGTTTTAACATATGTTAATACAATAGTAAATAAGAATTTTTGTCGTCCATAGTTTTTATTTGATTCTTTCATGTGTGCATGCAATCTTGTTCTGTCTTTGTATTGTTTATAAAGTAATTTACGGTTCTTGTAAATGAAGCTAATAGGTCCTAACTATGCGTAGTGTTCCTACAATATAAAAGCATGATTATACTTTTGAGATTTGATCCATTTTGTTGTGTAGATTTATAAGGATAGTATATACATATATCCAAAACAATAGATAAAATATATTGTTCTTTCATCTCTGTACTATTTCTTTTAAAATTAAATAAACGGGTGGCCAGGTCTTGCTTTGTCATTACAGTTTTAGGACCATCAATTGAATCCCTATATATATATATATATATATATATGATGTTAGTGAATAAAGTATGCATAAATTAAAACTATCAAATGTCTTTCAATTTATGATTTCTTTCGTTTATATATATATGTATGTATGATCTAAAGTTATTAACTAAAGGTTTCTATTAGTATTAGTTAATTTAGATAAAAGAATTGAATCCATATTTAGATAAATAGGAAGAATAATTAAAAGTTGTCAGCATGTTTTCTTTCATAAATTAAGCTTGTGTATATTTATATATTCATGTGTTTGTGTGAACCAAGATTAATTACTAAAGAAGCACAAATAGTCGTTTTAGATGAGTCTTGTCTTTTATTTGTAAGTTTTGATCATTTACAAAAGCATGCATTTTGACATATCATGATTATTATTTAGGATTGGCGCGCAAGACTTGATTAATTGATTTGCAGTTTTTGCCTGTCGAGTCGAGAGGTTAAGGTGGGATTTTTAATGTTTCAGTTATCATTTATCCTTATTATATGTTTTGCACGATATATATTCATGTGATATACAGCATAGCCTACGGGCTAATCAAGGTTCACGAGGTTAAGCCTACGGACTATTCGAGGTTAAGCCTACGAGCTATTCGAGGTTATTCGAGGTTAAGCCTTCGGGCTATTCGAGGTTACAAGGTTATGGCCTTCGGGCTACGATGTTATTTTATATGCGAGTGTCTCCATGTTTATTATTGTTGCGAATTATATAATTTGGATAAATGCACCCCACTGAGTCTAAAGTACTCACCCCAAATTTTATAATTTTTTCTTTCAGGAAATGACTTGGGCGATGATCGGCAGGGCGTGTGAAGATGGTCTATTAAGGGAAAATAAATAAATAAATGATTGCGAGTATGGAGTTTATGTTATGTTTACATTTATTTCTAGGAGGATTGTTGACTTTATTCCAGTTTCTATTTTTTTCCGCTGCTTATTATGGACTTGAGGATTATTTTATTTATTAAATAAATGAGTATTTTAATTTATTTTATTAAGATATTTTGGGGCGTTACAGAGTGGTATCAGAGCAGGTCTGCGATTCTGTAGACTTGCTTCTGAGTTATTAAAAAGTTAAGACCATCATCGCCTGAGGAAAAAGGTACAAAGTATTTTTTGAGTCAAAATATTTAATATTGCTAGCAAAAAGATTTTTGTGAAGGATGATTTTGTTTTAGAAATTTCGAGGACGAAATTTCATTTTAGAAGGGGAGAATGTAACAACCCAAATTTTTTATAAGCTATTTTTTTCTTTTAAAGCAAATTTTATAATATATATACATATATTTTATGCAATTAATTATTTAAGTCTTGTAAGTCGCGCCTAGAAGTAATTCACGAGCATGAGTATGACATGTCATTTATTTATTTGCATGTTATTTTATTTATTTATTATTATTGCTATTTTTTAATGGCTCTAGTTATATGTTTGGAGTCCGAAGAGAATTTTATACATGTCAAAGAGTTTTTTTTTTTTTTTTTTTTTTGCTAATTGAATTTGTTTATTAAAGTTTATTTGTTTATATATTTTGTTCTTAAAGAGCAAGTAAGTTAAAGAGGATAACAATTGGAGGTTTACGTCTTGTACTTGGACTCTTTATGAATCATAGCAATTTCTCTTAAAAATAAAATCTTTATGTTCTCCACAGACGTCTTAGAAGGGTAATTATATAAAAATTTAGATATATTTTTCTTCTGGAGATAATCTCCAAATAATTTGTGTATATCTTTTCCCTACTCATCTAGTAGTATAAATAGGAGGCCTTTTGATTCATTTTCTGTACACTCCCAAATTACTCATAATAACATCATAGTAGAGATATTCCCTATCTTTCTCACTTCTCAATAAAATTGTAAGTCAGAAGTCAGAATTTTTATTGTATTATGTTGAATTGTTTAAGCATGCGAAAATTAATTATTAATTTTATGTCCTTGTTAGAGATTACATGTGTATTATTGTCAATCCTTGGAGTCCAATATTATTAGTCGAAACTTGTCAGATTTAATTGCTAATTGCTAGATTGAGTCTAGGAATAAGTTATTAGGCTGAAGTGATTAAATTGTTTGCTAATAAATTTCTGAGCATGTATGTTTGTTATCATCCTTTAGTATATGACTACGGGTATGGCTTGTTTTTCTCTTATATAAAATTAAAAATGTAAAGCATGTATAATAAATCAATGTCTTCCTGTATGCAAATGCGTTTATATGTATATTATATGTTACTTTATGATAATTATGTAATAAGAAATTTATGTTGCTGTAGTTTTTGTGATATAATTAAAGTTGTATAAATTGTGGGTAATGTGGTCGAGTTTTAAGTTTGTGTCAGTATATATATATTCCTTTGAAGTTCATAATGTAGGTGTATACGTAGGCAATGTATCATATTTTCTTATTTATTTATATGAAATTTTTTTTTTAATGGAATTAGCCAGGCACATGTTCGGTTTAGAAGTATTTGTATTATGTGTTCTATTTTATGTAGATAATTAAGATAAGTAAAGGTTTTCTTTCTAATACTCTTACATGTGAGTGTATAAAGGTATAAATATGTGAGTGTGTTAATTATTGTGCAATAATTTAGATAGAACGTAAGTAAATTAAATTAATATTTTGGTTGATGATTCTGTGAGGATATATGCATGTATGTAAGATTTAAGATTTATTAATTAAAGAAGTGATTATAGTATTCAGTAATTAAGTAAGTAATATACGACCCAAATTTTCTAGATCAAAGTAAGTAATTTCGAGGACGAAAATTTTTTTAGTAGAGGAGGATGTAACACCCCGAAAATTTATTTGTTATTAAAAGGTTTAAGTTATGATTTCCATTTTATTTTATGCAATTATTTATTTAAGTCCTATAAATCACGCTTAGAATTACTTAACGAGCATGACATGAGCATGAGCATGAATATGAGCATGATGTGGCATTTATTTGTTGGAATGACATTTTTCGCATGATAAGAGTATCTATGATTACGTTAGATTGGAATTTTCTAGTTAAAGGATTAAGTGTATATATATTATGCATTTATTGATCCTTTTTGTTTGTATGGAAAAAATATGTTAAGTTGCATATGATTATTCAGTAGTATGCGAGAATTGTTGGGTTTGGTTTTATTGATAATTTAGTATATGAGAATTATTATATTCTTTTATTACTTTCAATTTTAAACTCTTTCTTGAAAGAAAAGCTATTAAAACTTTATAGTTATCTTCTTTTGATTAACCCTAATTATAAGTATAAATAGACGGTTCTATTATTCTTTTATTTTCTCACACCCTCAAATTACTTTCGAAACGGAAAAATTACAAATCTGACGTATTGTAGAGGTACCGTATCACTTTCTTCTAATTAAACATTCTCGTTGCCAAGATTCTGTTCATATATGTGATACCATGGATTTATGATGTGCTTTTATTAATATATATCATACGCATATAGGTCTAAGTAATATAGATTGATGTAATTCATCTCATGTTTTCCTTTTGATAGCTTTGGGACCCATATCAAGATAAGTAAAGATTGAATTTAAAAGTTATCAGGCACTTAATTGTTTGCTCAAATTCTCTATGTGTATCTGTATAGAGCTTATGTTTTAACATATGTTAATACAATAGTAAATAAGAATTTTTGTCGTCCATAGTTTTTATTTGGTTCTTTCATGTGTGCATGCAATCTTGTTCCGTCTTTGTATTGTTTATAAAGTAATTTACGGTTCTTGTAAATGAAGCTAATAGGTCCTAACTATGCGTAGTGTTCCTACAATATAAAAGCATGATTATACTTTTGAGATTTGATCCATTTTGTTGTGTAGATTTATAAGGATAGTATATACATATATCCAAAACAGTAGATAAAATATATTGTTCTTTCATCTCTGTACTATTTCTTTTAAAATTAAATAAACGGGTGGCCAGGTCTTGCTTTGTCATTACAGTTTTAAGACCATCAATTGAATCCATATATATATATATATATATATATGATGTTAGTGAATAAAGTATGCATAAATTAAAACTATCAAATGTCTTTCAATTTATGATTTCTTTCGTTTATATATATGTATGTACGATCTAAAGTCATTAATTAAAGGTTTCTATTAGTATTAGTTAATTTAGATAAAAGAATTGAATCCATATTTAGATAAATAGGAAGAATAATTAAAAGTTGTCAGCATATTTTCTTTCATAAATTAAGCTTGTGTATATTTATATATTCATGTGTTTGTGTGAACCAAGATTAATTACTAAAGAAGCAAAAATAGTCGTTTTAGATGAGTCTTGTCTTTTATTTGTAAGTTTTGATCATTTACAAAAGCATGCATTTTGACATATCATGATTATTATTTAGGATTGGCGCGCAAGACTTGATTAATTGATTTGCAGTTTTTGCCTGTCGAGTTGAGAGGTTAAGGTGGGATTTTTAATGTTTCAGTTATCATTTATCCTTATTATATGTTTTGCACGATATATATTCATGTGATATACAGCATAGCCTACGGGCTAATCAAGGTTCACGAGGTTAAGCCTACGGACTATTCGAGGTTAAGCCTACGAGCTATTCGAGGTTATTCGAGGTTAAGCCTTCGGGATATTCGAGGTTACGAGGTTATGGCCTTCGGGCTAAGATGTTATTTTATATGCGAGTGTCTCCATGTTTATTATTGTTGCGAATTATATAATTTGGATAAACGCACCCCACTGAATCTAAAGTACTCACCCCAAATTTTATAATTTTTTCTTTCAGGAAATGACTTGGGCGATGATCGGCGGGGCGTGTGAAGATGGTCTATTAAGGGAAAATAAATAAATAAATGATTGCGAGCATGGAGTTTATGTTATGTTTACATTTATTTCTAGGAGGATTGTTGACTTTATTCCAGTTTCTATTTTTTCCGCTGCTTATTATGGACTTGAGGATTATTTTATTTATTAAATAAATGAGTATTTTAATTTATTTTATTAAGATATTTTGGGGCATTACAAGTTAGTTATGAATAGAGAAAAAGTGATTGAATTTATGGTGAGTGGAGAAAGGGTACCACATTAAGGGTAGTAATATATTAATTAATTGAGATAGTGGTGGGCTATATGTGGTATTTTTGATAAATAAGTTGATAAAATAAGGGTAAGAGATAATAATTTATTGTGAAGTAGTGTCCAAAAGTAGCTAGGAAACTTGGGGACCATCCCAAAAGGAAAGATAGGAAAAGACTTGGGGACCAGAGGTATTAGTAGTTTTCACGGTCTCATTGTTATGATTATGTGAGGTGGATGTGGCTTTGATAAATTATGAGACCGATGTTAGGAAGATAATGATTCTCTAGTAAGGCTTGAGGATTCATATGAGCAACGGTCATTTTGGCTTCAATGACTTGTTTGATGTAGAAATGAAAATTTTTAAGATGTCTATGATTTAAGTGTCTGTTTTAAGTTTCCATTAGAGTTAATTTTTAGATTTGCGCTTCGAGGATTAGACCCTCACATATAGTTTTTCTTCCAGATGGAAGAAGAGGGTAGAGGCGGAGGTAGGGGTCGAGGCATAGGAAGGGGTAAAGGTAGAGGAAGAATTAACTTGATTCTTGAAGAACCTCTAGCATATGTTTTTCCTGTTCGAAGTGTCGTAGAGAGATTCCACAAAGAGAAACCTCCAACCTTTGATGGTCTCGGTGATTCCAAAGAAACTGTAAAGTGGATTCATGCGATTGAAAAGATTTTCAATTATATTGGTTGCAGTGATAGAGAGAGGGTCACATGCGCCACTTATCCACTAGTGGATGAAGCTGGACATTGGTGGGATTCTGAGAGGAGGGCAATAACTGATGAACAGTGGGAAAATTATACTTGGGAAAACTTTAAAATGGATCTATACGACAAGTATATTCCTGGTGTTTATCGTCAAGAGAAAGTTAACGAGTTTTGGAACTTGAAACAAATGGATATGACGGTCACTGAATATAACCGAGCATTCTGCCAGTTATCAAGATATGCTCCACATTTGGTTGATACGGATGAAGCAAGAGCCGTAAAGTTTATAGGAGGCCTTTGCCATGAGATTTTGGTCTCATTAGCCAGCCAAGGATCACTGACATATGCTCAATCTCTGAAAACGGCTCTTGTAATTGAATCACTACTTCCTAAGGAAAAAGAAAAAGTACCAGCATTACTACAAGTACCAACCGGCAAGCTCCAATGCAAGATAACAGTAGAGAAAAAAGAAAGTGGGACGGTAGAAGTGGAGGAAATTCCGAGAGTAGACAAGGGTCATGGAGAGGTGGTCAATTCAAAGCACCTCGACAGAATCAACTGCAAAACCAACAAAATCAGCCACAACAAGTTAGGGCTTATGCCCTTAACCAACAGTAGACTGACAGAGATTTGGTAGGTATGATTTCTCTAGGAGGTCGACCTGTATCTTCTAGAAGATGAAATGAAAACCGATAGCATCTAGGGCTAGAGTATCAAGGTATGTTAAATTTCGAGGGCGAAATTTCTTTTAAGGGGGGAGGGATGTGATATCCTAAAGTCCTCGAGCTAGTAAGTTCAAATTAGTATTAAGATTTAGCGATTCACTGCCCGGAGGGAAAAAAAAGAAAAAGGAAAAAAAAGGAGAATCTTTTTCATTCCAACAAAATTAACCACCTCGTTCTATAAAAGAAATTTTACAAATGATTGTTTTAATTTATTTGGACATATGATTATATGTGATTTTATTTACTTAAAATCTAAAGTTATATTTAATTGTATGACTACATGTATTTTAAATAATTTAATTTTCATTGAGTAATGTAGCTGAATAAATTTTTGTGCATTAGAATTTATTTAGTGCAAATTGTGGAGCAATAAAAAGAAGGAAAGAAAATATAAAAAAGGGTGTATATATATATATATATATATATATATATATATATATATTAAATACACGTGTGTGTGTGTGTGTGCATGTCTGTATATAGTGTGTAGGTGATGGTTAAATTAAAGAAATTATTGAATAAGTATTAGGTGGCTTTATCCTATGCAGACAACCAGGGAGTTTATGAATCCTCCACCTCCTCCTTTTTCCATCACCAGTCATCAATGTGCCACCCAAGTAAGAAGCCTTGGAATGGGGATGAATCGAGAAAGAGAAAGGGAAAATGGAGTGGTGGAGGCCACCCAAGTAAGAAGCCTTGGCAAGGAAAAGGACAGCAGCAATCTCAGCAAGCCCAGAAAGCGAGAGCCCCGCAGGCTAATCGAAGCAATGTGCCTGTAGGACTTCAAGGACTTCCTCCATGTTCGAAATGTGGACGGATGCATCAAGGCATCTGTAAAATTGGAAGTAATGTCTGTTATACTTGTGGTCAGCCTGGTCATTTCTCGAACCAGTGCCAAAGTGAGCAACAAGGAATGAGTGGCGGAAGGCCAAATCAGTTTCAGCCTTTGCAGATGAAAGCAGTTGAGGCAACTCGACAGCAAAAGTTTCTTCAGCATCAGCGCAAGCTACAACAGCCAAAGCAACAACCTTCTCAGCAGGAGCCGCCGCATTTCCAAAGAGCCTTTGCAATTGAGCAGAAACCGTCAACTAAAGACCTAGGAAACCTAGCAGGTATGGGAAAGCTTAACGGCATACATGTTATCGTTTTGTTTGATACCAGCGCTTCGCATTCATTTATTTCTAGCGCATGCGTAGAAAATTCAGGTTTGAAAGTAGTAGAATCGAACCAGGTGCTTAGAGTCGCAACCCCTTTAGGTAAATCTGCGTTAATTTTGCATTTTTGCTTGAACTTAGAATTCGAATTCGGAAAGTTGTTAGCGAAATCCCTAAATCTGATTCAAATGTGGAACGTAGACATAATCCTAGGAATGGATTGGTTAACCGAGAATTTTGCGACGATTCGATGCGACCTGAGGCAGATTTCGTTTCAACCCCCTAGAGAAGAGCCGACTGTAGTTTTTGGAGTCGAGAAGAAAGTAAGGAAGAGTATGCCGATAATTTCGGCAATGAAAGCACAGAAGTTAATAAGAAAGAAGGGTACAAAGGTGTATCTAATTTACTTGAACAGAGATGAGAACCAAGAGTTGAGTGTCGATGATGTGCCTATTGTGAGAGAATTTAAAGACGTATTTCCAGAAGTACTACCAGAATTGCCCCCTGACCGGCAATTGGATTTTACAATTGATCTAGAACCAGGATCAGCCCCAATATCAAAAGCTCCGTACAGAATGGCCCCAAAGGAACTCCAAGAATTAAAGATCCAGTTGCAAGAACTGTTAGATTTGGGTTTTATCCGACCAAGCATTTCGCATTGGGGAGCCCCGATTCTCTTTGTGAAGAAGAAGGATGGAAGTTTGAGAATGTGCATAGACTATCGAGAGCTTAACAAGATTACGCTCAAGAACAAGTATCCTTTACCAAGGATAGACAATTTATTTGACCAGCTAAAACGAGCCGCTGTTTTCTCCAAAATCGACTTAAGATCCGGATACCATCAACTGAAGATCAAGCAAGAAGATGTTCCTAAGACCGCTTTCAGAACGAGATATGGACATTACAAATTCATAGTAATGCCATTTGGGTTGACTAATGCTCCAGCAGTATTCATGGATTTGATGAATAGAGTTTTTCACGAATTTTTGGACAAATTTGTGATTGTCTTCATAGACAACATATTGGTATATTCAAGGAATGAAGTAGAACACGAGAAGCATCTGTGAATCGTGTTAGGGAAGTTAAGATCCAAGAAGTTGTATGCCAAATTCAGTAAGTGTGAATTTTGGCTGAAAGAAGTGAATTTCTTAGGACACGTTGTTTCATCCGAAAGAATTAAAGTTGACATGGAAAAGGTAAAAGTTGTGCAAGATTGGAAATCACCGAAGTCAGTTCATGAAATTCGTAGTTTCCTCGGTTTAGCAGGTTACTATCGGAGATTCATAGAAGGATTTTTCAAGATCGCGAAGCCGATGACGAGTTTGTTGAAGAAAGAATCAAAGTTTGAATGGACGGAGGAATGTGAGAGAAGTTTCCAAGAGCTCAAAACAAGATTAACTTCAGCTCCAGTATTAGCCCTTCCCGACCCAGGAAAAGACTATATCGTTTATACCGATGCATCAACTCAAGGATTAGGATGTGTCCTAATGCAAGATGGAAGAGTCATAGCATATGCTTCAAGACAACTTAAACCCCATGAAGAGAAGTATCCGACTCATAATTTGAAATTAGCAGCCGTAGTGCATGCCCTGAAAATTTTGAGACATTATCTTTATGGAGCCAAGTGTGAAATCTTTTCGGATCACAAGAGTTTGAAGTATTTCTTTGAGCAGAAAGAGCTAAATATGAGACAGAGGAGATGGCTCGAGTTGGTGAAAGACTACGATTGAAAGATATCGTATCATCCCGGTAAAGCTAATGTTGTAGCCGATACGTTAAGCCGAAAAAGAAGGATGGAGAATTCAGAGGAAACCGAGTTAGGATTTTTGCTAAGTGAAGAAGCAAGATTGATCGAAGAATTTGGAAAAATGAGGATCGAAGTAATTATACCTCCAGAGACAGTAGATCAAGTGATTGCTACTTTAGTAGTAATGCCAGATTTGAGGTCTCGTATCATAGAAGGTCAAAGAAAAGACGAAGAATTGGAGAAGTTGAGGTTGAAGATTCGAAAGGAATGAGTTAAAGATTTTTCAGAGTCAAGAGATAATGCTTTATTATATCAAGGAAGGATTAGTGTGCCCAACGACGAGAAGTTAAGAAACGAGATACTGAGTGAAGCTCATGAGACCCCGTATACAGCCCATCCCGGCAGTACGAAGATGTACCAAGACTTAAAGCAACAGTTTTGGTGGGAAGGATTGAAAAAGGACGTGGCCATGTATGTTGAGAGATGTTTAGCTTGCCAACAAGTGAAGTCTCTACATCAAAGACCATATGGACCCTTACAACCGCTACTAGTCCCAGAATGGAAGTGAGATGGTATCACGATGGATTTTGTGACGAGTTTGCCAAGATCGAGAAAAGGAAATACAGTTGTGTGGGTAATTGTGGATAGATTGACGAAGTCCGCTCATTTCATCTCCATTCCACATACCTATGGATCGGATAAGTTGGCTCAGATTTATGTCAAAGAGATTGTAAGATTGCACGGAGTGCCGAGTACGATTACCTCCGACTGAGATTCGAAGTTCACAGCCTATTTTTGGGAAAGTTTCCAAAAAGAATTGGGAACACAGTTGCAATTTAGCACCACTTATCATCCTCAAACGGATGGTCAGTCATAAAAGACGATTCAAATTCTCGAGGATATGTTAAGAGTTGTTTTACTAGACAAAGGAGACGAGTGGGAGAAAATTTTACCTCTAGTCGAATTTGCTTATAGTAATAGTTATTGATCTCGAGTCTAGAATAGTATCTCTAGACTTCTAGTTACTTCAGCAACTCTCAGTTCACCACCGCACTGCCCTCAACAAAAGATTTGTAAGTTATTTTTAATTTATTTATCATAGTCTGTACAGAAATATTATTGTTTTGTTTCTGTTAACATAATTACGATGTGGTTCTAGAATTATGTAAGATATGATATGTTTTGTCGTGTTTGGAACTACCCGAGTCCTTAACGACTACATGATATATACAACAATTGCCATGTCTTGAAGAAGTTAAACTCATATGACTGGAAGTTTTATCTTTGTTTTGAGCGATTAGAAGCATAATGAATAAGTGTTCCAAGCTGGTTGATATGGTCGTATTAGGCTCCTAACCTTATGATCTTTAAAGAAATAAAGCCCTCCGAATTTGAGGATAAGTATGAGTTGTGAGATCAGTATTATGTCATATGTGGTTCTATACCTATATGATGTTAAGGAATTTAAATGTTTTCTCATTATTGAAGGAAAAACATTTATGAATACTTTATTATAGTAGTTTTCACGGTCTCATTGTTATGATTATGTGAGGTGGATGTGGCTTTGATAAATTATGAGACCGATGTTAAGAAGATAATGATTCTCTAGTAATGCTTGAGGATTCATATGAGCAACATTCATTTTGGCTTCAATGACTTGTTTGATGTAGAAATGAAAATTTTTAAGATGTCTATGATTTAAGTGTCTATTTTAAGTTTCCATTAGAGTTAATTTTCAGATTTACGCTTCGAGGATTAGACCCTCACATATAGTTTTCCTTCCAGATGGAAGAAGAGGGTAGAGGAGGTAGGGGTCGAGGTAGAGGAAGAAATAACTTGATTCCTGAAGAACCTCTAGCATATGTTTTGCCTGTTCGAAGTGCCGTAGAGAGATTCCACAAAGAGAAACCTCCAACATTTGATGGTCTCCGTGATGAAAAGTGGATTCTTGCAATTGAAAAGATTTTCAATTATATTGGTTGCAGTGATAGAGAGGGGTCACATGCGCCACTTATCAACTAGTGGATGAAGCTGGACATTGGTGGGATTCTGAGAGGAGGGCAATAACCGTTGAACAGTGGGAAAATTATACTTGGGAAAACTTTAAAAGGGATCTATACGACAAGTATATTCCTGGTGTTTATCGTCAAGAGAAAGTTAACGAGTTTTGGAACTTGAAACAAATGGATATGACGGTCACTGAATATGACCGAGCATTCTGCCAGTTATCAAGATATGCTCCACATTTGGTTGATACGAATGAAGCAAGAGCCGTAAAGTTTATAAGAGGCCTTCGCCATGAGATTTCGGTCTCATTAGCCAGTCAAGGATCACTGACATATGCTCAATCTCTGAACACGACTCTTGTAATTGAATCACTACTTCCTAAGGAAAAATGAAAAGTACCAGCATTACTACAAGTACCAATCGGCAAGCTCCGATGCAAGATAACAGTGGAGAAAAAAGAAAGTGGGACGGTAGAAGTGGAGGAAATTCCGAGAGTAGACAAGGGTCATGGAGAGGTGGTCAATTCAAAGCACCTCGACAGAATCAACTGCAAAACTAACAAAATCAGCCACAACAAGTTAGGGCTTATGCCCTTAACCAACAACAGACTGACAGAGATTTGGCAGGTATGATTTTTCTAGGAGGTCGACCTGTATCTTCTAGAAGATGAAATGAAAACCGATAGCACCTAGGGCTAGAGTATCAAGGTATGTTAAATTTCGAGGGCGAAATTTCTTTTAAGGGGGGAGGGATGTGATATCCTAAAGTCCTCGAGCTAGTAAATTCAAATTAGTATTAAGATTTAGCGATTCACTGCCCGGAGGGAAAAAAAGAAAAAGGAAAAAAAAGAATCTTTTTAATTCCAACAAAATTAACCACCTCGTTCGATAAAAGGAATTTTACAAATGATTGTTTTAATTTATTTGGACATATGATTATATGATTTTATTTACTTAAAATCTAAAGTTATATTTAATTGTATGACTACGTGTGTTTTGAATAATTTAATTTTCATTGAGTAATGTAGCTGAATAAATTTTTGTGCATTAGAATTTATTTAGTGCAAATTGTGGAGCAATAAAAAGAAGGAAAGAAAATATAAAAAAGGGTGTATATATATATATATATAGTAAATACACGTGTGCGTGTACATGTTTGTATATAGTGTGTAGGTGATGGTTAAATTAAAGAAATTGTTGAATAAGTATTAGGTGGCTTTATCCTATGCTGACAACCAGGGAGTTTATGAATCCTCCACCTCCTCCTTTTTCCATCACCAGTCATCATATAGAATTAATAGGAAATCGACTACCTCTTCTTTTCTTCATAATAATAAACAGAGTCTAAATAGAAAGCATAACAGAAATAAATTTACAAAGAGAGGAAGAGAATACCGAGTGAGAAGAGAAGGAGAAGAATATCTACAAGGCCCGTTGGAAGAAGCACAATAGTTCTCTCTCTTGAGGTTCACGATTACTTTATACAGGTGGGTTTTTCTTTCTAAAAGTATGTTGAGTTATTAAGCTCACTTTTTAAGAAATGACAAATACTATCCATGAACTAAATATTTTTGTGCGTTTGGTGTGTTTAATGCTCTTATATTATCGATCGAGACACTCAGATAATCTAACACATTTGATGAGTGTTGTGTATACCTCAGAGTCATGTATTGCAATGGCCGATCACCATTGTGTACTTGACACATATTAGAGAATTCTTTGAGCTTCGGCTCGAGATTCAACAGAGAACTCTTTGAGCCTCAGCTCGAGGTTCACCCAGCTTTTAAGAGTAACACAAGAACGTGACAAATGGCATGCCAAGTATGAGAAAAATGCTTTAATGAACTTAGCAGTGGCTTTTGTTTTGAAATCTTCTAAGTATCATTGGTTGTTATGGATATGCATTATTTTGTTTGTGAACTATATGAAAGGAACTACCCACTGAGTGCATTAGTGCTCAACCCAAACTCTTTCAAATGTTTCAGGTCGTGGAGCAGGTGTTGGTGTGTGAAACTGAGGCTAGGGTTCCACGTATATGATATCGTTTCCGCTAGCTTAACTTTTGAAACTCAGTCGATTGTATCAACTTCGGAACTTTCTATCTTTTGAAAACAATCTCATAATGAGATGTCTAGTTAAACTACTTTTTGTTGTACATAATATTATTAGTGTTCCACCTTTAGATACGAACTAGAACTTCGATCCTGTACATTTTAATGTAAATATTATTGTAAATATAATAGTCTGCGTGAATGAGTTTTTGTATTTAATTTAGCTGAAGCTTGATCCCTCTTGTTTCCCGTGTTTATCAAAATCATTAGTCATTCTCCAATATTTTCCTTATTCTGAGATTGGGGTATGACAGTCCCTGCTGGAAATCGATCAACGACGATCTCATATCATTGTTCCTGGTTGAAAATCGTGCATCATAGCCATTTGAATTGCTCGATTTTATTGAGATTGGAGGGTGTTTCACAACGTTTGAATTTTGGCAATCGTGATTCCGGTGATCGCGATTAGGCTTGTCAATGGGTGGGCTTTACCCGGACTGAAAACTGAAAAAAATCTTATGGTTCTGGTTTTAGAACCACCCGTTACTCAATTATCCGGACCGACCCGAACCGTGAATTTACAATTTGAATGGTCCGGTTCGGGTCTTAACCCGTGGATAATAATAGAACCGCATATTTTTTTTGAAATTCAAAACTCAAATTCTAAAAAAGAAGCAAAACAAGAATACGACTTAGAGCAATTACTACGGGAGTCGAAGGGGGGGTGTCGAAGGTGGTGTCGAGTGGATCGACACACCCCCCCCCCACTCGACACACCCCTATGTCGAGCCATAGTGGGCGCTCGACACACCCCTATGTCGAGGGTGTGTCGATGGCGGAGTCGAATTTTCGACACTCCGCTCGACTCCATGATGATGTAATATGGGGACACTTGTCGTGTCCCCATTGGTCCCTTATTTTTTTTTTTCGTTAAAAATTGGAAAAAACAACCGTTATTTTTTTCTTTCTCTCCAACGTATACATTTCTATCTCCAACGTCTATATCCCATTTTTTCCCTATATATACCCCTTCATCTCATTCATTCTCCACACAACCTAATTTCTCCATCCATTCTTCTCCCAAAAAATTTTCATTCTTTCAATTTATTTTGTGCAAAAAAATGGCTGAAGAGGGATTCAATTCGTGGTACTCGCAAACTTTTGGTTCAATCCCACCGAACCAATCTCCCAATCCGGCGAATCCAACCTCCAATCCGGCGAATCCAACCTCCAATCCGGCGAATCCAACCTCCCAATTCTCCTCTTCTTCCGATTTCAGGCAATACTCGGCCCCTACAGGGTTTGCAGCGTTTTCGCACACGCCGGGCTTCTCCCAATTTCCCCCGTCGTCAGGTTTCTCCCAATTCCCTCCGGCGACTGGGTACTCGCCGTTCTCACAGCCGCAGGGGTACGGCCAATTCCCCCCGTCGCTTGGATTCTCACAGATGCCCGGTTTCTCTCAAGTTCCTCCGTCTTACGGCTTCTCGCAGTCGCCGGGCTTCTCGCCTGCACCGGGCTTCTAGCCGCAACCAGGCTTCTCGCAGTCGCCGGGGTTCTCTCAAGTACGGGCGACATCCGAGTACTCCCAATTCTCGCAGCCGCCAGCGGGTACAGCTCGACTCAGACGATTCAACCTCAACGACGACGACGACCATGTTGAGGTGGAGGAAGAGGAAGAGGAAGAGGAAGAGGAAGAGGAAGAGGCGTACGACGACTCCCACGAAGAGGAATCGGACGAACATGAGCAAACACCACCGCCCCCGTCCCGCCGCAAGGGGAAAGCTATCGCGACTGGGAGCACGGCCACTTATCCAGCCAAGGGGAATGGAAGGTCACGCCGCAAGGAGAAAGCTGCCGCGGCCTCATCCGACGAGCCAAATAAGCCACTTCGAGGTCCTAACTACTCGGCCGGTGAGATTGAATACCTCGCCAAGTTATACATTGACTACGGGATGGACGCGATCACCAGCAACTATCAAACATCAAATGCGTTATGGGACAAAATAATGACCCAGTTCAACGCGTTCATGTATCCCGCCTACCCAAGAGAAAAGAGTGCGACGAAGAGCGCATGGGGCCGCGCCAAGAAAGAGATCCAGCACTTCGCCGGCATCTATATCCAAGAAGAAAGGGAGCTCGGAAGCGGGGAGAACGACCTCGACCTGTACAAAAGGGCCCACGATCTGTTCCTCGCCAAGTACGGGAAACCGTTCCAGTATAGGGCTGCGTGGGAGCTCTTGAGGCATGTCCCGAGTTTCACCAACCCTACGAAGACAACTGCTCCAAAGCGGACGAAGATAAACGAATCCGGCGAGTATACTTCGTCTGCTAGCGGCACCGCATCCACCACATCCGCGAGCGATGCAAACACTCTGCAGGTTCGACCCCAAGGAGTGAAAGCGGCGAAGAAGGGGAGGAAGGGCAAAAATGCGATACGGGAGCAGGCGGCACAAGAGTTGTCATCCCTCAACCAGCAATCGAGGGAAGAGTGGGCGTTGGGCGTCTATCTCATGGACACGTCGAATATGAGTCCCGATCGAAAGGCGAGGTACGCAAATGTTCGCCGCAAACTTGCAAAGGAATTCGGTTTAGTTGTACTAATTTTTTTTAAATAATTATTGTAATGTTGCAGTTTTTAATTATTGTATTTTTTTTTTAAATTAGTGTATGTTTTAGTTTTTTTAAATTCAATAAAAATATCATTTATTAATTTCTGAATTTAATTAAGTTAATTTTTATAATATTTATTACAAATAAAAAAAACAACAAAATAAAATCTATTCAATCATTAAAATCATGTTTCCCAGTGCTTAGACCTAGGTCTTACTCAATCCCATTGTAGTGGCAAAATCAACCTATGTCTAACTAAATACCACCAATCATTAAAATCACGATTCCCAGTGCTTCAACCTACGTCTAAATAAATACCCGTAGTAAGTGCTCTTATAGTGTAAACATCGGCAAAACCCTCGATCCCAAATTTCCAATTCTCAACCCAACCAAAAATTGCTACAACCATTCGCCGCCGCCCGTCGTCGCTCGCCGCCGTGGAATACTGGAGTTACTGCAGCTGCTCGCAAGCCACCGCTACTGCATTAGGCACCGACGAAAGTGAGATATTTTGGCTTGATTGGTGAGTTCTTCGATTTTGCAAAAGTTTTATAATCAAAATCTATGTTGTTGATCATGGGCTCGCCTAAAATTTTTTTCTCATCATGGGCTTTTCTTATTGTGGGGTTAAATTGCCGATTCTTTGCTATTTTGTGTTGGTGGCTTCATGAATTGTATTGATAATGGTGGTCAATGTGTAATTAGTTTAATTTAAATCCCCTTATATTAAAATTAAAAAAAGTGTGTAATTGCATTATGTTTTCCTGTTATATCTCAAGGACTTAAATATTTCTTTTTTTTTTTTTCTGAGTTTGGAGGAGGCGAAATGATGATTAAACACCGGTCACTCGCCCTTAAATGAGTGTGAGGTACTCAAATATATATTTATCAGATGGTTTTCAATATATTTCTTAGAAACAACTTATGATAAAGAAAAAAAAAGGCATATCATTGAATGAAAAAAAAAAAAAAAAAAAACTGGAAAAACTTGTGCCCTTAAATCTTAATTAATCGATCAGTTCCCTTTTAGATTCTATATATCAGTTGCTTAACTTCTTCATGAATATCTGAAGATATATATCAAAAGATTGAATCAACATTCTAACCTCACTTTTTTGGATTATGAAATAACAAGAAGGAGAAAACCAAATACATCAAGAATAAGAAGAACCCACAAAATTTTTTGATGGCATTTAAAATAGTCAAACACTTGCTGCACACTTTTTATATATAATGCGTAAAAGTTTTAATATGAGGGGATTTAAATTAAACTTCATGAATTGTATTGATAATTAAATACTAATCTCTTTCACAAATATACCCTTTTGTAATTATACATTCTCTTGCTGATCAAATGTTATTAAAGTATGATTTGTCTTGTAAATAGTTGTATGCTACAACTAGTTCATAAACTGTTTTGTGAGTATTATAATGTAAATAGCTGAACATGCAGCAGTAATATTAGAATACAGTATTTGATCTCGTGGAGGAAGTCTTCTTGTTTGATCATCACAGTACTAGCTTTACATGATTCTGATTATTGTATATAATGTTTCACTTCAGCTGATTATTAGTATACTGTTGTGGTTGATGGTGGTGGTTAACTAGAATTTGGTGGTATATTGATTGTTAATACATTGTTATTTTGTTGGATTTGCTAGTAAAATGTCTCAAAGAAGTGAAAATTCTCAACCTATAGAAAATATGGAAAATTCTCAAAGGATCCGTCGTGTTGAAACTCTAGATACAATCAACGAAGGTGACCTAAGTGAGTCATGAAATGGTGATCCATTGTGAGTTTACTTTTATCTTAATATTGTTTGAATTTATTTTAATCTTAATACATGAATAATTTTTCATCTTATATTAATTTGTTTTCTATTGCAGCAATAGGTTGGTTTACATCTACTTGTTCGGGTTGTTGATGACTGCTCAAACTCTCAGAAGATTATTATGATTTTTGTTTGTGTTTGTAGAACTGTGATTGATCTGAGAAGGGGTGATTAGTTTGATTCATTTTTTTTTTTTTTGGTGAATCTTAGATTGTTGAAAGAATGATGAGTTGTCAATGAGATTTTCTTTACCATCTTGTGGTAGTGATCACTGCATTTGTGTTATGAATTTAGATGCTTTCTACATTAATTGATGTTTTAACAAAATCAAGAAATTGGAGAAGAGGAATAACATTAATTGGATAAATGAATATATATATTTTGATTTATATCGTATCTATACATTACATTGAAGATTATAAGTTTGAAATACAGTATGATTTATAATTTCAATGATAAAAAAAATTAAAAATTAAAAATTTAGACGGTTCTCGTCCAAAAATCGGACCCAGAACCGTGATTACGCGGGCCAGTTTCGAACCAGAACCGTGACTATGGTGGGCCGGTTTAGGTTCCAACATCCCTGAATCGAAACTAGCTGTCTAGGACAGGTTTCGATCCGAAATCGAGCCCGTGAACACCTCTACTCTCAAGATTGTTTGTATACAGATGGTTGGCTTGTTTGTTAAGAAAAATTTGAGATCGAGATCCATCAGATCTGTGGCCTAGGATCTGTGTTCTTTAAAAAAAATTAAAATGAGAAAGAATAACACATATATAAAATAATTTTTTTTTTTATAAATAATAGATCATAGGAATTAAGATTATGATTTTGAGATCCAAATCCTAAAAAACGGAAATGGTTCGGATCTGGGCCGTAACAAGATCAAGAAATTATTAGAAATATAGGATATTAAGATTTTAAGGATAAGATCCTTTTTAAAAAAAGGAAAAAAATAAAAGTGGAGTGGTTCTGGGCCGGAATCGCAACCGGATCCAACGGACCAGTTCGAATTTACAAGGTGTGATCCGGGTCTTAACGGTTTCAGAACCGAAATCGGAACTGGAACCGAAACTCTATAAGGCAATGGGTTGTTAATGGTTCCGGTCCGGTCTAGGTAAAATCCACCCGTTGACAAGCCTCGTCGCGATTCCGGCAGCCTTCTCTTCTTTATTTTCTGGTTAAACAGCTTCTTCCAAGGGCTTCATGCCTTCAGCTTCGAGAGAGGTTGCATTCTTCGGGCTTGCGGCTTCAGCTCCGGTGAAATTGCTGCAGTCTCCGGTGATATTGCTGCAACTTTACAACTCCGCTAGTGATACGGCGTCAATTCTGATGCCTAACCTTGCTTTGATGCAGTATCATTCGCATGCGAGGGACGTTGCACGAGGATGGATACATCTCTTTTGCGATTTCATTTCCGGCGGTTATAGTCGTTTGGATTTTCTGTTGCATCGCATCAGGCCTTGCTTTGAGTGATGAGCAAGGAATTCCTGAATTTCAAAACGGATGGTACGAACATGGTCAGAGTCTATTGCTTTATTTTAGGTTGCTGTTTAGATGGATTTTTACTAGTTGTTTTAGTTGTTTAGATTATTTTTCTTTTTCTTTTTTCTTCCTTTTATTAGCCCCTTTTTTGGATAGGCTTTTTTTTTTTCGTTTTTCATTTATCTTTTATTGTAATTTTCTTTTATCATTTTTAATAATAATAAGAGTAAACCGTATTTGAAGTTCCTATTATATAGTTCTCCTATTTTTTATTTATTATTTATATACCTCGCTCAATTTGTGAAGTAGGAATAGATTTTTTGAGGTGTGTGTACATTTGAGGAACAATTTAGAGATGTATAAATATCTTTTTTGAGTCCACTTAATTTGGAAGATTTATTGGATTTTATCCCAATTTTTGTTATTTTAGACTAAATCATAATTAAAAATATTTTGAATGACTTGTTGGGTGTGCGCTAATAGATTTGATTATTTATAAGTAGTACTATTATGTAATCAGAACAACTTATTTTCCTAGACTACCTGCAGTGGGACTGTCTTAATGGAGTGTCTCCATCTAATTAGTTTATTAATTTTGAATATTAATTTTGTCATTATATCAATGTTTCGAGACTGTTTCGTTGGAACGAGACAATGGATGCTGCACTGGGCTGTCTCCATGGATTGGATGTCTCGAGACACCCATGGAGACAGCCACTGCAAACAGTCTTATTATTGGTTGTTTTGAAGTTTTAATGGTCTCACGAAAAACTCATACTCTCTCTGTCCACAAAATGATTGCTACTTCCATTTATAGTAGTAGGATCAACATAATATTTTATATTTAATCTTATATTTCTCACTATTTCACTCATATTTATTGTGGAATTTTAACTCCACTCACAACAATACCCACTAATTTTTACTACCATCCACCATTTTCTTAAAACTCGGTTCGTCCATAATGTGAACCATATCGTGGACGGAAGGAGTATGAGATTGTTGGATTCCTAAATAGGATAACGAATTCAAGTTGAGATTTGCTTCAATCTTATATTGATGTGACATTGCTAATGTAGGATATAGAATTAATAACAAATTAATTATTGACTAAATTAAATATTTTAATTAAAAATGTAATTATTTGTTTAGCTAACTAATCAATTAATCGATTTTGCAAACCAGTTGCTTGATGAGAAAATACACATTGGCCCATTCAGTGAAGAATAATGATGTGGGATATATTAACATGGCATATAATTTAATGACTTTCAATATTATTTATTAATTATGTCAAAAAAATATTAACTCTGAGTATTATTTCAGTTATTATTTATAAATTATTAAAAAACATTAACTCTGACTATTATTTTGAAGTAACCAAATTTTGTGTCGTTAATGATTCACCAATTTTTTTAAGGATGTCGGCTTGCTGTTTGGAATTTTAGGTATTTTTTGAACTTCAATAAATTTTGTGTATACATTAATAGTACGAATTGATTATTAATTGTAGATTTTGATACATCTTTAAAAGATCTCAATTATATGCAACATATTATAACTAAAAATTTTGAATTAATAAAAACAACATAAACTTAAGACTTAAGATAAATATGATTGGGTAAAACTCGAATATAAATACGAACACTAAAAGTAAACTATTTATTTGACTAGATTAAATAAAACTATTAAATGTTAGATTATTTATATAGCCACGACCAAATATTAGTTGGCCAATTTTAAGTAACAAATCATTTTGGTTGGAAAAAAAATACCCCATGCTAAATCCTTTTGTATAGGCTCTCCAAACATTAAAAACTACTAAATCGATGTGGAATTCAAGATTCCAGAAAATATATGAATTGAGATAAAAAAGTTCATTAATATTATTTTACAGATATATATTACTCCCTCCGTCTCACGAGACTTGTCTTATTTTTTTTGGGCATGAGATTTGAGGAGAAAATAATTAATAATAGAAAGTATGTGTAGTAAAGTTTTTAAAGTAAAATAAAGTAGGTAGAGAGAGAATGAATAGTGAAATAAAGTGGGTAGAGAGAGAGTGAATAGTGAAATAAAGTGGAATAAAATGAGTGGAGAGACAAAAAGAATAGTGAATGACACATAAAATGAGGTGGAAAAGTATGATGAAAGGTACTGTAAAATGGATTGTTTAGTAAATTAGTTATTTACTAATTATTTTAAAAAAAAGGAAACATGACAAGAATAACGAGACAATTTTAAAAGAAAAACAGGACAGAGGTAGTATAAAGCTAGAGGCAATTTTCCAAGCATAACTTTTTCATTTGAGAAAACAAATTTTTTTGTGTGGGCCGACAATAAGTGAATTGTAAGTTTTTCTTTATGCAATAAGTGGATCGTAACTTTTTCTTCTTGCATTCCTAAGCCAATGTTCGGCCCAAATTCATTTTTTAGCTTTCTTTAGGTTTGGGATGCATGGAAGGTGTTTGATGAACTGTTCCAAAGAAACCTTGTATGGAAGCTTAATGGTAATGTGGGAACAAGTGGAGCTGGATAGAAGTAGATGATCAGATCCATCAATTTAGCTTTGGATATAAAATATTATCTCAAATTTATATATATATATATATATATATATTTCAATTCTACACAAACTTTTTAAGTTTATTGATTTTATCTCACTAAATTATTCGGCCATAGAATTTGATAAACATTAAAACTGCTGCAGTATAAATTTTAAAGGTCGGAATAGAATTGAACAAACTATAAAAAATTATGATAGAAAATACTTAAAACAAAATAAGTGTGTAAAAAGTGATTTTTACTAATCAATCTACCATATAATTTAAGTGGTTACTATTATTCATTTGAAGCTGCTAATTTCTTGTAATTAACATTATGATCTAAATTATTAATTGATCTTGTGGCGTCAATAGATCCAACACTGAATAATTTAAAAAAAGAAAAAGAAATAATTAAGTATTTAATTTGGATGAACCTTGTTAGACTTGGAAGAAGAGATAGTTCTGACGGTGGAAGAAGAAAGCAAAATTAAGGACGACGTCGCTATTCTTGTTAGAGTCGAACGTGGTGGCTTTATTTCTCCAAGACTCCAAAGTTCTCCCCATTTTGCAAGCGGATTATCTTTGGGGCATTTCATCAAACACATTCCTTGCACCGAAATCCAAAAAAGCTAAAAAATGAATTCAGGCCGAAATTGGCTTAGGAATGCAAGGAAAAAAGTTACGGTCCACTTATTATAAGAAAAAAAAGTTACAGTCCACTTATTATCGACCTGCACAAAAAAAAATTCATTTCTCAAAAATGAAAAAGTTATGGTTCGAAAATTGCCTCTACCTGTGTAATATATATATTCGTGAGACTTGATAAAGGTTGAGATTATGAGTTCGACATGTATTATTATATAGATAGAGAGATAAATATATGATGTTATTATATTTATATAATCAAAGTGTGAGGTAATACATATTAGTGATAAACTAAATAAAACTTTGTGCTTTCTTTTTGTTTTTCTCATCTATAATTATGAAACTTTATTTATTCATTTGACTTTAGTCATATAATACAAAACAAACTCTACCAATTTCATGATTTCAACAGCTATCTACATTCTATATGATTGCATTACTTTTCTAATTTCATGATTTCAACAGCTATCTACATTCTATATGATTGCATTACCTTTCTAATTTAAGTTCACAACAACACATATGTAACTTGGTAAAAAAAATAATGTTAAAAGTTTAACATAGAGAAATATTAACATATTAATAAAATAAGTAATTTATGATCATGTGCCTAATCATATTTGTCAACTTCTAATGACGTAAAAGCAGAAAAAAATAAAAATAAAATACTCATCTATCTGATCCAATACTCTATAGATGTAAATAAATCATCTATCATTGACAATGAAAGCTATGAAGCACAACTCAAATGGTAAGATGGTTACCTTTCAGCCAAGAAATTGTAGTTTGAGTAATGCGTACGTCTGTTAACTCAAAAATAAACCGTCCATATGGAGAAAAGGGAAAAAAAGCAACTTATCATAAAAATTGCAACTTATTATAAAAATTGAATCTTGAACAATTCGATTGTAAGTTGACTCTTGAGATATGATAAAGCGTGAGACCTTTCCTTATGTCTAAAATTACCAAGTTTGAATATTGTATGAACTGAATAAGGATTTAAGCTAAATTGGAAATCAGAAATTCAGAATATAAATTAATTATCATATACAAAAATCTATATATAAGATAAATTTAATTAATAATGAATTACACTACTACCATTAAAATAACTATATAAGTAAGGATATTATTGACAATTTAAATTTTATAAAACAAGACTCTTTTTATATAAGTATATAAGTATAGATATAGATATAGATAGATAATACTATCACTAAAAGTGGCAACATATTTCAATCGGAGAACTCGACCCTATATTTTTTAACGAAATTAGAAAAGTTATTGATAAAATTCCCCTAAATTTAAATTTCACACCAATAGGTTTTTTATTTGACAAATTATCATAATAAGCATGGTATTTAAAAATTAGTAATTTATCATGTTGTAATTATTTGGAAAACAAACTCCGCAAGGATATAGCACCAAACCCACGATCCATTGATCCCCAATTTAATTTGTCTCCCGAACCTTTTCTCTCTGTCTGGTAAGCGATCTCCCATTCCATATTTTCTGATTTGATTTTTCTCACACAAACGATGTTAATTAGATACATCGCTGAAAACTCAATACCCAATTCCAAGATTCGATTTTTCTGTAGATCCATCTTGTTCTGTGCTGAAAACCCTATCCCTAATTCGGTGGCCAAGATTGGGTCTATGCTTTGTTTATTTTTTGCTGAGAAGCCTATCGCGATTTCCAAAGCCCACCAAGACTCGATTATTTTATTCAATTTTTAGGGCAGGTAGCACATGTGTATTCGCTCAAGAGAAGCGATTAATGTTTTTTATTAAATTGTTGTTTTTGGATTTGCTGGCAAACGAGCAGCGTTTTGGAATGTAGAAGAAAGAAAGAAGTAGAATAAAGAAGTAAGCATTTGTTTTTGCTCTATTTAGATGAAATGAGATTTACTTGTGTACTATACATAGTAGTTTATCAACAGTTTATCACACATAAGCATGTACAGCATGTACAACTGAAATTTAAAGTTCACACAATATTAGAAAATATAGTACCAACTCCCGATATACTTGTCAACTTGTTGCTGTGAGATCCAACTCCAGTTAAGCCCCGTCTAGTTTCGAGCCTTGCCTAAGATTATAGGAGTGTCAGTGAGAGTAATTGGTTGATACAGAAAGTCTTGTTCTTCGGTGTAAACTCTGTCTCCTGTGTATTCTAGCTTGCTGTCTTCAATAGCTAGATTTGTGGCCATAGGCAATCCGATCTCAGAGACCATGAGTTGCCCATAGTGTCGAATACCCTTGAGCTCTACGATACAACCAAAGTAGTCCTGAAGATGATCAAGCATATCCCCAACGAGATACCTGCGTCCCGGCACTATGTCGAATTGATAACTTGTCTTCTCTCTCATAGATGATTGGACTCCAATTATATCCTTCAAAGTGGGGCCATGGTGCATTAGGTGCCTCCACCATTGCTTGGACCAAAAATCCTCATGTTCGTTCTTTATCAAGTCGGGCCAGTTGTGGAGCATGAAATGTTTTTCTTCGGGAGAGAGTTTCTACCAAAAAAAAAATTCAAAACATTGCACCTTTGAAGCTAATTGTTACACCTTGGATGAATGCATAATCGAAACGACTTACATTATATTCGTCGAAGAAGTTTTTATACTCATTAGCTTTTGCTTTTTTTTGGATCAAATAGCTCTGTACTTGGATCTTGCTTCTCGGCCCATGGAAGGTAAAATAAGGAAGATTTTTGTTGAAATTTAGGGGGTATTGAAACCTTATTAGGGTTGGCATTTTGGTGGTTACCTTGCGCTAGAAAGAAAGAAATTAATAGTCAGAATTGGTTATAGACATAATAAGTAAACCATGAAATTGTTTAAAATCATTACCGAAAGCTCATTATGGAAATTTGCTTGTACTCTCTTTGGTGGCTGACTGCAATACCGTCGGCTGCCACTGCTATTGCCAATGCCATGTATGGCGGCATGCAAACTCGTAATAATCCTCCTCATCACTGAATGAAAATAAGGAATATGATTAATTAAATATAATTATTATGACCTGGTTCTTTCACTAACTAGTGCATTGTTAAATTTAAATTGCAGGAATTGCGATAAGGAATTGCATTATGCTCAACATAGTGATGGGGCAACCTTCTATTGGACTGGATTCGTTCGCAATCAAAACTCAACCAGGTGAGTGATTTATACATTTTCCTATGATTTGTTACGAGATATCTGAATTTGTTGCTTGAGAGGTGTCATGTCAATTTCAAAAAGCTATGGAGCATCTTATATTCTTGGATAATATTGCTGAGTTGACAGTTATATGTGCAACTAATCAAGCTAATTTGTTTTACTGATTAGACTGGTATGAGATGGAAAAATTAGGTAACTCGTTTTCTCAATTTAGAAGATTTTGTTCTCTTGATTAAATGTTGAGTCGGATTTTCTATTGCATTCATTGTGATACCTCATGTCATCTACCTCATCTTTTATTTCATCAGAGCACGATATACATTCTAGATATATGCTGTGATGAGTGATGAATGGAGCACAAGATGAAATACTACCATTTTATAGGTGAAACAGATTTATCAGATCAAGTGCTTTGCTTGTCATTTCACATGAGCACTTGATTGAAACCGCTACTTTTCAAAAGATATGGAATAAAATCATCTATAATAGTAGGCTGAATTGACTAATTAAACTATCCTCTTCCTAGTTGTACGAAAGATTCCCCCAACTACAACTTACACTTAGAGATGGCCGAATTTCTTTCTTCCTTTCATGCACCCTTTTAAATATTTAAAATTTTCATTCTTGATAAAACCGTCCATTTCCTGACAGCCCATTTGATTCAATCAATGTCGCGGCTTCTATAGATCTCATCTGGCTGGTTAACTTTTAAAAAGAAACATGTATTGATTGCTGCACTAATCCATAGTCATAATTATCTTCCAATTTTTTTCTGTTTTGGCACGATTGTGCATTGTGTAAATATGTGTTTGTGTTTTCTATTCATCAAGTTGTTGAGAGCTCATACTGACGATCTTGTTCTCTACTTACCTTGACTATTGAATGCGACTGGGGTTCATTGTATACCTTTCAAAAGATTTCTCCAAATGAAGTCCCCACCTTCTCTCCACTCTCATCAGCACACTCCTTTTAGTGACAATTTTTATTTCAGTAGAAGCTCGTCATTTTTACTTTACTTGATCGCATACATGTGTATCTTAATTTGAGTGCTTTGTATGCATCTTTACTTTACTTGAATTATTTTCTGATGCATGCTTCCAATAATTGAACTATTTTATCTTGGAATAGTGATTTTAGTGATTGAAAAATTGCATTTCTGTGGCTGATTTACATATGTGAGATGTTTTAAAATTGTCAATGCTTTCCTCTGTTATGACAAATATATATATCATTTATGAGTTTGACTCATATTTGTTATGTTTCTTTCACCTTTTTCTATAATTATGAACATATATGCAAAGCAAAAGTGATAACTGAATCCTGTTTTGTGCTTCATTTTGAAATTAGGCTGATAACTGAAGTACTTGGATTGGAGTATGAGGTCAACTACGTCCGCAATTTCACTGCTGTTGATGACAAGATAAGTTGGAAAGCTGGAATTGTTTATTAGTCCCAAGGTGCTTGAGAAAATATTTTTGTTCTCTACTTACCTTGACGATTTTGAATGCGACTGGGGTTCATTGTATATTTTTCAAAAGATTTCTCCAAATGAAGTCCCCACCTTCTCTCCACTCTCATCAGCACACTCCTTTTAGTGACAATTTTTATTTCGGTAGAAGCTCGTCGTTTTCAGTGTTACTCAAGGATGTGCAAATAGACCGTAATAAAAGGCAACATGGCGAAGACTGGGATTGGGAACTAAGAGCTTTACTACGACAGGATAGGGATGAATCAGCAAATGTCTGATGAAGAGAGTGATCTTGAACCTGAATCTATTAGCACCATGGTTAATGTTGAGTGTTGCACAACAAGGACTAATGAGTCCTTTTTCGCGCATTTGATCCAGAGGGGCCATTTTCCTCCGGGAGGCCTACTGTGTATTCTTTTTTAATTGTTCATGTATACTGTGTAATATAGAGGAAACTCGTGGACTTAGACGTATTGGTCTGTTTGTATGATTTACGATTTGTATGGCTTGCCAGTACTTGCTTGTATATTATCACTCAGCTGAAGTAATGTGAGATGTCTTGCGCATATTTGACTCATTGGATTCAGGTTTTATATGGGTCCTTACATTAGAGTATGAGTTAAACCAAATATGCTTCGTCACATGATTTTGATTTTGGTGTACACAATCATTCTAATGGCTATTATAATTGATTCTGGTGTTACAAACAGAAAAACATGGAAGACTTAATTGGAGCTATTTTTGTTACTATATCTAGGGCTTAGTTGAAGTAATAGTTAGCTTGTCAACTGCATTATCAGAATAACCAATCTTAAAAACTAACAGAACAAAAAATTAGGGGTTAGGTTGAAAAGTGGAAAGACAGGATGTTATAGTTTTTATATTTTAATTGCCGTATCCTTTTGTATATATTATTTATAAAATTTAACAATTTAACAATTATGAACTTAATATTGAATAGTAAATTTGGCCTTTACTCGATTGGGAAGGTGACAGACGAAGGCTAGGAATGGAAACTAGTAATTCATCAGCTTCACTCTTGAAATCTTAAACATGAATTTCATCCTAAAAAATTACGCCTAAAATAGCAAAAAATTAGGGCTCGAATGTACGTAAAAGCAATCCACAATCACAGTCATGAACAAAATTAGGGCTCGAATGTACGTAAAAGCAATCCACAATCACAATCAGTTCCTAATTATCCGGCAATCCATATCACAATCAGTTCCTAATTATCCGCCAATCCATGCATGAGAGAGAAACAATAAGAAATTAGGGTTTGCAAGATGATGAGAGAGAACGAACGTAATTAAAAAGTGACGAGAGAAGCAGCGAGAAACCTGTACTGTTCTTCGCAATCTGGTGATGATTCGCAACCAATCCACAATCATCCACAATTACAATCACTTCCTAATTATCCGCCAATCCATGCATGAGAGAGAAACAATAATGAAGACAAAAAAAATTATCGCGAGAAATTAGGGTTTGCAAGATGAAGAGAGAGAAGGAACGTAATTAAAAAGTGACGAGAGAAGCAACGAGAAACCTGTACTGTTCTTCGCAATCTGCAGATGAGAGAGACGTTTCCACTAGTAAGCTTTGATATAGTGTTCGCACTCACGTTTTATTTTCTTTTCTTTGGTTTTATTCATTGATTGATTTCTCAGCGTATAGGTTCTCTTTCAAGATGATAGGACCTTCATTCTCAAGATGTAAGTCTGTTTATTCACCATCACACTTTGAAATGAGCAATTTATTGGTAACATTGGATGCTTTCATATGTACACTCAAGTGCTGTATGCAGGTAAGCATACCTGCATATTTCCGGCAGTTAGCGCCTATTGAAACTTTCAGCTAAGGTAAGGCATTGTCTATCAACGATTTTCTGATGGGCTCTTGAAAATGTTAATAGCAACATACTGATTTAAAATTAATTGTTGTTATACCTTTTAAACTTTATATGCCTCAATATTGGGTGCACGTCGGGCAACTTCTGATTGTGTTTCACGTATGAATTTGATGGTTACTTTGGGGGATTATATTTTGTGAAACACTATGGGCAAGGGTATGTGTTAGGAAAATGAAGGTGATTATATTGTGGTTTGAATGTGGTGGGTAATTTTGGTGAAGTGGTGAAGATGAATATTGTAAGTGTGGTGTGTAGAATATAGAGATGAATTTTAGAATGGGGCTATTGTCTCCTAGAAGGCTATAGAGAGTATGAACTTGTAAGAAAGCTTAACTTGTTTGTTGATTAGCTCTTGGCTTTGGCTTATGGCTTATGACTTAGATTACAAATGGTACAAACTCCTATATATAGGTGTTGAGAGAATTCTCTAGATCCTCATAGAAATCTAGAATTCTCTACTACTTTTACTAAATTAATAATTCTATAGAGTATTCTTGAATATATCTATATAAATATCTTATTTGAATATTCTAGAATACTTCTTATCTAGAATATTTCAAGATCTACCTAAAGACTTATAGATTTCTCTAGAATATTATTGTTTTATATCTATTTAGATAATTCTAGATAAATGCATCACCTTTCAATAGTATTTGACTAAGTGAGAGGTGCTCAAAACATGACGAAACTCAACTCAGTTATACTGTCTATCCGGGTGCACTGGAAAATCTCCACCGCTAGTTTGATTATAGGTACGAATTGATCTTTGTTGTCCTCTTGAATTTTCTTAATGTTGTGACTTAGTGTAGCTGTTCCACCAAAACAATAAATGCATTAGTTAGTTCTCGGAGGAAGCAGTTTAGATAAAAAAAAAGTTTTTTGTTGTTTATACAGTTCCAGCTAGGCTAAGTTTGAGCACATTCTTTGGCCCAGACAAATGAGATGAATAGGTTGAGGGACTGTTTACACTTATTTGCTTTGCCCTTTGTCCTCCTTCCCGAACACCACAATTGCTCATAGCCAGCACATTATAATATCTCAATTTTAATTTGCGCAACATTACATTATATAGTTGAGTGAGTGTACTTGAAAATAATCAGATTTATTAAAAGTTTGTTCCTAGTTTCATACATTTGCTATTGGATTGTCTGGAAATGCAATTTTTGCTAACACCTGATGTGTTTGAAATTCAGAAATAATTTTTTTGATTAGTGATTGATAATGGTTTAAACCACCTTCGATATGGTAGAAACCTTCCTATCATGTGAGCAATGCTATAGAAAATTCTAATATATGTATTTCCAATATTGATGTTGCTTTAAGAAGTTCCTTGTGATAAATCATATCATAGCATTGGAATAATCTGTTTTTTGAATCCTTTTAACAGCCATATCATGCTAATCCATGCATTCTGTATTATTTTTTTTTTTGAACAACATTAGTACAAGAAATTTTAAAAGCCGCATGACAGTGGATTCGAACCCGTGACCTTTGGCCCGGGCATTAACCACTCTACCACTGGGCTAACACACGCACATATGCTTTCTGTATTCTTTTTTTTTTAACAACATTAGTACAAGAAATTTTAAAGGCCGCGTGACGGTGGACTCGAACCCGTGAACTTTGGCCCAGACATTAACCACTCTACCACTGGGCTAACACACGCACACCATGCTTTCTGTATTCTACCACTCTCTTCTCGTCCTTGTTCAACTTCTTGAAATTCTGATCTTCAACTAACACATAGAAACACACTCAGTCCGTTTTGTGGAGTTGCAATGCATAGCTTCAAGTCTGCTGTAAATCAGGCTATTCCTCTCACCAGCTCTGCTATGTGTTTTGCCATTCTCAGCCACCCTTATACCTCAGGTTCTCTAAAAAGCTTGCTTTGTTGAGTGTTCCCTAATTTTTTTATTTTCTGCATGCTTGACTATGTTTGTTTGTCTTCTACCTTATTAGTTTCTCCCCAACAACCTTATGTGAGAAATATTCATGTTAAAATGCAGGGACTGAAGGTGTCGAATGTGTGTTTCTACCCCATCTCGGTGCAGTAGCTTTGGAAAATATGAGATTGCTTTACTATGTTTAGGAATTATGCATTTTCACTTGGGACACCTGAAGCAAGCTTTGGACGTAAGGATATGGGGAATCCAGTCTCATCCACTTGTTCTTTTTTTTCTTGCAAACTTCTGCTATATTTTCTGTAAGCATATATGTATTAGCTCAATACAGGTACAAATTATAAAATCAAACATTGGAATCCTTTTATATATCGTCTATATGGTTCTACTTTTGTTTGAATGCATTTATTTAGTTCTTGGCAGCAAATCAATTATCTTGATGTAGTTCGTATAAACCAAAAAGTAGTAGCCTACTATACTAGCGGATGCGATCCTCTATCCCAGATTTGGTGTGCCACTCTGTGCCAAAACCAAAACGATAGCGTTTTAATTCAAAACTCACCCCCTCTTATTTTTTCGTTTTCTCTCTACCTTCCTATCGGCTCGGCTCAGCAGATTACTTGCTGTTTTTTCCTTTCTTCATCATCAAATCTTTCCTTACGCAAAAATTGCAAGCAGTTCCAAATCTTTCTCCAACTATGGATATCAATTTCTCCTTTTCTGTATATAATTTTTTCCTTCCTTTCTCCATTTTCTTTCTTGCTCGCCGACGAATGGACTACAACTCTGGGTTTTTTATTCTTCTACACGCTAAGTGTTCGACGAGAGGTACGTGTGCTTAATTCTATACCATATACTTCTCTTTACATTGAATCACTTGTTGCAATACAATTGAACTTTAATGTAGTCCTCTTATTTATTGAATTATTCTCTGTTTAGGATGAGGAGATGAGAATCATTAATCTTTTAAATAACAAGTTGCAAGTTGTTGACTATGTTGTACTGCCGAACAAAATCTGATGCTTCACAGAACAATGGAATATATTATAATTACTCTTGCAGTAAAAAAACTAGAATTGTTTCCCATTTTGTGATATGGTTTTGAAGTCTGCAAAAGTTTACAATCCACTTTATTGTTTAAATCTATACCACATGCAAACTATAATGTGCAATTAGTTTATTATTTGCTAGTTATGAAGTCTGCTAAAGTTTAAGTTTTTAATTTGATTTCAATTTTAATACTGAAGGAACTACTATCAAGGATAGTGGCTGCACATCTTCTCGTCGGTTGAATTTTGAAGATGTTAATGAAGACGACAATCGGCATGTCAATGATATGATCAATGATCATAATTGTGATGAGTTAGTCAACTCTATGAGTATGAATAATGAGGAACAAATTCCTAAGATTGGGATGAGCTTTGACAATGAAGATGATGCTTATGGATTTTATTTGAAGTATTCGAAACGCGTGGGTTTCGGTATACGAAAGAGCAAAAGCCATAAGAACAAATCTGGTGAAGTAGTTGATATGATTTTTTGTTGTAGTGCTTGAGGAAAAAGAATTCCCGATAAGCGTGATATCTTTGTGAAACCTCATCCAGAAACAAGATTTGGTTGTCAAGCTAAAATGAAAATTAGTAGTTGAGAAACTGGAAAGCTTTGTGTAGTTGATTTTGTTGATGATTACAATCATTATCTTTCAAGCCCGAACAAGATACACTTGCATAGAAGTCACAGAAAGATTACTCTATCGACATCACTGGAAATTCAAATGGCAAATGATGTGGGCATCACGCCTAAAGCATCCCATGATCTTATGGCGAGACAAGTACAAGGAAAGGAGAATTTGGGTTTCATTCCTCAAGACTACAAAAATTATTTGTGATCCAAGCTAAGAGAACAAGAGCTAAAATACGAGATACAGGAAGAGTATTAGAATACTTGCAGAAGATGCAATTTGATGATCCCAATGTTTTCTATGCCATTCAAGTTGATGAAGATGACTTGATAACCAATATTTATTGGTCTGATGCGAGGATGAGAACAAATTACTCACTTTGGTGATGTGGTCTATTTTGCAACTTTCAGGAAAAACAATGAAGGTCGTCCTATTACATTGTTTGTGGGTGTGAATCATCATAAACAGAGTGTGATATTTGGTGCTGCATTGTTATATGATGAAACTTTGTTATCATTTGAGTGGTTGTTTGATACGTTTACTAGAGCCATGTGTGTTGGAAGAAACCGATAACTATTCTTACGAATCAAGATAAGCCAATGGCTAAGGCCATGGCTTCCATATGGCCTAAAACTCATCACCGTTTATGTCTCTTACATCTTTTGAAGAATGCTCCAATCCATTTGAATAGTGTTTTTTCGAAGTTCAAAGACTTTGCTAAAGACTTTAGGCAGGCGTGTGTATATGATTTTGAGGAGGAAGGAGAATTTATAGCAGAATGGGATCAAATGCTAAGAAAGTATCATCTTGAAGATAATGATTGGTTGAGGCGCATGTTTAATCTAAAGGAAAAATGGGCTTTGGTCTATGGACGCCAAATCTTTTGTGCTGATATGATGGCCATGCAAGGAAGTAGCTGATTTTAAAGCAAATACTTCAATTCCATCTTTGGTCTATCCAGTTGAGATTTTAAAGCATGCTGCTAGTATATATACCCCTGCAGTATATAAATATTTTGAGCAGGAGTGGTACAAATCTCATGATTCTAGATTGGAATGCTTCGATGAACGGGAGTTAATAGTGCATTATAAAATTACTCCTCACAGGAAGAGTCATCATAGTTACATTTGAATCATCAAGTGGAAAAATATATTGTAGTTGCAGAAAATTCGAATTTGTTGGGATTTTATGCTTTTATATTTTGAAAGTATTCATGATGAAAACTATTAAGAAGATTACAAGTGAATACATAATGAAAAGATGGACGAGACAAACAAAAGTTGGATATACTGGAGATTCAAATGTCAGCAGTTGTAACTTGGATCCAAAATTACTTCAAAATGTACGATACAAAGAATTGTGCCGTTTGTATCTTCAGTTGGTTACCAAGGCATTAGAGAATGAAGATGATTATAGAATTGTCAAAGATAATATTTTGAAGTTGTTTGAGATGGTGGATGACAAATGGCAAAGTAACCATCAACTGAGAAACAAGATAGGATTGTACAAGGTTAAGAGTTTGACCAAATCATGCAAGTTTGTCATTAAATGGTGATGAGGTACACACTAATGAAACAAACATTCGTGGAGCCAAAGGTATAAAATACAAAAAGAAGACAACTTCAGGAAAGAGGCTTAGAAGTGGTGAAAAGGATTCAAGGAAAAAAAAGAGGGAGGACAAAAATCAATCATCAACCATTGGTACACCTCCATCTCCATTACTATCCTCTTATTTAGAGGATATGCAATGCAACATCTTAGTTTTATAAATTATAAACAGAAATAATTTATGTTCTTAATGTGTTTATTATGGAATAGGATGACACTAGAAAATCTTGACGTTCTTTCTACTAGGCATGATATATTATGTCAAGGAGTCAATAGGAATGAGGTTGGTTTTAAATATTTTGAATAAGAGTCATCATTTCAATATATTCATTCTGTGAAATGCATTAATTTATCTATTAATGTGCACATAGTTGGTACAAGTTCAAGTCAACAAAATTTTGTTGGATTTTCAAGTTCAATGAGCATGACTAGTTTACTATTGGTAAATAATTTTTTTTTAGCTTGACAAATATTGATGTCTATCTATATAGGTTCAATATATATTGTAATTATTAATGTTCATTATTGTTGTTTCAGGCACAACAACAGCCACTCCACTTTGACTCATTGGGAAGCTATGGTTTAAATGATGTATCTTCTGTTGGTGATGCTAGTTGCAATGATATTTGATCATCTTATTTATGTACAAAAAAAAAGGCTTAGTCACCACTTTCATACAAACTTATGAAGAAGGTCTTATTATCGATAGCGCTTGTGCTAAGGTAAAGTTAACAAACTCAAAAGATAGTTGTGCTATTGTTAATTTGCATATACTTTCTTATTAAGAGAATAATTACTTTGCAGTTGCATCTACTGCCAAGAGATACATGGAATCGGCTGATATTTTGATAATTCAAAACTCTTTCCATTAGTTATTCTTATGTAAATTGAATAAGTTTATGTAAATTCTTTAATGAATTTCTTCAAGTTATTGTTTTCTTTCACATGTTCTCTTGCAAGTTGTTTTTCTTCAATTTTTGTTTCTTTCAATACGTCTAGTCTAAATTATAATGAAATTCTTCTCTTGCATTTGGTAATTATGCAAAATCAAAAAAAACATCCCAACATTGGCGAAAGCAAATATACACGACTAACAAAAAAGATGAAAATATTCTATTACAGTAAAATAAAAACACACACGAGAAGGCTAATACAAAACTGGAGTAATAGAGATGCTTAAAATTGACGATTAAAAGAAAATATTAGATCTGGAAATATGGGAGAATACTCAACGATCTTACAGTTTGAGAGATGAAAATTGTAGTATATTTGTAAGAGAAAGAAGTCATGCAACGTTTTTGTTCAAATACAAACTACCGTCTATCGGCAAAAAGCAAATTGATCCTAGATTACACTAAATCACTCAAGCATCATGTAGAGGCTCGACCTCATTGTTTTTCAGGTCATCATAACCCAATCTTCAGTCTCTGAAGAAATAAGAATGGTGAAAGTGAGGAATTGTAATAAGATAGATGATAGCAAATGATAGTAGATAACTTTAGGCATTTAATTACCAATTCTCAAAAACAAATTTAACCACTAAGAGTGATATGTTATTTCACATCATAACTAAAGTTAAGCCCGAGAAACATAAGCTTACTTGGCTTCTCTCTGATTGCTACAAGTCATGGCTGCAACATGGAGACCACAAAGAGGAAAATGCAGCTACTATGATGGGGAACGTGTTGACATACAAAACAAGTGGAATAATTGATCAAGCCCAACAATGTGACAGTAGATGAAATAAACTAATCCTTAACGCAAAGACCGCCCACTCTTGGATAATATTCAAACATAGAGCTCAAAATCTAATGCAAAGACTATATTCACACTTACAGAGGCAGAATCTAATGCATACTTATAGAGACAGAATCTATGGAAACAATTCCATGCAGATTTAGCAAAATTTTGATTTAATCTTTGTCTTCTCCTCTTTGGGAACTCTGAATGGCCCAATCTGAATTAAGGACATTTTAAGATAATGAAAATATTGTGAAAAAAAAAAGCCTCAAGAGATTTTGTTCAAAGGCACTGATAAAAGATGCAAACAAGAAGCACAAATCTAGAAAGCAGAGAAAGAAAGATTAGAACAACCCAAATCTCTGAACCTAAGGCCATTTGCTTTGGTTTTAAGTTCAAAAGCTTCATGTCATGTACAATTATTTAACAATTCATCAAGGCTCTTCTTTTTAGTCTTTCCTCAAGGTTCCAGTTGTAACAATGTTTAATTATAGAATTTCTTCGATATATAGGTTTTCCATTAAAATGCACATGTGCATCATGCATGCAACTAGGCTAGACACATGCTGTTCGAATAAAAAAAAGAAAGAAAAAAAAAGAAGAAGCTAGACACTTAATACTCCACAGAAATTAAAATTCAATGTTCAATATTGTCTTTATTGCATAAATTTTCTGTCATAGTCCTCGGTATAGTGTCAAGTAGTATATTTCTAATAACTTGTCCATCATTCAACAAAAAGTATCCCCAATTCATATAAGTTCAATTTAAAAAAAGAAAACTATACCGCTCCAGCACTAAATATGAACGGATGAACAACCAAATTTTTAAAACCATATCACAAAAAAGGTAACAATTCTAGATGTTTTACCAAGAGTAATTACAATATATTCCACTCTTATGTGAAGCATCGGTATGATTCAATTCGGCAGTACAACAAAGTCAACAACTTGCAACTTGTTATTTAAAAGATTAATGATTCTCATCTCCTCATCAACAGAGAATAATTCAATAAATAGGAGGACTACATTAAAGTTCATTTGTATTGCAACAAGAGATTCAATGTAAAGACAAGTATATGGTATAGAATTAAGCACACATACCTCTCGTCGAACACTTGGCGTGTAGAAGAATAAAAAACCAAGAGTTGTAATCCGTTCGTCGGCGAGCGAGAAAGAAAATGGAGAAAGGAAGGAAAAATGATATATAGAAAAGGAGAAATCGATATTCATCGTTGGAGAAAGATTTGGAACTGATTGCGATTTTTGCGTAAGGAAAGATTTGATGATGAAGAAAGCAAAAAAATAGTATCGGGTGAGCCGAGCCGATAGAAAGCCAAAGAGAAAACGAGAAAATAAGAGGTGGTGAGTTTGAGTGAAAACGCTGTCGTTTTGGTTTTGGCACAGAGTAGGCTATTATTTTTAATCTTTTTAATTTTTTATAGTCAATATAGACAGTGGGGAAATTACGTAGTCTATTGCATCATAGACGACACTGGAAACCGCATCGTCTATAACGTATCCGTTGTCTATAACCACGCCATGTAGACTACATGTAGGCGACGGGCTTTTCTGTTAAAGACAACGCGGTACCGTCGTCTATAATCATTTTTCTTGTTGGCATTTATATCCAAATCAGTTAATACATAGGGATATGGACGAACTTAATTAAATAAAAGAAGAATTACATGGAAGAATTAAAGAAAATCTTTCACAGTGGTAATATGTAACTGTTGCTAACATTATACTCCCCTTGTCCCGCTCATTTTGTCTCACTTTCCTTAAATGAATGTCTCACTCAATTTGTCGCATACCAAATAAGGAATGAATTTACTCTTCAAAATTATTCAAAAGTGGTGGGACCTACCCACCTCCTATCTTTTTACCCTTATTCTTAATTTCCGTGCCAACCGTAACGGGGAAAAAATGAGCGGGACGGAGGGAGTATTATTTATGGAACTACCAAAAGATTGTCGATTCTTGTCAATATGATACCGGCCGATACCATAGTACACTATGCTTGGATAAACTGATCTATATCCATCCACGAATAGTATTACTATTTTTGGACGATACGAATAAAAGTTTGATAGCCTACATGTTAAGTGAATGAAGGAAATGACCTACCTTTGTGAGTGGAGAAAGTGATAGAAAAGTAAGCTAGTGCATGGCTAGTAAGCTATTAATGAGAATATAAACTGGAGAATATAATATGTTATGTGAATCCTACTACTATAAATAGAATTGACAAACATGATTTCTCCCAAATTGAAAACCCTAAATTTAAATTCATCTTTGAGAAGAAGAGATTTTAGGAAGAATCCATTAAGTACACTCCTTGAGTGAAGTTAGCCGCACAGGCGGAATTGATAGAGAAAAGAAAACTTTCGGAGAAAAAAGAGAGTCTATTCGCTTTAATGAATTTTAAAACTCCATTTTTTTAGTTTAATTAGTGTTATTAGTAGCAAATTTATTGAGTATGTTAGTAGAAACAATGAATTGGGCTAAAAGATTATTTCTTGCTCTCTATTTCGCACATGTTTTTGAATTTTTTTTTTTTTTGAAGACTTCCAGATGCTCATTTTGATTGGTACTATCCTCCAATATATGCCCCTTTAATGACAATTATTCTGGGATTGTGAAGAAGGATTAATGCTGTAGAAGCTGAGATTGTGAATTTGAAGAAGGCAAAGAAAAGAATGTGGCGGGTTATTCTGCTACTGTGCTACTGTGGAAGCTTATGTTTTAGTGATTATGGAGATTACCATCTTATCTATTTTCAAGAGGCTATGTTCAGTTGGAAGCTTATGTGTTAGTGATATGTTGATGCTTATTATGCTAATGTGTAGCATTATTAGTTGGTTAGTTTAAGTATTAGTGCTGTAAAGATTGTGTATTAGTGATTGCAAGGTTTTGTTGTGGTTAAGTAGCTATGTTAAGGTCTGTAATGATTGGATAATTAATGTTGAAGCCATATGAAGCTATGTTATGTGTTTATGCCTTATATCTGAACCAATTATCTTGTATATAAAACTTATCATCAGTTTGCTCTACCAATTAGAATTTGGAACATATGCTGGAATGCTAATTAATATAGAAAATTTGATTATCAAATTTGCACAGATTATAGAGATGTTTTATTATCAAATTTGCACTATTAAAGCATTGCTTTCTAGTATTTGATACTTCTACGTACACATATATATACGACTATATAGAAGCTTTATGCATTTTGTTGATAGGATTTCAATCACCAATAATGAATTGGAGCATCTTGGTCCCCTTTTTATGTTACGTGCATACTGTAAATGAAAGCAGCAAAAGAAACTCAATGAAAGCAACAGATGTTACAATCTATTAACAAGACAAGAACTCTATATATAGTGTGCTATAGAATTAGTAAAACAGACAGCTAAAAAACAAAACAACTAATATAAACTACACATTGTTAGGCATCATCATCATCGTATTCAAGGATAACACAAAAAGTATACCCAAAGGTAAGATCCAATGTTCAATCATAGCTTCACAAAAGAACACTCTTCAATTTATCTTGATAGAGCTGTTGTAACATAGAAGGTCGTGGTATGGGAGCAGCTTTAGATTGAGATGCCTGTGTAGCTATTTCAGTTGGCTCCTCTTGCTCTTCTTCATCATGAGGAATATGAGGAGAGGGTGGTAGAATCGAAGGACCTTGAGTTAATGCTGCCACTTGAGTTAGCTAGTGTGTTGCCACTTCATACTGACATCCATCTATCTCAATGACAAGCCTATAACCACTCTTGAATCCCTTTAATTTTAACTGCATCAAGACATACATATAATCTGTCAAATCTGGGCTCACCATTCTCAATCCCCTTAATCCCCACTGTCCCTAAGTTAGTACCCTGAAAAATTCTCTAGCTCGTGATTTGGAGTGTTACTAAATCAACCGTGGGAGAACAACACCAATGATTGTGTTTCTTTTGTGGACTAGGAGATTTCTATTGTTTCTATTTTATACAAAAATAAAAATTCTTTTGTAGTATTATTTTTTTGAGGAAACTAACAAAAAAATACAAAAATATAAAAAACACTTCTTTTATAGCCTATTTTTAAAACACACTCTTTTGTATACCAAAATCCTGTAAAAGTACTAAAATACCCTTAGTTTTCAAAGTCAACCGTGTCATACTTTTGACTGCGGACGTGGTCACGATGGGAATGTCACGATGGGTTGTTCACGATGGAAATCCCATCGTGAGGTCACGGTGCAGTCCCATCGTGTGGTCACGATGGCACTTCCATCGTGACCACGACTGATGCATGCGAAACTCATTAATGTATCTGCACATTCGATTTGGTGAATATTTTCAGGTGTACTAGGTAATAAATGAAGCCACTGAGGTTGGTGGTGGTAGTAATGGGGAATAATAATCCTCATTCAAACTCATAACCTCACATTCAAAACACAATCAACAAACATACACCCAAAAAACAAAAAAAAACAAAGCATCCAAGATCTCGCCCAAGAAGAACGAAAGCATCAACGGGGGCTCCGTGGCGTTCCTTACTTCATACAAAGGTAAGCATAATATGTATAATGTTTGTTCATTTGATATAAGTTGCTGCTGAAATTAGGGTTATTGTTAGGGTGAAATTAGGGTTTTTGAAAGTATAATACAAGATATGTTTCATCTTATGTCATGAAATATGTTATTTTGTTTATATAATGGTGTCTTAAATTAAAAACTTCATGGTATCGTGGGGTTAAAAGAAATTGAAATACCTAGTTCTAAGCTAAGCACACGAATTCTGCTATGGTCATGATGGACAAGTTCACCGTGTTCACGATGGTGATCACCATCGTGAGGTCACGATTCGTGAGGTCACAGTGACAACTGCCATCGTGAGGTCAGGTTGACAATTGCCACCATGAGCTCACGAATCGTGACCTCACGATGGTGATCACCATCGTGACCAGCACAGATGTGTGCTAAACAAGTATTTTCATTGATTGTTTACACTTCATTTTTGTATATTTTCTTAATTTCAGATGTCTTTACGCCGTATTATTATATATCACGGCGGTCATTGGGAGCGATCGACATATATGGACGGGGATTTATTTGTTGTCTACATCGACCCCGGCACTATTAATCGTGCTAACCTTGTGGAACTCATTAGAGAGGGTTTGAATGGTGGGAAGGAGACCGAATATGTGTTATGGTACCTCACAACCATTAACAGCATGAAAGCAAAAGTGCTATTGCGGGGCGATTTAGAATTACTTCGATGGTTAGCGGACCCTAAAGAAGATCCTGAAGTTTATGTGATTGAAAACCGCGGGAACTCCGCCCCCGAAGTTAATGTGAGAGGTAGCACCTCGGGTGCACAAGATGATAGTGACGATGGTGATGATGATGAATATGATGAAGATTATGAGAAGGATGAAGCGGTGTCTACATCCGAAGATGAAGAGGAAGATCGTCGTAAAGATTTGCTTGAATCATTGAAAGAAGAGTTTTATGCTTGGATTGGACAGCCGGTACAAATGGATAGGCTCATGGGGCAGCGACACTTTCATCGGACCATCAATCAGAAAATGAGGTTGAGCATGAGCGTACACAGCGCAATTGGATCATTCAACATCCTGACATTGAAAGCGCAATACCGTTGGCGTGGGTTGAGCGGCCTATCGTCATCAATGGTAGTCTCGAGGTAGGATCGATATTTCGATCAGTGCAAGAGTTGAGGATAGCTGTAGGAATGTATCATTTGGAGCACTTTGTGGAGTGTAAGACCGATCGCTCCGCTTCGAACCGTGCAGTGTACCTATGTAGGAGTGGTACAAAGAATTGCACGTTTAGGTTGTGTGCTACGGAATGTGCAACTCTTTTTCGGATTACTAAGTTGACATTGGAGCACAGTTGCCGATCAGATTTGAACCGTGCTGCACGTGCAAAGTCGGTGAGTAGCGAGGTGGCCGCATTTTATTTTTCTAAGAAATTGATAGATGAGAAGGTCGTTTTGAGGCCTAAGGAGATTATGGCAGAGATGCGCATGCGATACGGCGTTCAAATGTTATACAACTTTGCCGTCCAAACAAGGCAACTAGCGATAGAGAGAATGTACGGTGACTTCCCCTCGTCATATCAGAAGATTCCGTCGTATTTGTATTTGTTGAAACAACGTAATCCTGGGACTGTATACGATTTGCAGACGACTAGTGAAGGAATGTTTTGTCACATGTTTCTTGCCCTTGGACAGTGTATTAGAGCATTTGAGCAGTGTCTTCGCCCTGTGCTCATAGTAGACGGGACTCATCTTAAGGGTAGAAACAAAGGAACCTTATTTGTTGCCTGCACGAAGGATGGGAACGAGCAAGTGTTTCCGCTTGCAATTGGCCTTGGTCCGATAGAGAACGATGAGTCGTGGACTTATTTTCTCTATAACCTACGCAAATGCTTCAATCCACCCGAAGATTTGTTGATAGTGAGCGACCAACATAAGAGCATTAGGAATGTAGTTCGAACCGTCTATCCAAATGCATTCCACGTATTGTGCTATCACCATCTGCAGAAAAATTTGACCCCATACGGCAAAACTGTGGCCACACTCTTTTATGAAGCAGCATTTAGTTATCGCCACGAAGTGTTTGAAAACTTTTTTGAATTGTTGTACACTGTAAGTCCTAATGGTGCTCATAGAAGACTTTCTCAAATTGGACCAGAGAGGTGGGCTAGGCCAAAGTGTCCTGTGCGGCGCTATGGATTACTGACATCCAATGCTGTCGAATCCGTGAACAGTGTTTTGTGGTGGGGTAGGCGTTTACCAGTGTGCTCATTACTTGAAACATTTCGCCACACATTGGAGGATTGGTTTGACGAGCGGCATACTGATGCTGAATCGAGAGATCATGTGTTGACTGTAACTACATTCAACAAGCTTTCTCTATCCATGCAAGCGAGTCTCCATCTTCCTGTTCGAGCAATCACCGACCATGTTTATAAAGTAGACGAAGATAATCAACAATATCAAGTGGATCTTCAAAATTGGACGTGTGATTGTCGTGTCTTCGATGAGGATAGGATTCCATGTAAGCATGTTGCTGCCGCTATAAGGTAAAATCTATATTATTTGTTATAATTTTCTAGTATTTTTATATTCATTTTGTATGTAAGTAATTCTATTTTTCCTATTTTAACAGGCGGGCCGGCATTGGTTTGAACGTGTACGATTTCGTACATAGATATTTCAAACAAGACGGCCTAAGACAGACTTATGCTGAGCATATCAATCAAATACCAAACCCCGATGAGTGGAATGTGCCGCCGGAGATCAAATCAATTAGGGTTTATCCTCCAGAAGATGTACGTCAGACCGGTCGTCCAAGAACGAGTCGTGCTCGGTCAGCAGTTGAAGGCACGAGAGCACGCCGTCCTCAAGTTTGCTCAAGGTGTGGTGGATCTGGGCACAACAGAAAAAAATGCACGACATCTATTTCCCCTGGTGCAGTCGATTTGAATATCCCTCTCCAACAAACAGAGGATGAACAAAATTTTCATGATTTTGGGGGAGTAGAATCAAGTCAACGACGCCGGAGAAAAAAAAGATGTAGCAATTGTCGTCGTGAGGGTCAAGATATTAGAGCATGTCCTAACCCAAATGAAGATGAAATATAGGAGTAACAGAACTTGTTGAGTTTATGGCATTGTATTGACCTTTTAAACCTTTAATATCTGTTTTTATGTTCAAAATTTTTGAGACAGGTATTATTTGCATACATGGATGATTTTTGGTGAGTCTCTGTCTTGATCACGATGACAAAACCATCGTGACCTCACGATGGTATCTGCAACGTGAGGTCACGATGAGCCATCGTGAAGTCACGATGAAGGAACAGCCGTGACCTCACGATGGTCACTCCTATCGTGACCTCACGATGGTGATCCCATCGTGATGAATCCAGATTTCCCGATAAAGTACTACAGAATCTCAAACTTTTTATTTCAACCATACGTACATTACCTTCTTTTCCACCAATATCCAACATATATCATTATTATCTCATTCCTATCTCCCTCTTCCCTCTTTTCAATACCTCCGCTTCTCTTGTCCACCGCCGCCGCCGCCGCCCCCACCGCTCGTTTCCGATTAGAGGTACGTTTCTTCGACCTCAATGTCACCCAATTATAGGAGTTATGAAATTATCTTTTGTTTTATGTCCGATATATGTTGTTGTTTTTTAATTTGGTTTGCTATGTTGAATTTCGAAGAATATGTTGATGTTGTTGATATGTAAAAATTTTAAATTTATGTGTCAATTGTTGAAGTTGGTTGGAGATGTTGATGTTAATAATGATGTTAGTTGGCCCAATATTTGGAGCAGTCCTGTTATGCACTCGGATCCTCGTGCGAACCGAAAGCACGTAGAGGTCCATTACCTGAGACAAAATAAATTTCAAATCAATTTCAATATAAGTATAAACTTGCTATATAAAATTAGTAACTTACATCTTGATGGAAGTCCTCCTTCGGATCCTCCACCCGATCAGAGAATTGGTTTGTTAGACGATGACCCGTCTCAAGCACATGCACATAACACTCATATCCCTGCTTCCTAAAGTCACTATACATCATCCTCAACCTCTCCATTCTACTTTGTCTTGCACCCTGAAAAGGGGTGCGGAGAGCAGCAGACGGTCTACGTTGCCGAGGACCGAAGGCAACATCACCTACCTCCTCACCACCACCCCCCTGATCCGGCTCCTCATATTGAGCATCATCCTCATTAACCGGATCATCTACAAGGCACTGCTGGGGAGTGTGTGAGCTGGAATCTTGATGCTCACTCGGACCATAGGTCAACTGCAAAGGTGTATGGTAAGGGAGCAACTGCATCGTCTGGTGAATAGGCTCCTGCGGCGTCTCTAGAATGGGCTGCTGCACTGTCTCGTAAGGGGTCGACATCGGCATCGGGCGAAAGAGCTGGGCAAACAAGTCCTGACCAATCTGCTGTGAGGACAGCGCCTCCTGATCGGCTTGGAACGGCCCAAACTGCTGAAACGGCTCATCACGGACTGTAACACCGATTTGAGGTTGCCGAGAAGGAGCCGTAAAGTTGTGAAGAGGGGCCGGCGCAGAGTGGTCGAAAGTCTGCCGGCGAGAGTAATGGAAAGGCACCGGCTCAGAGTGGTGGGAAGTCTGCCGGTGAGAGTACTGGAAAGGCACCGGCTCAGAGCGGCGGGAAGTCTGCCTCTCGTCGTGGTGGGACCCAACTGCAGAATGGTATGACCGAACTGGAGAGTGCTGGGGCCGAACTGGAGAGTGCTGGGGCCGAACTGGAGAGGTCTGCATGTGACTAAAACCTGCAGCACTAGAGTGACGGGCCGGATCCCAGTCCTGGTCGATCCTACCAGTCCGCATCTGAGCGTCAAATGCCGAGGTAGTGGAGGATTGTCTGGGCGCCTCATAACAAAAAACTGACTCATTCTCCGAGTCAGTTTAGCAAGGAAGCCATTGTCAGATTCGTCGTCCAAAACACTCCTCAACCGGCGCTCAATCTCGTCCCCCTTGCTGCTCGTGCCCACATCATGGAGGGGGCATGGTCGTCCGTGCAAACAACAAACCCTGTCTGGCTCTCCCGAGGGCCCCCACTGTGAAGTACGAGGTGGTGAACTGCGAGGTGGTGAACTAGGAGGTGGTGAACTGCGAGGTGGTGGGGTACCCTCCCGACGACGCTTCGACATCTGTCGTGCCGGGTCACCACGGACCACCCGTGCTGCTAACTGCTTCAACTTTCCCATAGTCTTCTGTTTGGCATTCTTTGTAGTCGGGTTATTTCTGGAAGCAATTTGTTTGGGAGGTATATATCGAACATCAAAAAGGTCTTCATTTTCGAAGCTCAGCATGTAATACTCATAACGCTATGCTTCCGTAGCTTCAAAACTTTCCAATACCTGAAGCTGCAAAGGTAATGAAAAGGTAATATTAGAATTTTAGAAACTAATATAGAGTGCATCATTGAATGAATGAAAAACATTATAAGATTATAAATGTACCCGTATATTATCGAAGAATTGACTGAAATCAACTTTCATCACTCTTGTGGCCCACATCAAGCACCGGGGCACTCTCTCGATGTGATCTTTGATTCCACATCGACCTCCCAACACTGGAATAATCTCATAAGTCCAAATCTGTAGAGCCCAAACCGGACCATAGAGGTGGTAGTCCTTAGGGACTGTGTGGGCGTTGTACACATAGTGACATAGTGCTCTCGAGGTGTACGAGCCCCATGGGAAGGCATCCCAAGCCTCGAAGTCTTCAACTAAAGTCCATGCCCAATCCTCTATGGTGGGTTTATCCCGACATAGGAGGAAATAATAGTAAATAAGCAAGTTGGCCGCCTTCAAATAGTCATCAATGTCTCTCCCAAGTTGTTTTCTGTTGAAGGCGTCGCGCAACTCATTTGTCTTTATCTCTCGGCCGTTGAAAAATCTGTAGTGAATGCCAGTTCTAGGAGGTACATGAACTGCATGAGGATTAAATGTAGAGTTTCCAAAGTGAAGGCCGGTGATGAGAGCATATTCCACTGCCGTCATACGAAGGGTCATATGACCAAGATAAAACCAAAGCTCATTCTCTAGTACCCGATTAGCACCAACCCCTTGCAACTGTCGGGCTATTGTTAGATTTAGCGCATTACTTGCACTCTGATTTCTTCTAGCATCAATCAACCGCCCAACAACACCGGTTCTTAGAAAATTCTCGGCTTGATGATCACCGGATATTTCAAATAAAACTCGCCTAATTTCATCAAACACGTCTACCCTCATGTAAAGGTTTACTTTAGGAGATGAGTACAACATGGCGGGTCTAACAAATTCATAATGTTCCTACAAAATCAATAAAACCAAGTATAAGTGCATGGTAACGTGTTATAATTCAACAAACCAACATAAACACAAGAAGATGAAGGATGGGGGAAAGAGCTCTCGGGTGACCTCACGATGTGCTTCCCATCGTGAGCTCACGATGGCCTTCCCATCGTGAGGTCACGCTGAGGTTTCCATCGTGAGCTCACGATAGAGTGTTATCGTGCTCGGGAGATGGAAACATCAACGTGACCTCACGATGGGAAGCCCCATCGTGAGCACGCCTGAGCTCTTTCGCCGTCGTCTTCCCCACCTCCATCGACCCCGTAAGAACACCAAAACCAACACAGCAAATGTCGAACTACCCAACACGAACAAATTCAAAAATCTCCAACTCTATTACACCAAAAACATTGTCGAAATCTTCCACATGAAAATCCTAACTCTAACATATAACAATTTCTAACATGTAAAAACTAAAATACATGCATTCTCAATCGAAGACTTAAGCATGAATTTCGAAAAAAGAAAGGGCACTAACCGGTGGAATTGGGACTCGAAAATTCGAATTTTCCTTATTAATGTTATTTTACCTTCTAATTTATAGTTTGTGCATCTTGGTGCTTGTTTATCATGTTAGAATAGGTGGCATCTATTTTAGCATGCCAAGTGTTCGTAAAAATACTTAATTGGTTTTTATGATCATTGAATTCAAGTTTGCATGATATGGATGGTTAAGGGTCCTAGCGGAAGTTAATCTATTCATAGAAGGTTGTAAATCACGGGTTGTTTTGGAAGTCAATTCCTCGTTTTGAGTCTCAGTCGAGAGAGGCGAGTAGTTGATCAACTTGTGCTTTCTTTTCGAGAGAGAGAATGTGCATATGTGTGTGATTCCTTTGTTTGAATTGGATTAAAAATGGTTAAGTAGATTAATAGCTTAATTCTCCATCATTTTGAGTCGAGCAATGTTCCTAGAATCAACTCCCGTTTTATATTGTCTTCCTTGATCGTTTATTGCTTTAATTCCTTTTATATTCTCTCTAATTGTTGATTTCTATTTCTTTAAGTTGAAATATCTTCAATCATGACTAATCCTAGAGCTTGAATAGTAGGAAAGTGTATGAACTTTATTTTCACTATATTTTCGTTCAATAGTCCTTGTGGATACGATACTCGATTGCTATTGCTACAATTACTCCATTTTAGTTGCGGATATATTACTAAGTAATTTGGTGATCATACACCAATACCTGAAAATATCTCTTTACCATAAATTTTAAATTTCTTTGACTCTTGGGTGCGAAGATCATACACCAATACTTGAAAATATCCATTTACTTTATCTGCTCGAAGAAACAACATCTGATTATCCCTACTAAACCACAAAGGTGCCCCCACATCCCCATCCGCAACATGAAACTCAAATTTTCGAGTCCACAATTTGTCATTCCAAACCTAAAGCTCTCCATCAAGCCCTTTGGTCTTTTCTTGTACTTGTTTACGTGGGATTTCATACACAATAACACCAAGTGACCCATTGAACTCCACAAGCCTGTGACCTCTTGTAAACTCCAACGGTCCAGTTTGGGGCAACGAGCCAACGCTAACTAATATTGCCTGTTCTCCAACAGCAAGCGACGTTTTCCTTGTTGGTCAAAATGAAACAATACTCTGTTGCACTTCATCTGTTCGACGAAATGCTTCAAAGAGATGAATACACATTAAGGGTGATGTGGTGGGGACATGGCAGTCATGTAGGCGTTCGGGCCATTTGGGCCAAAAAAAAAAGTCCTACGGAACATTAATTTAAGTCCAAAATATCCTCAAATCATAGGCCCACAAGGAAGTGTCCTTAATTGTTACTAGCCCTTAGTTACGGTCCTAAAAAAGCCTCTAGCTTACACTAAAGACTTGGAATTTCAGCAGTTCTCTAACACTCTCTCTCGCTCTAATTGTGAATTGCTTGAGAAGGAAGTCGAGTTTGTTAGCTGTTATGGAAAGGCCGCGGAATGGTGCCTGAGCTCTGCCGATAGAACCGAGCATCTCAGCACCCCGGTCAGAAATGAATGGAAAGGCCGCGGAATGGTGCCTAAGCTCTGCCGATAGAACTGAGCATCTCAGCACCCCGGTCAGAAATGAATAGAAAGGCCGCGGAATGGTGCCTGAGCTCTGCCAATAGAACCGAGCATCTCAGCACCCCGGTCAGAAATGAATGTAATGGCCGCAGAAAAGTGCTGGAGCTCTGCCGATAGAACCGAGCAACTCTTCACCCCCATCAGAAATGAATGGAAATGGCCACGGAATGATGTCGGAGCTGTGCCGATTGAATTGAGCAACTCCGCACCCAGGTTGGAAAAATGCAAAAATTGAAGAATAATGTTGAAATCTATGCATGAACTGTATGTGAACTTAGTATTGAACTGTATCAAGTTGAACTTTAACTCTATGCATGAATTGTGGGTGAACTGCATATTAAAGTGTATCAAGTCGAACTTGAACTGTATGCATGAGCTGTATATCAAACTGTATATTGAATTGCATGCACGAACTATTTTCGACATGTGTATTGGAGTAACTGTGTACGAACTGAATAATTGATTATTGCACGGTTTCAAATGACTTTGTAGAATAAGAACCATATTTGTTCGTGGGCCCCGAATGTTTGATGAAATTTGTAAGTCACAATTTAATAATTGGTCTTGTTATAAGCAATATCGGGATTGGAATGTGTTAGCATTTTAAGAGGAGCATATATGCAACACAAATATATGAAGAATCTGAAATCACCTGGAAGTTAGAAGAGCTGAAACTCAGAGCTTAAGCAAAACTGAAAAATAAAAATCATAAATAAGAACTGAGTAGTGCTAAAATGAAAGCTCGTAACAGAGCGAAAACAAGAACTAAAAACTGAAGCTCAGGACTCAAAGCTTGTTACCAAAACCCAACGATGTGGCTCCTAAAGTTCAGGATAAAGGCCAGGATAAGAATTAAAGATGATATTAACAAATAGATGAAAAGATTAGACAAGAGCCTAAAACTCTGAACGAACTAGATCATGACAGATCTTCTTAGCCATTGATGTAGCAATAAATAGTAAGTAGATAAATAAGTTAATTCGGAGCTAAGGTCAGAGCCTAAGAATCGAAATTCGTCATTTTAATTGAAATCAACTATGAGGACTGATTGAAGTTTGCAACTATGAATGTCAAAGTCAAAAATTCATATATGACATCCAAAAGTTTGGTATAGAATGAATGATTAGAAGATCTGGTCATATCGAATCACGGCAAATGGCTCTGACAGCTCTGCCGGCTATCCCAACACTATAGATAAACTGAATGTCTCTCCATTTTTGGCTCTGACAAAATATATGATCCGGTCTGTTGAGTCTCGCATTTGATACACTATGAATTATGGCAAGTAAATGAGCTGGTGTACACATGCAAATTAAATATGACTGGAACGAAATTAGGCAAAGAAAAACTGAAGTCATATTTTCCTCTGATTGAATTTTAGTAGCTATAGGGAGGAGTCGGGGTATGGACCCCGATACCCTCATCAATGGCAGAATCTCTTTTTAAGGTTAAAAAAAAAAGGGCAAAGTAGAGAAAATGACGGAAGCACTAAATAACGATGAGGTAATGATATAAGAGATAAATTCTTTTTTGTGATAGAATATTCAGTAAAAGTGTAAAACAAGCATGAAGTGTTGAACATTGAGTACTTAGTATTGGGAATCGCATATCTAGCAGTAAGACAATTGTGTTAATTTGTGTTATGTGCTGAGCATTGTTAGATCTGTTAGTCATACATGATTTCCATAAGTAGATGTGTGAATTTGAAGAAGCTGATATGTGCAGAGCTAAAGTGAGAACTGAAGTATAAGCTTGAAATAGGAACTGAAAGCTGGAAAAGGCAGTGATCAGTTACGAGAACTCCAAATGAAGAACCCAGAATTAAAGCTCACCCTTGAAGCTCAACGATTGTACAGCAGATTTGAACTTAGCAACAATTTTGATAACTCAATTTCTAGGTAATTGATCCAAGCTCGCAACTTCGAATTGGAATTTGAAATGTTAACCTGGCCAAACTATCAATTAATCTTTAAATCAGTTCAAAAATTCAGATATGGAAATCATAGATAGATCAAATGAAGGCAGAGCTGAAATTAGAACTGCGGTTAGCAGAACTAAATGAGTAGCTCGCATCGAAGGCAGAGCTCAAAGTTTAAGCCCCAGAATTAGAGATTCAAAATTCAAAATTAAAAAGACATTCACAGATCTCAAGCTGAACTAGGAAAGAAGAAATATATTTTCTTTGTAAATCTACAAAATACCAAATGAATATTGAAAGAAGAAAATGCTCACTTAACAATATAAAATGTAAATAAAAGAACAGGAATGAAAAGAACTTTGTTCTCCTCTATTTCGAAGAAAAAGGTTTGAAGTTGTAACTATGTCTGAAGAATTGGATGACAAGGATTTGAAGTCAGACCCAGTCAAAACTCAAAACCTTTAGATCTTGGGAGTCAGTGCTCAGTATTTACTCAATATGCGGAACTGAAAAATCAAAATTGGAAACCTAAAACTTGGAATCATAGCTCAAAATTTGTTTAAACAGAATAGAGTGTAATTTTTCTCCGTTTGAATTTCAGTAGTTGAATTCAAATAGAGTAGGGGGAGAGTAGAGATGCATTCCCTGATACCCTTATAAATTTCAGAAAATAATGGGAGTATTGAGCAGTAATGAAATAGTAAGGTTCTTTCAAATAGAAGAACAGGTGAAAATCAGAAGTGAAATAAAAGTATAGATTAGTTATTATGTTACTTTTTAGCTGCTTAATCATGATTCGATTGATAGTTGTACCATTTTGATAATGATGATATATGACCTCTGATATTCTTTCATTATTTGAGCTATAAGTACGAGATTTGATGAGCAAAACCTATTATTGTTTGTGCTGAAAATCGCTACTCAAAGTGTGTAACTGACATCTCAAACTTCAATCCAAAGCTTGAAAGTAAGAAAAATAAGCTTAGTATGCCAGGATTAAGGAGTAAAAGCTCCAGAGCTTGACGCCAGAGCTGAAGATCGTGTGGAATCCTGAACTCATAGCTCCAAATCAAAATCAAAGCTTAGAGTAATTATGAACATCATAAGTATTATTGCATAGCTGTGCTTCTGACATTGGCAATAATGTGTTGTTAACATAAGCTTTTGTTATCTCTTTTGTTTCTGCTATTGCATGGTGGTAAAATGAATTTTTGCAGATATATTGTGTTTTGCAAATGGATTTTGGATCATAATTTTGCAAATATGTGTTCCTTGTTAATATCTTGAATTAAGGTCATCAACCTGATTTACCTCAACATGCCCTTTTTCTTGCCCATTTTGGAAGTAGTAATTTGCGAAACCAAGGCTCAAAATGCAGACCTCGATGTTTCAAAGCTGAACTCAGAGCTTGCAATGAAGCTCATAAATCAAAGCTTGAGAGCAGCTTCGTCCTAAGATCTGACGCCCTAACGCATAACTCAATATACACACTTGAAATCGAAATAAAAAGTCAGAGCTCAACAAGAGCTCAATGTTGAAAGGCCAAAGTTGAATCGTCGAGACCGAATTAAAAAGCAGAGTTGAAAGTCATAGTTGGTTGATAGGAATTCAAGGTCCAAATTCTAGAGTCAGAAGCATCACACCTTATCAACTAAGGGATTCTTGAGTTTAAAGCTTAAGGCCTGTTGTTGTAGAATTTATTTTGAGAGAAAAATGTAATAATATTGGAACTAAGATGCCTTAGTCGTAACCTGTTCTTGCAGTAATTCAGATAGGTTTATGAAATTGAAAAAGAATTATTCGCACCTTTTGGCTATAATTAGGAAAGAAGCAGAAAGCTAACTTATAACTTGTAAGTCTTGACCACTGCATATTTTCAGCACTTAACTTTGCTTGTGAATGCATTTTTCCTATGAGAAAACTATGTGTAAGTTCCTATGAAAATATTAATATATTTTTTGATTATTAATACTGAATTAAATTTTGCAGTTAGTATCAATCTTGTCCATTATCCTTATAAATATCTTCCTGTTGCAATATGACTGAAGAATACTGTGTGGACAATGCTCAATAATCCAATCACTCCTGAGATGTGATCCAAAACTGCTGCTTATTAAATAGTTAAAGATTCTCATTTTTAATTTGAAGGATGCATGAGAAATGAATAACTACCTGTTTGTGTACAAAGTCTTCTCTACTCCAAGTGATTATTCAGAATTGACCATCACTCGGAGTAGGGGAGGGTGGTTGATATGGGATCATTTATACATGGCCTGAAATTAGAAGCTCAAACCTTATTAGTTCGACCCAAAGTATGAACAAGCCCGAAGCCGAAAGAGTCGAAGATGAAACCCAGCAAGCTCACTTGAGCTGAACTTATGAGAGAAAGAGAGCTTAAGAATTCAGCCCTGAATTTCAGAACTGAAGAAGAACCCCTTCCAAATTCAGGCCTTATTGGAATTTAGAGCTGAAAATTGAAACTAACACTCAGACAATTCGAATCCTGTCATTTTGGTATGAGCTTCATGTTATTCGCCAAGCGTGTTGATTGATGCCTTGTTATTTTCTTATAAAGTGAACAAGTTAAGTATCCTGATGCAGAAGTCAAAAAAGTAAGCTTAAGATGCTAGGACCGAGGAAGTAAAAGCTCCAGAGCTCAATAACAAAGCTGAAAATCGCGACTTATAATGCATAGGGCTGAAAATTAGATCAAATAAAAATAAATAAGTAGAATGGATGGTCTACTTTGATTATTTGTGTTTTTACCTTCAGTTTATATTTTGCTACTGCATTCCGGTTATAAGACTACATAGATCTCAATTTTCTTTCTAACACTAATCCCGACTGAGAGTTTTTCGGTCTCATGCTCTTGGGTTATTATGAGCTTAATGGCTTGAAGTTTTCATTGCTTACAATTGATTTGAGGGGTTTGTATATAGATATATATATCTGAATGTGTTTGGTTTTGATTATTTGTATATATATTAAACTCTGATGCTGGCTAACAAGGATTCACTTTCCTCTTGAAGATATGCAACGATCAACTTAAATTAGTGCTTAGATAAAGCATTCCTAAGAATTGATAATTAATACTGTGAAATTCATTATTCATTATCCTCTTAGATTGCTATTCATGAGACAATGTTCCAAGAGTTAGTTTATTCCTTTTTACAAATCACCTTTTGCTGATATTCGGAGGGGTGCAGTAAAGTAAGAAAGCAAAGGCGACGTGTTATTATTTAATGGCTTATCATTACATTTCAGAATTTCTCGATACAGGTGACGCGTTCATTGGTGATAAGCGAAAGGAAAAAAGAGCAGACCTGAATACTTGGTGTACTGAATTAAGATACAGGCCTCGAACTAAATGTCTGGAAGTCAGAATGCAGCAAAGTGAGCTCAAAACTGAAAACAAAACCAGATTCCGATGATGAAAGTTGGAGGTCAGAGTGCAAGGTCAGGGATCAGCCCTAAACTCGATGTCTAAGAACCATGGATCAAGACTCACCAGGAATGCACATCAAATTTGATCAAGCCTCAAATTCTTCTCTACTCCAAGTGATTATTCAGAACTGACCATCACTCGGAGTAGGAGAGGGTGGTTGATATGGGATCAAATACGCAGGGCCGAAATTAGAAGCCCAAACCTTGTTAGCTCGGCCTAAACTTTGAAGAAGCCCAACATGCGTGTTTCAGAGCTGAACTTATGAGAGAAAGAGAGCTGAAGAGTTCAGCTTTGAACTTCTAAGGGTTGAAGAAGAGCCATTTCCAAGACCTGACATGCTCAGCAGAGCTGGCGTGCTTCAGAGCTGGCGTGCTTCAGACTTGACGTGCTTCAGACCTGATCTCCTCCACCGAGCTGAGCTCGACCCTAGAAATTAGTATTATCAAACCTTTAAAGATGAAAATACCCCACATTATGGTAAGCTTATAAATACCCCTTTTCTAATCTGAGGTATGATTATCTACTACTTTTCACGACTACTTTCTTTTCTGTTTTAATTCTAAATACTCAAAGACTGACTTAAGCATCGGAGGGCCAACGCCGGAGGAAACCTCCAGTGTTTCAGGCTTTTATGCATGATCCTTGGCGAGGAAAAGGCGGGTCAAGTTGCAGCGAGGCTTTCTTCCGCCCGATTTGCAAATGATTTTTTCCTTTGTTGATAGATTAGCCTTCTTCACATGAGAATTGTTTTATCTGACTTTATACTGTTTCATCCTTTTTCCTTTGTTGATAAGGCCTTAACCCAGTCTTATCAGTTATAAGCAACTCACTCTCCAGATTCAATCTCAGCCATTTAACAAATTAATGGCCAAGATCAACCCACGTGACAAATAACCTATTAGCAACTATCTCCCTCCGTGTCTTAGTAATTGCAAACAAGTCCTTCGTCATCTTCACTTCCCATGCATGCATGAAATGAGCATATTAAGCTCAACAAAATAATGATGATTTGAGGTCCAACGCCGCCACGATCTGGGTAAGAGTTGTGTTCAATCTCATTTTAAATTATCTACTTTTACCCTTGCTTCGAGTTTACAATATGACTAGTTTACCCAATACAATGTATGTTGATTGTTAGGAAACTGTTTAATGTGATGCTACATTAATTAGTTCAGTTGGTTGAATGCTTGATTTTAAGTGAATGCTTAAGTAAATTACTCTTGTTTTTGCCATGCATCAGAATGAAAGTTGTTATATTTTGGGTTTGGTTGCAGTGATGATCGAAATAAATAACATGAATAGCAGAGAATATGCAATTAAATGTAACATGAAAAGCTTAAAAATGAACTTTTTTTAACCATACTAGTTACAATAATGATAAGATAATGCCAAAAACGTCTTTATAAAAGTCTGAAAGCAAGCTCCACATACTAGTACTAGTGTTAAAATAATAAAAGTAGAATTGAATAGCCTTCCATTCTTAGTGTCGTATACTAGTACACTTAACTTGTAACTATCCAGCGAGGATGTATATACAATACAAGGAAGAACCTGCAAAGAAAAGACGTCAACGATGTTAGTTATGTTCACCATTTCGTTGCGTAAATCATACATCATCACAACTTTGGAATATAAAGAAGCGACCATCCTTACTAAACCAGTAAGGCGTCTTAACACCCACAAGATGAAATTGCAATTCCATATCCCATTCCCATGATCTTCCGTCCTTACCCAAAACCCAAAGCTCACATTCAGACTTGTTTTCATTTCTAAACCGAAAGCTCCTTCCATGAATCATTTTTATAGGAATATAACTCCATCTGCATCTTGTCGTGAAAAACGAGCCTTACCACTTTGTAGTCTTTGGAGATTCTATCGAATCCAAAACCACGTGATTCACACCTGGTAATAATTGAGATTGCGGGATGGCGTGGCACCATAGAGGGAGGAAGGAGTTTAATCCGATTGTGTGAGGGCTTCCAAACAAGATCACGATTATTACAATATAAATGAACCAAACCATCCCAGGTCTTGGAAACCTGAATTAAATCCATTCAAGTAGAGAGAGTGGAACTCACGAAGAGGAGCCCCCCAGTTTTGGGATGAAAATACAGAGAAATAAGACATCATGGTCTCGCAGCACAAATGTTTCACCAGAAAACCCCCTTCCTCTCTCTCATCAATAAAATTAGTAGAGAGATGATTGTTGCGGTAAAAGTGAAGATTATTCCTCCGACAAGACAAGAGGGCTTAATTTTAGTCAGATGATGATTATGATGATGATGATGATTCCTCAACATTCTTCCCAATCCCATCGACATGGCACCGGATTTAGAGTTTGAGGAGTGACAGAAGGTGGTGGTCTACTGTGGCTAAACACACCGCCGCCTCTGCTGATTGAGTTCGAAAGTTATCATTGTTAACTAGCTAGGGTTTTCTTAATTGACTATAGCTAGCCGAGAGATTGCATTTGAGTCCTTAATAAACTACAAACGTAAATATTTAAATAGATTAGATGTGCGAATTGGATTTTATCACAAATTCTTACGGGACGGGACTGATTTAAAAATTTTGAAACCTAATTATTCCTCTACATTTAAAATTTAACCATAACCGGAAAATTTTTGCGGACTTTTATTTATTTTTTTAGTATAATTTAAAAATGACTACATTTATCTGTATATATTTATAAAATGATTATGCACTCGAGGCACTCCCTTATTTTTTTGTTTTATACTGCGCAATCTTTATTCAGTATTTCTATTTATCTTAATATTTTATTTTAAGTATCTTTTATTCATATATTTATATTTTATAATTTTTTTATAGAAAGCAAACTATATTCCAGACCACATATTGATATAGTATTGGCAACAATCGTTTAATTTATGCGTGAATCCACGCAAAGATTAGTAATGTTTAATTTATATATTTCTAGCTTATTACGAGATTTTTAGAGAAACTAATAAAGGATAAATTATTTATTTGGTCAAAATCAATTATATATTTTATTAAATTAGATAAGAAATTATTTGATTGGATGATATAAAAATTTTATATCTCACCTCGATTTTCAATGAGGTTATGCTCTTGGAAAACCTATATAAATATTAGAGATCAATGTGCATTTTTTACAGTTATTTTGAACACCCAATTTAATTCGGTCAATTAATTAGTTGATAAATTAAATAATTTCTTTTATCAATTTTTATATTTGGTCAACTATTTTCCAATTTGTTCTTTCGCAACGAAAATGATGTTTACAGTTAGAGCAAATAATTGTTTTCTCCATATTATTATTAGTATTCAGTTTTCACCGTCACTTTTAATTTATGTGGTTGTCTTCTATGTTTCTACATATTATTATTAGTATTTGTCTTCTATGTTGTTCTTAATATTCTTTGTGGTTGTTCATCTCTTGATTATTTCAGATGATCAATCGAAAACTATGGAAGGGAGACCAATGTATATTTCAATTCTGCACACGAACAAAAAAAAAAAAGTCATTAGTTTTGCTATTTAAATCTCAATTAAAGCTAAGAAGCAAGTAATGTGATACAAAAATTTTATGAAATTTAAAGAGAAGATAGTGAGTTTATGACAAATTGTTGTAGCTCTAGTTATGTATAGAAACCGAGAATGAGACAATTATAATTTGAAGTTAAAATAAAGCTCTAACTTTGAATCATCAATCTTGTCTCTAAATGTAAATGAATGGAGCAATACTTTAGTGGTGGGATCCCATTGAAGGACACTTTATTCAAATAATACTAAAATATATATATGTATCTAATGCACATTGTAAAATTGTAAAATTGTAAAATGGTGTGTTAATCCAGAATAAGGTTTTTTTGCTTCACAACAATTCAATAAAAAGGAAATGTACAAAAAAAAGAGAGAGAAAAGGCTAATTTTTATCTCGATAAGTTGGTAATATAGTTTATAATTTTATTTTATTTTATTTTCTGAGAAGCAATTTGATGTTAATTTTATTTCTTCTATTTTATAATTATTTCACACCTAATAAATACAAATTTATTTAATTTTATTCTAAATTCAAATCCCACCATTTTGAATTTAACAATCAGAGTGATTGGGTTCTTTGTTAAGTGTTAACCAAAATCAACGTAAACAAGAAATAAAACAAAATACTCAAGTACAAATCATATTTCAGCATACATCTTATCATCGCAGTGTAACTTTTTATTTGATTAAAGTTTACATCATCGAAAGATAATTAGCATGGCTAGGATTTAAATTCGACTTAATCTGACTGTGAACAAATCATAGATCCGCTCCTACTTCAACTTGACAGAACTACTTTAAGTTTGCTAAACACTCTGAAAGTCCGAAACTTGCATCTGGAATAAACATAATAAAAATGGCAACGTAATGAGAAATCAACAAACTTTAATCTCCACATGCAATGAAAAAAGAAGATAACGCATGAAAATAAATCAGGGATTAAACACGAGGGCAAAATTTAATAGCGAATGTAAATCGTCTGACAAATATAACTTTTTATCTAGTTCTTTGGGCGGAAATGTGTGTAGCCGCGAGCAAAAATCTCTTACTAAACAACTTCAAATATATATCCTGCAGCCAGAATTAGCCCACATCTTCGTTGTTTACGATCTAACTGAGCCCAACAGAAGCGATGGAAGGAAGCCCCCTCCCATTTCCCCATAAAGTGGCTTATTTTAAAAATTCAAATAAGTCAGGTCTCTTTCTGAGAACTCAGATGGAGGTCCAGTTCAACGGAGCGAGAGAAGGAAAGCACTACTCTATATTTGCTAAAAGTAATGCTGCAAATTTAGAGTAGGAGGGAGTAGATGTTATGACATAATATCTACCAGGTCTCATGGAGACCTGGAACTTACACCTGAACTTAATGGTACTCAATAAAAAGCATTCTGGGTACCTCCTCATCTGACCTAAGGGAGATCTCAGAATAGGTACATGTATTAGATACTTGATCAGGTATCTGACTAGTGTCTCAAGCCAGGACCTGCAAAAGAGAGCTGGGGTAGGTCTCGCAATCTTTAATAAGTCTGACATCTGCAGAACGCTTTATCCAGTCGAACTGGGGGTTGTCGGACAGTACAAGCACTCAATGACGAATGATACGAGAACACGTGTAAAGGTAATATCGGCAAAGAATCAAGAATACACAACTTCATTTCCAAGTAATCCAAGGAGTATATATACTGATGGGTATCCATTTCACAGTCAGGTTCACCATTTTGTTTCTACCCACTATTACAAACATTTCTCTCTCTTCACCACCGAAACCCAGAAAACTAACTTGACCGTCGGAGGTGGTTCGCCGGAGAACACTCCCGGCCCTCCTTTTTCCCTTGCAGGAATCCGGTAGCGGGTGGTCTGATTTGAGAGAATATCTCCTGCGCGAAGAAGGAGAGTGGTGTTTAGGTAGATATTGAGCCTGTCCATTTTTATCATTCTCATTTATTATGATGTATATTTTCTGGTTACATTATCTGGCGCCGTCTGTGGGAAATGAAATTTTGTTTAGGAATTCCGTTCTAAAACCATTTTTGCGTATCTTATTTGTGGTGAGGTCGAGTTCTGGCTTAAACTCGGCAAAGAGAAAAGTCAAGAAGCTGGGTTTGAATGTTTTAATAAATACGTGCTCCTTCTGTCAAAAACTTTTGCTGTTTTTAAGGGAGAGATCTGAATGATTTTAGTGTTTTTTATGATTTCAACTGCTTGAACTAGTATATCCTCTGTTTTTGTATAGCGCCTAGTGGCGCAATGTAGTGAAATAAGTGAAACTTCCTGATACTTGGCGAGACAAATCGAGTTCATGTGGTTCCGAAGAATAGATTTCGGAAATCCTCAGGATGAGGAAGGATAAAGTTGATAAAAACGTGAGAACCTCAGAGCAGGTCTAGCGTAATCCCAACAGAGTTTGGGGGCGAATGTATGGGAAGAGGAATATGGTGTATCATATCCCTTGAATTCCTTAAAATATCCCGCGAGACCTGATAATGGTCATGGGAAGAGGGTAGTGTGAAGCACTTGTTACACCCTTAATGACATTCCGTGACTAGTTATTGATAGTCGAAATCTTTGAAATGCAGGTCTGGCCATGGAACACGTGCCAGCTCAAGATCGAGAGCCCACACCCGAGGGAGTGGTGCGAGATGACAGCTCATCAGAAGAGCATGTCGAATAAGACAATCAGAATATCCCGAAAGTGGCCCCTCCGAAAGTGATTACATCTCAGAAGGAAGGGTCTTCTAAGTCGACTAGTCCCCAGAAAGAGGGAGGTCGCAAAGGTTCAGAAGTTACAAGGGAAGAACCTCAATTGCCAGTGCAGCAAAGCATTACCTATGCGGTGTCCATGGATCAGCTCAATGCCATGGTGAAGCAGGTCGTATCCAGAGCTCTGGCTCCGTTGGAAGGTCAAAACAAGAAGGCTAGTAGCACAGCCAAAGGGAAGTCTAAGAAGGTATGAACAGGTTTGGTAGAACCATGTTCGCCATGAGGTATTAATGGGGTGGTTTAAGCCCCGTTAGTATAAGAATGAATGTTCATGAACTGAACGTGTTGTTTTCCTGACAGGGAGAGCTGGCGGAGGAAGCCCAGTATGATAGTGATGGGTATGAGAGCCCTCAAATTGAATCGGAAAATGGTCAGTGAACGAATGCATAGAATAGATGCTAGTAATGTTTTTAAATAGCTTGCTTGCTAATAGAATTATGGTTGCCCATTTTTGAAATCTGCAGAAGATGAGGCACGAACTGTAAGACCTCAGGACGAGGGAGCTGCCGCTGAAATTGCAGCTCTCAAACAGCAACTAAAAGACTTGCAGCGGAAGGCCTCTTCCCCTAAGAAATCTCCCAAGAAGCTTATGAAAGCTAGTAATAGTCAATCTCCGTTCTCAAGGGACATTCGAGAGGATCAGCTACCCTCAAACTTCAAAACATTGGCGCTGGAATATGACGGTTCGACAGACCCGCATGAGCATATAATGAGATTTGAGAATGGGGCGATGCTGCATCAGTACACAGAAGGTGTGAAGTGCAGAGTCTTTCTCACGACTTTGTCAAAGATAGCTCAGCAGTGGTTTTCTCAGCTACCTCCCAACAGCATAAACTCGTTCAGTGAGTTCAAATCCATGTTCTTACATCAGTTTGCTAGTGCGAGAAGACATATCAAAACGTCTTCCTCACTCATGGCTTTGAGACAGCAGCCCTTGGAAAGTTTGCGCCAATATGTTGGACGTTTCAATGCTGAAGCATTACAAGTGCCTCTGGCTTCCGATGATGTGAAGGTGTAGGCGCTGATACAGGGATTAGCTCCAGGGCTATTCTTCGATTTGCTAAATAAGAGACCTCTATTGTATTTTGAGGAACTGTTACAGAGAGTTGATAAGTACGTTAACCTGGAGGAAGCTCATGAGGCAAGGAGAGTCAAAGAAGAGTCCCTTAAGCCCAAGCAGGAGACCTCAGAGAGGAGGTCATCCTTAGCAACAAGAGCTGAGAAAGATAAAGGGGGACAGAAACCCAAGAGAGCTCCCGAGAGGTTCGAACAGTACACGCCTCTCAACGCGCCTCTAGGGGAGGTCATGGAGGCAGCTGCCAGGTCACCGCATTTCAAGTATCCTAGCACATACAAGGAAGCTCCGCGCAACCCGCGATCTGAGCTATATTGCAAATACCATAACGACTATGGCCATGATACAAACACTTGTAGGCACCTGAAGGATGCTATCGAACGACTGCTGAAAAAGGATGACACCTTACTCCAATTTGTCAAAAAAGAAAGAGAGAAAAGTTATAAAAGAAAGGAGCCAGAACAAAGGAAACCTGACCAAAGGGAAAGAACTCCCCCGAGGCGGGAAGATCCTCCTCCAAAAAGAGGAAACATCAGCATGATTATGGGAGGAAATGTCAATGGAGATTCAGGTCGAGCTCGCAAAGTACACGTGAGGGCTGCGAAGGCTCAGGTGAACAAGGAGGTTCAAGAGTTAGCAGGGACAATGGGTATGGAGATCGATGTGGTAGATTCATTCCCAGGAGAGGAAGCAAACTCAAGAGTGTGCATGAGTTTTGGTCCCACAGACCTTGTGAGTGTGATACCTCACAATGATGTGCTAGTAATCAGCGCTGAAGTAGCTAACTGGCGAGTAGCTCGGATTTTCGTAGACACTGGAAGTGCAGTGAATGTACTCTTTTGGGATTGTTTCCAGAAGATGAAAATCAGTGCTGATATGGTGCCGGTGAATACGGCGTTATATGGTTTTGTGGGAGGTGAGATACAGCCTAAAGGGGAGGTGTCCCTTCAAGTAACACTGGGCAGTGGCGAAGCCTCGAATACTCGAATGGTGAAGTTTCTGGTTATAGACACACCCTCAGCCTACAACATAATATTGGGAAGGCCCGCTTTAAATGATTTCCAAGTGGTGGTCTCCACCTACCACATGAAAATGAAGTTCCCAACTCTCAGAGAAGGTCTGGTGGGGGAGGTCTCAGGTGACCAGGAAGTATCAAAAGAATCCTATGTAAAGTCCATAAAACATGCCAAGCAAAAGGTGAAAGGGGCCTCAGCAGTAGAACGCCCCCCTCAAGATGAAAGTGCAAAGATGAAAGATATAGATGAGGATTTAGAGCCAAGAATGCAGCCAGTGGAGGAAGACTTTGATGGTAGAACTGTTTCCAGGAAAAACAAGCTTCACCACGAAAATAGGAAAGCAAATGACGGAAGAGCAAAGAGAGGCAATAATCCGATGCTTGTGGAAGAATGCTGACTTATTTACATTTAACCCAGAAGATATGAAAGGGGTAGACCCATCCATAGCTCTACATCATTTGAATGTAGATCCCAAAGCGAAGCCGGTTAGGCAGAAGAAGAGGTCCTTTGGACCAGAAAAGGAAAAGGTGATTAGAGAGGAGATCCGACGGCTGTTGGACGCTGGCCACATTGTTAGAATCCAGTACTCCGAGTGGTTATCGAATGCCATTATGGTAGCCAAGAGTAATGGTAGTTGGAGGATGTGTATAGACTTCAGAGACCTGAATAAAGTATGTCCGAAAGACCATTATCCATTACCCTGTATTGATCAGTTGGTGGATTCAACTTCGGGATGTGAGTTATTATCCATGCTTAACGCTTACCAGGGGTATCATCAGATACAGATGGCCCCTGAGGACGTGGTGAAGACAGCTTTTGTAACCATATGTGGTACGTTTGCTTACGTAAGAATGCCTTTTGGCCTGAAAAATGCCGGAGCTACCTATCAGAGAATGATGGATGCGATATTTGAGGACTAGATAGGGAGAATCCTGGAAGTATATGTAGACGATATACTCGTGAAGAGTTTGAGAGCAGAACACCATGCCAGAGACCTGGAAAAGGTCCTGGGAGTGGTAAGAAAGTATGATTTGCGATTGAACCCAGCAAAATGCACATTCGGGGTTAGGTTAGGGAAATTCTTGGGATACATGGTGACCCCAAGAGGAATTGAAGTAAACCAGGAGAAAGTCCGAGCAGTTCTAGAGATGGCAGCTCCTACCACTATACGGGAGGTGCAGCGATTGAATGGAAGAGTTACCGCACTTAGTCGGTTTATATCTTCCTCAGCAAAGAGGAGTTTACCATTTTTCAAAGTCCTGAAGAGGGCTAGTAAGTTCGAATGGGATGAGAGCTGTCAGAAAGCATTCGAGGACCTGAAGTCTCACCTGGCAAGTTTTCCAGTGCTGACCAAGCCAATCACAGGAGAAACCCTGTATTTATACATATCTGTGGGAGATCATTCTTTGGGAGTAGTGCTTATAAAAGAAGAGGGTTCTGTGCAGAAGCCCATTTATTATGTTAGCAAAGCCCTACAGGGAGCTGAATGCAGGTACTCGGAAGTAGAGAGAACTGCTCTGGCTGTGATGATAGCAGCAAGAAGGCTGAGATTGTACTTCTTGGCTCACAAGGTGGTAGAGAGAACTAATTTTCCCTTTAAGCAAGTACTGAGTAGACCAGACCTCTCAGGAAGAATGGTGAAATGGAGCGTGGAGTTAGGGGAATTCGACGTGGAGTTCGAGCCTCGCACAGCTATCAAGGCGCAAGCTCTAGCAGATTTCATTAAGGAAACTATCCAGCCTGTATAATGGCCTGAATGGAAAGTCTTTGTAGATGGATCGGTAACAATAGAAGGGTGCGGAGTTGGAATTGTTATAATAACTCCGGATCATAATGAGCTCAAGTTTGCGTTGAAACTCGAGTTCAGAGTATCTAATAATGAAGCTGAATATGAAGCACTCGACAGAGGGCTGGAAATGGTAGCTGAGCTGGGAGCTCAGAAGGTAATCATTTACTCCGACTCCCAACTGGTAGTCCAGCAGGTCTCAGGAAATTACGAGATCAAAGAAGAACGAATGGTCAGGTATACGGAGCGATTTAGAGACCTGAGCAAGAATTTTCAGCATCTGGAGGTAGAACAGATACCCAGAGACCTCAATGCTCAAGAAGATCGCCTCGCCAAGCTGGTTAGCTCAGTAAACGGGATGATACCCGAGAAGGTGATGTTGCTAAGAATGACAAGTAGTCGAATAGAGAGAAACATCAGTGAGATAGAGGAAAGCGATGATTGGAGAGCACCTATCATACATTTCTTAAAAACAGGAGACTTACCAGAAGGGGAAAGAGCTGGGAAAAAGAAAATCTACGTTAAGTATTGTTTGATTGGAGGATACCTGTTCAAGAGAGCTTATTCGCAGCCGTTATTGAGGTGTGTAACGGAGATGGAAGGCTTACGGATAATCAAGGAAGCACATCAGGGAATAGCATGGTGTCATACGGGATTCAGGGACTTAATCCGTCGAGTTCTGAGAGCTGGTTACTACTGGCCTTCTTTGAAGAAAGATGCTGGAATGTTTGTAAAAAGATGTCCTAGTTGCCAAAAGCATGGGCCTTTGATCCACAGGCCTGCTGAGAAGCTTGGAACACAGTATTCAGAATGTCCATTCGATAAGTGGGGCATAGACCTGGTTGGCAAGCTCCCCATGGCGGTGGGGAGAAAGTGCCATATTATAGTGGCAGTGGATTATTTCAGCAAATGGGTAGAAGCGGAACCCTTGTCTTCAATAACAGAAGAAAGCATTATAAAATTCTTGTGGAAGAATATCTGCTGTAGGTATGGCCTGCCCAGGGTCCTGATATCTGACAATGGAACGCAATTCTTTGGGAAGAGAACGCAAGCCTGATGTAAGTCTAGAGGCATAGAGCAGAGGTTTGCTGCTGTGGCTCACCCAGAAACTTGTGGCCAAGTGGAGGTCACTAATCGGACCATAGTAAATGGCATCAAGGCCAGGCTGGAGAGAGAGAGGTCTCAGTGGGTTGAGGAGCTGGACTCAGTGCTGTGGGCATATAGAACTGGATGGAGAACAGTAACGGGGCAGTTCCCGTTCTGTTTGGTATATGGTACTGATGATGTTATGCCAATGGAGGTAAAAATCCCAACACACAGAGTTTTGACCTATGATGAGGACCTGAACGGAGAGCTGAGAGCTGAAAGCCTAGACCTGATTGATGAGGTGAGGGATGAGGCATATCATCGAGCCCTGACCTACAAAGCTCGCATTAAAGCAACTTATGATGCAAAAGTGAAAATCAGAAAATTTCAAGAGGGAGACCTGGTGCTCAAGAGAGCTGACGCCATGCACCCAATGAGGAAGTTTGAACCAAATTGGAAGGGACCATTTGTGGTAACTAAAGTGCTCCCTGGCAGAGCATATGAGCTCACGAGCCACGAGGGGTATGCAGAGCCAAGACCATGGAACATAAGTAACCTGAAGAAGTACTATGCGTAGAAGCATTTCTTAGGAGAAGTTTTGTTTTAGTGAGCTGAGGTCTACGTGCCAGGTATCATGCTCACCTCTTTTTGTAGAATACTTGTTCAGCTAGGCAAGTATTCCTGTAATGGCACGAAGAGAGCTTGCTGTGAATGAATAAAGGCTGGAGAGTTCTTTACGTATTTTTGTGTTTGTTAACGTTTGACGTATGTTAATGAACAATGGTGGTGAAACAAAATACCCAGTGAAGTAAATTAAGGTATTTACTCTAAATGGTTTAATAGCAAGATAAAACCATCTAGAGTAGGGGGGAGTAGGGGTGTACCTTACACCCCTAAGGGGGTGTCACAATACCTCATGAAAATGCAAAAAACAAAGCAAAAAATAAATGAAATGCACGGATTGATGAAAACATGGCAACAAAATAGACATGAAAAGTTAAGCTGCTAATGCAGCATTACCAAAAGTACAGTAACAAAGCAGCCACGGTCTGATTGGTGAAGAAGGCAGAGCCTTAACAAAGTGAACGGAAAGATAAAAGTTGTTCAAACACCAAGTTACATAGAAATCGTTCAACAAAAGATAGAAGCAAAAGCTAGACTAAGGGTGAGCAGCATCCTCATTCTCGACTGGCTCAGGAGGGTTGGCAGGATCATCTTCAAGCGCATCCTCTGATCCTCTTTGCTCAACAGCAGTAGTGTGAGAGGCTTCCCTACCTAAAGGTAAATATAGTGGGGGAAATGAAAGAATGTTAGAAAATCATAACAGCAACAAAATATGGATGCTAATGATAAGATACCTTGGGATTTGGCAACACGAAGGAAGTCCTCAGGAAAGAAGTCATAAATAGGTGGAGAGGGGTCAGAGAAAACAGCCTCCAGATCACAAGGGGCAGTGAGAGCCTCGAAAGCCTGCTGCATTATGGGGAGCCACCATGCTTGCCCAGGAATGGATGAGACATTACCCTTGAATGAGGGAGGTGGTGGCAAACGCCTCACTATAGTATCCACATCCACGTTTTCTTTAAAACCCATCGCCTGAACCTTTGCTAGCACAGTCATAGCACATCTCTTAGCCAGGAAAGCGATGTCGCCCTTGATGGTCATCAGGTACTCAGGAGAAGACTTGTAAGCCTCTAAGAGACCCTCGTGGAGGATCTGCAATGCTCTCTGACCCAGTGTTGTCCTTAGAAGGAAACTGCGACACCAATGAACTCCCTCTGTGTAGCGTGACTGGTAAGAGAGGTTGGCAGCTTGGAGGAGATTCTTGGTGTGCTCAAGCTCTCGGCTGACTTGGGTGAGATGCTAGCTTAAGTCTGTATTGATTGAACTAAGAGATGCATTCTCTTTAGACAGTGAAGACAGTTTCTCCTGAGAACCCAAAAGCTCTTGATTCCTCCTTTTCAAATCATCATTAGCCAAAGAAAGTTGGCTACTGGCATCAAGAATGTCTTGATTCTGATGTTGCAAATCCTCATGCGCCTTAGTCAACTCTTGCAGCTGTACTTGGCAAGCCACCAGTGCATCCCTCAACCTCCCTACCTCCTCCTCATGGGAATCATCTTGAAATTGCAGCAATTGCCCATGCGCGCTCATCAACTATGAGAATGATGAAGTGAAAAGAGTGGAGTTACATGAAAATAAAAGAGCATAGCTATTAGGCAGACAGATAAAATGCCACGAGAATTCGAAGAAAGGTACCTGTATCAAACAATGAGCGCTTCTCTCTTGGAGTTGCCTCCGAGAAGGAGGACCAGCTCTTGTCTTCTCTTCAGAAAGAGGGAGAGCTTGCAGAAGGGAAATGCATTCTGAAGGAGGTAGTTGACCGAGAGGGCTAGAGGTCTGACCCCTGAAAACATATCCTGATGAATCAACACCACGAGGAGGTGAACTTCCCATGAAAGGGGTATGCTTGGTTTTCTTAGTAGCCCCCGAAGAAACATGTGAGAGAGGGGGCCTCTTGGTGTGAACAGGGGCGTCCACTCTAGTTTTCTCCTGAGGAGGTGGAGGAGGCGGAGCATCCAAGGTTATTTTCCCTCTGCTGGAAGTCTTAGTGGGAGCACCATAGTTCCGAGATTTGGTGGCAGTAGGCTTGATAATAGCACTCGTTAAAGAAGGGGCAGTGACCGGCAGTGGTCGTAAAGGCAATGAAGCAGCAGAAGGAGCAGGATTGAGAGGGTGTGGGGAGTCAACACCTTCAGCATCTTGACGGGCTTGCTCTTCCAGCAGAACAGCAAAATCAAACTCATTATCATCAGCAAATTTCACATCCTGAACCCAACTCATTTCTACAAAAGAAAGAGTAAAGAAAAAGGATTAGATTAACTCAAAGGGTAAAGTTGAGTAGTAAACACAAAGAGGGGAAGAAACCCACCCTCAGGGGAAAAGGAATGATCTCCGCAAGGGGCCAGTCCGAAAAAGAAAAGCACGCAAGGGTTGGACAAGAGGGAACTAAGCGGAAAAGCTTCAGTTTGAGCTTTGGCCGTCAGCATGGACAGCACCTTGAGATTAATGGGGGCGATGGTAAAGAGAGTTGGGCGAGGTTGCCTTAGTAAAAGCTTTTGCCAAGGACGGCGGTCGAAAGGCCAACTGCCTTGCTTCAGAGTGACTACGAAGTATCTCTCCCGCCATTCCTTACCCAAAGTACGAGAGGGGCACAAATTTTGGGCAGGACCCTTCGGCCGGGCACTAGCATAGTAGAAAGCACCCATGGGTTTCACATCATAAACAGTTTGAAATAAGGAGGGAGAAGGGAAACCCCCATTGCCACGGAGCAAGATAAAGAAAGTGAGAATGGTTTTGATGGTGGAGGGGTGGAACTGGTTAGGCCATAAGCTGTAAAGGTCACACACTTTCACCACAAAATCAGGAAGCGGAAATCGTTAACTTAATTCTATCTGATTGAACCAGAAAGCTACTGAAGGGTAAGTTAGGAGATGAGGGCGCTCATAATCATAAGGTAGCCGAAAATCGAAAAGATTATCACAGTTTAACCACGACTTTACTATTTCTAATTCTGGAAGGGTTAGAGTGGATTCACCTGCTATAGCATCAGGGGAAAAGACGCGGACAGAAGAGTTCGGAACGGGAGAAGAGACTCGAGCAGAATGAGTGGGGGAGTCAGTCTCCATCGCATCCTGGCCGGAAATAGAAGATCCGTCAGCTAGATTTATCACCTCCTTAGGATTAGCAGAAGTGGCTGACCCCGAAGGAGCCTTGACGGATAGGCGACGGGAATGCCGAGTAGAAAGTTTTTTCCCTTTCTTGGGAGCGCGGGAAGAAGTTTCTGACTGGGAATCTCCGTGAAGAGGAGAAGGAGGATTCGCATCGGAAACTTGAAGATGAGGGTTGTCGGAAAAGGTATCTTCCTCTGAATAGGAAGTAGAACGAGCCATGAGAAAATATGAAAATGATTAGCAGCAGTGAAAAGATGGGAAGAGTGAAATGAAGAAAGGAAAAATGATGAAATCCCTAATATGCCGAAGGAAGGATAACGGTTGGGAAAAAGTAGGGGAGTTGCAGAGTCCCCTCCCATTTCCCCATAAAGTGGCTTATTTTAAAAATTCAAATAAGTCAGGTCTCTTTCTGAGAACTCAGATGGAGGTCCAGTTCAACGGAGCGAGAGAAGGAAAGCACTACTCTATATTTGCTGAAAGTAATGCTTCAAATTTAGAGTAGGGGGGAGTAGATGTTATGACATAATATCTACCAGGTCTCATGGAGACCTGGATCTTACACCTGAACTTAATGGTACTCAATAAAAAGCATTCTGGGTACCTCCTCGTCTAACCTAAGGGAGATCTCAGAATAGGTACATGTATCAGATACCTGATCAGGTATCTGACTAGCGTCTCAAGCCAGGACCTGCAAAAGAGAGCTGGGGTAGGTCTCGCAATCTTTAATAAGTCTGACATCTGCAGAACGCTTTATCCAGTCGAACTGGGGGTTGTCGGACAGTACAAGCACTCAATGACGAATGATACGAGAATACGTGTAAAGGTAATATCGGCAAAGAATCAAGAATACACAACTTCATTTCCAAGTAATCCAAGGAGTATATATACTGATGGGTATCCATTTCACAGTCAAGTTCACCATTTTGTTTCTACCCACTATTACAAACATTTCTCTCTCTTCACCACCGAAACCCAGAAAACTAACTTGACCATCGGAGGTGGTTCGCCGGAGAACACTCCCGGCCCTCCTTTTTCCCTTGATGGAATCCGGTAGCGGGTGGTCTGATTTGAGAGAATATCTCCTGCGCGAAGAAGGAGAGTGGTGTTTAGGTAGATATTGAGCCTGTCCATTTTTATCATTCTCATTTATTATGATGTATATTTATTATGATGTATATTTTCTCATTTGTTCATGTGTTTTTTTTTTTTTTAATTTAATAGATTTGATTAAAGGGAGTGAATAAATATGAGATATGTAAATATTTGTAAATGGGGAATTGTTTAATATTGTGATGGAGCACCCTTGGGGACCGTTGGGATGCAGGGGTAGGGGTCTCTAAGAGTGCTCTAGTGTTGGAGCACCCCTTGGAGCACCCTAATGGTCTCCAAGGGATGCAGAGAGTCTTAGGGTTTATGCTATTAGATTTCAATTGAAGACTTGATTTGGATGCTTTTGAAGATTTAATTGAAGATCTCTCCATTTGGGTTACTTAGTATCAATGTTTATGGTTTCATTTCTCTTTTCTTTTGTTATTTCTTATTTTATGTCTAGCTAAATCTTTAGTTGATTCTAGGAAGTTGTGAGACTCAATTGACGGTGGAATTTCCTTATTAATGTTATTTTACCTTCTAATTTATAGTTTGTGCATCTTGGTGCTTGTTTATCATGTTAGAATAGGTGGCATCTATTTTAGCATGCCAAGTGTTCATAAAAATACTTAATCGGTTTTTATGATCATTGAATTCAAGTTTGCATGATATGGATGGTTAAGGGTCCTAGCGGAAGTTAATCTATTCATAGAAGGTTGTAAATCACGGGTTGTTTTGGGAGTCAATTCCTCGTTTTGAGTCTCAGTCGAGAGAGGCGAGTAGTTGATCAACTTGTGCTTTCTTTTCGAGAGAGAGAATGTGCATATGTGTGTGATTCCTTTGCTTGAATTGGATTAAAAATGGTTAAGTAGATTAATAGCTTAATTCTCCATCATTTTGAGTCGAGCAATGTTCCTAGAATCAACTCCCGTTTTATATTGTCTTCCTTGATCGTTTATTGCTTTAATTCCTTTTATATTCTCTCTAATTGTTGATTTCTATTTCTTTAAGTTGAAATATCTTCAATCATGACTAATCCTAGAGCTTGAATAGTAGGAAAGTGTATGAACTTTATTTTCACTATATTTTCGTTCAATAGTCCTTGTGGATACGATACTCGATTGCTATTGCTACAATTACTCCATTTTAGTTGCGGATATATTACTAAGTAATTTGGTGATCATACACCAATACCTGAAAATATCTCTTTACCATAAATTTTAAATTTCTTTGACTCTTGGGTGCGAAGATCATACACCAATACTTGAAAATATCCATTTACTTTATCTGCTCGAAGAAACAACATCTGATTATCCCTACTAAACCACAAAGGTGCCCCCACATCCCCATCCGCAACATGAAACTCAAATTTTCGAGTCCACAATTTGTCATTCCAAACCCAAAGCTCTCCATCAAGCCCTTTGGTCTTTTCTTGTACTTGTTTACGTGGGATTTCATACACAATAACACCAAGTGACCCATTGAACTCCACAAGCCTGTGACCTCTTGTAAACTCCAACGGTCCAGTTTGGGGCAACGAGCCAACGCTAACTAATATTGCCTGTTCTCCAACAGCAAGCGACGTTTTCCTTGTTGGTCAAAATGAAACAATATTCTGTTGCACTTCATCTGTTCGACGAAATGCTTCAAAGAGATGAATACACATTAAGGGTGGTGTGGTGGGGACATGGCAGTCATGTAGGCGTTCGGGCCATTTGGGCCAAAAAAAAAAGTCCTACGGAACATTAATTTAAGTCCAAAATATCCTCAAATCATAGGCCCACAAGGAAGTGTCCTTAATTGTTACTACCCCTTAGTTACGGTCCTAAAAAAGCCTCTAGCTTACACTAAAGACTTGGAATTTCAGCAGTTCTCTAACACTCTCTCTCGCTCTAATTGTGAATTGCTTGAGAAGGAAGTCGAGTTTGTTAGCTGTTATGGAAAGGCCGCGGAATGGTGCCTGAGCTCTGCCGATAGAACCGAGCATCTCAGCACCCCGGTCAGAAATTAATGGAAAGGCCGCGGAATGGTGCCTAAGCTCTGCCGATAGAACTGAGCATCTCAGCACCCCGGTCAGAAATGAATAGAAAGGCCGCGGAATGGTGCCTGAGCTCTGCCAATAGAACCGAGCATCTCAGCACCCCGGTCAGAAATGAATGTAATGGCCGCAGAAAAGTGCTGGAGCTCTGCCGATAGAACCGAGCAACTCTTCACCCCCATCAGAAATGAATGGAAATGGCCATGGAATGATGTCGGAGCTCTGCCGATTGAATTGAGCAACTCCGCACCCAGGTTGGAAAAATGCAAAAATTGAAGAATAATGTTGAAATCTATGCATGAACTGTATGTGAACTGAGTATTGAACTGTATCAAGTTGAACTTTAACTCTATGCATGAATTGTGGGTGAACTGCATATTAAAGTGTATCAAGTCGAACTTGAACTGTATGCATGAGCTGTATATCAAACTGTATATTGAATTGCATGCACGAACTATTTTCGACATGTGTATTGGAGTAACTGTGTACGAACTGAATAATTGATTATTGCACGGTTTCAAATGACTTTGTAGAATAAGAACCATATTTGTTCGTGGGCCCCGAATGTTTGATGAAATTTGTAAGTCACAATTTAATAATTGGTCTTGTTATAAGCAATATCGGGATTGGAATGTGTTAGCATTTTAAGAGGAGCATATATGCAACACAAATATATGAAGAATCTGAAATCACCTGGAAGTTAGAAGAGCTGAAACTCAGAGCTTAAGCAAAACTGAAAAATAAAAATCATAAATAAGAACTGAGTAGTGCTAAAATGAAAGCTCGTAACAGAGCGAAAACAAGAACTAAAAACTGAAGCTCAGGACTCAAAGCTTGTTACCAAAACCCAACGATGTGGCTCCTAAAGTTCAGGATAAAGGCCAGGATAAGAATTAAAGATGATATTAACAAATAGATGAAAAGATTAGACAAGAGCCTAAAACTCTGAACGAACTAGATCATGACAGATCTTCTTAGCCATTGATGTAGCAATAAATAGTAAGTAGATAAATAAGTTAATTCGGAGCTAAGGTCAGAGCCTAAGAATCGAAATTCGTCATTTTAATTGAAATCAACTATGAGGACTGATTGAAGTTTGCAACTATGAATGTCAAAGTCAAAAATTCATATATGACATCCAAAAGTTTGGTATAGAATGAATGATTAGAAGATCTGGTCATATCGAATCACGGCAAATGGCTCTGACAGCTCTGCCGGCTATCCCAACACTATAGATAAACTGAATGTCTCTCCATTTTTGGCTCTGACAAAATATATGATCCGGTCTGTTGAGTCTCGCATTTGATACACTATGAATTATGGCAAGTAAATGAGCTGGTGTACACTTGCAAATTAAATATGATTGGAACGAAATTAGGCAAAGAAAAACTGAAGTCATATTTTCCTTTGATTGAATTTTAGTAGCTATAGGGAGGAGTCGGGGTATGGACCCCGATACCCTCATCAATGGCAGAATCTCTTTTTAAGGTTAAAAAAAAAAAGGGCAAAGTAGAGAAAATGACGGAAGCACTAAATAACGATGAGGTAATGATATAAGAGATAAATTCTTTTTTGTGATAGAATATTCAGTAAAAGTGTAAAACAAGCATGAAGTGTTGAACATTGAGTACTTAGTATTGGGAATCGCATATCTAGCAGTAAGACAATTGTGTTAATTTGTGTTATGTGCTGAGCATTGTTAGATCTGTTAGTCATACATGATTTCCATAAGTAGATGTGTGAATTTGAAGAAGCTGATATGTGCAGAGCTAAAGTGAGAACTGAAGTATAAGCTTGAAATAGGAACTGAAAGCTGGAAAAGGCAGTGATCAGTTACGAGAACTCCAAATGAAGAACCCAGAATTAAAGCTCACCCTTGAAGCTCAACGATTGTAAAGCAGATTTCAACTCAGCAACAATTTTGATAACTCAATTTCTAGGTAATTGATCCAAGCTCGCAACTTCGAATTGGAATTTGAAATGGTACCTCTAGGGCCTGGCCCAAAAATTGGAGCTCTGAGTTCAGCACGATGGATAGGAATTCCAATCATAAGGGTCTTGGACATTTAGATAAGGATTCCGTGGACATAAAGATCGACCGAATCAGGCGAGAAACGAAGAAGTTATGGCCAAACTAGTTTTTGCGTCGGGTCATGTTTTGCGCAGTTCCACTATTTTTGCCATAACTTATAGGCTATTTGTCCGATTTGGCCGATTCAATCGGCGTTGGAAACCTTATTCCAAGGGCTATCGCCCAAAAAGTCAAAATCCACTTTTCCTATTATTTTTCTTTACGAGAACTTCGTGAGAGTAAAAAATAAGCGTAAAAGTGATTATTTTGGGGCGTATTCGGCCGATTTACCCGCGATCTGGGCATTCAAATTACGCAAGCTCACTTTAAAATGCAATAAATACATGTGTATGTGCTAATGTGCGAAAAAATCAACATTTCGTTTCGAATGATTTTTCAGCCCCGAGCCCTTAGGGGTATCCTTTGGACCCGGCCCGAAAATTGAAGCTCTTTGTTCGGCACGATGGACAGGAATTTCGATCATTAGGGGTCTTAGGCCTTTAGATAAAGATTCCGTGGACATAAAGATTGACTGAATCGGGCGAGTAACGAAGAAGTTATGGCTAAAATAGTTTTTAGCCAAGGCCTCTAGGGGTACCCCTGGGCCCTGCCCAAAAAATGGAACTTTTTGTTCGGAAAAATGGATAGGAATTCCGATCATGAGGATTCTTAGTCCTTTAGATAAGGATTCTTTGGACATAAAGATCGACCAAATCGAACGAGTAACGAAGAAGTTATGGCCAAAATAAATTTTAGCCCAGGCCCCTAGGGGTACCCCTATGGCCAGGCCCAAAAATTGGAGCTCTTTGTTCAGCACGATGGATAGGAACTCCAATCATGAGAGGTCTTGGGCCTTTAGATAAGGATTCCGTCGACATAAAGATCTACCGAATTGGGCGAGAAACAAAGAAATTATGGCCAATATAGTTTTTGCGTCGGGTCCCATTTTGCGCAGTTCCACTATTTTTGCCATAACTTTTAGGCTATTTATCCGATTTGGCCGATACAAGCGGTGTTGAAAACCTTATTCCATGGGCTATCCCTCAAAAATTCAAAATCTACTTTTCCTATTATTTTGGTTTACGAGAACTTCGTGAGAGTCCAAAACAAGCGAAAAGTGACTATTTTGGGACGTATTCGGCCGATTTACCCGCGATCTGGGCCTTCAAATTACGCAAGCTCACTTTAAAATTCCATAAAAACATGTGAATTTTCTAATGTGCAAAAAAATCAACATTTCGTTTCGGATGATTTTTCAGCCCCCGAGCCCCTAGGGGTACCCCTAGGGCCCGGCCCGAATATTGAAACTCTTTTTTTGTCATTATGGATAGAAATTCTGATCATTAGGGGTCTTAGGCCTTTACATAAGGATTCTGTGGACATAAAGATCGACCGAATCGGGCGAGTAACGAAAAAGTTATGCCAAAATAGTTTTTAACCCAGGCCCCTAGGGGGTTTTCCTATGGCCCGGCCCAAAAATTGGAGCTCTTTGTTCAGCACGATGGATAGGAACTCCAATCATGAGAGGTCTTGGGCCTTTAGATAAGGATTCCGTCGACATATAGATCTACCGAATTGGGCGAGAAACGAAGAAGTTATGGCCAATATAGTTTTTGCGTCGGGTCCCGTTTTGCGCAGTTCCATTATTTTTGCCATAACTTCTAGGCTATTTGTCCGATTTGGCCGATTCAAGCGGCATTGAAAACCTTATTCCATGGGCTATCCCTCAAAAAGTCAAAATCCACTTTTCCTATTATTTTGGTTTACGAGAACTTCGTGAGAGTCCAAACCAAGCAAAAAAGTGACTATTTTAGGGCGTATTAGGCCAATGTACCCGCGATCTGGGCTTTCAAATTACGCAAGCTCACTTTAAAATTCCATAAAAACATGTGAATTTTCTAATGTGCAAAAAAATCAACATTTCGTTTCGGATGATTTTTCAGCCCCCGAGCCCCTAGGGGTACCCCTAGGGCCCAACCCGAATATTGAAACTCTTTGTTCGACACGATGGATAGGAATTCCGATCATTAGGGGTCTTAGGCCTTTAGATAAGGATTCTGTGTACATAAAGATCGACCGAATCGGGCGAGTAACGAAGAAGTTATGGCCAAAATAGTTTTTAGCCCAGGCCCCTAGGGGGTACTCCTAGGGCCCGGCCCAAAAATTGGAGCTCTTTGTTCAGCACAATGGATTGGAATTCCAATCATGTGGGGTCTTGGGCCTTTAGATAAGGATTCCGTCGACATAAAGATAGACCGAATCGGACGAGAAACGAGGAAGTTATGGCTAAAATAGTTTTTGCGTCGGGTCCCGTTTTGCGCAGTTCCACTATTTTTGCCATAACTTCTAGGCTATTTGTCCGATTTGGCCGATTCAAGCGGTGTTGGAAACCTTATTCCAAGGCCTATCCCCCAAAAAGTCAAAATCTATTTTTCCTATTATTTTTCTTTACGGGAACTTCGTGAGAGTTCAAAACAAGCGAAAAAGTGACTATTTGGGGCGTATTCGACCGATTTACCCGCAATCTGGGCCTTCACATTACTCAAGCTCACTTTAAAATTCAATAAATACATGTGTATGTGCTAATGTGCGAAAAAATCAACATTTCGTTTCGGATGATTTTTCAGCCCCAAGCCCTTAGCGGTATCCTTTGGGCCCGGCCCGAAAATTGAAGCTCTTTGTTCGGCACGATGGGCAGGAATTTCGATCATTAGGGGTCATAGGCCTTTAGATAAGGATTCAGTGGACAAAAAGATCGACCGAATCAGGATAGTAACGAAGAAGTTATGGCCGAAATAGTTTTTAGCCTAGGCCCATAGGGGGTACTCCTAGGGCCCGGCCCAAAAATTGGAGCTCTTTGTTCAGCACGATGGATAGGAATTCCAATTATGCGAGGTCTTGGGCCTTTGGATAAGGATTCCGTCGACATAAAGATCTACCGAATCGGGCAAGAAACGAAAAGTTATGGCCAAAATAGTTTTTGCGTCGGGTCCCGTTTTGCGCAGTTCCACTATTTTTGCCATAACTTCTAGGCTAGTTGTCCGATTTGGCCGATTCGAGCGGCGTTGGAAACCTTATACCTAGGGCTATCCCCCAAAAAGTCAAAATCCAATTTTCCTATTATTTTGGTTTACGAGAACTTTGTGAGAGTCCAAAACAAACGGAAAAGTGACTATTTTAGGGCGTATTTGGCCGATTTACCCGCGATCTGGGCCTTCAAATTACGCAAGCTCACTTTAATATGCCATTAATACATGTGAATGTGCTAAGGTGCGAAAAAATTAACATTTCGTTTCAGATGATTTTTCAGCCCCCGAGCCCCTAAGGCCCCTAGGGCCAGGCCCAAAAATTGGAGCTCTTTGTTCAGCACGATGGATAGGAATTCCAATCATGAGGGGTCTTGGGCCATTATATAAGGATTCAGTTGACATAAAGATCGACCGAATCGGGCGAGAAACGAAGAAGTTATGGCCAAAATAGTTTTTTCGTCGAGTCCCGTTTTGCGCAGTTCCACTATTTTTGCCATAACTTCTAGGCTAGTTGTCCGATTTGGCCGATTCAAGCGGCGTTGGAAACCTTATACCTAGGGCTATCCCCCAAAAAGTCAAAATCCAATTTTCCTATTATTTTGGTTTACGAGAACTTTGTGAGAGTCCAAAACAAACGGAAAAGTGACTATTTTAGGGCGTATTTGGCCGATTTACCCGCGATCTGGGCCTTCAAATTACGCAAGCTCACTTTAATATGCCATTAATACATGTGAATGTGCTAAGGTGCGAAAAAATTAACATTTCGTTTCAGATGATTTTTCAGCCCCCGAGCCCCTAAGGCCCCTAGGGCCAGGCCCAAAAATTGGAGCTCTTTGTTCAGCACGATGGATAGGAATTCCAATCATGAGGGGTCTTGGGCCATTATATAAGGATTCAGTTGACATAAAGATCGACCGAATCGGGCGAGAAACGAAGAAGTTATGGCCAAAATAGTTTTTTCGTCGAGTCCCGTTTTGCGCAGTTCCACTATTTTTGCCATAACTTCTAGGCTAGTTGTCCGATTTGGCCGATTCAAGCGGCGTTGGAAACCTTATACCTAGGGCTATCCCCCAAAAGTCAAAATCCACTTTTCCTATTATTTTGGTTTACGAAAACTTCGTGAGAGTCCAAACCAAGCGAAAAAGTGACTATTTCGAGGCGTATTCGGCCGATTTACCCGCGATCTGGACCTTCAAATTACGCAAGCTCACTTTAAAATGCCATAAATACATGTGAATTTCCTAATGTGCGAAAAAATCAACATTTCGTTTCGGATGATTTTTCAGCCCCCGAGCCCCTAGGGGTACCCCCTAGGGCCCAACCCGAAAATTGAAACTCTTTGTTCGGCACGATGGATAGGAATTCTGATCATTAGGGGTCATAGGCCTTTAGATAAGGATTCTGTGGACAAAAAGATCGACCGAATCAGGATAGTAACGAAGAAGTTATGGCCAAACTAGTTTTTAGCCCAGGCCCCTAGGGGGTACTCCTAGGGCCCGGCCCAAAAATTGGAGCTCTTTGTTCAGCACAATGGACAGGAATTCCAATCATGCGGGGTCTTGGACCTTTAGATAAGGATTCCGTCGACATAAAGATCGACCGAATCGGGCGAGAAACGAAGAAGTTATGGCTAAAATAGTTTTTGCGTCGGGTCCCGTTTTGCGCAGTTCCACTATTTTTGCCATAACTTCTAGGCTATTTGTCCGATTTCGACGATTCAAGCGGCGTTGGAAACATTATTCCAAGGGATATCCCCCAAAAAGTCAAAATCTATTTTTCCTATTATTTTTCTTTACGGGAACTTCGTGAGAGTTCAAAACTAGCGAAAAAGTGACTATTTGGAGCGTATTCGACCGATTTACCTGCAATCTGGGGCTTCACATTACTCAAGCTCACTTTAAAGTTCAATAAATACATGTGTATGTGCTAATGTGCGAAAAATTCAACATTTCGTTTCGGATGATTTTTCAGCCCCAAGCCCTTAGCGGTATCCTTTGGGCCCGGCCCGAAAATTAAAGCTCTTTGTTCGGCACAATGGAAAGGAATTTCGATCATTAGCGGTCATAGGCCTTTAGATAAGGATTCTGTGGACATAAAGATCGACCGAATCAGGATAGTAACGAAGAAGTTATGGCCAAAATAGTTTTTAGCTCAGGCCCCTAGGGGATACTCCTAGGGCCCGGCCCAAAAATTGGAGCTCTTTGTTCAGCACGATGGAAAGGAATTCCAATCATGCGGGGTCATGGGCCTTTATATATGGATTCCGTGGACATAAAGATCGACCGAATCGGGCGAGAAACGAAGAAGTTATGGCCAAACTAGTTTTTGCGTCGGGTCCTGTTTTGCGCAGTTCGACTATTTTTGGTATAACTTCTAGGCTATTTGTCCGATTTGGCCGATTCAAGCGGTGTTGGAAACCTTATTCCAAGGGCTATCCCCCAAAATGTTAAAATCCACTTTTCATATTATTTTTCTTTACGAGAACTTCGTGAGAGTAAAAAATAAGCGTAAAAGTGACTATTTTGGGGCGTATTCGGCCGATTTACCCGCGATCTAGGCCTTCAAATTACGCTAGCTCACTTTAAAATGCAATAAATACATGTGTATGTACTAATGTGCGAAAAAATCAACATTTCGTTTCGAATGATTTTTCAGCCCCGAGCCCTTAGGGATATCCTTTGGGCCCGGCCGAAAATTGGAGCTCTTTGTTCAGCACGATGTATAGGAACTCCAATCATGAGAGGTCTTGGGCCTTTAGATAAGGATTCTGTCGACATAAAGATCTACCGAATTGGGCGAGAAACGAAGAAGTTATGACCAATATAGTTTTTGCATCAGGTCCCATTTTGCGCAGTTCCACTAATTTTGCCATAACTTCTAGGCTATTTATCCGATTTGGCCGATACAAGCGACGTTGCAAATCTTATTCCATGGGCTATCCCTCAAAAATTCAAAATCCACTTTTCCTATTTTTTGGTTTACGAGAACTTCGTGAGAGTCCAAAATAAGTGAAAAAGTGACTATTTTGGGGCGTATTCGGTCGATTTACCCGCGATCTGGGCCTTCATATTACGCAAGCTCATTTTAAAATGCCATAAATACATGTGAATGTGCTAATGTGTGAAAAAATCAACATTTCGTTTCGGATGATTTTTCAGCCTCCGAGCCCCTAGGGGTACCCCTAGGGCCCGGCCCGAATATTGAAACTCTTTGTTTGGCACGATGGATAGGAATTCCGATCATTAGGGGTCTTAGGCCTTTAGATAAGGATTCTGTGGACATAAAGATCGACTGAATCGGGCGAGTAACGAAGAAGTTATGGCCAAAATAGTTTTTAACCCACGCCCATAAGGGGTTTTCCTATGGCCCGGCTCAAAAATTGGAGCTTTTTGTTCACCACGATGAATAGGAATTCCAATCATGTGGTTTCTTGGGCCTTTAGATAAGGTTTCCGTCAACATAAAAATCGACCGAATCGGGCGAGTAACGAAGAAGTTAAGGCCAATATAGTTTTTGCATCGGGTCCCGTTTTGCGCAGTTCCATTATTTTTGCCATAACTTCTAGGCTATTTGTCCGATTTGGCCGATTCAAGCGGCGTTGAAAACCTTATTCCATGGGCTATCCCTCAAAAAGTCAAAATCCACTTTCCTATAATTTTGGTTTACGAGAACTTCGTGAGAATCCAAAACAAGCGAAAAAGTGACTATTTTGGGGCGTATTCGGCCGATTTACCAGCGATCTAGGCCTTTAAATTATGCAAGCTCACTTTAAAATTTCATAAATACATGTGAATGTGCTAATGTGCGAAAAAATCAACATTTCGTTTGGGATGATTTTTCAGCCCTCGAGCCCCTAGGGGTACCCCTAGGGCCCTGCCCAAAAATTGGAACATATTGTTCGGCAAGATTGATAGGAATTCCGATCATGAGGGTTCTTAGGCCTTAAGATAAAGATTCCGTGGACATAAAGATCGACCGAATCGGGCGAGTAACGAAGAAGTTATGGCCAAAATAGATTTGAGCCCAGGCCCCTAAGGGGTACTCCTCGGGCCCGACCCAAAAATTGGAACTCTTTGTTAAGCACGATGGATAGGAATTCAAATCATGCGGGGTCTTGGTCCTTTATATAAGGATTCCGTCGACATAAAGATCGACCGAATCGGGTGAGAAACGAAGAAGTTATGGCCAAAATAGTTGTTGCATCGGGTCCTGTTTTGCGCGGTTCCACTATTTTTGCCATAACTTCTAGGCTAATTATCCGATTGGGCCGATTCAAGTGGCGTTGGAAACCTTATTCCTAGGGCTATCCCCCAAAAAGTCAAAATCCATGTGTTTTAGGGCGTATTCGGCCGATTTACACGCGATCTGGGCCTTCAAATTACGCAAGCTCTCTTTAAAATGCAATAAATACATGTGTATGTGCTAATGTGCGAAAAAATCAACATTTCGTTTCGGATGATTTTTCAGCCCACGAGCACCTATGGCCCCTAGAGCCAGGCCCAAAAATTGGAGCTCTTTGTTCAGCACGACGGATAGGAATTCCAATCATGAGGGGTCTTAGACCATTATATAAGGATTCATTTGACATAAAGATCTACCGAATCGGGCGAGAAACGAAGCAGTTATGGCCAAAATAGTTTTTTCGTCGAGTCCCGTTTTGCGCAGTTCCGCTATTTTTGCCATAACATCTTGGCTAATTGTCCGATTTGGCCGATTCAAGCGGAGTTGGAAACCTTATTCCTAAGGCTATCCCCCAAAAAGTCAAAATCCACTTTTCCTATTATTTTGGTTTACGAGAACTTCGTGAGAGTCCAAACCAAGCGAAAAAGTGACTATTTTGGGGCGTATTCGTCCGATTTACCCGCGATCTGGGCCTTCAAATTACGCAAGCTCACTTTAAAATGCCATCAATACATGTGAATTTTCTAATGTGCAAAAAAATCAGCATTTCGTTACGGATGATTTTTCAGCCCCCGAGCCCCTGGGGGTACCCGTAGGGTCCGACCCGAAAATTGAAACTCTTGGTTCGGCACGATGGACAGGAATTCTAATCATTAGGTGTCTTAGGCCTTTAGATAAAGATTCTGTGGGCATAAAAATCGACCGAATCGGGCGAGTAACGAAGAAGTTATGGCCAAAACAGTTTTTAACCCATGCCCCTAAGGGTACCCCTAGGGCCCGGCCCGAAAATTTAAATTCTTTGTTCGGCACGATGGATAGGAATTCCAATCATGAGGGGTCTTGGGCCTTTATATAAGGATTCCGTTGACATAAAGATAGACCGAATCGGGTGAGATACGAAGAAGTTATGGCCAAAATAGTTTTTGTTTCGAGTCCCGTTTTGCGCAGTTCCACTATTTTTGCCATAACATCTTGGCTAGTTGTCCGATTTGGCCGATTCAAACAGCGTTGGAAACCTTATTCCTAGGGCTATCCTCCAAAAAGTCAAAATCTACTTTTCCTATTATTTTGGTTTACGAGAACTTCGTGAGAGTCCAAAACAAGCGAAAAAATTACTATTTTAGGGCGTATTCGGCCGATTTACACGCGATCTGAGTCTTCGAATTACGCAGGCTCACTTTAAAATTTAATAAATACATGTGTATGTGCTAATGTGCGAAAAAATCAACATTTCGTTTCGGATGATTTTTCAGCCCACGAGCATCTATGGCCCCTAGGGCCAGGCCCAAAAAATTGGAGCTCTTTGTTCAGCACGACGGATAGGAATTTCAATCATGAGGGGTCATAGACCATTATATAAGGATTCATTTGACATAAAGATCGACCGAATCGGACGAGAAACGAAGAAGTTATGGCCAAAATAGTTTTTTCGTCGAGTCCCATTTTGCACAATTCCACTATTTTTGCCAAAACATCTTGGCTAGTTGTCCGATTTGGCCGATTCAAGCGGCGTTGGAGACCTTATTCCTAGGGCTATCCCCAAAAAGTCAAAATCCACTTTTCCTATTATTTTGGTTTACGAGAACTTCGTGAGAGTCCAAACCAAGTGAAAAAGTGACTATTTTGGGGCGTATTCGGCCGATTTACCCGCGATCTGGGCCTTCAAATTACGCAAGCTCACTTTAAAATGCCATCAATACATGTAAATTTTCTAATGTGCGAAAAAATCAACATTTCGTTTCGGATGATTTTTCAGCCCCCGAGCCCATAGGGGTACCCCTAGGGCCCGGCCCGAATATTGAAACTCTTTGTTCGACACGATGGGTAGGAATTCCGATCATTAGGGGTCTTAGGCCTTTAGATAAGAATTCTGTGGACATAAATATCGACCGAATCGGGCGAGTAACGAAGAAGTTATGGCCAAAATAGTTTTTAGCCCAGGCCCCTAGGGAGTACTCCTATGGCCCGGCCCAAAAATTATAGCTCTTTGTTCACCACGATGGATAGGAATTCCAATCATGCGGTGCCTTGGGACTTTAGATAAGGATTCCGTCGACATAAAGATCGACCGAATCGGGCGAGAAACGAAAAAGTCATGGCCAAAATAGTTTTTGCGTCGGGTCCTGTTTTGCGCAGTTCCACTATTTTTGCCATAACTTTTAGGCTAGTTGTCCGATTTGGCAGATTCAAGCGGCGTTGGAAATCTTATTCCTAGGGCTATCCCCAAAAAGTCAAAATCCATTTTTCCTATTATTTTACTTTACGAGAACTTCGTGAGAGTCCAAAACAAGCGAAAAAGTGAATATTTTAAGGCGTATTCGGCCGATTTACCCGCAATCTAGGTCTTCAAATTACGCAAGCTCACTTTAAAATGTCATAAATACATGTGAATGTGCTAATGTGCGAAAAAATCAACATTTCGTTTCGGATGATTTTTCAGCCCCCGAGCCCCTAGGGGTACCCCTAAGGCCCGGCCCAAAAATTGAAACTCTTTTTTTGGCATGATGGACAGGAATTCCGATCATTTGGGGTATTAGGCCTTTAGATAAGGATTCCGAGGACACAAAGATCGACCAAATCGGGCGAGTAACGAAGAAGTTATGGCCAAAATAGTTTTTAGCCTAGGCAACTAGGGGTACCCCTAGGGCCCGGTCCAAAAATTGGAGCTCTTTGTTCAGCACGATGGATAGGAATTCCAATCATTAGGGGTCTTGGGCCTTTAGATAAGGATTCCGTGGACATAAAGATCGACCGAATCGGGCAAGAAACGAAGAAGTTATGGCCAAACTAGTTTTTGCGTCGGGTCCCGTTTTGCGCAGTTCCACTATTTTTGCCATAACTTCTAGGCTAGTTGTCCGATATGGCCGATTCAAGCGGCGTTGGAAACCTTATTCCTAGGGCTATCCCCCAAAAAGTCAAAATCCACTTTTCCTATTATTTTTGTTTATGAAAACTTCGTGAGAGTTCAAAACAAGCGAAAAAGTGACTATTTTAGGGCGTATTCGGAAGATTTACCCGCGATCTAGGTCTTCAAATTATGCAAGCTCACTTTAAAATGTCATAAATACATGTGCGAAAAAATCAAAATTTTGTTTCGGATGATTTTTCAGCCCCCGAATCCCTAGGGGTACCCCTAGCCAACCCGAAAAATTGAAACTCTTTGTTCGGCATGATGGACAGGAATTCTGATCATTAGGGGTCTTAGGCCTTTAGATAAAGATTCTGTGAACATAAAAATCGACCGAATCGGGTGAGTAACAAAGAAGTTATGGCCAAAATAGTATTTAGCCCATGTCCCTAAGGGTATCTCTAGGGCCCTGCCCGAAAATTGAAACTCTTTGTTCGGCACGATGGACAGGAATTCTGATCATTAGGGGTCTTAGGCCTTTAGATAAGGATTCTGTGGACATAAAGATCGACCAAATCGGACGAGTAACGATGAAGTTATGGCCAAAATAGTTTTTAGCCCAGGTCCTTAGGGGGTACCTCTAGAGCCCGGCCCAAAAATTGGAGCTCTTTATTTAGCATGATGGATAGAAATTCCAATCATGAGGGGTCTTGGGCCTTTATATAAGGATTCCGTCGACATAAATATCGACCGAATCGGGCAAGAAACGAAGAAGTTATGGCCAAAATAGTTTTTGCGTTGGGTCCCGTTTTGCGCAGTTCCACTATTTTTGCCATAACTTCTAGTCTAGTTGTCCGATTTGGCCGATTCAAGCGGCGTTGGAAACCTTATTCCTAGGGCTATCCCCTAAAAAGTCAAAATCCGTTTTTCCTATAGTTTTGCTTTACGAGAACTTCGTCAGAGGCCAAAACAAGCGAAAAAGTGACTATTTTGGGGCGTATTCGGCCGATTTACCCGCGATCTGGGCCTTCAAATTACGCAAACTCACTTTAAAATGCCATAAATACATGTAAATGTGCTAATGTGCAAAAAAATCAACATTTCGTTTCGGATGATTTTTCAGCCCCGAGTCCGTAGGGGTACCCCAAGTGGTCGACCCGAAAATTGAAACTCTTTGTTCGGCACGATGGACATGATTTCTGATCATTAGGAGTCTTAGACCTTTAGATAAAGATTATGTGGACATAAAGATCGACCGAATTGGGCGAGTAACGAAGAAGTTATGGCCAAAATAGTTTTTAACCCAGGCCCCTAGGGGGTACTCTAGGGCCCGGCCTAAAAATTGGAGCTCTTTGTTCAGCATGATGGATAGGAATTCCAATCATGCGGGGTCTTGGGCCTTTAGATAAGGATTCCGTCGACATAAAGATTGACCTAATTGAGAGAGAAACAAAGAAGTTATTGCCAAAATAGTTTTTGCGTCTAGTCCCGTTTTGCGCATTTCCACTATTTTTGCCATAACATCTTGGCCAGTTGTCCGATTTGGCCGATTCAAGCGGCGTTGGAAACCTTATTCCTAGGGTTATCCCCCAAAAAGTTAAAATCCACTTTTCCTATTATTTTGGTATACGAGAACTTCGTGAGAGTCCAAAACAAGCGAAAAACTGACTATTTTGGGGCGTATTCGGCCGATTTACCCGCGATCTGGGCCTTCAAATTACGCAAGCTCATTTTAAAATGCCACAAATACATGTGAATTTTCTAATGTGCAAAAAAATTAACATTTCGTTTCGGATGATTTTTCAGCCCCCGAGTCCCCAGGGGTACCCGTAGGGCCTGACCCGAAAATTGAAACTCTTTGTTCGGCACGATGGACAAGAATTCTCATCATTAGGTGTCTTAGGCCTTTAGATAAAGATTCTGTGGACATAAAAATCGACCGAATCGGGCGAGTAACGAAGAAGTTATGGCAAAAATAGTTTTTATCCCATGCCCCTAAGGGTATCCCTAGGGTCCGGCCCGAAAATTGAGACTCTTTGTTCGGCACGATGGATAGGAATTCCAATCATGAGGGGTCTTAGGCCTTTATATAAGGATTCCGTTGACATAAAGATCGACCGAATCGGGCAAGAAACGAAGAAGTTATGGCCAAACTAGTTTTTGCGTCGGGTCCCGTTTTGCGCAGTTCCACTATTTTTGCCATAATTTCTAGGCTAGTTGTCCGATTTGTCCGATTCAAGCGGTGTTGGAAACCTTATTCCTAGGGCTATCCCCCAAAAAGTCAAAATCCACTTTTCCTATTATTTTTGTTTATGAAAACTTCGTGAGAGTTCAAAACAAGCAAAAAAGTGACTATTTTAGGGCGTATTCGGAAGATTTACCCGCGATCTAGGTCTTCAAATTATGCAAGCTCACTTTAAAATGTCATAAATACATGTGCGAAAAAATCAAAATTTCGTTTCGGATGATTTTTCAGCCCCCGAATCCCTAGGGGTACCCCTAGCCAACCCGAAAAATTGAAACTCTTTGTTCGGCATGATGGACAGGAATTCTGATCATTAGGGGTCTTAGGCCTTTAGATAAAGATTCTGTGAACATAAAAATCGACCGAATCGGGTGAGTAACAAAGAAGTTATGGCCAAAATAGTATTTAGCCCATGCCCCTAAGGGTATCTTTAGGGCCCTGCCCGAAAATTGAAACTCTTTGTTCGGCACGATGGACAGGAATTCTGATCATTAGAGGTCTTAGGCCTTTAGATAAGGATTCTGTGGATATAAAGATCGACCGAATCGGGTGAGTAACAAAGAAGTTATGGCCAAAATAGTATTTAGCCCATGCCCCTACGGGTATCCCTAGGGCCCGGCCCGAAAATTGAAACACTTTGTTCGTCACAATGGACAGGAATTCTGATCATTAGGGGTCTTAGGCCTTTAGATAAGGATTCTGTGGACATAAAGATCGACCAAATCGGACGAGTAACGATGAAGTTATGGCCAAAATAGTTTTTAGCCCAGGTCCTTAGGGGGTACCTCTAGAGCCCGGCCCAAAAATTGGAGCTCTTTGTTTAGCATGATGGATAGGAATTCCAATCATGAGGGGTCTTGGGCCTTTATATAAGGATTCCGTCGACATAAATATCGACCGAATCGGGCAAGAAACGGAGAAGTTATGGCCAAAATAGTTTTTGCGTTGGGTCCCGTTTTGCGCAGTTCCACTATTTTTGCCATAACTTCTAGTCTAGTTGTCCGATTTGGCCGATTCAAGCGGCGTTGGAAACCTTATTCCTAGGGCTATCCCCTAAAAAGTCAAAATCCGTTTTTCCTATAGTTTTGCTTTACGAGAACTTCGTCAGAGGCCAAAACAAGCGAAAAAGTGACTATTTTGGGGCGTATTCGGCCGATTTACCCGCGATCTGGGCCTTCAAATTACGCAAACTCACTTTAAAATGCCATAAATACATGTAAATGTGCTAATGTGCAAAAAAATCAACATTTCGTTTCGGATGATTTTTCAGCCCCGAGTCCGTAGGGGTACCCCAAGTGGTCGACCCGAAAATTGAAACTCTTTGTTCGGCACGATGGACATGATTTCTGATCATTAGGAGTCTTAGACCTTTAGATAAAGATTCTGTGGACATAAAAATCGAACAAATCGGGCGAGTAACGAAGAAGTTATGGCCAAAATAGTATTTAGCCCATGCCCACAAGGGTATCCCTAGGGCCCGGCCTAAAAATTGGAGCTCTTTGTTCAGCATGATGGATAGGAATTCCAATCATGCGGGGTCTTGGGCCTTTAGATAAGGATTCCGTCGACATAAAGATTGACCTAATTGAGAGAGAAACAAAGAAGTTATTGCCAAAATAGTTTTTGCGTCTAGTCCCGTTTTGCGCATTTCCACTATTTTTGCCATAACATCTTGGCCAGTTGTCCGATTTGGCCGATTCAAGCGGCGTTGGAAACCTTATTCCTAGGGTTATCCCCCAAAAAGTTAAAATCCACTTTTCCTATTATTTTGGTATACGAGAACTTCGTGAGAGTCCAAAACAAGCGAAAAACTGACTATTTTGGGGCGTATTCGGCCGATTTACCCGCGATCTGGGCCTTCAAATTACGCAAGCTCATTTTAAAATGCCACAAATACATGTGAATTTTCTAATGTGCAAAAAAATTAACATTTCGTTTCGGATGATTTTTCAGCCCCCGAGTCCCCAGGGGTACCCGTAGGGCCTGACCCGAAAATTGAAACTCTTTGTTCGGCACGATGGACAAGAATTCTCATCATTAGGTGTCTTAGGCCTTTAGATAAAGATTCTGTGGACATAAAAATCGACCGAATCGGGCGAGTAACGAAGAAGTTATGGCAAAAATAGTTTTTAGCCCATGCCCCTAAGGGTATCCCTAGGGTCCGGCCCGAAAATTGAGACTCTTTGTTCGGCACGATGGATAGGAATTCCAATCATGAGGGGTCTTAGGCCTTTATATAAGGATTCCGTTGACATAAAGATCGACCGAATCGGGCAAGAAACGAAGAAGTTATGGCCAAACTAGTTTTTGCGTCGGGTCCCGTTTTGCGCAGTTCCACTATTTTTGCCATAATTTCTAGGCTAGTTGTCCGATTTGTCCGATTCAAGCGGTGTTGGAAACCTTATTCCTAGGGCTATCCCCCAAAAAGTCAAAATCCACTTTTCCTATTATTTTTGTTTATGAAAACTTCGTGAGAGTTCAAAACAAGCAAAAAAGTGACTATTTTAGGGCGTATTCGGAAGATTTACCCGCGATCTAGGTCTTCAAATTATGCAAGCTCACTTTAAAATGTCATAAATACATGTGCGAAAAAATCAAAATTTCGTTTCGGATGATTTTTCAGCCCCCGAATCCCTAGGGGTACCCCTAGCCAACCCGAAAAATTGAAACTCTTTGTTCGGCATGATGGACAGGAATTCTGATCATTAGGGGTCTTAGGCCTTTAGATAAAGATTCTGTGAACATAAAAATCGACCGAATCGGGTGAGTAACAAAGAAGTTATGGCCAAAATAGTATTTAGCCCATGCCCCTAAGGGTATCTTTAGGGCCCTGCCCGAAAATTGAAACTCTTTGTTCGGCACGATGGACAGGAATTCTGATCATTAGAGGTCTTAGGCCTTTAGATAAGGATTCTGTGGATATAAAGATCGACCGAATCGGGTGAGTAACAAAGAAGTTATGGCCAAAATAGTATTTAGCCCATGCCCCTACGGGTATCCCTAGGGCCCGGCCCGAAAATTGAAACACTTTGTTCGTCACAATGGACAGGAATTCTGATCATTAGGGGTCTTAGGCCTTTAGATAAGGATTCTGTGGACATAAAGATCGACCAAATCGGACGAGTAACGATGAAGTTATGGCCAAAATAGTTTTTAGCCCAGGTCCTTAGGGGGTACCTCTAGAGCCCGGCCCAAAAATTGGAGCTCTTTGTTTAGCATGATGGATAGGAATTCCAATCATGAGGGGTCTTGGGCCTTTATATAAGGATTCCGTCGACATAAATATCGACCGAATCGGGCAAGAAACGGAGAAGTTATGGCCAAAATAGTTTTTGCGTTGGGTCCCGTTTTGCGCAGTTCCACTATTTTTGCCATAACTTCTAGTCTAGTTGTCCGATTTGGCCGATTCAAGCGGCGTTGGAAACCTTATTCCTAGGGCTATCCCCTAAAAAGTCAAAATCCGTTTTTCCTATAGTTTTGCTTTACGAGAACTTCGTCAGAGGCCAAAACAAGCGAAAAAGTGACTATTTTGGGGCGTATTCGGCCGATTTACCCGCGATCTGGGCCTTCAAATTACGCAAACTCACTTTAAAATGCCATAAATACATGTAAATGTGCTAATGTGCAAAAAAATCAACATTTCGTTTCGGATGATTTTTCAGCCCCGAGTCCGTAGGGGTACCCCAAGTGGTCGACCCGAAAATTGAAACTCTTTGTTCGGCACGATGGACATGATTTCTGATCATTAGGAGTCTTAGACCTTTAGATAAAGATTCTGTGGACATAAAAATCGAACAAATCGGGCGAGTAACGAAGAAGTTATGGCCAAAATAGTATTTAGCCCATGCCCACAAGGGTATCCCTAGGGCCCGGCCTAAAAATTGGAGCTCTTTGTTCAGCATGATGGATAGGAATTCCAATCATGCGGGGTCTTGGGCCTTTAGATAAGGATTCCGTCGACATAAAGATTGACCTAATTGAGAGAGAAACAAAGAAGTTATTGCCAAAATAGTTTTTGCGTCTAGTCCCGTTTTGCGCATTTCCACTATTTTTGCCATAACATCTTGGCCAGTTGTCCGATTTGGCCGATTCAAGCGGCGTTGGAAACCTTATTCCTAGGGTTATCCCCCAAAAAGTTAAAATCCACTTTTCCTATTATTTTGGTATACGAGAACTTCGTGAGAGTCCAAAACAAGCGAAAAACTGACTATTTTGGGGCGTATTCGGCCGATTTACCCGCGATCTGGGCCTTCAAATTACGCAAGCTCATTTTAAAATGCCACAAATACATGTGAATTTTCTAATGTGCAAAAAAATTAACATTTCGTTTCGGATGATTTTTCAGCCCCCGAGTCCCCAGGGGTACCCGTAGGGCCTGACCCGAAAATTGAAACTCTTTGTTCGGCACGATGGACAAGAATTCTCATCATTAGGTGTCTTAGGCCTTTAGATAAAGATTCTGTGGACATAAAAATCGACCGAATCGGGCGAGTAACGAAGAAGTTATGGCAAAAATAGTTTTTAGCCCATGCCCCTAAGGGTATCCCTAGGGTCCGGCCCGAAAATTGAGACTCTTTGTTCGGCACGATGGATAGGAATTCCAATCATGAGGGGTCTTAGGCCTTTATATAAGGATTCCGTTGACATAAAGATCGACCGAATCGGGCAAGAAACGAAGAAGTTATGGCCAAACTAGTTTTTGCGTCGGGTCCCGTTTTGCGCAGTTCCACTATTTTTGCCATAATTTCTAGGCTAGTTGTCCGATTTGTCCGATTCAAGCGGTGTTGGAAACCTTATTCCTAGGGCTATCCCCCAAAAAGTCAAAATCCACTTTTCCTATTATTTTTGTTTATGAAAACTTCGTGAGAGTTCAAAACAAGCAAAAAAGTGACTATTTTAGGGCGTATTCGGAAGATTTACCCGCGATCTAGGTCTTCAAATTATGCAAGCTCACTTTAAAATGTCATAAATACATGTGCGAAAAAATCAAAATTTCGTTTCGGATGATTTTTCAGCCCCCGAATCCCTAGGGGTACCCCTAGCCAACCCGAAAAATTGAAACTCTTTGTTCGGCATGATGGACAGGAATTCTGATCATTAGGGGTCTTAGGCCTTTAGATAAAGATTCTGTGAACATAAAAATCGACCGAATCGGGTGAGTAACAAAGAAGTTATGGCCAAAATAGTATTTAGCCCATGCCCCTAAGGGTATCTTTAGGGCCCTGCCCGAAAATTGAAACTCTTTGTTCGGCACGATGGACAGGAATTCTGATCATTAGAGGTCTTAGGCCTTTAGATAAGGATTCTGTGGATATAAAGATCGACCGAATCGGGTGAGTAACAAAGAAGTTATGGCCAAAATAGTATTTAGCCCATGCCCCTACGGGTATCCCTAGGGCCCGGCCCGAAAATTGAAACACTTTGTTCGTCACAATGGACAGGAATTCTGATCATTAGGGGTCTTAGGCCTTTAGATAAGGATTCTGTGGACATAAAGATCGACCAAATCGGACGAGTAACGATGAAGTTATGGCCAAAATAGTTTTTAGCCCAGGTCCTTAGGGGGTACCTCTAGAGCCCGGCCCAAAAATTGGAGCTCTTTGTTTAGCATGATGGATAGGAATTCCAATCATGAGGGGTCTTGGGCCTTTATATAAGGATTCCGTCGACATAAATATCGACCGAATCGGGCAAGAAACGGAGAAGTTATGGCCAAAATAGTTTTTGCGTTGGGTCCCGTTTTGCGCAGTTCCACTATTTTTGCCATAACTTCTAGTCTAGTTGTCCGATTTGGCCGATTCAAGCGGCGTTGGAAACCTTATTCCTAGGGCTATCCCCTAAAAAGTCAAAATCCGTTTTTCCTATAGTTTTGCTTTACGAGAACTTCGTCAGAGGCCAAAACAAGCGAAAAAGTGACTATTTTGGGGCGTATTCGGCCGATTTACCCGCGATCTGGGCCTTCAAATTACGCAAACTCACTTTAAAATGCCATAAATACATGTAAATGTGCTAATGTGCAAAAAAATCAACATTTCGTTTCGGATGATTTTTCAGCCCCGAGTCCGTAGGGGTACCCCAAGTGGTCGACCCGAAAATTGAAACTCTTTGTTCGGCACGATGGACATGATTTCTGATCATTAGGAGTCTTAGACCTTTAGATAAAGATTATGTGGACATAAAGATCGACCGAATTGGGCGAGTAACGAAGAAGTTATGGCCAAAATAGTTTTTAACCCAGGCCCCTAGGGGGTACTCTAGGGCCCGGCCTAAAAATTGGAGCTCTTTGTTCAGCATGATGGATAGGAATTCCAATCATGCGGGGTCTTGGGCCTTTAGATAAGGATTCCGTCGACATAAAGATTGACCTAATTGAGAGAGAAACAAAGAAGTTATTGCCAAAATAGTTTTTGCGTCTAGTCCCGTTTTGCGCATTTCCACTATTTTTGCCATAACATCTTGGCCAGTTGTCCGATTTGGCCGATTCAAGCGGCGTTGGAAACCTTATTCCTAGGGTTATCCCCCAAAAAGTTAAAATCCACTTTTCCTATTATTTTGGTATACGAGAACTTCGTGAGAGTCCAAAACAAGCGAAAAACTGACTATTTTGGGGCGTATTCGGCCGATTTACCCGCGATCTGGGCCTTCAAATTACGCAAGCTCATTTTAAAATGCCACAAATACATGTGAATTTTCTAATGTGCAAAAAAATTAACATTTCGTTTCGGATGATTTTTCAGCCCCCGAGTCCCCAGGGGTACCCGTAGGGCCTGACCCGAAAATTGAAACTCTTTGTTCGGCACGATGGACAAGAATTCTCATCATTAGGTGTCTTAGGCCTTTAGATAAAGATTCTGTGGACATAAAAATCGACCGAATCGGGCGAGTAACGAAGAAGTTATGGCAAAAATAGTTTTTATCCCATGCCCCTAAGGGTATCCCTAGGGTCCGGCCCGAAAATTGAGACTCTTTGTTCGGCACGATGGATAGGAATTCCAATCATGAGGGGTCTTAGGCCTTTATATAAGGATTCCGTTGACATAAAGATCGACCGAATCGGGCAAGAAACGAAGAAGTTATGGCCAAACTAGTTTTTGCGTCGGGTCCCGTTTTGCGCAGTTCCACTATTTTTGCCATAATTTCTAGGCTAGTTGTCCGATTTGTCCGATTCAAGCGGTGTTGGAAACCTTATTCCTAGGGCTATCCCCCAAAAAGTCAAAATCCACTTTTCCTATTATTTTTGTTTATGAAAACTTCGTGAGAGTTCAAAACAAGCAAAAAAGTGACTATTTTAGGGCGTATTCGGAAGATTTACCCGCGATCTAGGTCTTCAAATTATGCAAGCTCACTTTAAAATGTCATAAATACATGTGCGAAAAAATCAAAATTTCGTTTCGGATGATTTTTCAGCCCCCGAATCCCTAGGGGTACCCCTAGCCAACCCGAAAAATTGAAACTCTTTGTTCGGCATGATGGACAGGAATTCTGATCATTAGGGGTCTTAGGCCTTTAGATAAAGATTCTGTGAACATAAAAATCGACCGAATCGGGTGAGTAACAAAGAAGTTATGGCCAAAATAGTATTTAGCCCATGCCCCTAAGGGTATCTTTAGGGCCCTGCCCGAAAATTGAAACTCTTTGTTCGGCACGATGGACAGGAATTCTGATCATTAGAGGTCTTAGGCCTTTAGATAAGGATTCTGTGGATATAAAGATCGACCGAATCGGGTGAGTAACAAAGAAGTTATGGCCAAAATAGTATTTAGCCCATGCCCCTACGGGTATCCCTAGGGCCCGGCCCGAAAATTGAAACACTTTGTTCGGCACAATGGACAGGAATTCTGATCATTAGGGGTCTTAGGCCTTTAGATAAGGATTCTGTGGACATAAAGATCGACCAAATCGGACGAGTAACGATGAAGTTATGGCCAAAATAGTTTTTAGCCCAGGTCCTTAGGGGGTACCTCTAGAGCCCGGCCCAAAAATTGGAGCTCTTTGTTTAGCATGATGGATAGGAATTCCAATCATGAGGGGTCTTGGGCCTTTATATAAGGATTCCGTTGACATAAAGATCGACCGAATTGGGCGAGAAACGAAGAAGTTATGGCCAGAATAGTTTTTGTGTCTGGTCCCGTTTTGCACAGTTCCACTATTTTTGTCATAACTTCTAGGCTAGTTGTCCGATTTGGCCGATTCAAGCGCGTTGGAAACCTTATTCCTAGGTCTATCCTCCAAAAAGTCAAAATCCACTTTTCCTATTATTTTGCTTTACTAGAACTTCGTGAGAGTCCAAAACAAGCGAAAAAGTGACTATTTTAAGGCGTATTCGGCCAATTTACCCGCGATCTAGATCTTCAAATTACACAAGCTCACTTTAAAATGTCATAAATAATGTGAATTTGCTAATGTGCGAAAAAATCAATATTTCGTTTTGGATGATTTTTCAGCCCCCGAGTCCCAAGGGGTACCCCTAGGGCCCCAACCCGAAAATAGAACCTCTTTGTTCGGCACGATGGACAGGAATTCTGATCATTAGGGGTCTTAGGCCTTTAGATAAAGATTCTGTGGACATAAAAATCGAACAAATCGGGTGAGGAACAAAGAAGTTATGGCCAAAATAGTATTTAGCCCATGCCCACAAGGGTATCCCTAGGGTCCGGCCCGAAAATTGAAACTCTTTGTTCGGCACGATGGACAGGAATTCTGATCATTAGGGGTCTTAGGCCTTTAGATAAGGATTCTGTGGACATAAAGATCGATCGAATCGGGCGAGTGACGATGAAGTTATGGCCAAAATAGTTTTTGCGTTGGGTCCCGTTTTGCGCAGTTCCACTATTTTTGTCATAACTTCTAGGCTAATTGTCCGATTTGGCCAATTCAAGCGGCGTTGGAAACCTTATTTCTAGGGCTATCCACCAAAAAGTCAAAATCTGTTTTTCCTATTGTTTTGCTTTACGAGAACTTCGTCAGAGTCCAAAACAAGCGAAAAAGTGAATATTTTGGGGCGTATTCGGCCGATTTACCCGCGATCTGGGCCTTCAAATTACGCAAACTCACTTTAAAATGCCATAAATACATGTAAATGTGCTAATGTGCGAAAAAATCAAAATTTTGTTTCGGATGATTTTTTAGCCCCCAAGTCCCTAGGGGTACCCCTAGGGCCTGGCCCGAAAATGGAAACTCTTTGTTCGGCACGATGGACAGGAATTCTGATCATTAGGGGTCTTAGGTCTTTAGATAAAGATTCTGTGGACATAAAGATCGACCGAATCGGGCGAGTAACGAAGAAGTTATGGCCAAAATAGTTTTTAGCCTAGGCAACTAGGGGTACCCCTAGGGCCCGGTCCAAAAATTGGAGCTCTTTGTTCAGCACGATGGATAGGAATTCCAATCATGAGGGGTCTTGGGCCTTTAGATAAGGATTCCGTGGACATAAAGATCGACCGAATCGGGCAAGAAACGAAGAAGTTATGGCCAAACTAGTTTTTGCGTCGGGTCCCATTTTGCGCAGTTCCACTATTTTTGCCATAACTTCTAGGCTAGTTGTCCGATTTGTCCGTTTCAAGCGGCGTTGGAAACCTTATTCCTAGGGCTATCCCCCAAAAAGTCAAAATCCACTTTTCCTATTATTTTTGTTTATGAAAACTTCGTGAGAGTTCAAAACAAGCAAAAAAGTGACTATTTTAGGGCGTATTCGGAAGATTTACCCGCGATCTAGGTCTTCAAATTATGCAAGCTCACTTTAAAATGTCATAAATACATGTGCGAAAAAATCAAAATTTCGTTTCGGATGATTTTTCAGCCCCCGAATCCCTAGGGGTACCCCTAGCCAACCCGAAAAATTGAAACTCTTTGTTCGGCATGATGGACAGGAATTCTGATCATTAGGGGTCTTAGGCCTTTAGATAAAGATTCTGTGGACATAAAGATCGACCGAATTGGGCGAGTAACGAAGAAGTTATGGCCAAAATAGTTTTTAACCCAGGCCCCTAGGGGGTACTCCTAGGGCCCGGCCTAAAAATTGGAGCTCTTTGTTCAGCACGATGGATTGGAATTCCAATCATGCGGGGTCTTGGACCTTTAGATAAGGATTCCGTCGACATAAATATTGACCGAATTGAGAGAGAAACGAAGAAGTTATGGCCAAAATAGTTTTTGCGTATAGTCCCGTTTTGCGCATTTCCACTATTTTTGCCATAACATCTTGACCAGTTGTCCGATTTGGCTGATTCAAGCGGCGTTGGAAACCTTATTCCTAGGGTTATCCCCCAAAAAGTCAAAATCCACTTTTCCTATTATTTTGGTATACGAGAACTTCGTGAGAGTCCAAAACAAGCGAAAAACTGACTATTTTGGGGCGTATTCGGCCGATTTACCCGCGTTCTTGGCCTTCAAATTACGCAAGCTCACTTTTAAATGCCATAAATACATGTGAATGTGCTAATGTACGAAAAAATCAACATTTCATTTCGGATGATTTTTCAGCCCCCGAGCCCCCAGGGGTACACCTAGGGCCCGGCCCGAAAATTGAAGCTCTTTGTTCGGCACGATGGACAGGAATTCTGATCATTAGGGGTCTTAGGCCTTTAGATAAAGATTTTGTGGACATAAAAATTGACCGAATCGGGTGAGAAACGAAGAAGTTATGGCCAAAATAGTTTTTAACCCAGTTCCCGTTATGAGCAGTTCCACTATTTTTGCCATAACTTCTAGGCTATTTGTCCGATTTGGCCGATTCAAGCAGCGTTGGAAACCTTATTTCAATGGCTATTCCCCAAAAGTCCAAAATGCACTTTTCCTATTATTTTGCTTTACGAGAACTTCGTGAGAGTCCAAAACTAGCGAAAAAGTGACTATTTTGGGGCGTATTCGGCCGATTTACCCGCGTTCTGGGCCTTCAAATTACGCAAGCTCACTTTTAAATGCCATAAATACATATGAATGTGCTAATGTGCGAAAAAATCAACATTTCGTTTCGGATGATTTTTCAGCCCCCGAGCACCTAGGGGTACACTTAGGGCCAGGCCCAAAAATTGAAGCACTTCTTTCGGCACGATGGACATGAATTTTGATCATTAGGAGTCTTAGGCCTTTAGATGAAGATTCTATGGACATAAAAATCGACATAATCGGGTGAGTAACGAAGAAGTTATGGCAAAAGTAGTTTTTAGCCCATGCCCCTTAGGGTTTCCCTAGGGCTCGGCCCGAAAATTGAAACTCTTTGTTTGGCACGATGGACAGGAATTCTGATCATTAAGGGTCTTAGGCCTTTAGATAAGGATTCTGTGGACATAAGGATCGACCGAATCGGGCGAGTAACGAAGAAGTTTTTGCCAAAATAGTTTTTAACCCAGGCGCCTAGGGGTTACTCCTAAGGCCCGGCCCAAAAATTGGAGTGCTTTTTTCAGCACGATGGATAGGAATTCCAATCATGTGGCGTCTTGGGCCTTTAGATATAGATTCCGTCGACATAAAGATCGACCGAATTGAGCGAGAAACGAAGAAGTTATGGCCAAAATAGTTTTTGCGTCGGGTCCCGTTTTGCGCAGTTCCACCATTTTTGCCATAACATCAAGGCTAGTTGTCCGATTTGGCCGATTCAAGCGGCGTTGGAAACCTTATTCCTATGGCTATCCCCCAAAAGTCAAAATCCACTTTTCCTATTATTTTGGTTTACGAGAACTTCGTGAGAGTCCAAAACAAGCGAAAAAGTGACTATTTTGGGGCGTATTCAGCCGATTTACCTGCGTTCTTGGCCTTCAAATTACGCAAGCTCATTTTTAAATGCCATAAATACATGTGAATGTGCTAATGTGCGAAAAAATCAACATTTCGTTTCGGATGATTTTTCAGCCCCCGAGCCCCTAGGGGTACACTTAGGGCCCGGCCCGAAAATTGAAGCTCTTCTTTCGGCACGATGGACATGAATTCTGATCATTAGGAGTCTTAGGCCTTTAGATGAAGATTCTATGGACATAAAAATCGACATAATCGGGTGAGTAATGAAGAAGTTATGGCAAAAATAGTTTTTAGCCCATGCCCCTAAGGGTATCCCTAGGGCCCGGCCCGAAAATTGAAACTCTTTGTTCGGCACGATGGACAGGAATTCTGATCATTAGGGGTCTTAGGCCTTTAGATAAGGATTCTGTGGACATAAAGATCGACCGAATCGGGCGAGTAACGAAGATGTTATGGCCAAAATAGTTTTTAACCCAGGCCCCTAGGGGGTACTCCTAGGGCCCGGCCCAAAAATTGGAGCTCTTTGTTCAGCACGATGGATAGGTATTCCAATCATGCGGGGTCTTTGGCCTTTAGATAAGGATTCCATTGACATAAAGATTGACCGAATTGAGCGAGAAACGTAGAAGTTATGGCCAAAATAGTTTTTGCGTCGGGTCCCGTTTTGTGCAGTTCCACTATTTTTTGCCTTAACTTCTAGTCTAGTTGTCCGATTTGGCCGATTCAAGCAGCATTGGAAACCTTATTCCTTGGGCTATCCTCCAAAAAGTCAAAATCCACTTTTCCTGTTATTTTGGTTTACGAGAACTTCGTGATAGTCCAAAACAAGCGAAAAAGTGACTATTTTGTGGCGTATTCGGCCGATTTACCCGCGTTCTCAACCTTCAAATTACGCAAGCTCACTTTTAAATGCCATAAATATATGTGAATGTGCTAATGTGCGAAAAAATCAACATTTCGTTTCGGATGATTTTTCAGCCCCCGAGCCCCTAGGGGTCTAGGGCCCGGCCCGAAAATTGAAGCTCTTTGTTCGGCATGATGGACATGAATTCTGATCATTAGGGGTCTTACGCCTTTAGATAAGGATTCCGTCAACATAAAGATCGACCGAATCGGGCGAGAAACGAAGAAGTTATGGCCAAAATAGTTTTTGCGTCGGGTCCCGTTTTGCGCAGTTCCACTATTTTTGCCTTAACTTCTAGGCTAGTTGTCCGATTTGGCCGATTCAAGCAGCGTTAGAAACTTTATTCCTTGGGCTGTCCCCCAAAAAGTCAAAATCCACTTTTCCTATTATTTTGGTTTACGAGAACTTCGTGAGAGTCCAAAACAAGCGAAAAAGTGACTATTTTAGGGCGTATTCGGCCGATTTACCCGCGATCTAGGTCTTCAAATTACGCAAGCTCACTTTAAAATGTCATAAATACATGTGAATGTGCTAATGTGCTAAAAAAATCAATATTTCGTTTCAGATGATTTTTCAGCCCCCGAGTCCCTAGGGGTACCCCTAGGGCCCGACCCGAAAATTGAAACTCTTTGTTCGGCACGATGGACAGGAATTCTGATCATTAAGGGTCTTAGGCCTTTACATAAGGATTCTGTGGACATAAAGATCGACCAAATCGGGCGAGTAACGAAGAAGTTATGGCCAAAATAGTTTTTAGCCCAGGTCCTTAGGGGGTACCCCTAGAGCCCGGCCCAAAAATTGGAGCTCTTTGTTCAGCACGATGGATAGGAATTCCAATCATGAGGGGTCTTGGGCCATTATATAAGGATTCTGTTGACATAAAGATCGATCGAATCGGGCTAGAAATTAAGAAGTTATGGCCAAAATAGTTTTTGGGTCGGGTCCCGTTTTTCGCAGTTCCACTATTTTTGTCTTAACTTCTAGGCTAGTTGTCCGATTTGGCCGATTCAAGCAGCGTTGGAAACCTTATTCCTTGGGCTATCCTCCAAAAAGTCAAAATCCACTTTTCCTATTATTTTGGTTTATCTGAACTTCTTGAGAGTCCAAAACAAGCGAAAAAGTAACTATTTTGTGGCGTATTCGGCCGATTTACCCGCGTTCTTGGCCTTCAAATTACGCAAGCTCACTTTTAAATGCCATAAATATATGTGAATGTGCTAATGTGCGAAAAAATCAACATTTCGTTTCGGATGATTTTTCAGCCCCTGAGCCCCTAGGGGTTTAGGGCCCGGCCCGAAAATTGAAGCTCTTTGTTCGGCATGATGGACCTGAATTCTGATCATTAGAGGTCTTAGGCCTTTGGATAAAGATTTTGTGGACATAAAAATCGACCGAATCGGGTGAGTAACGAAGAAGTTATGGCAAAAATAGTTTTTAGCCCATGCCCCTAAGGGTATCCCTGGGGCCCGGCTCGAAAATTGAAACTCTTTGTTCGGTACGATGGACAGGAATTCTGATCATTAGGGGTCTTAGGCCTTTAGATAAGGATTCTGTGGACATAAAGATCGACCGAATCAGGCGAGTAACGAAGAAGTTATGGCCAAAATAGTTTTTAGCCCAGGTCCTTAGGGGTACCCCTAGAGCCCGGCCCAAAAATTGGAGCTCTTTGTTCAGCACGATGGATAGGAATTCCAATCATGAGGGGTTTTGGGCCTTTATATAAGGATTCCGTTGACATAAAGATCGATCGAATCGGGCTAGAAACGAAGAAGTTATGGCCAAAATAGTTTTTGCGTCGGGTCCGGTTTTGCGCAATTCCACTATTTTTGCCTTAAATTCTAGGCTAGTTGTCCGATTTGGCCGATTCAAGCGGCGTTGGAAACCTTATTCCTTGGGCTATCCCCCAAAAAGTCAAAATCCACTTTTCCTATTATTTTGGTTTACGAGAACTTCGTGAGAGTCCATAACAAGCGAAAAAGTGAATATTTTAAAGCGTATTCGGCCGATTTACCCGCGATCTAGTTCTTCAAATTACGCAAGCTCATTTTAAAATGTCATCAATACATGTGAATGTGCTAATGTGCTAAAAAAATCAATAATTCGTTTCAGATGAATTTTCAGCCCCCGAGTCCGTAGGGGTACCCCTAGGGCCCGACCCGAAAATTGAAACTCTTTGTTCGGCACGATGGACAGGAATTCTGATCATTAAGGGTCTTAGGCCTTTACATAAGGATTCTGTGGACATAAAAATCGACCAAATCGGGCGATTAACGAAGAAGTTATGGCCAAAATAGTTTTTAGCCCAGGTCCTTAGGGGGTACCCCCTAGAGCCCGGCCCAAAAATTGGAGCTCTTTGTTCAGCACGATGGATAGGAATTCCAATCATGAGGGGTCTTGGGCCTTTATATAAGGATTCCGTTGACATAAAGATCGATCGAATCGGGCTAGAAATTAAGAAGTTATGGCCAAAATAGTTTTTGGGTCGGGTCCCGTTTTGCGCAGTTCCACTATTTTTGCCTTAACTTCTAGGCTAGTTGTCCGATTTGGCCGATTCAAGCAGCATTGGAAACCTTATTCCTTGGGCTATCCTCCAAAAAGTCAAAATCCACTTTTCCTATTATTTTGGTTTACGAAAACTTCTTGAGAGTCCAAAACAAGCGAAAAAGTAACTATTTTGTGGCGTATTCGGCCGATTTACCCGCGTTCTTGGCCTTCAAATTACGCAAGCTCACTTTTAAATGCCATAAATATATGTGAATGTGCTAATGTGTGAAAAAATCAACATTTCGTTTCGGATGATTTTTCAGCCCCCGAGCCCCTAGGGGTTTAGGGCCCGGCCCGAAAATTGAAGCTCTTTGTTCGGCATGATGGACATGAATTCTGATCATTAGAGGTCTTAGGCCTTTAGATAAAGATTTTGTGGACATAAAAATCGACTGAATCGGGTGAGTAACGAAGAAGTTATGGCAAAAATAGTTTTTAGCCCATGCCCCTAAGGGTATCCCTAGGGCCCGGCCCGAAAATTGAAACTCTTTGTTCGGTACGATGGACAGGAATTCTGATCATTAGGGGTCTTAGGCCTTTAGATAAGAATTCTGTGGACATAAAGATCGACCGAATCGGGCGAGTAACGAAGAAGTTATGGCCAAAATAGTTTTTAGCCCAGGTCCTTAGGGGGTACCCCAAGAGCCCGGCCCAAAAATTAGAGCTCTTTGTTCAGCACGATGGATAGGAATTCCAATCATGAGGGGTTTTGGGCCTTTATATAAGGATTCCGTTGACATAAAGATCGATCGAATTGGGCTAGAAACGAAGAAGTTATGGCCAAAATAGTTTTTGCGTCGGGTCCCGTTTTGCGCAGTTCCACTATTTTTGCCTTAACTTCTAGGCTAGTTGTCTGATTTGGCCGATTCAAGCGGCGTTGGAAACCTTATTCCTTGGGCTATCCCCCAAAAAGTCCAAATTGTTGGAAAATTTATTAGTATAAGTTTTGATGAATTCCAAAACCGGCTGACCCCAACCGAGTAGATGTTGCCAGTACCTAATGTTAGAATTTAGGCTCGCTGTTTGAGCAATGTTAAGTTTTTATCTTTACAGGTCTCCAGCTGAAGATGGCAACAAGGCGTCACTCAGACAGAACATCAGTTGTGAAGAAAGACAATTGAGAGTTCATTTGTTCAGATGAAAACAAGGGGAAGTCTTCAGAACATCAGTTGAAGGAAACCAACTGAGCGTTCATCAAATGAGAAACAGTTGAAAGGAAGAGAACATCAGATGAAAAAGAAATCATCTGAGGGTTCAAACCCAACTGAGTAAAGAAGTGGAAGACAACTGAGGGTTCAGTTTCAGAACCTCAGTTATAGAATCTGAACAAGGAGTTCAACTGTTTTGAAGTTCAAAGTCAGCTGAGAACTCGACAGATCGGAACATCAGCTGAAGATCACTCAGATGAAGGTCAAGACTTTCAACCGACAAACCGAAGTTGACTGTCAAAGATTTGAATTTCAAAAGGAAGTCACATGAGGGTTTGACCGTTCAGTCACTACCCCATCTGGCCCAACACAAGGCTGTCTCAGATGGAAAGCAAAGGAGCACAGATGCCATATCGGGAAAGTCTGCAGAGATGAGAGACAAGCCATCGCTTTCAACTGATCAGAGATCAACTGCTCCTCCAACGGCTAGTTGATTCTCTCCGCCTATAAATAGAGGCATCATCTCATTCGAGAAGCAGGGGATGCAGATAGACACATAGACGACTAAAAATTCTAAAGCTTTCTCGAGAGAAATCAAAGCAAATCTGCAAAATCATCATCTAAGAGCATCAGCAGCTGAGAGTTCCAATTTGAGAGAATATTAGTAGCTGAGGGTTCCTAGAATTCGAAACTGTTTTGATCTTAGGTTGAGTGTTTATTCGTTTAAGCCTTAGATCCAGCTCTCATTCTTGATCGAGCTGTAGTTGGAAATCCTACCCTTTCTCACACCCTAAAAAGTGTGCTAGGACCTTACTCTTCCTGTAATTGAGTAGTCAGGTCATCAAGTACCCGTAAACTTGACTTAGGCTGTTTAGTGCCCGGAAACTAAACTGTAACGGTTACTCAGCCCGCGTAAGCTGAGTGGTTCTGTCCAGAAGAACTTGGACTGAGGTGTGTGGACTCACATCTCCCCGTGGACGTAGGAGTTATCTCCGAACCACGTAAATCTTGTGTGTCGTGTTTTTTTTTATTCAGTCCATATTGCATTTCTAACTAACCGAACTAACCAGCATTCAAACCTCTTTTGCACTTTTTCAACCGAGCTGTTTTGGTTCTTGACCAACCGAGCTGGTTTGCGTGAGTTGTTTTTAGCGAGTTTATTTTTCCACCACATTCCGCACAGCACCGCTCTTCCAGCTGAGTTTGCTTACTCAGCTGTGAGATCCCACCTGAGTCCTTTTACTCAATTGAAGTTGTTTTCAAGTGTGAAGTTTTTCAAAAGTTGAAAAATCCTAACTGGTGTATTCCCCCCCCCCCCCCATACACCAGTAACTCGTTTCGGGACCATCAAGTGGTATCAGAGCAGTGGTTCAAAAGACTGCTGACTCTGTTTCACGAGGTGTGAATTCGAGAATTTTCTTCAGTGGTCAACTGAACAGATCTTTTCACGCTAGTGCATTCTTGCTCGTTTTTTTTTTTTGTCCTGTTTTTGTTTGTGCAGATGGACGTTAAGGACAAGATCACAGTCATGTTCTCTGTTGTCAACTATATATCATGGAGAACTCGAATGAAGAAGATCCTTTTGTCCAAGCATCATAGGATGCAACAAGTTCTCACATCTGGACCAATCGTCATACGAGACAGAATACTTCGCACTCCCACAAATCCCAACGATGGAGATGCAGTGGTGGAGTATGTGGAGAAACAGCCAGAGGACTACACTCCGGAGGAGGCCAAGGTGAGCCAGCTGGATATCTGGGCTCAAAGCACAATAATGTCCACGGTTGGACAAGATTATCTGCCCTGGATAGAGGAATGTGAGACCGCAAAAGAGATGTGGGACATCCTGGCCTCGCTAAGTGAAGGAAGCGACGAGACAAAGGAAAACAAGTTCTCGCATGCATGTCAAGATTTTGACAATTTCGGTCTGCGACCTGATGAGACTATAGATCAGCTAGAGCTCCGGTTTATGGACATCATCAGAAGAATCCAATCCATCTGGAAAGGAAAATACACTCTAAGAGAGATAAACCTCAAAGTGTTGCAAGCTCTACCGGCTGAGTGGGATACTTTTACAAATATCCACGAGAGCCGAGCTGACCTAGGTGAAATGGGAACTGAAAGATTGTTCTCAATCTTGAAAGGAAATGAGTATAAGGTCAACAGAAGGAGGTCGCAGCCCTCAAGTCAGACAAATAGAATTGAGGACGTCGGCTCAGCATCAAAGTCAGTTGCCCTCCGAGCTGACTACTCAAAGTCGAGATCGTCAAGGCCAACCAGGTCGGCTGACACGACTGCAAAGGAGCCGAGCAGAGAAGAACTGCAACAGAACATTGCAACGTTGTCAAAGAAGTTAGCCGATATGGATACTCGGTTCGGCAAATATAAACGTTTCTATAAATCAAACCGAACTCGAGACAATTCGAAGTCAGTTACCAATGGTTGCTTCGAATGCGGCAAGGAAGGACACTTCAAAGCTGATTGCCCAGACCTCTCAAAGAAGGAAAGAGAAGCACTGAGGGCGAAGCAAACTGCAAAGAATAAGGCCATGGTAGCTGAAGAGGCAGCTGACGATATGGACATCTTCACAGACACTGAAGTTGAGGATGATCTGACCTCTACCAACAAAGTTATCAGTCCGGATCAATGCCTCATGGCACTTGGAACCGACCAAGATGATATTGAGGTACAATCTAATCCTGCTCGCTTAAATTCTTCCAATACTTCTAACATGCAGGAATCTATGAACGATGAGTTGGAACCCTCCTGGAATGATTTTCAAGAACTCAGTGATGAACTGCATTAGCAGTCGGTTGAGTTTAAGAGTCTTCAAGCCCAGTTCGCCAAGCTTGAAGATTCCTTAACCGAAAAGGACGATCTGATCAAGAGACAAGCTGAAGAAATTGACCAGCTAAAAAGTCAACTGAGTACAGCCAACCAAACTGAGGCTTCAACCGATAAACAGTTGAAGGAACAGATCAAGGCACAGAACGAACAGTTGAACAAGCAAGAGGCTCAGATCGACCAGCTGATGAAGACATCAGATGCCCAGACCGAGCATATAGTTGTTCTTCTCAAGGATCTTCAAACTGAGAAGGACAACCTGACAAAGCTATATTAGTCATCCGAGATCATCGAGAATCTCATCAAATACGGACGGCAAACGGATGATGTGTCTGGACTCGGATACGACGTGGCAAAGGACACTGGAATTCCACCAGCTACCTTCACCAGGGCTGAGGAAGTCATGGTTGGCAAACCTAACACAGTTGAGTATGCAACTGAACAAACACCCTCACAACCGATAAAGGTAACTACGGCTGAGAAAGGCAAAGGAGCTGCAGATGGAGCACCAACGAAACAGTCCTTGGAGTCTACAACCGAGGGGGAATGTTCCAAGACTCAACGGAGGAACCGGAGACGTCGGAGTCACAATCAAGCTCAAAATCGACAACATATCCAAGCTCAGAACCGACGTGATAACCGACCAACAAACCAACCACAGCAGAGATGGAACCAACAGAACCGACCAAGCTTCAACCGATATAATCAACAACGGTTCCATCACCACAACAATCAGAGGTTCCAACAGAGTCAACCTATGTGGAAAAGTTACGACAGCTATGGTTACTCATGCCACAACATGAATCAACATCTGGGCATGAACAACCATCGTTAACAGCCAAGGCAATGGAATCAGAATCAGCCAAGAAGATTCCACAAAGCCGTCCGACCTCACAGACAAACTCAACAGGATAAGAATCGCCATCAAAACAGGGGGAAAGCCTCACCTCCTAAAGCCCAACATGGGAGAAATCCAACTCCTCCCAAGAAACAGAGCATCATTTCAAACAACAAGCCTAAGGATAACCGGGGTGTTGTTATAATTGATGAAAATGGGCAGATCATTTGGAATGACAAGGCTATTCGAGTGTACAGAGAAAAGCGACGCACGGTTCCAGCGGGAACTGGTTCTAACCCTCCAGGACCCAACTGAAATTGGGGACCTAAGCGAGTTTCTCCTTGCAGGTACAGGAGAAACAGCTGAGGAAGAAGAAGGCGTCTACAACAATGTGGGTGATGGATAGTGGATGCTCGAAACACATGACAAATCTGAAGGATTTGCTTGGAAGTTTCGTGGAGAAAGAAGGTCCATCAGTTACTTTTGGTGATAACTCAAAAGGTTATACCAGAGGTTACGGCCCTTGAAACCAATCATGTTTCAATTTCTAATGTTTCTTTTGTTGATGGATTGAAGCATAACCTGCTCTCCATCAGCCAATTCTGTGATAATGGGTTCTCTGTCAAGTTTGATGCACAGGGCTGCAGAGTTAAAGATGTCGGATCAAAGCAGGTGATATTGTTGGGAAATCGATCTCCAACAGGGAATGTATACTACGCTGACTGGAACAGCAGCCTCCCTGACACTTGCCTGTTGTCAAAGAGCAGTTCGGATGTGAGCTGGCTGTGGCACAAAAGGCTCAACCATCTGAACTTCAAGACGATGAACCGACTTGCCAGACAAGAACATGCAAGAGGCATACCTAACCGAGTGTTTTCAACAACACACATGTGCAGTGCATGCCAGCAGGGAAAGCTCGCTAGAACCTCCTTCCGGTTGAAGTCAACTCCTTTAACCGACCGAGTGTTGCAGCTGATCCATATGGATCTCTTCGGGCCAGTTACACCAAAAAGCATTAATGGAAACGAATATACTTTGGTTGTAACTGATGACTACTCAAGATATACGTGGACCATCTTCATGCGCCACAAGAGTGAAACCCGAGATGAGCTGCCCAAGCTAATGGATCGGATATCGAACCAACAAGAGATGAAGATCATATCTATCAGATCAGATCGTGGAATGGAGTTTCTAAATGAAACCATCATTGAGTATTGCGAAAAGAATGGCATAACCCATCAAACATCAGCCGCGCGTACTCCACAACAGAATGGCGTAGCTGAGCGAAGAAATAGAACTCTGAAGGATGCAGCCACATCCATGTTAGCGAGCTCAGCACTACCTAAGAGATTTTGGGCTGAAGCGATCAACACAGCATGCTACACACAGAATCGATCTCTTCTCACCAAGCGGTTGGGAAAGACACCCTACGAGCTGTGGAGACGCAGAAAGCCAGATATTTCTTATTTTCGTGTTTTTGGATCTAAGTGTTATATTCACAACAATGGGAAGACTCAGTTGAAAACTTTTGATGCCAAAGCTTCAAAGGGCATATTTCTTGGATATGCAGCTCGGATCAAGGCATATAGAGTTTTCAACAACAGCTCTCGTGTTGTGGAAATAACACCTCATGTTAGTTTTGATGAATCTACCTTTGAGTGCAGGGAACAGGTAAAGGAACAACACGCGGATCCAGCTGTTCTACCAGTTCTCACCAGATCGCAAGCTCTTCGGGAAAAGAACCGAGCTGAACCACTGGTATGGGCAACTGAGGATGAGGACCCATACTCCTCTGAAGATGAATGTGAAGACCTCAGCTCGTCCCTAGGGGGAACTTCAGCTGATGTCCATCCAACTGCATCAGCATCCGATGCCCAACCGAACTCAGTTCAATCTATTGTAAATGTTGAGGATCCGGACTCAACAGCTGATCAATCACTAGCTCTGAAGACTCCAACTCAGATGTCTGAACAGCCACTGTTGGAAGAAGAAGGAAGACGCAACTGAAGATGGTATGAAGTTCATTCCACCAATGACATCATCGGAGATCCAACCGAGGGTGTGCGCACACGGAGCAGAGTTGCAAATCCAGAATCAACCGAGGAAGAATCCAACACTTATGCCCAATATGCTGAGGAATTGGCAGTTCTAGAGGAGTTCGAGCAAGCTGGAGATGTTGCCATGATTTCTTGCTATGTAGCTGATGTTCCAGAACCGAAGAATGTTGGGGAAGCTCTCAATTGTGTCCACTGGACAACAGCCATGCAAGAAGAATTGAATGAGTTTCTACGCAACTGTGTATGGGAGTTGGTAGAAAGACCAAATGGTGTCAAGGTGATTGGACTAAAGTGGATTTTCAAAAATAAGAGAGACGTCATTGGATTCATTGTGAGGAATAAAGCAAGGTTGGTAGCTCAAGGATACTGCCAACAAGAAGGAATTGACTTTGAAGATTCCTTTGCACCAGTTGCAAGGCTTGAAGCCATCCAGATCTTTCTAGCTTATGCCGCACATCACAAGTTCAAAGTATATCAGATGGATGTGAAGTGTGCATTCCTCAATGGAGATATAAAAGAAGATGTATATGTTGAACAGCCTCCTGGTTTTGAGACTGGAGATGGAAGAGTGTACAAGCTGAAGAAAGCTATCTATGGTCTAAAGCAAGCACCAAGAGCATGGTATGACACTCTTTGTGGATTTCTTCTGGACTCGGGGTTCAAACGAGGTTCAGTTGATAAAACTCTGTTCACCATCAAAGTTGGAGAAGATATACTTGTCGTGCAAATTTATGTCGATGACATCATTTTCGGGTCCAAGTCGGAGGAGCTGTGCAAGAAATTCTCCGATCTTATGAAGGAAAAGTTCGAGATGTCAATGATGGGGGAGATGAATTATTTCCTTGGATTACAAGTGAAGCAGTCACCTGAAGGGATTTTCATCAACCAGTCCAAATATACAAGGGAGCTCATCACCAAGTTCGGATTGCAGACAAGTAAGACAACCAAGATCCCTATGAACACGAACTGGAAGATCGAACCAGGAGCTGAGGGAAAGCTCATTGATGCCAGCCAGTATAGAGGGATCATTGGTTCGCTGCTCTACCTAACTGCCAGCCGACCAGACATTTCATACGCAGTTGGAGTGTGTGCTCGTTTTCAAGTCCAACCAAGAGAAGCACACATGTTGGCAGCAAAGAACATCATTAAGTATCTGAAGGGAACTGTCAATGTTGGATTGTGGTACCCAACTGGTGACAATATCCAGCTGACTGGATACTCAGATGCCGACCTAGCAGGAGATCGGTTGGACAGAAAGTCTACTTCTGGACACTGCCAGTTCATGGGAAGCAAGCTAGTTTCATGGTTCTCCAAGAAACAAGCGTGTGTTGCTACTTCGACAACCGAGTCAGAGTACATGGCTGCCGGAAGCTGTTGCATGCAAGTATTGTGGCTGAAGCAGCAGCTGAGAGATTATGAAGTCTCAACTAGACAGGTTCCCATACATTGTGATAGCTCGAGTGCCATAGCTATCTCTCTAAACCCTGTTCATCACTCTCGGACTAAGCATATCGATATTCGTCATCACTTCATCCGAGATCATATTGAGAAGAAGGATGTGTCCATGGAGAAGATCCCAACTGAGATTCAGAGAGCTGACATCCTCACCAAACCTCTTCCTGAAGCCCGGTTCAAGATGCTGTGTGATCTTCTAGGACTTTTGGATCCGAGCTAAAAACTCATCCGAGCAGAAGAATCATCCGAGCTGACAAGGATTCATCCGAGCTGAAGAATCGGATATCGACTTAAGGGGGAAGCTCAGATGAAGGGGGAAGCTCAGCTGAAAGGGGAATATCAGATACGAATTGCCAACTGAGGACATCAAATGTCAGCTGAGGAGATGAACTTGAGTCAGCTGATGGAATGCTGCAATAATGGAACAGACGTCAGCTGAACAGACGAACTCGAGTCAGCTGATGGTATGCGGCAACTGAGGAATTCAACAAATGAACACAACTGATTCAGACATCAGCTGGCAGGTATCATTTATGACTGAAGGTGTTATGATATTAAATGAGAATGTTTGAAATAAATTCAAACATTCCTGAACATGTCAGCTAGACTAAACAAGCCATCATATCGCATTTAATGTAAAGTCTGGCTGAACACCTATAGCCTTACTTTATAGTGCGACTGGGCTGACACCTCAAACTATTCACCTTCTCACTCGCGCGCGTGGTATAACAGTCAAAATTACTCAACAGTCACGAAATCACAGCCGTTAATAGATTCGCGCGATTTAACCCCAGCCGTTGATTTTATCCGAGTCAAAGATTATATAATACGGCAAATCAGGAAGTGATCCTTACTTTCTCTTTTCGTGCATATCTTTACTCACTATTCATCATCTTCTCAAATCTTGTTTCGCCATTTCCAGTAAAGTCTTTCACTCTTTCTTTGCATATATATCTCCTCGAGATGGCGCCCAAGTCAAAAGCTTCTAAAAAGATGGTTTCCTCAGAGCCTGCAACGTTCCAGGAATCGTTCGACATGGTGATGTCGAAGATTCATTTCGAACAGATATTATCCAGAGCGGCTCTCTCCTCGCCTGAGCTCGCTCCAATCGCCGCCATCCTCTCCAACCACCATCTGCTTGATTGGGCCACCCTCTCTGCGGCCCTGTTGCTCAGGAAGCAGATCGTACATTTCTACCGTAATCTGCAACGAGTCGCAAATGACGGGCTTGTCACGATCATCCCGTGCAAGCAACGCCACAGAACCTCCCGAACAATAGAAGACTCCGTTTTGGAGATAAAGGTGTCGAAGGAGCTGGAGAAGCTCATCCCCAGAAACCGTGAAGCCACAGACGTGGTGGGGAACTTTTCTGACAAGGAAGCTGATGCCTTCCTTCAAACCATTCTTCTTGTTCCCGAACCATTGAAGGGGAGCATGCAAAGGACAAAGCTGAAGCCAGAGCACCGACTTCTTTTCGATGTAATCTCCAAATGCATCTTCGCATATGGTGGAGCCTTCGGGGACATCAGCCGTCCTAAGCTCAAGCAGCAGAAGGCCCTGGAAGAGATGCACCAGGTCGACTGGTTGGGATATATAGAGAGCCAGCTGGTGTCGGAGAAGCAGAAGATATCCGAGACGACAGCTGAGTCCGGGGATGTTCTGTTGAGTGTCAAGGGGACTCTCAATTTCGAAACAAAGATATCAGCCCTCATCCTCCAAGCCACAAAGGGTCTGCCACTGACATGGGAAGGGAGTGAGGACACTCCAGTCAGCAAGCTGTCACTGTTCCCCTTAGCCAAGAAGGCCAGGGATGTTGTAGAAGCTGTCTACACCCTCAAGGGTGTCCCCAAGCCAGCTGTGGAGGCAGCTGCTCGTCGCCCTTCGAGGACCAAGCCGGTGAAGCGCCAGCTGGAAGAGGTAGCTGAGGAGGAAGAAGACGAAGAGGAGGAAGAGGAGGAACCTCTGCAGAAGAGGCCAAGGATAAGAATCATCCAGCCAGCGGCTAAACTATCCACAACAAGTCCAGTGGTGGTCAAGCCGGCTGAGGAGAAGGAGTCAACCAAATCCAGTCAATCGATTGACCCAGCTGGGTTTATTCTTCAACCTCGCCAGGAGGACGTGGCTGAGGAGGCAGGTGGAGACGTGGAGATCCAAGTGGTGGATGCCAGCTCCTCCTCAGATGACTCTTCTTCATCTGAGGAGTCCCACGACAGTCGGTCTAGAGCTAATGCCAGCCAGGTTAACCCACCTGTGACTGAAGAAATCCTCCAGCCAGCCAACTCTCCATCCAAAGAGGATCCGGTTCTCTCAACTGGTCCTCAGTCAGATATTCCGAGCCTCTCGCTCGATGCCAACGTTGTGACCACTTCTTCGGCCAACGTTGATGAAACCATCAAACCCTTAACCTTCGATATCGACCCCCCTCAGATCGATGAAGAAGCCAACCGTCAGGCGATCCTGGCTGAATATGAAGGAAGACTCAGCTACTGCTTCCGCAAGCTGATTGGTATGTTCCCCGAGGCAACATCGATGCCTATTTTCTCTGTTCTCGGGACGGAGCTTCTATACCAATTCAGTGTCATATTCAGCTACTGGTACGTGAAGGAGGAGACCCTCAGGATCCATGGCTGGGACAAGTTAAAGGTCGAAGAGTCCAACCTGAGGGAGTACTTCGACTACCAGAGCCTGGAGGTGGCTTACAACCAAAAGGTGGCTGTGCTCCGACGACGTCTGGACAAAAGCATCCAAGAAGGGACAGACACTAGGGAACTGTGCAACAACCCTGAAGTTGTTCACTTTCTTGATGACATGCTCGCCAAAAATGCCTCCTGCATGGACGACGTCGACGCAGCTGATGAGGCGGCCAAGAGAGAAGAAGACAAGCTCAAGGCCTACCTCGCCAGCCGATCTGCCATGGTTGTCCTGGAGTCTGCTGCCCAGCCACAACCACCGCTCCTGCCCGGACCCTCCGATCAGCCAGCTCTCTCAACTGACGTCATCTGCGAGCTGATCTCGGAGAGGGTCAACCAGCTGAGGACGGAGATGCTGTCCAAGATCCAGCTGGGCAAGGAGGAAGAAGCTGACAGGATGCAACAGCTGATGGCAGAAAATGCCAGCCTGAAGAATCAGCTAGATCACCTCTCCTCTTCTCTGCAGTACAAGCTCGAAGATCTATCCACTTCTTCCAGCTCGGAGGTCTCGGCTCTAAGGAAGGCTGTTCAAAGCCTCAGCTCGGATTTCAACGTGTTCAAGACCGTTGCTGAATCTGACCTCGCAAAGTCCCAGCAGACTCAGGACCAGGAGTGGATGGCTCAGTTCGCCTCTTTCCGAGCTGAGTTCGTCTCCCTTCACAAAGAGGTCTCTGCGACCTTTGCAACTGTGCAGCGAGCTGAGCAGGAGCGCCAAGACTTGGAGTTGGCGAAGAAGGTAGAAGAGAAGGACGCTGTTGAAGAGCTGTTTTCCCGCATTCAACAAGCTGAAGCCAAGTTGACCTCTCTGGATGGCACTGTTGCCACCCTTTTGGATGATGCCAAGAAGGGGGAAGACAAGGAGCCAGCAGCTGGGGAAGATAAGGAGCCGGCAGCTGGGGATGGACAAGGGAAAGTTGTTCTCCAGCAAGGAGAAGGAGTGCCAGCTGAAGCTGAAGGGTCGCAGCCCGAACTGGAAGTCTCCCACGACCTCGTAGCCGAGCTCACAGCCGAGCTCGATGCAGAACTTGACGGGATATCCGTTGAAGACTGTATCGAAGCTGCCAAAGCTATGGAGGTGCCTAAGGAGAAGTACTTGAATCCCTCTTGGATCAAGAAGTTCGCTGCCGATCAGGCCAAGAAGGTGGCCAAGTTCGAGAAGGAGCTCGCCAAGGTGGAGAAGAACGTCGACAGAAACAAAGCCAGCCGGAGTGTGCGAAGAATCAACAAGCACCAGATGAAGGCTGAGGCTAGAAAGTCGACGCATCAGCTGCAGAAGAACGCTCCGCTCCCGTCTCGATACCCACATGTTGACAAGTGGATGAATGCGGAGTGGAACAATGACTGGGAACAGTTCAAGCATGAGTTCGTCAATGACTTCTATTACAGGAAAGTCTACTCGACTGAAGACCCAAGGCTAGCCTTCAAGGAAGCCCTGTGGGAACTCAGCTCTGGAGACCCTGGAATGTTTAGTCAGTTCAAGCGAGCTATGCTGAATGCTCAGCTTGATCCCAACAGTGTTCCAGTTCCAAAGAAGTGTATATACCGCCCTCCGATGATCAAAGGCACAAGCACGCCAAATAGAAATACGATCTTAGCTGAGGCGAGGCAAGTATGCAAGGAACACGGCGTCAACACTGGGATTGAGTCGGAAGCGAAGAAGGAGATCTTCAACCGTATCTTCAACAAGTACGGTCAACAGTATTTCTGAGCTGTCAAAGTTTTTGAGCTGATAATGTTTTTGGATGTTGTAGTTTTTGAAGCAACTAATGTATCTTTCTATGTTTTGCGCTTAACTTTGTAACCTTCAGTTGTAACAAAAACTTCAAAGTATATAATACGATTCACCTTGATGAACAATTCCTCATTGTCCAAGCTCTGAATCACAAAGTCTTTCAATTTCATGTTATAACTGTGCTAACCCTTTGATGTTTTATCTTATAGACTGTCTAGAATTTCAACTGAGATTTTAGATAAGTTAGTGATGTTTAGATCAGTAGTGGTTTCAAGTTGTAAGTGGTTTTGGCATCATCAAAAAGGGGGAAATTGTTGGGAAATTTATTAGTATAAGTTTTGATGAATTCCAAAACCGGCTGACCCCAACCGAGTAGATGTTGCCAGTACCTAATGTTAGAATTTAGGCTCGCTGTTTGAGCAAAGTTAAGTTTTTATCTTTACAGGTCTCCAGCTGAAGATGGCAACAAGGCGTCACTCAGACAGAACATCAGTTGTGAAGAAAGACAACTGAGAGTTCATTTGTTCAGATGAAAACAAGGGGAAGTCTTCAGAACATCAGTTGAAGGAAACCAACTGAGCGTTCATCAAATGAGAAACAGTTGAAAGGAAGAGAACATCAGATGAAAAAGAAATCATCTGAGGGTTCAAACCCAACTGAGTAAAGAAGTGGAAGACAACTGAGGGTTCAGTTTCAGAACCTCAGTTATAGAATCTGAACAAGGAGTTCAACTGTTTTGAAGTTCAAAGTCAGCTGAGAACTCGACAGATCGGAACATCAACTGAAGATCACTCAGATGAAGGTCAAGACTTTCAACCGACAAACCGAAGTTGACTGTCAAAGATTTGAATTTCAAAAGGAAGTCACATGAGGGTTTGACCGTTCAGTCATTACCCCATCTGGCCCAACACAAGGCTGTCTCAGATGGAAAGCAAAGGAGCACAGATGCCATATCGGGAAAGTCTGCAGAGATGAGAGACAAGCCATCGCTTTCAACCGATCAGAGATCAACTGCTCCTCCAACGGCTAGTTGATTCTCTCCGCCTATAAATAGAGGCATCATCTCATTCGAGAAGCAGGGGATGCAGATAGACACATAGACGACTAAAAATTCTAAAGCTTTCTCGAGAGAAATCAAAGCAAATCTGCAAAATCATCATCTAAGAGCATCAGCAGCTGAGAGTTCCAATTTGAGAGAACATTAGTAGCTGAGGGTTCCTAGAATTCGAAACTGTTTTTGATCTTAGGTTGAGTGTTTATTCGTTCAAGCCTTAGATCCAGCTCTCATTCTTGATCGAGCTGTAGTTGGAAATCCTACCCTTTCTCACACCCTAAAAAGTGTGCTAGGACCTTACTCTTCCTGTAATTGAGTAGTCAGGTCATCAAGTACCCGTAAACTTGACTTAGGCTGTTTAGTGCCCGGAAACTAAACTGTAACGGTTACTCAGCCCGCGTAAGCTGAGTTGTTCTGTCCAGAAGAACTTGGACTGAGGTGTGTGGACTCACATCTCCCCATGGACGTAGGAGTTATCTCCGAACCACGTAAATCTTGTGTGTCGTGTTTTTTTTTATTCAGTCCATATTGCATTTCTAACTAACCGAACTAACCAGCATTCAAACCTCTTTTGCACTTTTTCAACCGAGCTGTTTTGGTTCTTGACCAACCGAGCTGGTTTGCGTGAGTTGTTTTTAACGAGTTTATTTTCCACACCATTCCGCACAGCACCGCTCTTCCAGCTGAGTTTGCTTACTCAGCTGTGAGATCCCACCTGAGTCCTTTTACTCAGTTGAAGTTGTTTTCAAGTGTTAAGTTTTTCGAAAGTTGAAAAATCCTAACTGGTGTATTCCCCCCCCCCCCCATACACTAGTAACTCGTTTCGGGACCATCAAAAATCCATTTTTCCTATTATTTTGGTTTACGAGAACTTCGTGAGAGTCCAGAACAAGCGAAAAAGTGACTATTTTAAAGCGTATTCGACCGATTTACCCGCGATCTAGGTCTTCAAATTACGCAAGCTCACTTTAAAATGTCATAAATACATGTGAATATGCTAATGTGCTAAAAAAATCAATATTTCGTTTCAGATGATTTTTCAGCCCCCGAGTCCGTAGGGGTACCCCTAGGGCCCGACCCGAAAATTGAAACTCTTTGTTCGGCACGATGGACAGGAATTCTGATCATTAAGGGTCTTAGGCCTGTACATAAGGATTCTGTGGACATAAAGATCGACCAAATCGGGAGAATAACGAAGAAGTTATGGCCAAAATAGTTTTTGCGTCGGGTCCCGTTTTGCGCAGTTCCATTATTTTTGCCTTAACTTCTAGGCTAGTTGTCCGATTTGGCCGATTCAAGCAGCGTTGGAAACCTTATTCCTTGGGCTATCCTCCAAAAAGTCAAAATCCACTTTTCCTATTATTTTGGTTTACGAGAACTTCTTGAGAGTCCAAAACAAGCGAAAAAGTAACTATTTTGTGGCGTATTCGGCCGATTTACCTGCGTTCTTGGCCTTCAAATTATGCAAGCTCACTTTTAAATGCCATAAATATATGTGAATGTGCTAATGTGCGAAAAAATCAACATTTCGTTTCGGATGATTTTTCAGCCCCCGAGCCCCTAGGGGTTTAGGCCCGACCCGAAAATTGAAGCTCTTTGTTCGGCATGATGGACATGAATTCTGATCATTAGAGGTCTTAGGCCTTCAGATAAAGATTTTGTGGACATAAAAATCGACCGAATCGGGTGAGTAACGAAGAAGTTATGGCAAAAATAGTTTTTAGCCCATGCCCCTAAGGGTATCCCTAGGGCCCGGCCCGAAAATTGAAATTCTTTGTTCGGTACGATGGACAGGAATTCTGATCATTAGGGGTCTTAGGCCTTTAGATAAGGATTTTGTGGACATAAAGATCGACCGAATCGGGCGAGTAACGAAGAAGTTATGGCCAAAATAGTTTTTAGCCCAGGTCCTTAGGGGGTACCCCTAGAGCCCGGCCCAAAAATTGGATCTCTTTGTTCAGCACGAGGGATAGGAATTCCAATCATGAGGGGTCTTGGGCCTTTATATAAGGATTCCGTTGACATAGAGATCGATCGAATCGGGCTAGAAACAAAGAAGTTATGGCCAAAATAGTTTTTGCGTCGGGTCCCGTTTTGCGCAGTTCCACTATTTTTGCCTTAACTTCTAGGCTAGTTGTCCGATTTGGCCGATTCAAGCGGCGTTGGAAACCTTATTCCTTGGGCTATCCCCCAAAAAGTGAAAATCTACTTTTCCTATTATTTTGGTTTACGAGAACTTCGTGAGAGTCCAAAACAAGCGAAAAAGTGACTATTTTGGGGCGTATTGGGCCGATTTACCCGCGTTCTTGGCCTTCAAATTACGCAAGCTCATTTTTAAATCTCATAAATACATGTGAATGTGCTAATGTGCTAAAAAAATCAATATTTCGTTTCAGATGATTTTTCAGCCCCCGAGTCCCTAGGGGTACCCTAGGGCCCGACCCGAAAATTAAAACTCTTTGTTCGGCACGATGGACAGGAATTCTGATCATTAAGGGTCTTAGGCCTGTACATAAGGATTCTGTGGACATAAAGATCGACCAAATCGGGCGAGTAACGAAGAAGTTATGGCCAAAATAGTTTTTAGCCCAGGTCCTTAGGGTAGAGCCCGGCCCAAAAATTGGAGCTCTTTGTTCAGCACGATGGATAGGAATTCCAATCATGAGGGGTCTTGGGCCTTTATATAAGGATTCCGTTGACATAAAGATCGATCGAATCGGGTTAGAAATTAAGAAGTTATGGCCAAAATAGTTTTTGCGTCGGGTCCCGTTTTGCGCAGTTCCACTATTTTTGCCTTAACTTCTAGGCTAGTTGTCCGATTTGGCCGATTCAAGCAGCGTTTGAAACCTTATTCCTTGGGCTATCCTCCAAAAAGTCAAAATCCACTTTTCCTATTATCTTGGTTTACGAGAACTTCTTGAGAGTCCAAAACAAGCGAAAAAGTAACTATTTTGTGGCGTATTCGGCCGATTTACCCGCGTTCTTGGCCTTCAAATTATGCAAGCTCACTTTTAAATGCCATAAATATATGTGAATATGCTAATATGCGAAAAAATCAACATTTCGTTTCGGATGATTTTTCAGCCCCTGAGCCCCTAGGGGTCTAGGGCCCGGCCCGAAAATTGAAGCTCATTGTTCGGCATGATGGACATGAAGTCTGATCATTAGGGGTCTTAGGCCTTTAGATAAAGATTCTGTGGACATAAAAATCGACCGAATCGGGTGAGTAACGAAGAAGTTATGGCAAAAATTGTTTTTAGCCCATGCCCCTAAGGGTATCCCTAGAGCCCGGCCCAAAAATTGGAGTTCTTTGTTCGGCACGATGGATAGGAATTCCAATCATGAGGGGTCTTGGTCCTTTATATAAGGATTCCGTTGACATAAAGATCGACCGAACCGGGCGAGAAATGAATAAGTTATGGCCAAAATAGTTTTTGCGTCGGGTCCCGTTTTGCGCAGTTCCACTATTTTTGCCATAACTTCTAGGCTAGTTGTCCGATTTGGCCGATTCAAGCGGCGTTGGAAACCTTATTCCTAGGGCTATCCCTCAAAATGTCAAAATCCACTTTTCCTATTATTTTGGTTTACGAGAACTTCGTGAGAGTCCAAAACAAGCGAAAAAGTGACTATTTTGGGGCGTATTGGGACGATTTACCCGCGTTCTTGGCCTTCAAATTACGCAAACTCACTTTTAAATCTCATAAATACATGTGAATGTGCTAATGTGCGAAAAAATCAACATTTCGTTTCGGATGATTTTTCAGCTCCCGAGCCCCTAGGGGTCTAGGGCCCAGCCCGAAAATTGATGCTCTTTGTTCGGCATGATGGACATGAAGTCTGATCATTAGGGGTCTTAGGCCTTTAGATAAAGATTCTAGGCTAGTTGTCCGATTTGGCCGATTCAAGCGGCGTTGGAAACCTTATTCCTAAAGCTATCCCCCAAAAAGTCAAAATCTGCTTTTCCTATTATTTTGCTTTACGAGAACTTCGTGATAGTCCAAAACAAGCGAAAAAGTGACTATTTTAGGGCGTATTTGGCCGATTTACCCGCGATCTGGGCCTTCAAATTACGCAAGCTCACTTTAAAGTGCCAAAAATACATGTGAATGTGCTAATGTGCGAAAAAATCAACATTTCGTTTCAGATGATTTTTCAGCCCTCGAGTCCCTAGGGGTACCCCTAGGGCCCGGCCAGAAAATTGAAACTCTTTGTTCGGCACGATGGACAGGAATTCTGATCATTAGGGGTCTTAGGCCTTTAGATAAGGATTCTGTGGACATAAAGATCGACCGAATCGGGCGAGTAAAGAAGAAGTTATGGCCAAAATAGTTTTTAGCCCAGGCCCCTAGGGGGTACCCCTAGAGCCCGGCCCAAAAATTGGAGCTCTTTGTTCAGCACGATGGATAGGAATTCCAATCATGAGGGGTCTTGGGCCTTTATATAAGAATTCCGTTGACATAAAGATCGATTGAATCGGGCTACAAACGAAGAAGTTATGGCCAAAATAGTTTTTGCGATGAATCCCGTTTTGCGCAGTTCCATTATTTTTACCTTAACTTCTAGTCTAGTTGTCCGATTTGGCCGATTCAAGCGGCGTTGGAAACCTTATTCCTAAAGCTATCCCCCAAAAAGTCAAAATCTGCTTTTCCTATTATTTTGCTTTACGAGAACTTCGTGATAGTCCAAAACAAGCGAAAAAGTGACTATTTTAGGGTGTATTTGGCCGATTTACCCGCGATCTGGGCCTTCAAATTACGCAAGCTCACTTTAAAGTGCCAAAAATACATGTGAATGTGCTAATGTGCGAAAAAATCAACATTTCGTTTCAGATGATTTTTCAGCCCCCGAGTCCCTAGGGGTACCCCTAGGGCCCGGCCAGAAAATTGAAACTCTTTGTTCGGCACGATGGACAGGAATTCTGATCATTAGGGGTCTTAGGCCTTTAGATAAGGATTCTGTGGACATAAAGATCGACCGAATCGGGCGAGTAAAGAAGAAGTTATGGCCAAAATAGTTTTTAGCCTAGGCCCCTAGGGGGTACCCCTAGAGCCCGGCCCAAAAATTGGAGCTCTTTGTTCAGCACGATGGATAGGAATTCCAATCATGAGGGGTCTTGGGCCTTTATATAAGAATTCCGTTGACATAAAGATCGATTGAATCGGGCTACAAACGAAGAAGTTATGGCCAAAATAGTTTTTGCGTCGGATCCCGTTTTGCGCAGTTCCACTATTTTTGCCTTAACTTCTATGCTAGTTGTCCGATTTGGCCGATTCAAGCGGTGTTGGAAACCTTTCCAATATGACGTAGCATGATATCTTTCCCCTCTAAATTATGACGTAGCATGATATCTTTCCAATATGGCAATTCGAAGAAAATGCTTCTTTTTTTCCAATTGTGAGGAAGAGAGGGGTTATCATTTACATTTTTCCCAAATTTTATATTAAACCCAGCTAGTTCCTCTAATACCATGTTTCCGGTCAAACTTCGGGGAGCAGTGCGGTGTTCTTCTTTGCCATCAAAAGACCTAGCATCTCTTCGATAAGGATGATTACGATTCAAAAATCTGCGATGAACCATGTAAGATTATTTGCGGCTCTTGCTCAAGTACGTAGAACATATATCCTTGTGACATGACGGGCAAGCTAGCTTTCCCTTTGTGCTCCAACCGGACAAATTTGCATATGCCGGAAAATCATTTATTGTCCACAATAAAGCAGCACGCATACTAAAATTTTGTTTAGTAGATGCATCATATGTATCAACCCCATTCCACAGTTCTTTTAATTCCTCTATTAATGGTTGCATGTATACATCAATGTTATTTCCAGGGGATGAAGGTCCGGGAATGAGCAGAGTTAAAAAGAAAAAGGGTTCTTTCATACACATCCATGGAGGCATATTATATGGAGTCAATATAACAGGCCATGTACTATGAGCAATAGTCATTGTTCTAAATGGACTAAATCCATCAGCAGCTAGACCAAGCCTCACATTTCTAGATTCACTAGCAAAATCAGATTGCCTACGGTCAAAATCATGCCACATAGGAGAATCACTAGGATGTCTCAAGTAGCCATCCTTAGTGCATTCTTCTTTGTGCCAACTCATGAATGATGCGGTTTTAGATGACATAAAAAGTCTCTGCAATCTAGGTTTTAAGGGAAAGTATCTCAAAACCTTTGCCGACACTTTTTTGTGCTTTAAAGATAGATCATCAGAACTTGGAGAATCATTTTCAGTTTCAATATATCTCGATGCATTGCAAACATGACATGTTACATCACTTTCATGCTCTTTCCAATACAACATGCAATCATTAGGGCATGCATCTATCTTGATATAATTAAGTCCCAATTCTCCTATTATCTTGTGCACATCATAGTAACAAGTGGGTAATGATTCTGTCAAATCTGGAAATGCCTCTTTTAATAATTCAAGAAGCATGGTGAACGATTTGTTAGACCATTTCCCAATAACTTTCAGATGAAAAAGTCTAATGATGAACTTTAGCTTTGGAAATTGCTTGCAACCCGGATATAATTCATGTTGAGCATCATCTATCAACTTGAAGAAAGCCTTAGCATGTTCATTCGGTTCATCTCTTATATGTTCATCATTATCATTAACCCCAAAAGCATCATAAATCAAATCGTGGATGTCGTCTGACATACTAAAAGGGTCATCTTGCTGAAAAAAATTAGGATTAGATGATGAAGAACCCTCCCCATGTGCAGTCCAATTAGTATAACCCTTCATAAAGCCATCAACTACCAAATGTTCTTCTGCAACTTCTCTGTTTACCCACTTTGAGTTCTTACAGCATTTGCATGGGCATATAATTGTGCCACGAAGACTTACATTATGAAAAGCCATGTCAAGAAACCGGTTTAAGCCATTTTTATACTCAGCAGAAAGTCTATGTTTTTTCATCCAACTTTTGTCCATTATGAACCTATGAAAAGAATGTTCTCATCATATCAATTATTACATGCACGCTATCAAATAAGCTAGCTACTAATTACCAAAAGTATTGTTATAAAAAATAATAAGAAAAATTGAAATAATTAAAAACAAATACTTATGGTGTAAAGTACCACGACAGAAGCATAATAGCTAAAAAGAATTAAAGAGCTCATAAAAGATATAGAAAACTCACAGTAAAACTTGGATCGAAGGGAGCTAATTAAATGAGGATGACTGCAAACTCAAAGCTGCATCAATTAAAAACAGTTGATGAGCTGAGTTCACAGTTACACTTGTTGTCATGTGTGTTGTGCATCATGATTTTAACCTTTTTTTGGTTGACATAAGTTGATTTAAAAGAGATCTTAGAAGAAATTCTTTGTGTCTTAAGTTGGATAAAGGGACCAGACCTTTGTATTTGTGGAAGCAACAGGGTAGGAAGTCCTGTTAGGATATGTGAAAGCATTCAGAAATGTATGCAAGCTTCCCTTTAACAACTCAACGAAAGGCTCTTTCAAAGGATACTTTCTCGAACCACATAATACACTGTGCTCTAGAATGTGGTGAATTCCTTTTGAATCTTTTCTGCATCAAACAAAATGACAAGTAGGAACTTTATTAAGAGCCTTACCCTTAAGGAATCAGAATTTAATAAAAATTAGTTTGGTGAGAGAATAATTTGAAAGACTGCTAGCAAAGTTTGCCTGAGTAAATGATAATAGTATTAAAGAGAATAGTCAGCCCTAGATATTGAAAGCATCTTATCTAATTATTCAACTCTAACATCTAGCCAACTCTGAATCCAAAAAAAATTAAAGCCCAAAATTATTTATTATTCAATAAGTATCAAGCCAATATACCACACATCTTTAATGATTCTTCATGACCTACAAAAATATTCCATTTCTTTCTAACCAAAGTCACTAACACATGGCCGATAAGATAACACTCTTAACACCTGACCCTTTTTGCTAATGAAGCCCACAAGATTTGATTAAAAAAAAAAAAAGAAGTTTATTTAGTGTGACATAATCAAATATAAGCTAGCTCCTTCAAAACTTTGTCGTGCATTGCAAAAGTATGTTGGGATTGATTCATACAAAACATGCACTAGTTTGGGAAAGAAGAAGGGATGAGTTAGTTTGCAAAAGTGTAAAGAAAATTTTCAGAAAAAACATGAAACTGAGAAACATGCACCATGATCAAGGAGATGTGCATTATATAAACCAATATCTAAAAACCAGAACAAGCAGCATTGACTCTGTACAATTCTAGCCGATATTTCCAGGGTGCTTATGAGTTCATACACACAGATCTTTCTTGTTTGTTCTACTTATTTATTCATAAGAGAAACCAGTTTTTTGACATTATATTGAATTTCATAAATAATCAAAGTCTACAGGAATGACAAGAAAAAAAAGAACATCAATATCCACAGAAGTTAACGAATCATTTGCCACATATGAGTAATAATCTCAAACATTGTTGTCAAGACGTGATTTCCAGCCTTTTACATTGACAAACATGATAATTATGACAATAATTATCACATAAGATGCCTTAAATTAAGTAAGTTCATTACTATTATTCTTTCCTTAATCTCAAATAAGCCACTACCAATCAGTAGCAACATTTAAAAATAACCGTGCAGTGTTAGATTCCAGTACTCTTCCATTCACATCCAGATTTACTTATCTCAACTCAAACAGATATTTTAAGCAAAAGTCATAGTGCTCAGTTTTTTCCATTTCCATTGTAAAATCTCAGCAACTAATCTATTTTGTGTTAAGTCATAGCTCTGAGCGTAGAGTACTGAAACATGACATAATAGAATATCCCGACCGTGCAAATACTTAGCAAGGAGGATAACATTAAAGCTAAAATCATCATGAACTAAAAGGCTTACGCTGGAGTGCAAAAAACAATGCCGAATACATTGTTCTCGACCACCAAAATTGGGAAAAAATAATAAATCATCACTAAATTCTTCATTAAATCAGTCGACGCTATAAACTTAAACGGAAGGCCTAAATTGAACTACGGGTCATATCACAGACCAACATAAAATCAATTAACAACTCAATTCGATTCCATTTTATCACTTATATACCAATCTCGATTTTTGCAGAAATCGATTCCACCTCTTATTATTGTGAAATTTGATTTCACTTCTTAGAAATAATAAAAATTGGGGAGAAGACAATGAAAAAGAACCAACCTCTCAACTGGACGGGCACAGGTCTCCAACTCCGCGAGGATTGGCTGCGTCGATCTCTTGGCAGAATGAATCGTCGAATTACAGATAAATGAAAAGAGTTTGTTTAGAGAAGGGTTTTTCTCTCTCTGTCTCTCGTGATGAAATATGAGCACGAATAATTCCGCCAAAATCTTAATTGGAAACGGGGGGAGTGAATTTTTTACGTATGTGCCCCATTAAACTTATAAAATTTAATATTTTTGGACAAATGCCTCAATAATAAATTTTGGAGGCATTTAATAAAAAGTGCCTCTAAATTAGTGTCGCAAAATCTATTTTTTGTTGTAGTGATTTTGGGGCGTATTTGGCCGATTTACCCGCGATCTGGGCCTTCAAATTACGCAAGCTCACTTTAAAATGCCAAAAATACATGTGAATGTGCTAATGTGCGAAAAAATCAACATTTCGTTTCGGATGATTTTTCAGCCCCCGAGTCCCTAGGGGTACCCCTAGGGCCCGGCCTGAAAATTGAAACTCTTTGTTCGGCACGATGGACAGGAATTCTGATCATTAGGGGTCTTAGGCCTTTAGATAAGGATTCTGTGGACATAAAGATCGACCGAATCGGGCGAGTAACGAAGAAGTTATGGCCAAAAATAGTTTTTAACCCAAGCCCCTAGGGGTACTCCTAGGGCCCGGCCCAAAAATTGGAGCTCTTTGTTCAGCACGATGGATAGGAATTCGAATCATGCGGGTCTTTGGCCTTTAGATAAGGATTACATTGACATAAAGATTGACCGAATTGAGCGAGAAACGAAGAAGTTATGGCCAAAATAGTTTTTGCGTCGGGTCCTGTTTTGCGCAGCTCCACTATTTTTGCCTTAACTTCTAGGCTAGTTGTCCGATTTGGCCGATTCAAGCGGCGTTGGAAACCTTATTCCTTGGTCTGTCCCCCAAAAAGTCAAAATCCACTTTTCCTATTATTTTGGTTTACGAGAACTTCGTGAGAGTCCAAAACAAGCGAAAAAGTGACTATTTTAAAGCGTATTCGGCCGATTTACCCGCGATCTAGGTCTTCAAATTATGCAAGCTCACTTTAAAATGTCATAAATACATTTGAATGTGCTAATGTGCGAAAAAAATCAATATGTCGTCTCGGATGATTTTTCAGCCCCCGAGTCCCTAGGGGTACCCCTAGGGCCCGACCCGAAAATTGAAACTCTTTGTTCGGCACGATGGACAGGAATTCTGATCATTAAGGGTCTTAGGCCTTTACATAAGGATTCTGTGGACATAAAGATCGACCAAATCGGGCGAGTAACGAAGAAGTTATGGCCAAAATAGTTTTTAGCCCAGGTCCTTAGGGGGTACCCCTAGAGCCCGGCCCAAAAATTGGAGCTCTTTGTTCAGCACGATGGATAGGAATTCCAATCATGAAGGGTCTTGGGCCCTTATATAAGGATTCCGTTGACATAAAGATCGATCGAATCGGGCTAGAAACGAAGAAGTTATGGCCAAAATAGTTTTTGCGTTGGGTCCCGTTTTGCGCAGTTCCACTATTTTTGCCTTAACTTCTAGGCTAGTTGTCCGATTTGGCCGATTCAAGCGGCGTTGGAAACCTTATTCCTTGGGCTATTCCCCAAAAAGTCAAAATCCGCTTTTCCTATTATTTTGCTTTACTAGAATTTCGTGATAGTCCAAAACAAGCGAAAAAGTGACTCTTTTGGGGCGTATTTGGCCGATTTACCCGCGATCTGGGCCTTCAAATTACGCAAGCTCACTTTAAAATGCAAAAAATACATGTGAATGTGCTAATGTGCGAAAAAATCAATATTTCGTTTCGGATGATTTTTCAGCCCCCGAGTCCCTAGGGGTACCCCTAGGGCCCGGCCTGAAAATTGAAACTCTTTGTTCGGCACGATGGACAGGAATTCTGATCATTAGGGGTCTTAGGCCTTTAGATAAGGATTCTGTGGACATAAAGATCGACCGAATCGGGCGAGTAACGAAGAAGTTATGGCCAAAAATAGTTTTTAACCCAGGTCCCTAGGGGGTACTCCTAGGGCCCGGCCCAAAAATTGGAGCTCTTTGTTCAGCACGATGGATAGGAATTCGAATCATGCGGGGTATTTAGCCTTTAGATAAGGATTACTTTGACATAAAGATTGACCGAATTGAGCGAGAAACGAAGAAGTTATGGCCAAAATAGTTTTTGCGTCGGGTCCCGTTTTGCGCAGTTCCACTATTTTTGCCTTAACTTCTAGGCTAGTTGTCTGATTTGACCGATTTAAGCGGCGTTGGAAATCTTATTCCTTGGGCGGTCCCCCAAAAAGTCAAAATCCACTTTTCCTATTATTTTGGTTTACGAGAACTTCGTGAGAGTCCAAAACAAGCGAAAAAGTGACTATTTTAGGGCGTATTCGGCCGATTTACCCGCGATCTAGGTCTTCAAATTACGCAAGCTCACTTTAAAATGTCATAAATACATTTGAATGTGCTAATGTGTGAAAAAAATCAATATTTCGTCTCGGATGATTTTTCAGCCCCCGAGTCCCTAGGGGTACCCCTAGGGCCCGACACGAAAATTGAAACTCTTTGTTCGGCACGATGGACAGGAATTCTGATCATTAAGGGTCGTAGGCCTTTACATAAGGATTCTGTGGACATAAAGATCGACCAAATCGGGCGAGTAACGAAGAAGTTATGGCAGAAATAGTTTTTAGCCCAGGTCCTTAAAGGGTACCCCTAGAGCCCGGCCCAAAAATTGGAGCTCTTTGTTCAGCACGATGGATAGGAATTCCAATCATGAGGGGTCTTGGGCCTTTATATAAGGATTCCGTTGACATAAAGATCGATCGAATCGGGCTAGAAACGAAGAAGTTATGGCCAAAATAGTTTTTGCATCGGGTCCGTTTTGCGTAGTTCCACTATTTTTGCCATAACTTCTAGGCTAGTTGTCCGATTTGGCCGATTCAAGCGGCGTTGGAAACCTTATTCCTAGGGCTATCCCCCAAAAAATCAAAATCCACTTTTCCTATTATTTTGCTTTACGAGAATTTCGTGAGAGTCCAATACAAGCGAAAAAGTGACTATTTTGCGGCGTATTTGGCTGATTTACCAGCGATCTGGGTCTTCAAATTACGCAAGCTCACTTTAAAATGCCAAAAATACATGTGAATGTGCTAATAAGCGAAAAAATCAACGTTTCGTTTCGGATGATTTTTCAGCCCCCGAGTCTTAAGGGGGTACCCCTAGGGCCCGGCCCGAAAATTAAAACTCTTTGTTCGGCACGATGGACATGAATTCTGATCATTAGGGGTCTTAGGCCTTTAGATAAGGATTCTGTGGACATAAAGATCGACCGAATCGGGCGCGTATTGAAGAAGTTATGGCCAAAATAGTTTTTAACCCAGGCCCCTAGGCCTCCTAGGGCCCGGCCCAAAAATTGGAGCTCTTTGTTCAGCACGATGGATAGGAATTCGAATCATGCGGGGTCTTTGGCCTTTAGATAAGGATTTCGTTGACATAAAGATCGACTGAATTGAGCGAGAAACGAAGAAGTTATTGCCAAAATAGTTTTTGCGTCGGGTCCCGTTTTGCGCAGTTCCACTATTTTTGCCTTAACTTCTAGGCCAGTTGTCCGATTTGGCCGATTCAAGCAGCGTTGGAAACCTTATTCCTTGGACTGTCCCCCAAAAATTCAAAATCCACTTTTCCTATTATTTTGGTTTACGAGAACTTCGTGAGAGTCCAAAACAAGCGAAAAAGTGACTATTTTAGGGCGTATTCGGCCTGATTTACCCGCGATCTAGGTCTTCAAATTACGCAAGCTCACTTTAAAATGTCATAAATACATGTGAATGTGCTAATGTGCGAAAAAAATCAATATTTCATTTCGGATGATTTTTCAGCCCCCGAGTCCCTAGGGGTACCCCTACCCTAGGGCCCGACCAGAAAATTGAAACTCTTTGTTCGGCACGATGGACAGGAATTCTGATCATTAAGGGTCTTAGGCCTTTAGATAAGGATTCTGTGGACATAAAGATCGACCAAATTGGGCGAGTAACGAAGAAGTTATGGCCAAAATAGTTTTTAGCCCAGGTCCTTAGGGGGTACCCCTAGAGCCCGGCCCAAAAATTGGAGCTCTTTGTTCAGCACGATGGATAGGAATTCCAATCATGAAGGGTCTTGGGCCCTTATATAAGGATTCCGTTGACATAAAGATCGATCGAATCGGGCTAGAAACGAAGAAGTTATGGCCAAAATAGTTTTTGCGTTGGGTCCCGTTTTGCGCAGTTCCACTATTTTTGCCTTAACTTCTAGGCTAGTTGTCCGATTTGGCCGATTCAAGCGGCGTTGGAAACCTTATTCCTTGGGCTATTCCCCAAAAAGTCAAAATCCGCTTTTCCTATTATTTTGCTTTACTAGAATTTCGTGATAGTCCAAAACAAGCGAAAAAGTGACTCTTTTGGGGCGTATTTGGCCGATTTACCCGCGATCTGGGCCTTCAAATTACGCAAGCTCACTTTAAAATGCAAAAAATACATGTGAATGTGCTAATGTGCGAAAAAATCAATATTTCGTTTCGGATGATTTTTCAGCCCCCGAGTCCCTAGGGGTACCCCTAGGGCCCGGCCTGAAAATTGAAACTCTTTGTTCGGCACGATGGACAGGAATTCTGATCATTAGGGGTCTTAGGCCTTTAGATAAGGATTCTGTGGACATAAAGATCGACCGAATCGGGCGAGTAACGAAGAAGTTATGGCCAAAAATAGTTTTTAACCCAGGTCCCTAGGGGGTACTCCTAGGGCCCGGCCCAAAAATTGGAGCTCTTTGTTCAGCACGATGGATAGGAATTCGAATCATGCGGGGTATTTAGCCTTTAGATAAGGATTACTTTGACATAAAGATTGACCGAATTGAGCGAGAAACGAAGAAGTTATGGCCAAAATAGTTTTTGCGTCGGGTCCCGTTTTGCGCAGTTCCACTATTTTTGCCTTAACTTCTAGGCTAGTTGTCTGATTTGACCGATTTAAGCGGCGTTGGAAATCTTATTCCTTGGGCGGTCCCCCAAAAAGTCAAAATCCACTTTTCCTATTATTTTGGTTTACGAGAACTTCGTGAGAGTCCAAAACAAGCGAAAAAGTGACTATTTTAGGGCGTATTCGGCCGATTTACCCGCGATCTAGGTCTTCAAATTACGCAAGCTCACTTTAAAATGTCATAAATACATTTGAATGTGCTAATGTGCGAAAAAAATCAATATTTCGTCTCGGATGATTTTTCAGCCCCCGAGTCCCTAGGGGTACCCCTAGGGCCCGACACGAAAATTGAAACTCTTTGTTCGGCACGATGGACAGGAATTCTGATCATTAAGGGTCTTAGGCCTTTACATAAGGATTCTGTGGACATAAAGATCGACCAAATCGGGCGAGTAACGAAGAAGTTATGGCAGAAATAGTTTTTAGCCCAGGTCCTTAAAGGGTACCCCTAGAGCCCGGCCCAAAAATTGGAGCTCTTTGTTCAGCACGATGGATAGGAATTCCAATCATGAGGGGTCTTGGGCCTTTATATAAGGATTCCGTTGACATAAAGATCGATCGAATCGGGCTAGAAACGAAGAAGTTATGGCCAAAATAGTTTTTGCATCGGGTCCGTTTTGCGTAGTTCCACTATTTTTGCCATAACTTCTAGGCTAGTTGTCCGATTTGGCCGATTCAAGCGGCGTTGGAAACCTTATTCCTAGGGCTATCCCCCAAAAAATCAAAATCCACTTTTCCTATTATTTTGCTTTACGAGAATTTCGTGAGAGTCCAATACAAGCGAAAAAGTGACTATTTTGCGGCGTATTTGGCTGATTTACCAGCGATCTGGGTCTTCAAATTACGCAAGCTCACTTTAAAATGCCAAAAATACATGTGAATGTGCTAATAAGCGAAAAAATCAACGTTTCGTTTCGGATGATTTTTCAGCCCCCGAGTCTTAAGGGGGTACCCCTAGGGCCCGGCCCGAAAATTAAAACTCTTTGTTCGGCACGATGGACATGAATTCTGATCATTAGGGGTCTTAGGCCTTTAGATAAGGATTCTGTGGACATAAAGATCGACCGAATCGGGCGCGTATTGAAGAAGTTATGGCCAAAATAGTTTTTAACCCAGGCCCCTAGGCCTCCTAGGGCCCGGCCCAAAAATTGGAGCTCTTTGTTCAGCACGATGGATAGGAATTCGAATCATGCGGGGTCTTTGGCCTTTAGATAAGGATTTCGTTGACATAAAGATCGACTGAATTGAGCGAGAAACGAAGAAGTTATTGCCAAAATAGTTTTTGCGTCGGGTCCCGTTTTGCGCAGTTCCACTATTTTTGCCTTAACTTCTAGGCCAGTTGTCCGATTTGGCCGATTCAAGCAGCGTTGGAAACCTTATTCCTTGGACTGTCCCCCAAAAATTCAAAATCCACTTTTCCTATTATTTTGGTTTACGAGAACTTCGTGAGAGTCCAAAACAAGCGAAAAAGTGACTATTTTAGGGCGTATTCGGCCTGATTTACCCGCGATCTAGGTCTTCAAATTACGCAAGCTCACTTTAAAATGTCATAAATACATGTGAATGTGCTAATGTGCGAAAAAAATCAATATTTCATTTCGGATGATTTTTCAGCCCCCGAGTCCCTAGGGGTACCCCTACCCTAGGGCCCGACCAGAAAATTGAAACTCTTTGTTCGGCACGATGGACAGGAATTCTGATCATTAAGGGTCTTAGGCCTTTAGATAAGGATTCTGTGGACATAAAGATCGACCAAATTGGGCGAGTAACGAAGAAGTTATGGCCAAAATAGTTTTTAGCCCAGGTCCTTAGGGGGTACCCCTAGAGCCCGGCCCAAAAATTGGAGCTCTTTGTTCAGCACGATGGATAGGAATTCCAATCATGAAGGGTCTTGGGCCCTTATATAAGGATTCCGTTGACATAAAGATCGATCGAATCGGGCTAGAAACGAAGAAGTTATGGCCAAAATAGTTTTTGCGTTGGGTCCCGTTTTGCGCAGTTCCACTATTTTTGCCTTAACTTCTAGGCTAGTTGTCCGATTTGGCCGATTCAAGCGGCGTTGGAAACCTTATTCCTTGGGCTATTCCCCAAAAAGTCAAAATCCGCTTTTCCTATTATTTTGCTTTACTAGAATTTCGTGATAGTCCAAAACAAGCGAAAAAGTGACTCTTTTGGGGCGTATTTGGCCGATTTACCCGCGATCTGGGCCTTCAAATTACGCAAGCTCACTTTAAAATGCAAAAAATACATGTGAATGTGCTAATGTGCGAAAAAATCAATATTTCGTTTCGGATGATTTTTCAGCCCCCGAGTCCCTAGGGGTACCCCTAGGGCTCGGCCCGAAAATTAAAACTCTTTGTTCGGCACGATGGACATGAATTCTGATCATTAGGGGTCTTAGGCCTTTAGATAAGGATTCTGTAGACATAAAGATCGACCGAATCAGGCGCGTATTGAAGAAGTTATGGCCAAAATATTTTTTAACCCAGGCCCCTAGGGTTCAGGCCCTGAACCCTGAATCCTCCTAGGGCCCGGCCCAAAAATTGGAGCTCTTTGTTCAGCACGATGGATAGGAATTCCAATCATGCGGGGTCTTTGGCCTTTAGATAAGCATTCCGTTGACATAAAGATCGACCGAATTGAGCGAGAAACGAAGAAGTTATGGCCAAAATAGTTTTTGCGTCGGGTCCCGTTTTGCGCAGTTCCACTATTTTTGCCTTAACTTCTAGGCCAGTTGTTCGATTTGGCCGATTCAAGCGGCGTTGGAAACCTTATTCCTTGGACTGTCCTCCAAAAAGTCAAAATCCACTTTTCCTATTATTTTTGTTTTCGAGAACTTCGTGAGAGTCCAAAACAAGCGAAAAAAGTGACTATTTTGTGGCGTATTCGGCCGATTTACCCGCGTTCTTGGCCTTCAAATTACGCAAGCTCACTTTTAAATGCAATAAATATATGTGAATGTTCTAATGTGCGAAAAAATCAATATTTCGTTTCGGATGATTTTTCAGCCCCCGAGCCCCTAGGGGTCTAGGCCCCGGCCCGAAAATTGAATCTCTTTGTTCGGCATGATGGACAAGAATTCTGATCATTAGGGTTTCTTAGGCCTTTAGATAAAGATTCTGTGGACATAAAAATCGACCGAATCGGGTAAGTAACGAAGAAGTTATGGCAAAAATAGTTTTTAGCCCATGCCCCTAAGGGTATCCCTAGGGCCCGGCCCGAAAATTGAAACTCTTTGTTCGGCACGATGGACAGTAATTTTGATCATTAGTGGTCTTAGGCCATTAGATAAGGATTCTGTGGACATAAAGATCGACTGAATTGGGCGAGTAACGAAGAAGTTATGGCCAAAATTGTTTTTAGCCCAAGCCCTTCCCCTAGAGCCCGGCCCAAAAATTGGAGCTCTTTGTTCAGCACGATGGATAAGAATTCCAATCATGACGGGACTTGGGCCTTTATATAAGGATTCCGTTGACATAAAGATCGACCGAACCGGGCGAGAAACGAAGAAGTTATGGCCAACATAGTTTTTGCGTCGGGTCACGTTTTGTGCAGTTCCACTATTTATGCCATAACTTCTAGGCTAGTTGTCCGATTTGGCCGATTCAAGCGACGTTGGAAACCTTATTCCTAGGGCTATCCCCCAAAAAGTCAAGATCCGCTTTTCCTATTATTTTGATTTACGAGAACTTCGTGAGAGTCCAAAACAAGCGAAAAAGTGACTATTTTGGGGCGTATTTGGCCGATTTACCCGCGATCTGGGCCTTCAAATTACGCAAGCTCACTTCAAAATGCCAAAAAAACATGTGAATGTGCTAATGTGCGAAAAAATCATCATTTCGTTTCGGATGATTTTTCAACCCCCGAGTCCCTAGGGATACCCCTAGGGCCCGGCCCGAAAATTGAAACTCTTTGTTAGGCACGATGGATACGAATTCTGATCATTAAGGGTCTTAGGCCTTTAGATAAGGATTCTGTGGACATAAAGATCGACCGAATCGGGCGAGTAACGAAGAAGTTATGGCCAAAATAGTTTTTAACCCACGCCCCTAGGGGGTACTCCTAGGGCTCGGCCCAAAAATTGGAGCTCTTTGTTCAGCACGATGGATAGGAATTCCAATCATGAGGGGTTTTGGGCCTTTATATAAGGATTCCGTTGACATAAAGATCGATCGAATCGGGCTAGAAACGAAGAAGTTATGGCCAAAATAATTTTTGCATCGGGTCCCGTTTTGCGCAGTTCCACTATTTTTGCCATAACTTCTAGGCTAGTTGTCTGATTTAGCCGATCCAAGCAGCATTGTAAACCTTATTCCTTGGGCTATCCCCCCAAAAGTAAAAATCAACTTTTCCTATTATTTAAATTTACGAGAATTTCGTGAGAGTCCAAAACAAGCGAAAAAGTGACTATTTTAGAGCGTATTCGGCTGATTTGCCCGCGATCTAGGTCTTCAAATTACGCAATCTCACTTTAAAATGTCATAAATACATGTGAATGTGCTAATGTGCGAAAAAATCAACATTTCGTTTCGGATGATTTTTCAGCCCCCGAGTCCCTAGGGGTACCCCTAGGGCCCGACCAGAAAATTGAAACTCTTTGTTCGGCACGATGGATAGGAATTCTGATCATTAGGGGTCTTAGGCCATTAGATAAGGATTCTGTGGACATAAAGATCGACCGAATCAGGCGCGTATTGAAGAAGTTATGGCCAAAATAGTTTTTAACCCAGGCCTCTAGGGGTACTCCTTGGGCCCGGCCCAAAAATTGGAGCTCTTTGTTCAGCACGATGGATAAGAATTCCAATCATGCGAGGTCTTTGGCCTTTAGATAAGGATTCCGTCGACATAAAGATCGACCGAATTGAGCGAGAAACGAAGAAGTTATGGCCAAAATAGTTTTTGCGTCGGGTCCCGTTTTGCGCAGTTCCACTATTTTTGCCATAACTTCTAGGCTATTTGTCCGATTTGGCGGATTCAAGCGGCGTTGGAAACCTTATTCCTTGGGCTATCCCCCAAAAAGTCAAAATCCACTTTTCCTATTATTTTGGTTTATGAGAACTTCGTGAGAGTCCAAAACAAGTGAAAAAGTGACTATTTTGGGGCGTATTGGGCCGATTTACCCGCGTTCTTGGCCTTCAAATTACGCAAGCTCACTTTTAAATGCCGTAAATACATGTGAATGTTCTAATGTGCGAAAAAATCAACATTTTGTTTCGGACAATTTTTCAGCCCCCGAGCCCCTAGGGGTCTAGGGCCCGGCCCGAAAATTGATGCTCTTTGTTCGGCATGATGGACATGAATTCTGATCATTAGGGGTCTTAGGCCTTTAGATAAAGATTCTGTGGACATAAAAATCAACCGAATCGGGTGAGTAACGAAGAAGTTATGGCAAAAATAGTTTTTAGCCCATGCCCCTAAGGGTATCCCTAGAGCCCGGCCAAAAAATTGGAGCTCTTTGTTCGGCACGATGGATAGGAATTCCAATCATGAGGGGTCTTGGGCCTTTACATAAGGATTCCGTTGACATAAAGATCGATCGAATCGGGCTAGAAACGAAGAAGTTATGGCCAAAATAGTTTTTGCGCCGGTTCCCGTTTTGCGCAGTTCCACTATTTTTGCCATAACTTCTAGGCTAGTTGTCCGATTTGGCCGATTCAAGCGGCGTTGGAAACCTTATTCCTAGGGCTATCTCCCAAAAAATCAAAATCCGCTTTTCCTATTATTTTGCTTTATGAGAATTTCGTGATAGTCCAAAACAAGCGAAAAAGTGACTCTTTTGGGGCGTATTTGGCCGATTTACCCGCGATCTGGGCCTTCAAATTACGCAAGCTCACTTTAAAATGCCAAAAATACATGTGAATGTGCTAATGTGCGAAAAAATCAACATTTCGTTTCGGATGATTTTTCAGCCCCCGAGTCCCTAGGGTACCCCTAGGGCCCGGCCCGAAAATTGAAACTCTTTGTTCGGCACGATGGACAGGAATTCTGATCATTAAGGGTCTTAGGCCTTTACATAAGGATTCTGTGGACATAAAGATCGACTGAATCGGGCGAGTAACGAAGAAGTTATGGCCAAAATAGTTTTTAGCCCAGGTCCTTAGGGGGTACCCCTAGAGCCCGGCCCAAAAATTGGAGCTCTTTGTTCAGCACGATGGATAGGAATTCCAATCATGAGGGGTTTTGGGCATTTATATAAGGATTTCGTTGACATAAAGATCGATCGAATCGGGCTAGAAACGAAGAAGTTATGGCCAAAATAATTTTTGCATCGGGTCCCGTTTTGCGCAGTTCCACTATTTTTTCCATAACTTCTAGGCTAGTTGTCCGATTTAGCCGATCCAAGCAGCGTTGTAAACCTTATTCCTTGGGCTATCCCCCCAAAAGTCAAAATCAACTTTTCCTATTATTTTAATTTACGAGAATTTCGTGAGAGTCCAAAACAATCGAAAAAGTGACTATTTTAGAGCGTATTCGGCCGATTTGCCCGCGATCTAGGTCTTCAAATTACGCAATCTCACTTTAAAATGTCATAAATACATGTGAATGTGCTAATGTGCGAAAAAATCAACATTTCGTTTTGGATGATTTTTCAGCCCCCGAGTCCCTAGGGGTACCCCTAGGGCCCGACCCGAAAATTGAAACTCTTTGTTCGGCACGATGGAATGGAATTCTGATCATTAGGGGTCTTAGGCCTTTAGATAAGGATTCTGTGGACATAAAGATCGACCAAATCGGGCGAGTAACGAAGAAGTTATGGCCAAAATAGTTTTTAGCCCAGGTCCCAGCCCAAAAATTGGAGCTCTTTGTTCAGCACGATGGATAGGAATTCCAATCATGAGGGGTCTTGGGCCTTTATATAAGGATTCCGTTGACATAAAGATCGATCGAATCAAGCTAGAAACGAAGAAGTTATGGCCAAAATAGTTTTTGCGTCGGGTCCTGTTTTGCGCAGTTCCACTATTTTTGCCATAACTTCTAGGCTAGTTGTCCGATTTAGCCGATCCAAGCAGCGTTGTAAACCTTATTCCTTGGGCTATCCCCCCAAAAGTCAAAATCAACTTTTCCTATTATTTTAATTTACGAGAATTTCGTGAGAGTCCAAAACAATCGAAAAAGTGACTATTTTAGAGCGTATTCGGCCGATTTGCCCGCGATCTAGGTCTTCAAATTACGCAATCTCACTTTAAAATGTCATAAATACATGTGAATGTGCTAATGTGCGAAAAAATCAACATTTCGTTTTGGATGATTTTTCAGCCCCCGAGTCCCTAGGGGTACCCCTAGGGCCCGACCCGAAAATTGAAACTCTTTGTTCGGCACGATGGAATGGAATTCTGATCATTAGGGGTCTTAGGCCTTTAGATAAGGATTCTGTGGACATAAAGATCGACCAAATCGGGCGAGTAACGAAGAAGTTATGGCCAAAATAGTTTTTAGCCCAGGTCCCAGCCCAAAAATTGGAGCTCTTTGTTCAGCACGATGGATAGGAATTCCAATCATGAGGGGTCTTGGGCCTTTATATAAGGATTCCGTTGACATAAAGATCGATCGAATCAAGCTAGAAACGAAGAAGTTATGGCCAAAATAGTTTTTGCGTCGGGTCCTGTTTTGCGCAGTTCCACTATTTTTGCCATAACTTCTAGGCTAGTTGTCCGATTTAGCCGATCCAAGCAGCGTTGTAAACCTTATTCCTTGGGCTATCCCCCCAAAAGTCAAAATCAACTTTTCCTATTATTTTAATTTACGAGAATTTCGTGAGAGTCCAAAACAATCGAAAAAGTGACTATTTTAGAGCGTATTCGGCCGATTTGCCCGCGATCTAGGTCTTCAAATTACGCAATCTCACTTTAAAATGTCATAAATACATGTGAATGTGCTAATGTGCGAAAAAATCAACATTTCGTTTTGGATGATTTTTCAGCCCCCGAGTCCCTAGGGGTACCCCTAGGGCCCGACCCGAAAATTGAAACTCTTTGTTCGGCACGATGGAATGGAATTCTGATCATTAGGGGTCTTAGGCCTTTAGATAAGGATTCTGTGGACATAAAGATCGACCAAATCGGGCGAGTAACGAAGAAGTTATGGCCAAAATAGTTTTTAGCCCAGGTCCCAGCCCAAAAATTGGAGCTCTTTGTTCAGCACGATGGATAGGAATTCCAATCATGAGGGGTCTTGGGCCTTTATATAAGGATTCCGTTGACATAAAGATCGATCGAATCAAGCTAGAAACGAAGAAGTTATGGCCAAAATAGTTTTTGCGTCGGGTCCTGTTTTGCGCAGTTCCACTATTTTTGCCATAACTTCTAGGCTAGTTGTCCGATTTGGCCGATTCAAGCGGCGTTGGAAACCTTATTCCTAGGGCTATCCCCCAAAAAGACAAAATCCGCTTTTCCTATTATTTTGCTTTACGAGAACTTCGTGAGAGTCCAAAACAAGCGAAAAAGTGACTAGTTTCGTTTCGGATGATTTTTCAGTCCCCGAGTCCCTAGGGGTACCCCTAGGTCCCGGCCCGAAAATTGAAACTCTTTGTTCGGCACGATGGAATGGAATTCTGATCATTAGGGGTCTTAGGCCTTTAGATAAGGATTCTGTGGACATAAAGATCGACCGAATCGGGCGAGTAACGAAGAAGTTATGGCCAAAATAGTTTTTAGCCCAGGTCCTTAGGGGGTACCCCTAGAGCACAGCCCAAAAATTGGAGCTCTTTGTTCAGCACGATGGATAGGAATTCCAATCATGCGGGGTCTTTGGCCTTTAGATAAGGATTCCGTTGACATAAAGATCGACCAAATTTAGCGAGAAACGAATAAGTTATGGCCAAAATAGTTTTTGCGTCGGGTCCCGTTTTGCGCAGTTCCACTATTTTTGCCATAACTTCTAGGCTAGTTGTCCGATTTGGCCGATTCAAGCGGCTTTGAAAACCTTATTCCTAGGGCTATCCCCCGAAAAGTCAAAATCCGCTTTCCCTATTATTTTGCTTTACGAGAACTTCGTGAGAGTCCAAAACAAGCGAAAAAGTGACTATTTTGGGGCGTATTTGGCCGATTTACCTGCGATCTGGGCCTTCAAATTACGCAAGCTCACTTTAAAATGCCAAAAATACATGTGAATGTGCTAATGTGCGAAAAAATCAACATTTCGTTTCGGTTGATTTTTCAGCCCCCGAGTCCCTAGGGGCCCTTAGGGCCCGACCCGAAAATTGAAACTCTTTGTTCGGCACGATGGACAGGAATTCTGATCATTAGGGGTCTTAGGCCTTTAGATAAGGATTCTGTGGACATAAAAATCGACCGAATCGGGTGAGTAACGAAGAAGTTCTGGCAAAAATAGTTTTTAGCCCATGCGCTTAAGGATATCCCTAGGGCCCGGCCCAAAAATTGAAACTCTTTGTTCTTCATGATGGACAAGAATTTTGATCATTAGGGGTCTTAGGCCTTTAGATAAGGATTCTGTGGACAAAAAGATCGACCGAATCAGGCGAGTAACGAAGAAGTTATGGCCAAAATAATTTTTAACCCAGGCGCCTAGGGGGTACTCCTAGGGCCCGGCCCAAAAATTGGAGCTCTTTGTTCAGCAGGATGGATAGGAATTGCAATCATGCGGTGTCTTGGGCCTTTAGATATGGATTCAGTTGACATAAAGATCGATCGAATTGAGCGAGAAACGAAGAAGTTATGGCCAAAATAGTTTTTGCGTCGGGTCCCGTTTTGCGCAGTTCCACTATTTTTGCCATAACTTCTAGGCTAGTTGTCAGATTTGGCCGATTCAAGCGGCGCTGAAAACCTTATTCCTAGGGCTATCCCCCAAAAAGTCAAAATCCGCTTTTCCTATTATTTTGCTTTACGAGAACTTCGTGAGAGTCCAAAACAAGCGAAAAGTGACTATTTTGTGGCGTATTTGGCCGATTTACCCGCGATCTGGGCCTTCAAATTACGCAAGCTCACTTTAAAATGCCAAAAATACATGTGAATGTGCTAATGTGCGAAAAAATCAACATTTCGTTTCGGTTGATTTTTCAGCCCCCGAGTCCCTAGGGGTACCCCTAGGGCCCGGCCCGAATATTAAAACTCTTTGTTCGGCACGATGGACAGGAATTCTAATCATTAGGGGTCTTAGGCCTTTAGATAAGGATTCTGTGGACATAAAAATCGACCGAATCGGGTGAGTAACGAAGAAGTTATGGCAAAAATAGTTTTTAGCCCATGCGCTTAAGGATATCCCTAGGGCCCGGCCCGAAAATTGAAACTCTTTGTTCTTCATGATGGACAAGAATTTTGATCATTAGGGGTCTTAGGCCTTTAGATAAGGATTCTGTGGTCAAAAAGATCGACCGAATCAGGCAAGTAACGAAGAAGTTATGGCCAAAATAGTTTTTAACCCAGGCGCCTAGGGGGTACTCCTAGGGCCCGGCCCAAAAATTGGAGCTCTTTGTTCAGCACGATGGATAGGAATTGCAATCATGCGGTGTCTTGGGCCTTTAGATATAGATTCAGTCGACATAAAGATCGATTGAATTGAGCGAGAAACGAAGAAGTTATGGCCAAAATAGTTTTTGCGTCGGGTCCCGTTTTGCGCAGTTCCACTATTTTTGCCATAACTTCTAGGCTAGATGTTCGATTTGGCCGATTCAAGCGGCGTTGAAAACCTTATTCCTAGGGCTATCCCCCAAAAAGTCAAAATCCGCTTTTCCTATTATTTTGCTTTACGAGAACTTCGTGAGAGTCCAAAACAAGCGAAAAAGTGACTATTTTGGGGCATATTTGGCCGATTTACCCGCGATCTGGGCCTTCAAATTACGCAAGCTCACTTTAAAATGCCAAAAATACATGTGAATGTCCTAATGTGCGAAAAAACCAACATTTCGTTTCGGTTGATTTTTCAGTCCCCGAGTCCCTAGGGGTACCCTTAGGGCCCGACCCGAAAATTGAAACTCTTTGTTCGGCATGATGGACAGGAATTCTGATCATTAGGGGTCTTAGGCCTTTAGATAAGGATTCTGTGGACATAAAAATCGACCGAATCGGGTGAGTAACGAAGAAGTTATGGCAAAAATAGTTTTTAGCCCATGCCCTTAAGGATATCCCTAGGGCCCGGCCCGAAAATTGAAACTCTTTGTTCTTCATGATGGACAAGAATTTTGATCATTAGGGGTCTTAGGCCTTTATATAAGGATTCTATGGACAAAAAGATCGACCGAATCAGGCGAGTAACGAAGAAGTTATGGCCAAAATAGTTTTTAACCAAGGCGCCTAGGGGGTACTCCTAGGGCCCGGCCCAAAAATTGGAGCTCTTTGTTTAGCACGATGGATAGGAATTGCAATCATGCGGTGTCTTGGGCCTTTAGATATGGATTCAGTTGACATAAAGATCGATTGAATTGAACGAGAAACGAAGAAGTTATGGCCAAAATAGTTTTTGCGTCGGGTCCCGTTTTGCGCAGTTCCACTATTTTTGCCATAACTTCTAGGCTAGTTGTCAGATTTGGCCGATTCAAGCGGCGTTGAAAACCTTATTCCTAGGGCTATCCCCCAAAAAGTCAAAATCCGCTTTTCCTATTATTTTGCTTTACGAGAACTTCGTGAGAGTCCAAAACAAGCGAAAAGTGACTATTTTGGGTCGTATTTGGCCGATTTACCCGCGATCTGGGCCTTCAAATTACGCAAGCTCACTTTAAAATGCCAAAAATACATGTGAATGTGCTAATGTGCAAAAAAAAATCAACATTTCGTTTCGGTTGATTTTTCAGCCCCTGAGTCCCTAGGGGTACCCCTAGGGCCCGGACCGAAAATTAAAACTCTTTGTTCGGCACGATGGACAGGAATTCTGATCATTAGGGGTCTTAGGCCTTTAGATAAGGATTCTGTAGACATAAAGATCAACCGAATCGGGCGAGTAACGAAGAAGTTATGGCCAAAATAGTTTTTAACCCAGGCCCCTAGGGGGTACTCCTAGGGCCCGGCCCAAGAATTGGAGCTCTTTGTTCAGCACGATGGATAGGAATTCCAATCATGCGGGGTCTTTGGCCTATAGATAAGGAATCCGTTGACATAAAGATCGACCGAATTGAGCGAGAAACGAAAAAGTTATAGCCAAAATAGTTTTTGCATCAGGTCCCGTTTTGCGCAGTTCCACTATTTTTGCCTTAACTTCTAGGCTAGTTGTCCGATTTGGCCGATTCAAGCGGCGTTAGAAACCTTATTCCTTGGCTATCCCCCAAAAAGTCAAAATCCACTTTTCCTATTATTTTGGTTTACGAGAAATTTGTGAGAGTCCAAAACAAGCGAAAAAGTGACTATTTTAGGGCGTATTCGGCCGATTTACCCGCGATCTAGGTCTTCAAATTACGCAAGCTCACTTTAAAATGTCATAAATACATGTGAATGTGCTAATGTGCAAAAAAAATCAACATTTCGTTTCGGATGATTTTTCAGCCCCCGAGTCCCTAGGGGTATCCCTAGAGCCCAAGTCCTTAGGGGGTACCTCTAGAGCCCGGCCCAAAAATTGGAGCTCTTTGTTCAGCACGATGGATAGGAATTCCAATCATGAGGGGTCTTGGGCCTTTATATAAGGATTCCGTTGACATAAAGATCGACCGAATCGGGCGAGAAACGAAGAAGTTATGGCCAAAAAAGTTGTTGCGTCGGGTCCCGTTTTGCGCAGTTCCACTATTTTTGCCATAACTTCTAGGCTAGTTGTCCGATTTGGCCGACTCAAGCGGTGTTGAAAACCTTATTCCTGGGGCTATCCCCCAAAAAGTCAAAATCCGCTTTTCCTATTATTTTGGTTTACGAGAACTTCTTGAGAGTCCAAAACAAGCGAAAAAGTGACTATTTTAGACGGCCGATTTACCCGCGATCTAGGTCTTCAAATTACGCAAGCTCACTTTAAAATATCATAAATACATGTGAATGTGCTAATGGGCGAAAAAATCAACATTTCGTTTCGGATGATTTTCCAGCCCCCGAGTCCCTAGGGGTGTACCCCTAGGGTCCGACCCGAAAATTGAAACTCTTTGTTCGGCACGATAGAAGGGAATTCTTATCATTAGGGGTCTTAGGCATTTAGATAAGGATTCTGGGCTAAAAACTATTTTGCGCAGTTCCACTATTTTTGCCATAACTTCTAGGCTATTTGACCGATTTGGCCGATTTAAGCGGCGTTGGAAACCTTATTCCTAGGGCTATCCCCTAAAAAGTCAAAATCCGCGTTGCCTATTATTTTGCTTTACGAGAATTTCGTGAGGGTCCAAAACAAGCGAAAAAGTGACTATTTTGGGGCGTATTTGGCCGATTTACCCGCGATCTGGGCCTTCAAATTACGCAACCTCACTTTAAAATGCCAAAAAGACATGTGAATGTGCTAATGTACAAAAAAATTAACATTTCGTTTCGGATGATTTTTCAGCCCCCGAGTCCCTAGGGTTACTACCCCTAGGGCCCAGCCCGAAAATTGAAACTCTTTGTTAGGCACGATGGACAGGAATTCTGATCATTAGAGGTCTTAGGCCTTTAGATAAGGATTCTGTGGACATAAAGATCGACCGAATCGGGCGAGTAACGAAGAAGTTATGGCCAAACTAGTTTTTAGCCCAGGTTCTTAGGCGGTACCCCTAGGGCCCAGAACCCCGAACCCTAAACCCTAAACCCTGAACCCTAAACCCTGAACCCTGAACCCTGAACCCTGAACCCACCCCTAGGGCCCAGCCCGAAAATTGAAACTCTTTGTTAGGCACGATGGACAGGAATTCTGATCATTAGGGGTCTTAGGCCTTTAGATAAGGATTCTGTGGACGTAACGATCGACCGAATCGGGCGAGTAACGAAGAAGTTATGGCCAAAATAGTTTTTAGCCCAGGTCCTTAGGCGGTACCCCTAGGGCCCAGAACCCTGAACCCTAAACCCTAAACCCTGAACCCTGAACCCTGAACCCTGAACCCACCCCTAGGGCCCAGCCCGAAAATTGAAACTCTTTGTTAGGCACGATGGACAGGAATTCTGATCATTAGGGGTCTTAGGCCATTAGATAAGGATTCTGTGGACATAACGATCGACCGAATCGGGCGAGTAACGAAGAAGTTATGGCAAAATAGTTTTTAGCCCAGGTCCTTAGGCGGTACCCCTAGAGCCCGGCCCAAAAATTGGAGCTCTTTATTCAACACGATGGATAGGAATTCAAATCATGAGGGGTCTTGGGCCTTTATATAAGGATTCCGTTGACAAAAAGATCGACCGAATTGAGCGAGAAACGAAGAAGTTATGGCCAAAATAGTTTTTGCGTCAGGTCCCGTTTTGCGCAGTTCCTCTATTTTTGCCATAACTTCTAGGCTAGTTGACCGATTTGGCCGATTCAAGCGGCGTTGGAAACCTTATTCCTTGGGCTATCCCTCAAAAAGTCAAAATCCACTTTTACTATTATTTTGGTTTACGAGAACTTCGTGAGAGTCCATAACAAGCGAAAAAGTGACTATTTTAAGGCGTATTCGGCCGATTTACCCGCGATCTCGGTCTTCAAATTACGCAATCTCACTTTAAAATGTCATAAATACATGTGAATGTGCTAATGTGTGAAAAAATCAACATTTAGTTTCGGATGATTTTTCAGCCCCCGAGTCCCTAGGGGTACCCCTAGGGCCCGACCCGAAAATTGAAACTCTTTGTTCGGCACGATGGAATGGAATTCTGATCATTAGGGGTCTTAGGCCTTTAGATAAGGATTCTGTGGACATAAAGATCGACTAAATTGGGCGAGTAACGAAGAAGTTATGGCCAAAATAGTTTTTAGCCCAGGTCCTTAGGGGGTATCCCTAGAGCCCGACCCAAAAATTGGAGCTCTTTGTTCAGCACGATGGATAGGAATTCCAATCATGAGGGGTCTTGGGCCTTTATATTAAGGATTCCGTTGACATAAATATCGACCGAATCGGGCGAGAAACGAAGAAGTTATGGCCAAAATAGTTTTTGCTTCGGGTCCCGTTTTGCGCAGTTCCACTATTTTTGCCATAACTTCTAGGCTAGTTGTCCGATTTAGCTGATTCAAGCAGAGTTGTAAACCTTATTCCTTGGGCTATCCCCCAAAAAGTCAAAATCCACTTTTCCTATTATTTTGGTTTACGAGAATTTTGTGAGAGTCCAAAACAAGCGAAAAAGTGACTATTTTAGAGCGTATTCGGCCGATTTGCCCGCGATCGAGGTCTTCAAATTACGCAATCTCACTTTAAAATGTCATAAATACATGTGAATGTGTTAATGTGCGAAAAAATTAACATTTCGTTTCGGATGATTTTTCAGCCCCCGAGTCCCTAGGGGTACCCCTAGGGCCCGACCCGAAAATTGAAACTCTTTGTTCGGCACGATGGACAGGAATTCTGATCATTAGGGGTCTTAGGCCTTTAGATAAGGATTCTATGGACATAAAGATCGACCAAATTGGGCGAGTAACGAAGAAGTTATGGCCAAAATAGTTTTTAGCCCAGGTCCTTAGGGGGTACCCCTAGAGCCCGGCCCAAAAATTGGAGCTCTTTATTCAGCACGATGGATAGGAATTCCAATCATGCGGGGTCATTTGCCTTTAGATAAGGATTCCGTTGACATAAAGATCGACCGAATTGAGCGAGAAACGAAGAAGTTATGGAAAAAATAGTTTTTGCGTCGGGTCCCGTTTTGCGTAGTTCCACTATTTTTGCCTTAACTTCTAGGCTAGTTGTCCGATTTGGCCGATTCAAGCGGCGTTGGAAACCTTATTCCTTGGGATATCCCTCGAAAATTCAAAATCCACTTTTACTATTATTTTGGTTTACGAGAACTTCGTGAGAGTCCAAAACAAGCGAAAAAGTGACTATTTTAGGGCGTATTCGGCCGATTTGCCCGCGATCTATGTCTTCAAATTACGCAATCTCACTTTAAAATGTCATAAATACATGTGAATGTGCTAATGTGCGAAAAAATCAACATTTCATTTTGGATGTTTTTTCTGCCCCCGAGTCCCTAGGGTTACCGCTAGGGCCAGACACGAAAATTGAAACTCTTTGTTCGGCACGATGGAATGGAATTCTAATCATTAGGGGTCTTAGGCCTTTAGATAAGGATTCTGTGGACATAGAGATCGACCGAATCGGGCGAGTAACGAAGAAGTTATAGCCAAAATAGTTTTTAACCTAGTCCCCTAGGGGGTACTCCTAGGGCCCGGCCCCAAAATTGGAGCTCTTTGTTCAGCACGATGGATAAGAATTTCAATCATGCGTGGTCTTTAGCCTTTAGATAAGGATTCCGTTGACATAAAGATCGACCGAATTTAGCGAGAAACGAAGAAGTTATGGCCAAAATAGTTTTTGCGTCGGGTCCCGTTTTGCGCAGTTCCACTATTTTTGCCATAACTTCTAGGCTATTTGTCCGATTTGGCGGATTCAAGCGGCGTTGGAAACCTTATTCCTTGGGCTATCCCCCAAAAAGTCAAATCCACTTTTCCTATTATTTTAGTTTACGAGAACTTCGTGATAGTCCAAAACAAGCGAAAAAATCACTATTTTAAGGCGTATTCGGCAGATTTAACCGCGATCTATGTCTTCAAATTACGCAAGCTCACTTTAAAATGTTATAAATACATGTGAATGTGCTAATGTGCAAAAAAATCAACATTTCGTTTCGGATGATTTTTCAGCCCCCGAGTCCCTAGGGGCCCTTAGGGCCCGACCCGAAAATTGAAACTCTTTGTTCGGCACGATGGACAGGAATTCTGATCAGTAGGGGTCTTAGGCCTTTAGATAAGGATTCTGTGGACATAAATATCGACCGAATCGGGTGAGTAACGAAGAAGTTATGGCAAAAATAGTTTTTAGCCCATGCCTCTAAGGATATCCCTAGGGCCCGGCCCGAAAATTGAAACTCTTTGTTCTTCACGATGGACAAGTATTTTGATCATTAGGGGTCTTAGGCCTTTAGATAAGGATTCTGTGGACAAAAAGATCGACCGAATCAGGCGAGTAACGAAGAAGTTATGGCCAAAATAGTTTTTAACCCAGGCGCCTAAGGGGTACTCCTAGGGCCCGGCCCAAAAATTGGAGCTCTTTGTTCAGCACGATGGATTGGAATTGTAATCATGCGGTGTCTTGGGCCTTTAGATATGGATTCAGTCGACATAAAGATCGATCGAATTGAGCGAGAAACGAAGAAGTTATGGCCAAAATAGTTTTTGCGTCGGGTCCCGTTTTGCGCAGTTCCACTATTTTTGCCATAACTTCTAGGCTAGTTGTCCGATTTGGCCGATTCAAGCGGCGTTGAAAACCTTATATCTAGGGCTATCCCCCAAAAAGTCAAAATCCACTTTTCCTATTATTTTGCTTTACGAGAACTTCGTGAGAGTCCAAAACAAGCGAAAAAGTGACTATTTTGGGGCGTATTTGGCCGATTTACCCGCGATCTGGGCCTTCAAATTACACAAGCTCACTTTAAAATGCCAAAAATACATGTGAATGTGCTAATGTACGAAAAAATCAACATTTTGTTTCGGTTGATTTTTCAGCCCCCGACTCCCTAGGGGTACCCCTAGGGCCCGGTCCGAAAATTAAAACTCTTTGTTCGGGACGATGGACAGGAATTCGGATCATTAGGGGTCTTAGGTCTTTAGATAAGGATTCTGTAGACATAAAGATCGACCGAATCGGGCGAGTAACGAAGAAGTTATGGCCAAAATAGTTTTTAACCCAGGCCCCTAGGGTTACTCCTAGGGCCCGGCCCAAAAATTGGAGCTCTTTGTTCAGCACGATGGATAGGAATTGCAATCATGCGGTGTCTTGGGCCTTAAGATATGGATTCAGTCGACATAAAGATCGATCGAATTGAGCGAGAAACGAAGAAGTTATGGCCAAAATAGTTTTTGCGTCGGGTCCCGTTTTGCGCAGTTCCACTATTTTTACCATAACTTCTAGGCTAGTTGTCCGATTTGGCTGATTCAAGCGGCGTTGAAAACCTTATTCCTAGGGCTATCCCCCAATAAGTCAAAATCCACTTTTTCTATTATTTTGCTTTACGAGAACTTCGTGAGAGTCCAAAACAAGCGAAAAAGTGACTATTTTGGGGCGTATTTGGCCGATTTACCCGCGATCTGGGCCTTCAAATTACGCAAGCTCACTTTAAAATCCCAAAAATACATGTGAATGTGCTAATGTACGAAAAAATCAACATTTTGTTTCGGTTGATTTTTCAGCCCCCGAGTCCCTAGGGGTACCCCTAGGGCCCGACCCGAAAATTGAAACTCTTTGTTCGGCACGATGGACAGGAATTCTGATCATTAGGGGTCTTATGCCTTTAGATAAGTATTCTATGGACATAAAGATCGACCAAATCAGGCGAGTAACGAAGAATTATGGCCAAAATAGTTTTTAGCCCAGGTCCTTAGGGGGTTCCCCTAGAGCCCGGCCCAAAAATTGGAGCTCTTTATTCAGCACGATGGATAGGAATTCCAATCATGCGGGGTCTTTGGCCTTTAGATAAGGATTCCGTTGACATAAAGATCGACCAAATTGAGCGAGAAACGAAGAAGTTATGGCAAAAATAGTTTTTGCGTCGGGTCCCGTTTTGCGCAGTTCCTCTATTTTTGCCATAATTTCTAGGCTAGTTGACCGATTTGGCCGATTCAAGCGGCGTTGGAAACCTTCTTCCTTGGGCTATCCCTCAAAAAGTCAAAATCCACTTTTACTAATATTTTGGTTTACGAGAACTTCGTGAGAGTCCAAAACAAGCGAAAAAGTGACTATTTTAGGGCGTATTCGGCCGATTTGCCCGCGATCTAGGTCTTCAAATTACGCAATCTCACTTTAAAATTTCATAAATACATGTGAATGTTCTAATGTGCGAAAAAATCAACATTTCATTTTGGATGATTTTTCAGCCCCCGAGTCCCTAGGGTTACCCCCTAGGGCCCGACCCGAAAATTGAAACTCTTTGTTCGGCACGATGGAATGGAATTCTAATCATTAGGGGTCTTAGGATTTTAGATATGGATTCTGTGGACATAGAGATCGACCGAATCGGGCGAGTAACGAAGAAGTTATGGCCAAAATAGTTTTTAACCTAGGCCCCTAGGGGGTACTCCTAGGGCCTGGCCCCAAAATTGGAGCTCTTTGTTCAGCACGATGGATAAGAATTTCAATCATGCGTGGTCTTTGGCCTTTAGATAAGGATTCCGTTGACATAAAGATCGACCGAATTTAGCGAGAAACGAAGAAGTTATGGCCAAAATAGTTTTTGCGTCGGGTCCCGTTTTGCGCAGTTCCACTATTTTTGCCATAACTTCTAGGCTATTTGTCAGATTTGGCGGATTCAAGCGGCGTTGGAAACCTTATTCCTTGGGCTATCCCCCAAAAAGTCAAATCCACTTTTCCTATTATTTTGGTTTACGAGAACTTCGTGAGAGTCCAAAACAAGCGAAAAAATGACTATTTTAAGGCGTATTCGGCAGATTTAACCGCGATCTATGTCTTCAAATTACGCAAGCTCACTTTAAAATTTCATAAATACATGTGAATGTGCTAATGTGCAAAAAAATCAACATTTCGTTTCGGATGATTTTTCAGCCCCCGAGTCCCTAGGGGCCCTTAGGGCCCTACCCGAAAATTGAAACTCTTTGTTCGGCACGATGGACAGGAATTCTGATCATTAGGGGTCTTAGGCCTTTAGATAAGGATTCTGTGGACATAAATATCGACTAAATCGGGTGAGTAACGAAGAAGTTATGGCAAAAATAGATTTTAGCCCATGCCTCTAAGGATATCCCTAGGGCCCGGCCCGAAAATTGAAACTCTTTGTTCTTCACGATGGACAAGAATTTTGATCATTAGGGGTCTTAGGCCTTTAGATAAGGATTCTGTGGACAAAAAGATCGACCGAATCAGGCGAGTAACGAAGAAGTTATGGCCAAAATAGTTTTTAACCTAGGCGCCTAGGGGGTACTCCTAGGGCCCGGCCCAAAAATTGGAGCTCTTTGTTCAGCACGATGGATTGGAATTGTAATCATGCGGTGTCTTGGGCCTTTAGATATGGATTCAGTCGACATAAAGATCGATCGAATTTGCGAGAAACGAAGAAGTTATGGCCAAAATAGTTTTTGCGTCGGGTCCCGTTTTGCGCAGTTCCACTATTTTTGCCATAACTTCTAAGCTAGTTGTCCGATTTGGCCGATTCAAGCGGCGTTGAAAACCTTATATCTAGGGCTATCCCCCAAAAAGTCAAAATCCACTTTTCCTATAATTTTGCTTTACGAGAACTTCGTGAGAGTCCAAAACAAGCGAAAAAGTGACTATTTTGGGGCGTATTTGGTCGATTTACCCGCGATCTGGGCCTTCAAATTACGCAAGCTCACTTTAAAATGCCAAAAATACATGTGAATGTGCTAATGTACGAAAAAATCAACATTTTGTTTCGGTTGATTTTTCAGCCCCGAGTCCCTAGGGGTACCCCTAGGGCCCGACCCGAAAATTGAAACTCTTTGTTCGGCACGATGGACAGGAATTCTGATCATTAGGGGTCTTATGCCTTTAGATAAGTATTCTATGGACATAAAGATCGACCAAATCGGGCGAGTAACGAAGAAGTTATGGCCAAAATAGTTTTTAGCCCAGGTCTTTAGGGGGTTCCCCTAGAGCCCGGCCCAAAAATTGGAGCTCTTTATTCAGCAGGATGGATAGGAATTCCAATCATGCGGGGTCTTTGGCCTTTAGATAAGGATTCCGTTGACATAAAGATCGACCGAATTGAGCGAGAAACGAAGAAGTTATGGCAAAAATAGTTTTTGCGTCGGGTCCCGTTTTGCGCAGTTCCTCTATTTTTACCATAATTTCTAGGCTAGTCGACCGATTTGGCCGATTCAAGCGGCGTTGGAAACCTTATTCCTTGGGCTATCCCTCAAAAAGTCAAAATCCACTTTTACTATTATTTTGGTTTACGAGAACTTCGTGAGAGTCCAAAACAAGCGAAAAAGTGACTATTTTAAGGCGTATTCGGTCGATTTACCCGCGATCTCGGTCTTCAAATTACGCAATCTCACTTTAAAATGTCATAAATACATGTGAATGTGCTAATGTGTGAAAAAATCAACATTTCCTTTCGGATGATTTTTCAGCCCCCGAGTCCCTAGGGGTACCCCTAGGGCCCGACTCGAAAATTGAAACTCTTTGTTCGGCACCATGGAATGGAATTCTGATCATTAGGGGTCTTAGACCTTTAGATAAGGATTCTGTGGACATAAAGATCGACCAAATTGGGCGAGTAACGAAGAAGTTATGGCCAAAATAGTTTTTAGCCCAGGTCCTTAGGGGGTATCCCTAGAGCCCGACCCAAAAATTGGAGCTCTTTGTTCAGCACGATGGATAGGAATTCCTATCATGAGGGGTCTTGGGCCTTTATATTAAGGATTCCGTTGACATAAAGATCGACCGAATCGGGCGAGAAACGAAGAAGTTATGGCCAAAATAGTTTTTGCTTCGGGTCCCGTTTTGCGCAGTTCCACTATTTTTGCCATAACTTCTAGGCTAGTTGTCCGATTTAGCTGATTCAAGACGCGTTTTAAACCTTATTCCTTGGGCTATCCCCCAAAAAGTCAAAATCCACTTTTCCTATTATTTTGGTTTACGAGAATTTCGTGAGAGTCCAAAACAAGCGAAAAAGTGACTATTTTAGAGCGTATTCGGCCGATTTGCCCGCGATCGAGGTCTTCAAATTACGCAATCTCACTTTAAAATGTCATAAATACATGTGAATGTGTTAATGTGCGAAAAAATCAACATTTCGTTTCGGATGATTTTTCAGCCCCCGAGTCCCTAGGGGTACCCCTAGGGCCCGACCCGAAAATTGAAACTCTTTGTTCGGCACGATGGACAGGAATTCTGATCATTATGGGTCTTATGCCTTTAGATAAGTATTCTATGGACATAAAGATCGACCAAATTGGGCGAGTAACGAAGAAGTTATGGCAACAATAGTTTTTAGCCCAAGTCCTTAGGGGGTACCCCTAGAGCCCGGCCCAAAAATTGGAGCTCTTTATTCAGCACGATGGATAGGAATTCCAATCATGCGGGGTTTTTGGCCTTTAGATAAGGATTCCGTTGACATAAAGATCGACCGAATTGAGCGAGAAACGAAGAAGTTATGGCAAAAATAGTTTTTGCGTCGGGTCCCGTTTTGCGCAGTTCCACTATTTTTGCCTTAACTTCTAGGCTAGTTGTCCGATTTGGCCGATTCAAGCGGCGTTGGAAACCTTATTCCTTGGGCTATCCCTCAAAAAGTCAAAATCCACTTTTACTATTATTTTGGTTTACGAGAACTTCGTGAGAGTCCAAAACAAGCGAAAAAGTGACTATTTTAGGGCGTATTCGGCCGATTTGCCCGCGATCTAGGTCTTCAAATTACGCAATCTCACTTTAAAATGTCATAAATACATGTGAATGTGCTAATGTGCGAAAAAATCAACATTTCATTTTGGATGATTTTTCAGCCCCCGAGTCCCTAGGGTTACCCCTAGGGCCCGACCCGAAAATTGAAACTCTTTGTTCGGCACGATGGAATGGAATTCTAATCATTAGGGGTCTTAGACCTTTAGATAAGGATTCTGTGGACATAGAGATCGACCGAATCGGGCGAGTAACGAAGAAGTTATGGCCAAAATAGTTTTTAACCTAGGCCCCTAGGGGACTCCTAGGGCCCGGCCCAAAAATTGGAGCTCTTTGTTCAGCACGATGGATAAGAATTTCAATCATGCGTGGTCTTTGGCCTTTAGATAAGGATTCCGTTGACATAAAGATCGACCGAATTTAGCGAGAAACGAAGAAATTATGGCCAAAATAGTTTTTGCGTCGGGTCCCGTTTTGCGCAGTTCCACTATTTTTGCCATAACTTCTAGGCTATTTGTCCGATTTGGCGGATTCAAGCGGCGTTGGAAACCTTATTCCTTGGGCTATCCCCCAAAAAGTCAAATCCACTTTTCCTATTATTTTGGTTTACGAGAACTTCGTGAGAGTCCAAAACAAGCGAAAAATGACTATTTTAAGGCGTATTCGGCAGATTTAACCGCGATCTATGTCTTCAAATTACGCAAGCTCACTTTAAAATGTCATAAATACATGTGAATGTGCTAATGTGCAAAAAAATCAACATTTCGTTTCGGATGATTTTTCAGCCCCCGAGTCCCTAGGGGCCCTTAGGGCCCGACCCGAAAATTGAAACTCTTTGTTCGGCATGATGGACAGGAATTCTGATCATTAGGGGTCTTAGGCCTTTAGATAAGGATTCTGTGGACATAAATATCGACCGAATCGGGTGAGTAACGAAGAAGTTATGGCAAAAATAGTTTTTAGCCCATGCCCCTAAGGATATCCCTAGGGCCCGGCCCGAAAATTGAAACTCTTTGTTCTTCACGATGGACAAGAATTTTGATCATTAGGGGTCTTAGGCCTTTAGATAAGGATTCTGTGGACAAAAAGATCAACCGAATCAGGCGAGTAACGAAGAAGTTATGGCCAAAATAGTTTTTAACCTAGGCGCCTAGGGGGTACTCCTAGGGCCCGGCCCAAAAATCGGAGCTCTTTGTTCAGCACGATGGATAGGAATTGCAATCATGCGGTGTCTTGGGCCTTTAGATATGGATTCAGTCGACATAAAGATCGATCGAATTGAGCGAGAAACGAAGAAGTTATGGCCAAAATAGTTTTTGCGTCGGGTCCCGTTTTGCGCAGTTCCACTATTTTTGCCATAACTTCTAGGCTAGTTGTCCGATTTGGCCGATTCAAGCGGCGTTGAAAACCTTATATCTAGGGCTATCCCCCAAAAAGTCAAAATCCACTTTTCCTATTATTTTGCTTTATGAGAACTTCGTGAGAGTCCAAAACAAACGAAAAAGTGACTATTTTGGGGCGTATTTGGCCGATTTACCCGCGATCTGGGCCTTCAAATTACGCAAGCTCACTTTAAAATGCCAAAAATACATGTGAATGTGCTAATGTACGAAAAAATCAACATTTTGTTTCGGTTGATTTTTCAGCCCCCGAGTCCCTAGGGGTACCCCTAGGGCCCGGTCCGAAAATTAAAACTCTTTGTTCGGCACGATGGACAGGAATTCAGATCATTAGGGGTCTTAGGTCTTTAGATAAGGATTCTGTAGACATAAAGATCGACCGAATCGGGCGAGTAACGAAGAAGTTATGGCTAAAATAGTTTTTAACCCAGGCCCCTAGGGGTTACTCCTAGGGCCCGGCCGAAAAAATTGGAGCTCTTTGTTCAGCACGATAGATAGGAATTGCAATCATGCGGTGTCTTGGGCCTTTAGATATGGATTCAGTTGACATAAAGATCGATCGAATTGAGCGAGAAACGAAGAAGTTATGGCCAAAATAGTTTTTGCGTCGGGTCCCGTTTTGCGCAGTTCCACTATTTTTGCCATAACTTCTAGGCTAGTTGTCCGATTTGGCCGATTCAAGCGGCGTTGAAAACCTTATTCCAAGGGCTATCCCCCAAAAAGTCAAAATCCGCTTTTCCTATTATTTTGCTTTACGAGAACTTCGTGAGAGTACAAAACAAGCGAAAAAGTGACTATTTTGGGGCGTATTTGGCCGATTTACCCGCGATCTGGGCCTTCAAATTACGCAAGCTCACTTTAAAATGCCAAAAATACATGTGAATGTGCTAATGTACGAAAAAATCAACATTTTGTTTCGGTTGATTTTTCAGCCCCCGAGTCCCTAGGGGTACCCCTAGGGCCCGGTCCGAAAATTAAAACTCTTTGTTCGGCACGATGGACAGGAATTCGGATCATTAGGGGTCTTAGGTCTTTAGATAAGGATTCTGTAGACATAAAGATCGACCGAATCGGGCGAGTAACGAAGAAGTTATGGCCAAAATAGTTTTTAACCCAGGCCCCTAGGGGTTACTCCTAGGGCCCGGCCGAAAAAATTGGAGCTCTTTGTTCAGCACGATGGATAGGAATTGCAATCATGCGGTGTCTTGGGCCTTTAGATATGGATTCAGTCGACATAAAGATCGATCGAATTGAGCGAGAAACGAAGAAGTTATGGCCAAAATAGTTTTTGCGTCGGGTCCCGTTTTGCGCAGTTCCACTATTTTTGCCATAACTTCTAGGCTAGTTGTCCGATTTGGCCGATTCAAGCGGCGTTGAAAACCTTATTCCTAGGGCTATCCCCCAAAAAGTCAAAATCCGCTTTTCCTATTATTTTGCTTTACGAGAACTTCGTGAGAGTACAAAACAAGCGAAAAAGTGACTATTTTGGGGCGTATTTGGCCGATTTACCCGCGATCTGGGCCTGCAAATTACGCAAGCTCACTTTAAAATGCCAAAAATACATGTGAATGTGTTAATGTACGAAAAAATCAACATTTTGTTTCGGTTGATTTTTCAGCCCCCGAGTCCCTAGGGGTACCCCTAGGGCCCGGCCCGAAAATTAAAACTCTTTGTTCGGCACGATGGACAGGAATTCGGATCATTAGGGGTCTTAGGCCTTTAGATAAGGATTCTGTAGACATAAAGATCGACCGAATCGGGCGAGTAACGAAGAAGTTATGGCCAAAATAGTTTTTAACCCAGGCCCCTAAGGGTTACTCCTAGGGCCCGGCCCAAAAATTGGAGCTCTTTGTTCAGCACGATGGATAGGAATTCCAATCATGCGGGGTCTTTGGCCTTTAGATAAGGATTCCGTTGACATAAAGATCGACCGAATTGAGCGAGAAACGAAGAAGTTATAGCCAAAATAGTTTTTGCATCAGGTCCCGTTTTGCGCAGTTCCACTATTTTTGCCTTAACTTCTAGGCTAGTTGTCCGATTTGGCCGATTCAAGCGGCGTTGGAAACCTTATTCCTTGGCTATCCCCATAAAAGTCAAAATCCACTTTTCCTATTATTTTGGTTTACGAGAACTTTGTGAGAGTTCAAAACAAGCGAAAAAGTGACTATTTTACGGCGTATTCGGCCGATTTACACGCGATCTAGGTCTTCAAATTACGCAAGCTCACTTTAAAATGTCATAAATACATGTGAATGTGCTAATGTGCAAAAAAAATCAACATTTCGTTTCGGATGATTTTTCAGCCCCCGAGTCCCTAGGGGTATCCCTAGAGCCCGACCCGAAAATTGAAACTCTTTGTTCGGCACGATGGATAGTAATTCTGATCATTAGGGGTCATAGGCCTTTAGATAAGGATTCTGTGGACATAAAGATCGACCAAATCGGGCGAGTAACGAAGAAGTTATGGCCAAAATAGTTTTTAGCCCAGGTCCTTAAGGGGTACCCCTAGAGCCCGGCTTAAAAATTGGAGCTCTTTGTTCAGCACGATGGATAGGAATTCCAATCATGAAGGGTCTTGGGCCTTTATATAAGGATTCTGTTCGCATAAAGATCGACCGAATCGGGCGAGAAATGAAGATGTTATGGCTAAAATAGTTTTTGCGTCGTGTCCCGTTTTGCGCAGTTCCTCTATTTTTGCCATAACTTCTAGGCTAGTTGTCCGATTTGGCCGATTCAAGTGGCGTTGGAAACCTTATTCCTTGGGCTATCCCCCAAATACTCAAAATCAACTTTTCCTATTATTTTGGTTTACGAGAACTTCGTAAGAGTCCAAAACAAGCGAAAAAGTGACTATTTTGGGGCGTATTTGGCCGATTTACCCGCGATCTGGGCCTCAAATTACGCAAGCTCACTTTAAAATGCCAAAAATACATGTGAATGTGCTAATGTGCGAAAAAATCAACGTTTCGTTTCGGATGATTTTTCAGCCCCCGAGTCCCTAGGGGGCCCGGCCCGAAAAATTGAAACTCTTTGTTCGGCACGATGGACAGGTATTCTGATCATTAGGGGTCTTAGGCCTTTAGATAAGGATTCTGTGGACATAAATATCAACCGAATCGGGCGAGTAACGAAGAAGTTATGGCCAAAATAGTTTTTAGCCCAGGTCCTTAGGCGGTACCCCTAGAGCCCGGCCCAAAAATTGGAGCTCTTTATTCAGCAGGATGGATAGGAATTCCAATCATGAGGGGTCTTGGGCCTTTATATAAGGATTCCGTTGACATAAAGATCGACCGAATTGAGCGAGAAACGAAGAAGTTATGGCCAAAATAGTTTTTGCGTCGGGTCTTGTTTTGCGCAGTTCCACTATTTTTGCTTTAACTTCTAGGCTAGTTGTCCGATTTGGCCGATTCAAGCGGCGTTGAAAACCTTATTCCTTAGGCTATCCCCCAAAAAGTAAAAATCCACTTTTCCTATTATTTTGGTTTACGAGAACTTCGTGAGAGTCCAAAACAAGCAAAAAAGTGACTATTTTAGGGCGTATTCGGCCGATTTGCCCGCGATCTAGGTCTTCAAATTACGCAATCTCACTTTAAAATATCATAAATACATGTGAATGTGCTAATGTGCGAAAAAATCAACATTTCGTTTCGGATGATTTTCCTGCCCCCGAGTCCCTAGGGGTGTACCCCTAGGGCCCGACCCGAAAATTGAAACTCTTTGTTCGGCACGGTGGAAGGGAATTCTTATCATTAGGGGTCTTAGGCATTTAGATAAGGATTCTGTGGACATAAAGATCGACCGAATCGGGCGAGTAACGAAGAAGTTATGGCCAAAATAGTTTTTGCATCGGGTCCCGTTTTGCGCAGTTCCACTATTTTTGCCATAACTTCTAGGCTATTTGTCCGATTTGGCCGATTTAAGCGGCGTTGGAAACCTTATTCCTAGGGCTATCCCCCAAAAAGTAGAAATCCACTTTTCCTATTATTTTGGTTTACGAGAACTTCGTGAGAGTCCAAAACAAGCGAAAAAGTGACTATTTTAGGGCGTATTCGGCCGATTTGCCCGCGATCTAGGTCTTCAAATTACGCAATCTCACTTTAAAATTTCATAAATACATGTGAATGTGCTAATGTGTGAAAAAATCAACATTTCGTTTCGGATGATTTTTCAGCCCCCGAGTCCCTAGGGGTACCCCTTGGGCCCGACCCGAAAATTGAAACTCTTTGTTCGGCACGATGGACAGGACTTCTGATCATTAGGGGTCTTAGGCCTTTAGATAAGGATTCTGTGGACATAAAGATCGACCAAATCGGGCGAGTAACGAAGAAGTTATGGCCAAAATAGTTTTTAGCCGAAGTCCTTAGGGTAACCTCTAGAGCCCGGCCCAAAAATTGGAGCTCTTTGTTCAGCACGATGGATAGGAATTCCAATCATGAGGGGTCTTGGGCCTTTATATAAGGATTCCGTTGACATAAAGATCGACCGAATCGGGCGAGAAACGAAGAAGTTATGGCCAAAATAGTTTTTGCGTCGGGTCCCGTTTTGCGCAGTTCCACTATTTTTGCCATAACTTCTAGGCTAGTTGTCCGATTTGGCCGATTCAAGCGGCGTTGAAAACCTTATTCCTGGGGCTATCCCCCAAAAAGTCAAAATCCGCTTTTCCTATTATTTTGGTTTACGAGAACTACGTGAGAGTCCAAACAAGCGAAAAAGTGACTATTTTAGGTCGTATTCGGCCGATTTACCCGCGATCTAGGTCTTCAAATTACGCAAGCTCACTTTAAAATATCATAAATACATGTGAATGTGCTAATGGGCGAAAAATCAACATTTCGTTTCGGATGATTTTCCAGCCCCCGAGTCCCTAGGGGTGTACCCCTAGGGTCCGACCCGAAAATTGAAACTCTTTGTTCGGCACGATAGAAGGGAATTCTTATCATTAGGGGTCTTAGGCCTTTAGATAAGGATTCTGTGGACATAAAGATCGACCAAATCGGGCGAGTAACGAAGAAGTTATGGCCAAAATAGTTTTTAGCCCAAGTCCTTAGGGGGTGGTACCTCTAGAGCCCGGCCCAAAAATTGGATCTCTTTGTTCAGCACGATGGATAGGAATTCCAATCATGAGGGGTCTTGGGCCTTTATATAAGGATTCCGTTGACATAAAGATCGACCGAATCGGGCGAGAAACGAAGAAGTTATGGCCAAAATAGTTTTTGCATCTGGTCCTGTTTTGCGCAGTTCCACTATTTTTGCCATAACTTCTAGGCTATTTGTCCGATTTGGCCGATTTAAGCGGCGTTGGAAACCTTATTCCTAGGGCTATTCCCCAAAAAGTAGAAATCCACTTTTACTATTATTTTGGTTTACGAGAACTTCGTGAGAGTCCAAAACAAGCGAAAAAGTGACTATTTTAGGGCGTATTCGGCCGATTTGCCCGCGATCTAGGTCTTCAAATTACGCAATCTCACTTAAAAATTTCATAAATACATGTGAATGTGCTAATGTGTGAAAAAATCAACATTTCGTTTCGTATGATTTTTCAGCCCCCGAGTCCCTAGGGGTACCCTTTGGGCCCGACCCGAAAATTGAAACTCTTTGTTCGGCACGATGGACAGGACTTCTGATCATTAGGGGTCTTAGGCCTTTAGATAAGGATTCTGTGGACATAAAGATCGACCAAATCGGGCGAGTAACGAAGAAGTTATGGCCAAAATAGTTTTTAGCCGAAGTCCTTAGGGTAACCTCTAGAGCCCGGCCCAAAAATTGGAGCTCTTTGTTCAGCACGATGGATAGGAATTCCAATCATGAGGGGTCTTGGGCCTTTATATAAGGATTCCGTTGACATAAAGATCGACCGAATCGGGCGAGAAACGAAGAAGTTATGGCCAAAATAGTTTTTGCGTCGGGTCCCGTTTTGCGCAGTTCCACTATTTTTGCCATAACTTCTAGGCTAGTTGTCCGATTTGGCCGATTCAAGCGGCGTTGAAAACCTTATTCCTGGGGCTATCCCCCAAAAAGTCAAAATCCGCTTTTCCTATTATTTTGGTTTACGAGAACTACGTGAGAGTCCAAACAAGCGAAAAAGTGACTATTTTAGGTCGTATTCGGCCGATTTACCCGCGATCTAGGTCTTCAAATTACGCAAGCTCACTTTAAAATATCATAAATACATGTGAATGTGCTAATGGGCGAAAAATCAACATTTCGTTTCGGATGATTTTCCAGCCCCCGAGTCCCTAGGGGTGTACCCCTAGGGTCCGACCCGAAAATTGAAACTCTTTGTTCGGCACGATAGAAGGGAATTCTTATCATTAGGGGTCTTAGGCCTTTAGATAAGGATTCTGTGGACATAAAGATCGACCAAATCGGGCGAGTAACGAAGAAGTTATGGCCAAAATAGTTTTTAGCCCAAGTCCTTAGGGGGTGGTACCTCTAGAGCCCGGCCCAAAAATTGGATCTCTTTGTTCAGCACGATGGATAGGAATTCCAATCATGAGGGGTCTTGGGCCTTTATATAAGGATTCCGTTGACATAAAGATCGACCGAATCGGGCGAGAAACGAAGAAGTTATGGCCAAAATAGTTTTTGCATCTGGTCCTGTTTTGCGCAGTTCCACTATTTTTGCCATAACTTCTAGGCTATTTGTCCGATTTGGCCGATTTAAGCGGCGTTGGAAACCTTATTCCTAGGGCTATTCCCCAAAAAGTAGAAATCCACTTTTACTATTATTTTGGTTTACGAGAACTTCGTGAGAGTCCAAAACAAGCGAAAAAGTGACTATTTTAGGGCGTATTCGGCCGATTTGCCCGCGATCTAGGTCTTCAAATTACGCAATCTCACTTAAAAATTTCATAAATACATGTGAATGTGCTAATGTGTGAAAAAATCAACATTTCGTTTCGTATGATTTTTCAGCCCCCGAGTCCCTAGGGGTACCCTTTGGGCCCGACCCGAAAATTGAAACTCTTTGTTCGGCACGATGGACAGGACTTCTGATCATTAGGGGTCTTAGGCCTTTAGATAAGGATTCTGTGGACATAAAGATCGACCAAATCGGGCGAGTAACGAAGAAGTTATGGCCAAAATAGTTTTTAGCCGAAGTCCTTAGGGTAACCTCTAGAGCCCGGCCCAAAAATTGGAGCTCTTTGTTCAGCACGATGGATAGGAATTCCAATCATGAGGGGTCTTGGGCCTTTATATAAGGATTCCGTTGACATAAAGATCGACCGAATCGGGCGAGAAACGAAGAAGTTATGGCCAAAATAGTTTTTGCGTCGGGTCCCGTTTTGCGCAGTTCCACTATTTTTGCCATAACTTCTAGGCTAGTTGTCCGATTTGGCCGATTCAAGCGGCGTTGAAAACCTTATTCCTGGGGCTATCCCCCAAAAAGTCAAAATCCGCTTTTCCTATTATTTTGGTTTACGAGAACTACGTGAGAGTCCAAACAAGCGAAAAAGTGACTATTTTAGGTCGTATTCGGCCGATTTACCCGCGATCTAGGTCTTCAAATTACGCAAGCTCACTTTAAAATATCATAAATACATGTGAATGTGCTAATGGGCGAAAAATCAACATTTCGTTTCGGATGATTTTCCAGCCCCCGAGTCCCTAGGGGTGTACCCCTAGGGTCCGACCCGAAAATTGAAACTCTTTGTTCGGCACGATAGAAGGGAATTCTTATCATTAGGGGTCTTAGGCCTTTAGATAAGGATTCTGTGGACATAAAGATCGACCAAATCGGGCGAGTAACGAAGAAGTTATGGCCAAAATAGTTTTTAGCCCAAGTCCTTAGGGGGTGGTACCTCTAGAGCCCGGCCCAAAAATTGGATCTCTTTGTTCAGCACGATGGATAGGAATTCCAATCATGAGGGGTCTTGGGCCTTTATATAAGGATTCCGTTGACATAAAGATCGACCGAATCGGGCGAGAAACGAAGAAGTTATGGCCAAAATAGTTTTTGCATCTGGTCCTGTTTTGCGCAGTTCCACTATTTTTGCCATAACTTCTAGGCTATTTGTCCGATTTGGCCGATTTAAGCGGCGTTGGAAACCTTATTCCTAGGGCTATTCCCCAAAAAGTAGAAATCCACTTTTACTATTATTTTGGTTTACGAGAACTTCGTGAGAGTCCAAAACAAGCGAAAAAGTGACTATTTTAGGGCGTATTCGGCCGATTTGCCCGCGATCTAGGTCTTCAAATTACGCAATCTCACTTAAAAATTTCATAAATACATGTGAATGTGCTAATGTGTGAAAAAATCAACATTTCGTTTCGTATGATTTTTCAGCCCCCGAGTCCCTAGGGGTACCCTTTGGGCCCGACCCGAAAATTGAAACTCTTTGTTCGGCACGATGGACAGGACTTCTGATCATTAGGGGTCTTAGGCCTTTAGATAAGGATTCTGTGGACATAAAGATCGACCAAATCGGGCGAGTAACGAAGAAGTTATGGCCAAAATAGTTTTTAGCCGAAGTCCTTAGGGTAACCTCTAGAGCCCGGCCCAAAAATTGGAGCTCTTTGTTCAGCACGATGGATAGGAATTCCAATCATGAGGGGTCTTGGGCCTTTATATAAGGATTCCGTTGACATAAAGATCGACCGAATCGGGCGAGAAACGAAGAAGTTATGGCCAAAATAGTTTTTGCGTCGGGTCCCGTTTTGCGCAGTTCCACTATTTTTGCCATAACTTCTAGGCTAGTTGTCCGATTTGGCCGATTCAAGCGGCGTTGAAAACCTTATTCCTGGGGCTATCCCCCAAAAAGTCAAAATCCGCTTTTCCTATTATTTTGGTTTACGAGAACTACGTGAGAGTCCAAACAAGCGAAAAAGTGACTATTTTAGGTCGTATTCGGCCGATTTACCCGCGATCTAGGTCTTCAAATTACGCAAGCTCACTTTAAAATATCATAAATACATGTGAATGTGCTAATGGGCGAAAAATCAACATTTCGTTTCGGATGATTTTCCAGCCCCCGAGTCCCTAGGGGTGTACCCCTAGGGTCCGACCCGAAAATTGAAACTCTTTGTTCGGCACGATAGAAGGGAATTCTTATCATCAGGGGTCTTAGGCATTTAGATAAGGATTATGTGGACATAAAGATCGACCGAATCGGGCGAGTAACGAAGAAGTTATAGCCAAAATAGTTTTTAGCCCAGGTCCTTAGGGGGTACCCCTAGAGCCCGGCCCAAAAATTGGAGCTCTTTGTTCAGCACGATGGATAGGAATTCCAATCATGAGGGGTCTTGGGACTTTATATAAGGATTCCGTTGACATAAAGATCGACCGAATCGGGCGAGAAACGAAGAAGTTATGGCCAAAATAGTTTTTGCATCGGGTCCCGTTTTGCGCAGTACCACTATTTTTGCCATAACTTCTAGGCTATTTGTCCGATTTGGCCGATTTAAGCGGCGTTGGAAACCTTATTCCTAGGGCTATCCCCCAAAAAGTCAAAATCCGTGTTGCCTATAATTTTGCTTTACAAGAATTTCGTGAGGGTCCAAAACAAGCGAAAAAGTGACTATTTTGGGGCGTATTTGGCCGATTTACTCGCGATCTGGGCCTTCAAATTATGCAACCTCACCTTAAAATGCCAAAAATACATGTGAATGTGCTAATGTGCAAAAAAATCAACATTTCGTTTCGGATGATTTTTCAGCCCCCGAGTCCCTAGGGTTACCCCTAGGGCCCAGCCCGAAAATTGAAACTCTTTGTTAGGCACGATGGACAGGAATTCTGATCATTAGGGGTCTTAGGCTTTTAGATAAGGATTCTGTGGACATAAAGATCGACCGAATCGGGCGAGTAACGAAGAAGTTATGGCCAAAATAGTTTTTAACCCAGGCCCCTAAGTGGTACTCCTTGGGCCCGGCTCAAAAATTGGAGCTCTTTGTTCAGCACGATGGATAGGAACTCCAATCATGCGGGGTCTTGGGCCTTTAGGTAAGTATTCCGTCAACATAAAGATCGACCGAATCGGGCGAGAAACGAAGAAGTTATGGCAAAAATAGTTTTTGCGTCGGGTCCTGTTTTGCACAGTTCGACTATTTTTCCCATAACTTCTATGCTAGTTGTCCGATTTGGCCGATTCAAGCAGCGTTGGAAACCTTATTTCAAGGGCTATTCCCCAAAAAGTCAAAATCCACTTTTCCTATTATTTTTGCTTTACGAGAACTTCGTGAGAGTCCAAAACAAGCGAAAAAGTGACTATTTTGGGGAGTATTCGGCCGATTTACCCGCGTTCTGGGCCTTCAAATTACGCAAGCTCACTTTAAAATGCCATAAATACATGTGAATGTGCTAATGTGCGAAAAAATCTATATTTCGTTTCGGATGATTTTTCAGCCCCCGAGTCCCTAGGGTTACCCCCTAGGGCCTGACCCAAAAATCGAAACTCTTTGTTCGGCACGATGGACAGGAATTCTGATCATTAGGGGTCTTAGGCCTTTAGATAAGGAATCTGTGGACAGAAAGATCGACCGAATCGGGCGAGTAACGAAAAAGTTATGGCCAAAATAGTTTTTAGCCCAGGTCCTTAGGGGGTACCCCTAGAGCCCGGCCTAAAAATTGGAGCTCTTTGTTCAGCACGATGGATAGGAATTCCAATCATGAGGGGTCTTGGGCCTTTATATAAGGATTCCGTTGACATAAAGATCGACCGAATCGGGCGAGAAACGAAGAAGTTATGGCCAAAATAGTTTTTGCGTCGGGTCCCGTTTTGCGCAGTTCCACTATTTTTGCCATAACTTCTAGGCTAGTTGTCCGATTTGGCCGATTCAAGCGGCGTTGAAAACCTTATTCCTGGGGCTATCCCCCAAAAAGTCAAAATCCGCTTTTCCTATTATTTTGGTTTACGAGAACTACGTGAGAGTCCAAACAAGCGAAAAAGTGACTATTTTAGGTCGTATTCGGCCGATTTACCCGCGATCTAGGTCTTCAAATTTTGCAAGCTCACTTTAAAATATCATAAATACATGTGAATGTGCTAATGGGCGAAAAATCAACATTTCGTTTCGGATGATTTTCCAGCCCCCGAGTCCCTAGGGGTGTACCCCTAGGGTCCGACCCGAAAATTGAAACTCTTTGTTCGGCACGATAGAAGGGAATTCTTATCATTAGGGGTCTTAGGCATTTAGATAAGGATTATGTGGACATAAAGATCGACCGAATCGGGCGAGTAACGAAGAAGTTATAGCCAAAATAGTTTTTAGCCCAGGTCCTTAGGGGGTACCCCTAGAGCCCGGCCCAAAAATTGGAGCTCTTTGTTCAGCACGATGGATAGGAATTCCAATCATGAGGGGTCTTGGGACTTTATATAAGGATTCCGTTGACATAAAGATCGACCGAATCGGGCGAGAAACGAAGAAGTTATGGCCAAAATAGTTTTTGCATCGGGTCCCGTTTTGCGCAGTACCACTATTTTTGCCATAACTTCTAGGCTATTTGTCCGATTTGGCCGATTTAAGCGGCGTTGGAAACCTTATTCCTAGGGCTATCCCCCAAAAAGTCAAAATCCACTTTTCCTATTATTTTGGTTTACGAGAACTTCGTGAGAGTCCAAAACAAGCGAAAAAATGACTATTTTAAGGCGTATTCGGCCGATTTACCCGCGATCTAGGTCTTCAAATTACGCAAGCTCACTTTAAAATGTCATAAATACATGTGAATGTGCTAATGTGAAAAAAAATCAACATTTCATTTCGGATGATTTTTCAGCACCCGAGTCCCTAGGGGACCATAGGGCTCGACCCGAAAATTGAAACTCTTTGTTCGGCACGATGGGCAGGAATTCTGATCATTAGGGGTCTTAGGCCTTTAGATAAGGATTCTGTGGACATAAAAATCGACAGAATCGGGTGAGTAACGAAGAAGTTATGGCGAAAATAGTTTTTAGCCCAGGTCCTTAAGGGGTACCCCTAGAGCCCGGCTTAAAAATTGGAGCTCTTTGTTCAGCACGATGGATAGGAATTCCAATCATGAAGGGTCTTGGGCCTTTATATAAGGATTCTGTTCGCATAAAGATCGACCGAATCGGGCGAGAAATGAAGATGTTATGGCTAAAATAGTTTTTGCGTCGTGTCCCGTTTTGCGCAGTTCCTCTATTTTTGCCATAACTTCTAGGCTAGTTGTCCGATTTGGCCGATTCAAGTGGCGTTGGAAACCTTATTCCTTGGGCTATCCCCCAAATACTCAAAATCAACTTTTCCTATTATTTTGGTTTACGAGAACTTCGTAAGAGTCCAAAACAAGCGAAAAAGTGACTATTTTGGGGCGTATTTGGCCGATTTACCCGCGATCTGGGCCTCAAATTACGCAAGCTCACTTTAAAATGCCAAAAATACATGTGAATGTGCTAATGTGCGAAAAAATCAACGTTTCGTTTCGGATGATTTTTCAGCCCCCGAGTCCCTAGGGGGCCCGGCCCGAAAAATTGAAACTCTTTGTTCGGCACGATGGACAGGTATTCTGATCATTAGGGGTCTTAGGCCTTTAGATAAGGATTCTGTGGACATAAATATCAACCGAATCGGGCGAGTAACGAAGAAGTTATGGCCAAAATAGTTTTTAGCCCAGGTCCTTAGGCGGTACCCCTAGAGCCCGGCCCAAAAATTGGAGCTCTTTATTCAGCAGGATGGATAGGAATTCCAATCATGAGGGGTCTTGGGCCTTTATATAAGGATTCCGTTGACATAAAGATCGACCGAATTGAGCGAGAAACGAAGAAGTTATGGCCAAAATAGTTTTTGCGTCGGGTCTTGTTTTGCGCAGTTCCACTATTTTTGCTTTAACTTCTAGGCTAGTTGTCCGATTTGGCCGATTCAAGCGGCGTTGAAAACCTTATTCCTTAGGCTATCCCCCAAAAAGTAAAAATCCACTTTTCCTATTATTTTGGTTTACGAGAACTTCGTGAGAGTCCAAAACAAGCAAAAAAGTGACTATTTTAGGGCGTATTCGGCCGATTTGCCCGCGATCTAGGTCTTCAAATTACGCAATCTCACTTTAAAATATCATAAATACATGTGAATGTGCTAATGTGCGAAAAAATCAACATTTCGTTTCGGATGATTTTCCTGCCCCCGAGTCCCTAGGGGTGTACCCCTAGGGCCCGACCCGAAAATTGAAACTCTTTGTTCGGCACGGTGGAAGGGAATTCTTATCATTAGGGGTCTTAGGCATTTAGATAAGGATTCTGTGGACATAAAGATCGACCGAATCGGGCGAGTAACGAAGAAGTTATGGCCAAAATAGTTTTTGCATCGGGTCCCGTTTTGCGCAGTTCCACTATTTTTGCCATAACTTCTAGGCTATTTGTCCGATTTGGCCGATTTAAGCGGCGTTGGAAACCTTATTCCTAGGGCTATCCCCCAAAAAGTAGAAATCCACTTTTCCTATTATTTTGGTTTACGAGAACTTCGTGAGAGTCCAAAACAAGCGAAAAAGTGACTATTTTAGGGCGTATTCGGCCGATTTGCCCGCGATCTAGGTCTTCAAATTACGCAATCTCACTTTAAAATTTCATAAATACATGTGAATGTGCTAATGTGTGAAAAAATCAACATTTCGTTTCGGATGATTTTTCAGCCCCCGAGTCCCTAGGGGTACCCCTTGGGCCCGACCCGAAAATTGAAACTCTTTGTTCGGCACGATGGACAGGACTTCTGATCATTAGGGGTCTTAGGCCTTTAGATAAGGATTCTGTGGACATAAAGATCGACCAAATCGGGCGAGTAACGAAGAAGTTATGGCCAAAATAGTTTTTAGCCCAAGTCCTTAGGGGGTGGTACCTCTAGAGCCCGGCCCAAAAATTGGATCTCTTTGTTCAGCACGATGGATAGGAATTCCAATCATGAGGGGTCTTGGGCCTTTATATAAGGATTCCGTTGACATAAAGATCGACCGAATCGGGCGAGAAACGAAGAAGTTATGGCCAAAATAGTTTTTGCATCTGGTCCTGTTTTGCGCAGTTCCACTATTTTTGCCATAACTTCTAGGCTATTTGTCCGATTTGGCCGATTTAAGCGGCGTTGGAAACCTTATTCCTAGGGCTATTCCCCAAAAAGTAGAAATCCACTTTTACTATTATTTTGGTTTACGAGAACTTCGTGAGAGTCCAAAACAAGCGAAAAAGTGACTATTTTAGGGCGTATTCGGCCGATTTGCCCGCGATCTAGGTCTTCAAATTACGCAATCTCACTTAAAAATTTCATAAATACATGTGAATGTGCTAATGTGTGAAAAAATCAACATTTCGTTTCGTATGATTTTTCAGCCCCCGAGTCCCTAGGGGTACCCTTTGGGCCCGACCCGAAAATTGAAACTCTTTGTTCGGCACGATGGACAGGACTTCTGATCATTAGGGGTCTTAGGCCTTTAGATAAGGATTCTGTGGACATAAAGATCGACCAAATCGGGCGAGTAACGAAGAAGTTATGGCCAAAATAGTTTTTAGCCGAAGTCCTTAGGGTAACCTCTAGAGCCCGGCCCAAAAATTGGAGCTCTTTGTTCAGCACGATGGATAGGAATTCCAATCATGAGGGGTCTTGGGCCTTTATATAAGGATTCCGTTGACATAAAGATCGACCGAATTGAGCGAGAAACGAAGAAGTTATAGCCAAAATAGTTTTTGCATCAGGTCCCGTTTTGCGCAGTTCCACTATTTTTGCCTTAACTTCTAGGCTAGTTGTCCGATTTGGCCGATTCAAGCGGCGTTGGAAACCTTATTCCTTGGCTATCCCCATAAAAGTCAAAATCTACTTTTCCTATTATTTTGGTTTACGAGAACTTTGTGAGAGTTCAAAACAAGCGAAAAAGTGACTATTTTACGGCGTATTCGGCCGATTTACACGCGATCTAGGTCTTCAAATTACGCAAGCTCACTTTAAAATGTCATAAATACATGTGAATGTGCTAATGTGCAAAAAAAATCAACATTTCGTTTCGGATGATTTTTCAGCCCCCGAGTCCCTAGGGGTATCCCTAGAGCCCGACCCGAAAATTGAAACTCTTTGTTCGGCACGATGGATAGTAATTCTGATCATTAGGGGTCATAGGCCTTTAGATAAGGATTCTGTGGACATAAAGATCGACCAAATCGGGCGAGTAACGAAGAAGTTATGGCCAAAATAGTTTTTAGCCCAGGTCCTTAAGGGGTACCCCTAGAGCCCGGCTTAAAAATTGGAGCTCTTTGTTCAGCACGATGGATAGGAATTCCAATCATGAAGGGTCTTGGGCCTTTATATAAGGATTCTGTTCGCATAAAGATCGACCGAATCGGGCGAGAAATGAAGATGTTATGGCCAAAATAGTTTTTGCGTCGGGTCCCGTTTTGCGCAGTTCCTTTATTTTTGCCATAACTTCTAGGCTAGTTGTCCGATTTGGCCGATTCAAGCGGCGTTGGAAACCTTATTCCTTGAGCTATCCCCCAAATAGTCAAAATCCACTTTTCCTATTATTTTAGTTTACGAGAACTTCGTAAGAGTCCAAAACAAGCGAAAAAGTGACTATTTTGGGGCGTATTTGGCCGATTTACCCGCGATCTGGGCCTCAAATTACGCAAGCTCACTTTAAAATGCCAAAAATACATGTGAATGTGCTAATGTGCGAAAAAATCAACGTTTCGTTTCGGATGATTTTTCAGCCCCCGAGTCCCTAGGGGTACCCCTAGGGCCCGGCCCGAAAATTGAAACTCTTTGTTCGGCACGATGGAATGGAATTCTGATCATTAGGGGTCTTAGGCCTTTAGATAAGGATTCTGTGGACATAAAGATCGACCGAATCGAGCGAGTAACGAAGAAGTTATGGCCAAAATAGTTTTTAGCCCAGGTCCTTAGGCGGTACCCCTAGAGCCCGGCCCAAAAATTGGAGCTCTTTATTCAGCACGATGGATAGGAATTCCAATCATGTGGGGTCTTGGTCCTTTATATAAGGATTCCGTTGACATAAAGATCGACCGAATTGAGCGAGAAACGAAGAAGTTATGGCCAAAATAGTTTTTGCGTCGGGTCCCGTTTTGCGCAGTTCCACTATTTTTGCCATAACTTCTAGGCTAGTTGTCCGATTTGGCGGATTCAAGCGGCGTTGGAAACCTTATTCCTTGGACTATCCCCCAAATAGTCAAAATCCACTTTTCCTATTATTTTCTGTTTACGAGAACTTCGTAAGAGTCCAAAACAAGCGAAAAGTGACTATTTAGGGCCGTATTTGGCCGATTTACCCGCGATCTGGGCCTCAAATTACGCAAGCTCACTTTAAAATGCCAAAAATACATGTGAATGTGCTAATGTGCGAAAAAATTAACATTTCGTTTCGGATGATTTTTCAGCCCCCGAGTCCCTAGGGGTACCCCTAGGGCTCGGCCAGAAAATTGAAACTCTTTGTTCGGCACGATGGACAGGAATTCTGATCATTAGGGGTCTTAGGCCTTTAGATAAGGATTCTGTGGACATAAAGATCGACCGAATCGGGCGAGTAACGAAGAAGTTATGGCCAAAATAGTTTTTAGCCCAGGTCCTTAGGCGGTACCCCTAGAGCCCGGCCCAAAAATTGGAGCTCTTTATTCAGCACGATGGATAGGAATTCCAATCATGAGGGGTCTTGGGCCTTTATATAAGGATTCCGTTGAAATAAAGATCGACCGAATTGAGCGAGAAACGAAGAAGTTATGGCCAAAATAGTTTTTGCGTCGGGTCCCGTTTTGCGCAGTTCCACTATTTTTGCTTTAACTTCTAGGCTAGTTGTCCGATTTGGCCGATTCAAGCGGCGTTGAAAACCTTATTCCTTAGGCTATCCTCCAAAAAGTAAAAATCCACTTTTCCTATTATTTTAGTTTACGAGAACTTCGCGAGAGTCCAAAAAAAGCGAAAAAGTGACTATTTTAGGGCGTATTCGGCCGATTTGCCCGCGATCTAGGTCTTCAAATTACGCAATCTCACTTTAAAATTTCATAAATACATGTGAATGTGCTAATGTGTGAAAAAATCAACATTTCGTTTCGGATGATTTTTCAGCCCCCGAGTCCCTAGGGGTACCCTTGGGCCCGACCCGAAAATTGAAACTCTTTGTTCGGCACGATGGACAGGACTTCTGATCATTAGGGGTCTTAGGCCTTTAGATAAGGATTCTGTGGACATAAAGATCGATCAAATCGGGCGAGTAACGAAGAAGTTATGGACAAAATAGTTTTTAGCCCAGGTCCTTAGGGGGTACCCCTAGAGCCCGGCCCAAAAATTGGAGCTCTTTGTTCAGCACGATGGATAGGAATTCCAATCATGAGGGGTCTTGGGCCTTTATATAAGGATTCCGTTGACATAAAGATCGACAGAATCGGGCGAGAAACGAAGAAGTACGGCCAAAATAGTTTTTGCTTCGGGTCCCGTTTTGCGCAGTTCCACTATTTTTTCCATAACTTCTAGGCTAGTTGTTCGATTTGGCCGATTCAAGCGGAGTTGAAAACCTTATTCCTGGGGCTATCCCCGAAAAAGTCAAAATCCGCTTTTCCTATTATTTTGGTTTACGAGAACTTCGTGAGAGTCCAAAACAAGCGAAAAGGTGACTATTTTAGTGCGTATTCGGCCGATTTACCCGCGATTTAGGTCTTCAAATTACGCAAGCTCACTTTAAAATATCATAAATACATGTGAATGTGCTAATGTGATTAAAATAAACATTTCGTTTCGGATGATTTTCCAGCCCCCGAGTCCCTAGGGGTGTACCCCTAGGGCCCGACCCGAAAATTGAAACTCTTTGTTCGGCACGATAGAAGGGAATTCTTATCATTAGGGGTCTTAGGCATTTAGATAAGGATTCTGTGGACATAAAGATCGACCGAATCGGACGAATAATGAAGAAGTTATGGCCAAAATAGTTTTTAGCCCTGGTCCTTAGGGGGTACCCCTAGAGCCCGGCCCAAAAATTGGAGCTCTTTGTTCAGCACGATGGATAGGAATTCCAATTATGAGGGGTCTTGGGCCTTTATATAAGGATTCTGTTGACATAAAGATCGACCGAATCGGGCGAGAAACGAAGAAGTTATGGCCAAAATAGTTTTTGTGTCGGGTCCCGTTTTGTGCAGTTCCACTATTTTTGCCATAACTTCTAGGCTAGTTGTCCGATTTGGCCGATTCAAGCAGCGTTGGAAACCTTATTTCAAGGGCTATTCCCCAAAAAGTCAAAATCCACTTTTCCTATTATTTTGCTTTACGTGAACTTCGTGAGAGTCCAAAACAAGCGAAAAAGTGACTATTTTGGGGCGTATTCGTCCGATTTACCCGCGTTCTGGGCCTTCAAATTACGCAAGCTCACTTTAAAATGCCATAAATACATGTGAATGTGCTAATGTGCAAAAAAATCAATATTTCGTTTCGGATGATTTTTCAGCCCCCGAGTCCCTACGGTTACCCCCTAGGGCCCGACCCAAAAATTAAAACTCTTTGTTCGGCACGATGGAAAGGAATTCTGATCATTAGGGAGTCTTAGGCCTTTAGATAAGGATTATGTGGACAGAAAGATCGACCGAATCGGGCGAGTTATGAAAAAGTTATGGCCAAAATAATTTTTAGCCCAGGTCCTTAGAGGGTACCCCTAGAGCCCGGCCTAAAAATTGGAGCTCTTTGTTCAGCACGATGGATAGGAATTCCAATCATGAGAAGTCTTTGGCCTTTATATAAGGATTCCGTTGACATAAAGATCGACCGAATCGGGCGAGAAACGAAGAAGTTATGGCCAAAATAGTTTTTAACCCAGGCGCCTAGGGGGTACTCCTAGGGCTCGGCCCAAAAATTGGAGCTCTTTGTTCAGCACGATGGATAGGAATTCTAATCATGCGGGGTCTTGGGCCTTTAGATATGGATTCCGTCGACATAAAGATCGATCGAATTGAGCGAGAAACGAAGAAGTTATGGCCAAAATAGTTTTTGCGTCGGGTCCCGTTTTGCGCAGTTCCACTATTTTTGCCATAACTTCTAGGCTAGTTGTCCGATTTGGCTGATTCAACCGGCATTGGAAACCTTATTCCTTGGTCTATCCCCCAAAAAGTCAAAATCCACTTTTCCTATTATTTTGGTTTACGAGAACTTCGTAAAAGTCCAAAACAAGCGAAAAAGTTACTATTTTGGGGCGTATTTGGTCGATTTACTCGCTTTCTGGGCCTCAAATTACGCAAGCTCACTTGAAAATGCCAAAAATACATGTGAATGTGCTAATGTGCGAAAAAATCAACGTTGCGTTTCGGATGATTTTTCAGCCCCCGAGCCCCTAGGTGTACACCTAGGGCCCGACCCGAAAATTAAAGCTCTTTGTTCGGCACGATGGACAGGAATTCTGATCATTAGGGGTCTTAGGCCTTTAGATAAAGATTCTGTGGACATGAAGATCGACCGAATCGGGCGAGTAACGAAGAAGTTATGTCCAAAATAGTTTTTAACCCAGGCCCCTAAGTGGTACTCCTAGGGCCCGACCCAAAAATTGGAGCTCTTTGTTCAACACGATGGATAGGAATTCCAATCATGCGGGGTCTTGGGCCTTTAGATAAGGATTCCGTTGACATAAAGATCGACCGAATTGAGCGAGAAACGAAGAATTTATGGCCAAAATAGTTTTTGCGTCGGGTCCCGTTTTGCGCAGTTCCACTATTTTTGCCATAACTTCTAGGCTATTTGTCCGATTTGGCGGATTCAAGCGGCGTTGGAAACCTTATTCCTTGGACTATCCCCCAAAAAGTTAAAATCCACTTTTCCTATTATTTTGGTTTACGAGAACTTCGTGAGAGTCCAAAACAAGCGAAAAAATGACTAATTTTAGGCATATTCGGCCGATTTAACCGCGATCTATGTCTTCAAATTACGCAAGCTCACTTTAAAATGTCATAAATACATGTGAATGTGCTAATGTGCAAAAAAATCAACATTTCGTTTCGGATGATTTTTCAGCCCCCGAGTCCCTAGAGGCCCTTAGGGCCCGACCCGAAAATTGAAACTCTTTGTTCGGCACGATGGACAGGAATTCTGATCATTATGGGTCTTAGGCCTTTAGATAAGGATTCTGTGGACATAAAAATCGACCAAATCGGGTGAGTAACGAAGAAGTTATGGCAAAAATAGTTTTTAGCCCATGCCCCTAAGGATATCCCTAGGGCCCGGCCCGAAAATTGAAACTCTTTGTTCTTCACGATGGACAAGAATTTTGATCATTAGGAGTCTTAGGCCTTTAGATAAGGATTCTGTGGACAAAAAGATCGACCGAATCGGGCGAGTAACGAAGAATATATGGCCAAAATAGTTTTTAGCCCAGGTCCTTAGGCGGTACCCCTAGAGCCCGGCCCAAAAATTGGAGCTCTTTGTTCAGCACGATGGATAGGAATTCCAATCATGCGGGGTCTTGGGCCTTTAGATATGGATTCCGTCGACATAAAGATCGATCGAATTGAGCGAGAAATGAAGAAGTTATGGCCAAAATAGTTTTGTGTCGGGTCCTGTTTTGGCCGATTTGCCATAACTTCTAGGCTAGTTGTCCGATTTGGCCGATTCAAGCGGCGTTGAAAACCTTATTCCTAGGGCTATCCCCTAAAAAGTCAGAATCCGCTTTTCCTATTATTTTGCTTTACGAGAACTTCGTGAGAGTCCAAAACAAGCGAAAAAGTTACTATTTTGGGGCGTATTTGGCCGATTTACCCGCGATCTGGGCCTTCAAATTATGCAAGCTCACTTTAAAATGCCAAAAATACATGTGAATGTGCTAATGTGCGAAAAAATCAACATTTCGTTTCGGTTGATTTTTCCGCCCCCGAGTCCCTAGGGGTACCCCTAGGGCCCAGCCCGAAAATTGAAACTCTTTGTTCGGCACGATGGACAGGAATTCTGATCATTAGGGGTCTTAGGCTTTAGATAAGGATTCTGTGGACATAAAGATCGACCGAATCGGGCGAGTAACGAAGAAGTTATGGCCAAAATAGTTTTTAACCCAGTCCCCTAGGGGGTACTCCTATGGCCCGGCCCAAAAATTGGAGCTCTTTGTTCAGCACGATGGATAGGAATTCCAATCATGAGGGATCTTGGGCCTTTATATAAGGATTCCGTTCGCATAAAGATCGACCGAATCGGACGAGAAATGAAGAAGTTATGGCCAAAATAGTTTTTGCGTCGGGTCCCGTTTTGCGCAGTTCCACTATTTTTGCCATAACTTCTAGGCTATTTGTCCAATTTGGCGGATTCAAGCGGCGTTGGAAACCTTATTCCTTGGGCTTTCCCCCAAAAAGTGAAAATCCACTTTTCCTATTATTTCGGTTTACGAGAACTTCGTGAGAGTCCAAAACAAGCGAAAAAATGACTATTTTTAGGCATATTCGGCCGATTTACACGCGATCTATGTCTTCAAATTACGCAAGCTCACTTTAAAATGTCATAAATACATGTGAATGTGCTAATGTGCAAAAAAATCAACATTTCGTTTCGGATGATTTTTCAGCCCCCGAGTCCCTCGGGGCCCTTAGGGCCCGACCCGAAAATTGAAACTCTTTGTTCGGCACGATGGACAGGAATTCTGATCATTATGGGTCTTAGGCCTTTAGATAAGGATTCTGTGGACATAAAAATCGACCAAATCGGGTGAGTAACGAAGAAGTTATGGCAAAAATAGTTTTTAGCCCATGCCCCTAAGGATATCCCTAGGGCCCGGCCCGAAAATTGAAACTCTTTGTACTTCACGATGGACAAGAATTTTGATCATTAGGGGTCTTAGGCCTTTAGATAAGGATTCTGTGAACAAAAAGATCGACCGAATCGGGCGAGTAACGAAGAATATATGGCCAAAATAGTTTTTAGCCCAGGTCCTTAGGCGGTACCCCTAGAGCCCGGCCCAAAAATTGGAGCTCTTTGTTCAGCACGATGGATAGGAATTCCAATCATGCGGGGTCTTGGGCCTTTAGATATGGATTCCGTCGACATAAAGATCGATCGAATTGAGCGAGAAACGAAGAAGTTATGGCCAAAATAGTTTTGTGTCGGGTCCTGTTTTGGCCGATTTGCCATAACTTCTAGGCTAGTTGTCCGATTTGGCCGATTCAAGCGGCGTTGAAAACCTTATTCCTAGGGCTATCCCCCAAAAAGTCAGAATCCGCTTTTCCTATTATTTTGCTTTACGAGAACTTCGTGAGAGTCCAAAACAAGCGAAAAAGTGACTATTTTGGGGCGTATTTGGCCGATTTACCCGCGATCTGGGCCTTCAAATTATGCAAGCTCACTTTAAAATGCCAAAAATACATGTGAATGTGCTAATGTGCGAAAAAATCAACATTTCGTTTCGGTTGATTTTTCCGCCCCCGAGTCCCTAGGGGTACCCCTAGGGCCCGGCCCGAAAATTGAAACTCTTTGTTCGGCACGATGGACAGGAATTCTGATCATTAGGGGTCTTAGGCTTTAGATAAGGATTCTGTGGACATAAAGATCGACCGAATCGGGCGAGTAACGAAGAAGTTATGGCCAAAATAGTTTTTAACCCAGTCCCCTAGGGGGTACTCCTATGGCCCGGCCCAAAAATTGGAGCTCTTTGTTCAGCACGATGGATAGGGATTCCAATCATGAGGGATCTTGGGCCTTTATATAAGGATTCCGTTCGCATAAAGATCGACCGAATCGGACGAGAAATGAAGAAGTTATGGCCAAAATAGTTTTTGCGTCGGGTCCCGTTTTGCGCAGTTCCACTATTTTTGCCATAACTTCTAGGCTATTTGTCCAATTTGGCGGATTCAAGCGGCGTTGGAAACCTTATTCCTTGGGCTATCCCCCAAAAAGTGAAAATCCACTTTTCCTATTATTTCGGTTTACGAGAACTTCGTGAGAGTCCAAAACAAGAGAAAAAGTGACTATTTTAGGGCGTATTCAGCCGATTTACCCGCGATCTAGGTCTTCAAATTACGCAAGCTCACTTTAAAATGCCAAAAATACATGTGAATGTGCTGATGTGCAAAAAAATCAACATTTCGTTTCGGATGATTTTTCAGCCCCCGAGTCCCTAGGTAGGGCCCAGCCCGAAAATTGAAACTCTTTGTTAGGCACGATGGACAGGAATTCTGATCATTAGGGGTCTTAGGCCTTTAGATAAGGATTCTGTGGACATAAAGATCGACCGAATCGGGCGAGTAACGAAGAAGTTATGGCCAAAATAGTTTTTAACCCAGGCCCCTAAGTGGTACTCCTAGGGCCCGGCCCAAAAATTGGAGCTCTTTGTTTAGCACGATGGATAGGAATTCCAATCATGCGGGGTCTTGGGCTTTTAGATAAGGATTCTGTGGACAAAAAGAACGACCGAATCGGGCGAGTAACGAAGAAGTTATGGCCAAAATAATTTTTGCGTCGGGTCCCGTTTTGTGCAGTTCCACTATTTTTGCCATAACTTCTAGGCTAGTTGTCCGATTTGGCCAATTCAAGCAGCGTTGGAAACCTTATTTCAAGGGCTATTCCCCAAAAAGTCAAAATCCACTTTTCCTATTATTTTGCTTTACGAGAACTTCGTGAGAGTCCAAAACAAGCGAAAAAGTGACTATTTTGGGGCGTATTCGGCCGATTTACCCGCGTTCTGGGCCTTCACATTATGCAAACTTACTTTAAAATGCCATAAATACATGTGAATGTGCTAATGTGCGAAAAAAAAACATTTCGTTTCGGATGATTTTTCAGCCCCCGAGCCCCTAGGGGTACACCTAGGGCCCGGCCCGAAAATTAAAGCTCTTTGTTCGGCACGATGGACAGGAATTCTGATCATTAGGGGTCTTAGGCCTTTAGATAAAGATTCTGTAGACATAAAGATCGACCGAATCGGGCGAGTAACGAAGAAGTTATGGCAGAAATAGTTTTTAGCCCAGGTCCTTAGGGGGTACCCCTAGAGCCCGGCCCAAAAATTGGAGCTCTTTGTTCAGCACGATGGATAGGAATTCCAATCATGAGGGGTCTTGGGCCTTTATAAAAGGATTCCGTTGACATAAAGATCGACCGAATCGGGCGAGAAACGAAGAAGTTATGGCCAAAATAGTTTTTGCATCGGGTCCCGTTTTGCGCAGTTCCACTATTTTTGCCATAACTTCTAGGCTATTTGTCCGATTTGGCCGATTTAAGCGGCGTTGGAAACCTTATTCCTAGGGCTATCCCCTAAAAAGTCAAAATCCGCGTTGCCTATTATTTTACTTTACGAGAATTTCGTGAGAGTCCAAAACAAGCGAAAAAGTGACTATTTTGGGGCGTATTTGGCCGATTTACCCGCGATCTGGGCCTTCAAATTACGCAACCTTTCTTTAAAATAATAAAAATACATGTGAATGTGCTAATGTACAAAAAAATCAACATTTCGTTTCGAATGATTTTTCAGCCCCCGAGTCCCTAGGGGTACCCCTAGGGCTCAGCCCGAAAATTGAAACTCTTTGTTAGGCACGATGGACAGGAATTCTGATCATTAGGGGTCTTAGGCCTTTAGATAAGGATTCTGTGGACATAAAGATCGACCGAATCGGGCGAGTAACGAAGAAGTTATGGCCAAAATAGTTTTTAACCCAGGCCCCTAAGTGATACTCCTAGGGCCCGGCCCAAAAATTGGAGCTCTTTGTTCAGCACGATGGATAGGAATTCCGTCAACATAAATATCGACCGAATCGTGCGAGAAACGAAGAAGTTATGGCCAAAATAGTTTTTGCGTCGGGTCCCGTTTAAGCTAGTTGTCCGATTTGGCCGATTCAAGCAGCGTTGGAAACCTTATTTCAAGGGCTATTCCCCAAATCAAAATCCACTTTTCCTATTATTTTGCTTTACGAGAACTTTGTGAGAGTCCAAAACAAGCGAAAAAGTGACTATTTTGGGGCGTATTCGGCCGATTTACCCGCGTTCTGGGCCTTCAAATTACGCAAGCTCACTTTAAAATGCCATAAATACATGTGAATGTGCTAGTGTGCGAAAAAATCAATATTTCGTTTCGGATGATTTTTCAGCCCCCGAGACCCTAGGGTTACCCCCTAGGGCCCGACCTAAAAATTGAAACTCTTTGTTCGGCACGATGGACAGGAATTCTGATCATTTGGGGTCTTAGGCCTTTAGATAAGGATTCTATGGACAGAAAGATCGACCGAATCGGGCGAGTAACGAAAAAGTTATGGCCAAAATAGTTTTTAGCCCAGGTCCTTAGGGGGTACCCCTAGAGCTTGGCCTAAAAATTGGAGCTCTTTGTTCAGCACGATGGATAGAAATTCCAATCATGAGGGGTCTTGGGCCTTTATATAAGGATTCCGTTGACATAAAGATCGACCGAATCGGGCGAGAAACGAAGAAAATATGGCCAAAATAGTTTTTGCGTCGGGTCCCGTTTTGTGCAGTTCCACTATTTTTGCCATAACTTCTAGGCTAGTTGTCCGATTTGGCCGATTCAAGCAGCGTTGGAAACCTTATTAAGGGCTATTCCCCAAAAAGTCAAAATCCACTTTTCCTATTATTTTGCTTTACGAGAACTTCGTGAGAGTCTAAAACAAGCGAAAAAGTGACTATATTGGGGCGTATTCGGCCGATTTACCCACGTTCTGGGCCTTCACATTATGCAAGCTCACTTTAAAATGCCATAAATACATGTGAATGTGCTAATGTGCGAAAAAATCAACATTTCGTTTCGGATGATTTTTCAGCCCCCGAGCCCCTAGGGGGTACAATTAAGGCCCGGCCCGAAAATTAAAGCTCTTTGTTCGGCACGATGGACAGGAATTCTGATCATTAGGGGTCTTAGGCATTTAGATAAAGATTCTGTGGACATAAAGATCGACCGAATCGGGCGAGTAACGAAGAAGTTATGTCCAAAATAGTTTTTAACCCAGGCCCCTAAGTGGTACTCCTAGGGCCCGGCCCAAAAATTGGAGCTCTTTGTTCAGCACGATGGATAGGAATTCCAATCATGCGGGGTCTTTGGCCTTTAGATAAGGATTCCGTTGACATAAAGATCGACCGAATTGAGCGAGAAACGAAGAAGTTATGGCCAAAATAGTTTTTGCGTCGGGTCTCGTTTTGCGCAGTTCCACTATTTTTGCCATAACTTCTAGGCTATTTGTCCGATTTGGCGGATTCAAGCGGTGTTGGAAACCTTATTCCTTGGGCTATCCTCCAAAAAGTCAAAATCCACTTTTCCTATTTGTTTGGTTTACGAGAACTTCGTGAGAGTCCAAAATAAGCGAAAAAATGACTATTTTAAGGCGTATTCGGCCGATTTACCCGCGATCTAGGTCTTCAAATTACGCAAGCTCACTTTAAAATGTCATAAATACATGTGAATGTGCTAATGTGCAAAAAAATCAACATTTCGTTTCAGATGATTTTTCAGCCCCCGAGTCCCTAGGGGCCCTTAAGGCCCGACCTGAAAATTGAAACTCTTTTTTCGGCACGATGGACAGGAATTCTAATCATTAGGGGTCTTAGGCCTTTAGATAAGGATTCTGTGGACATAAAAATCGACCGTATCGGGTGAGTAACGAAGAAGTTATGGCAAAAATAGTTTTTAGCCCATGCCCCTAAGGATATCCCTAGGGCCCGGCCCGAAAATTGAAACTCTTTGTTCTTCACGATGGAAAAGAATTTTGATCATTAGGAGTCTTAGGCCTTTAGATAAGGATTCTGTGGACAAAAAGATCGACCGAATCGGGCGAGTAACGAAGAAGTTATGGCCAAAATAGTTTTTAACCCAGGCGCCTAGGGGGTACTCCTAGGGCCCGGCCCTAAAATTGGAGCTCTTTGTTCAGCAAGATGGATAGGAATTCCAATCATGCGGGATCTTGGGCCTTTAGATATGGATTCCGTCGACATAATGATCGATCGAATTGAGCGAGAAACGAAGAAGTTATGGCCAAAATAGTTTTTGTGTCGGGTCCCGTTTTGCGCAGTTCCACTATTTTTGCCATAACTTCTAGGCTAGTTGTCCGATTTGGCCGATTCAAGCGGCGTTGAAAACCTTATTCCTAGGGCTATCCCCCAAAAAGTCAAAATCCACTTTTCCTATTATTTTGCTTTACGAGAACTTCGTGAGAGTCCAAAACAAACGAAAAAGTGACTATTTTGGGGCGTATTTGGCCGATTTACCCGCGATCTGGGCCTTCAAATTATGCAAGCTCACTTTAAAATGCCAAAAATACATGTGAATGTGCTAATGTGCGAAAAATTCAACATTTCGTTTCGGTTGATTTTTCCGCCCCCGAGTCCCTAGGGGTACCCACTAGGGCCCGGCCCGAAAATAGAAACTCTTTGTTCGGCACGATGGATAGGAATTCTGATCATTAGGGGTCTTAGGCTTTAGATAAGGATTCTGTGGACATAAAGATGGACCGAATCAGGCGAGTAACGAAGAAGTTATGGCCAAAATAGTTTTTAACCCAGGCCCCTAGGGGGTACTCCTAGGGCCCAGCCCAAAAATGGGAGCTCTTTGTTCAGCATGATGGATAGGAATTCCAATCATGAGCGGTCTTGGGCCTTTATATAAGGATTCCGTTCGCATAAAGATCGACCGAATCGGGCGAGAAATGAAGAAGTTATGGCCAAAATAGTTTTTGCGTCGGGTCCCGTTTTGCGCAGTTCCACTATTTTTGCCATAACTTCTAGGCTAGTTGTCCGATTTGGCCGATTCAAGCGGCATTGGAAACCTTATTCCTTGGGCTATCCCCCAAAAAGTCAAAATCCACTTTTCCTATTATTTTGGTTTACGAGAACTTCGCAAAAGTCCAAAACAAGCGAAAAAGTTACTATTTTGGGGCGTATTTGGCCGATTTACCCGCGATCTGGGCCTCAAATTACGCAAGCTCACTTTAAAATGCCAAAAATACATATGAATGTGCTAATGTGCGAAAAAATCAACGTTTCGTTTCGGATGATTTTTCTGCCCCCGAGTCCCTAGGGGTACCCCTTGGGCCCGACCCAAAATTTGAAACTCTTTGTTCGCCACGATGGACAGGACTTCTGATCATTAAGGGTCTTAGGCCTTTAGATAAGGATTCTGTGGACATAAAGATTGACCAAATCGGGCGAGTAACGAAGAAGTTATGGCCAAAATAGTTTTTAGCCCAATTCCTTAGGGGGTACCCCTAGAGCCCGGCCCAAAAATTGGAGCTCTTTGTTCAGCACGAAGGATAGGAATTCCAATCATGAGGGGTCTTGGGCCTTTATATAAGGATTCCGTTGACATAAAGATCGACCGAATCGGACGAGAAATGAAGAAGTTATGGCCAAAATAGTTTTTGCGTCGGGTCCCATTTTGCGCAGTTCCACTATTTTTGCCATAACTTCTAGGCTAGTTGGCCGATTTGGCCGATTCAAGCGGCGTTGAAAACCTTATTCCTGGGGCTATCCCCCAAAAAGTCAAAATCCGCTTTTCCTATTATTTTGGTTTACGAGAACTTCGTGAGAGTCCAATACAAGCAAAAAAGTGACTATTTTAGGGCGTATTCGGCCGATTTACCCGCGATCTAGGTCTTCAAATTACGCAAGCTCACTTTAAAATATCATAAATACATGTGAATGTGCTAATGTGCGAAACAATCAACATTTCGTTTCAGATGATTTTCCAGCCCCCGAGTCCCTAGGGGTGTACCCCTTGGGCCCAACCCGAAAATTGAAACCCTTTATTCGGCACGATGGAAAGGAATTCTTATCATTAGGGGTCTTAGGCCTTTAGATAAGGATTCTGTGGACATAAAGATCGACCGAATCGGGCGAGTAACGAAGAAGTTATGGCCAATATAGTTTTTGGCCCAGGTCCTTAGAGGGTAACTCTAGAGTCCGGCCCGAAAATTGGAGCTCTTTGTTCAGCACGATGGATAGGAATTCCAATCATGAGGGGTCTTGGGCCATTATATAATGATTCCGTTGACATAAAGATCGACCGAATCGGGCGAGAAACGAAGAAGTTATGGCAAAAATAGTTTTTGCATCGGGTCCCGTTTTGCGCAGTTCCACTATTTTTGCCATAACTTCTAGGCTATTTGTCCGATTTGGCCGATTTAAGCGGCGTTGGAAACCTTATTCCTAGGGCTATCCCCTAAAAAGTCAAAATCCACGTTTCCTATTATTTTGCTTTACGAGAATTTCGTGAGAGTCCAAAACAAGCGAAAAAGTGACTATTTTGGGGCGTATTTGGCCGATTTACCCGCGATCTGGGCCTTCAAATTACGCAACCTCACTTTAAAATGCCAAAAATACATGTGAATGTTCTAATGTGCGAAAAAATCAATATTTCGTTTCGGATGATTTTTCAGCCCCCGAGTCCGTAGGGGTACCCCTAGGGCCCAGCCCGAAAATTGAAACTCTTTGTTAGGCACGATGGACAGGAATTCTGATCATTAGGGGTCTTAGGCCTTTAGATAAGGATTCTGTGGACATAAAGATCGACCGAATCGGGCGAGTAACGAAAAAGTTATGGCCAAAATAGTTTTTAACCCAAGGCCCTAGAGGGTACTCCTAGGTCCCGGCCCGAAAATTGGAGTTCTTTGTTCAGCACGATGGATAGGAATTCCAATCATGCGGGGTCTTGGGCCTTTAGATAAGGATTCCGTCAACATAAAGATCGACCGAATCGGGCGAGAAACGAAGAAGTTATGGCAAAAATAGTTTTTGCGTCGGGTCCTGTTTTGCGCAGTTCCACTATTTTTGCCATAACTTGTAGGCTAGTAATCCGATTTGGCCGATTCAAGCAGCGTTGGAAACCTTATTTCAAGGGCTATTCCCCAAAAAGTCAAAATCCACTTTTCCTATTATTTTGCTTTACGTGAACTTCGTGAGAGTCCAAAACAAGCGAAAAAGTGACTATTTTGGGGCGTATTCGGCCGATTTACCCGCGTTCTGGGCATCCAAATTACGCAAGGTCACTTTAAAATGCCATAAATACATGTGAATGTGCTAATGTGCTAAAAAATCAATATTTCGTTTCGGATAATTTTTCAGCCCCCGAGTCCCTAGGGTTACCCCCTAGGGCCCGACCCAAAAATTAAAACTCTTTGTTCGGCACGATGGACAGGAATTCTGATCATTAGGGGTCTTAGGCCTCTAGATAAGGATTCTGTGGACAGAAAGATCGACCGAATCGGGCGATTAACGAAGAAGTTATGACCAAAATAGTTTTTAGCCCACGTCCTTAGGGGGTACCCCAAGAGCCTGGCTTAAAAATTGGAGCTCTTTTTTCAGCACGATGGATAGGAATTCCAATCATGAGGGGTCTTGGGCCTTTATATAAGGATTCCGTTGACATAAAGATCGACCGAATCGGGCGAGAAACGAAGAAGTTATGGCCAAAATAGTTTTTGCGTCGTGTCCCGTTTTGTGCAGTTCCACTATTTTTGCCATAACTTCTAGGCTAGTTGTCCGATTTGGCCGATTCAAGCGGCGTTGGAAACCTTATTTCAAGGGCTATTCCCCAAAAAGTCAAAATCCACTTTTCTTATTATTTTGCTTTACGAAAACTTCGTGAGAGTCCAAAACAAGCGAAAAAGTGACTATTTTGGGGCGTATTCGACCGATTTACCCGCGTTCTGGGCCTTCAAATTATGCAAGCTCACTTTAAAATGCCATAAATAAATGTGAATGTGCTAATGTGTGAAAAAATCAACATTTCGTTTCGGATGATTTTTCAGCCCCCGAGCCCCTAAGGGTACACCTAGGGCCCGGCCCGAAAATTAAAGCTCTTTGTTCGGCACGATGGACAGGAATTCTGATCATTAGGGGTCTTAGGCCTTTAGATAAAGATTCTGTGGACATAAAAATCGACAGAATCCGGCGAGAACCGAAGAAGTTATGGCCAAAATAGTTTTTGCGTCGGGTCCCGTTTTGCGCAGTTCCACTATTTTTGCGATAACTTCTAGGCTAGTTGTCCGATTTGGCCGATTCAAGCAGCATTGGAAACCTTATTTCAAGGGCTATTCCCCAAAAAGTCAAAATCCAATTTTCCTATTATTTTGCTTTACGAGAACTTCGTGAAAGTCCAAAACAAGCGAAAAAGTGACTATTTTGGGGCGTATTCGGCCGATTTACCCGCGTTCTGGGCCTTCAAATTACGCAAGCTCACTTTAAAATTCCATAAATACAAGTGAATGTGCTAATGTGTGAAAAAAATCAATATTTCGTTTCGGATGATTTTCAGCCCCCGAGTCCCTAGGGTTACCCCCTAGGGCCCGACCCAAAAATTGAAACTCTTTGTTCGGCACGATGGATAGGAATTCTGATCATTAGGGGTCTTAGGCCTTTAGATAAGGATTCTGTGGACATAAAGATCGACCGAATCGGGCGTGTAACGAATAAGTTATGGCCAAAATAGTTTTTAACCCAGGCCCCTAAGTGGTACTTCTAGGGCCCGGCCCAAAAATTGGAGCTCTTTGTTCAGCACGATGGATAGGAATTCCAATCATGAGGGGTCTTGGGCCTTTATATAAGGATTCCGTTGACATAAAGATCGACCGAATCGGGCGAGAAACGAAGAAGTTATGGCCAAAAATTTTTTTGCGTCGTGTCCCGTTTTGTGCAGTTCCATTATTTTTGCCATAACTTCTAGGCTAGTTGTCCGATTTGGCCGATTCAAGCAGCGTTGGAAACCTTATTTCAAGGGCTATTCCCCAAAAAGTGAAAATCCACTTTTCCTATTATTTTGCTTTACGAGAACTTCGTGAGAGTCCAAAACAAGCGAAAAAGTGACTATTTTGGGGCGTATTCGGCCGATTTACCCGCGTTCTGGGCCTTCAAATTATGCAAGCTCACTTTAAAATGCCATAAATACATGTGAATGTGCTAATGTGTGAAAAAATCAACATTTCGTTTCGGATGATTTTTCAGCCCCCGAGCCCCTAAGGGTACACCTAGAGCCCGGCCCGAAAATTAAAGCTCTTTGTTCGGCACGATGGACAGGAATTCTGATCATTAGGGGTCTTAGGCCTTTAGATAAAGATTCTGTGGACATAAAAATCGACAGAATCCGGCGAGAACCGAAGAAGTTATGGTTAAACTAGTTTTTGCGTCAGGTCCCATTTTGTGCTGTTCCACTATTTTTGCCATAACTTCTAGGCAATTTTTCCGATTTGGCCGATTCAAGCAGCTTTGGAAACCTTATTTCAAGGGTTATTCCCCAAAAAGTCATAATGCACTTTTCCTGTTATTTTGCTTTACGAGAGCTTTGTGAGAGTCCAAAACAAGCAAAAAAGTGACAATTTTAGGGCGTATTCGGCCAATTTACCCGCGTTCTAGGCCTTTAAATTACGCAAGATCACTTTAAAATGCCATAAATACATGTGAATGGGCTAATGTGCGAAAAAATCAATATTTCGTTTCGGATGATTTTTCAGCCCCCGAGTCCCTAGGGTTACCCCCTAGGGCCCGACCCAAAAATTGAAACTCTTTGTTTGGCACGATGGACAGGAATTCTGATCATTAGGGGTCTTAGGCCTTTAGATAAGGATTTTGTGGACATAAAGATCGACCGAATCGGGCGAGTAACGAAGAAGTTATGGCCAAAATAGTTTTTAACCCAGGCCCCTAAGTGGTACTCCTAGGGCCCGGCCCAAAAATTGGAGCTCTTTGTTCAGCACGATGGATAGGAATATCAATCATGCGGGGTCTTGGGTATTTAGATAAGGATTCTGTCAACATAAAGATCGACCGAATCGGGCGAGAAACGAAGAAGTTATGGCCAAAATAGTTTGTGCGTCGGGTCCCGTTTTGCGCAGTTCCACTATTTTTGCCATAACTTCCAGGCTACTTGTCCGATTTGGCCGATTCAAGCAGCATTGGAAACCTTATTTCAAGGGCTATTCCCCAAAAAGTCAAAATCCACTTTTCCTATTATTTTGCTTTACGAGAACTTCGTGAAAGTCCAAAACAAGCGAAAAAGTGACTATTTTGGGGCGTATTCGGCCGATTTACCCGCGTTCTGGGCCTTCAAATTACGCAAGCTCACTTTAAAATTCCATAAATACATGTGAATGTGCTAATGTGTGAAAAAATCAATATTTCGTTTCGGATGATTTTCAGCCCCCGAGTCCCTAGGGTTATCCCCTAGGGCCCGACCCAAAAATTGAAACTCTTTGTTCGGCACGATGGATAAGAATTCTGATCATTAGGGGTCTTAGGCCTTTAGATAAGGATTCTGTGGACATAAAGATCGACCGAATCGGGCGAGTAACGAAGAAGTTATGGCCAAAATAGTTTTTAACCCAGGCCCCTAAGTGGTACTCCTAGGGCCCGACCCAAAAATTGGAGCTCTTTGTTCAGCACGATGGATAGGAATTCCAATCATGAGGGGTCTTGGGCCTTTATATAAGGATTCCGTTGACATAAAGATCGACCGAATCGGGCGAGAAACGAAGAAGTTATGGCCAAAATAGTTTTTGCGTCGTGTCCCGTTTTGTGCAGTTCCACTATTTTTGCCATAACTTCTAGGCTAGTTGTCCGATTTGGCCGATTCAAGCAGCGTTGGAAACCTTATTTCAAGGGCTATTTCCCAAAAAGTCAAAATCCACTTTTCCTATTATTTTGCTTTACGAGAACTTCGTGAGAGTCCAAAACAAGCGAAAAAGTGACTATTTTGCGGCGTATTCGGCCGATTTACCCGCGTTCTGGGCCTTCAAATTATGCAAGCTCACTTTAACATGCCATAAATACATGTGAATGTGCTAATGTGTGAAAAAATCAATATTTCGTTTCGGATGATTTTCAGCCCCCGAGTCCCTAGGGTTACCCCCTAGGGCCCGACCCAAAAATTGAAACTCATTGTTCGGCACGATGGATAGGAATTCTGATCATTAGGGGTCTTAGGCCTTTAGATAAGGATTCTGTAGACATAAAGATCGACCGAATCGGGCGAGTAACGAATAAGTTATGGCCAAAATAGTTTTTAACCCAGGCCCCTAAGTGGTACTCCTAGGGCCCGGCCCAAAAATTGGAGCTCTTTGTTCAGCACGATGGATAGGAATTCCAATCATGAGGGGTCTTGGGCCTTTATATAAGGATTCCGTTGACATAAAGATCGATCTAATCGGGCTAGAAACGAAGAAGTTATGGCCAAAATAGTTTTTGCGTCGGGTCTCGTTTTGCGCAGTTCCACTATTTTTGCCTTAACTTCTAGGCTAGTTGTCCGATTTGGCCGAATCAAGCGGCGTTGGAAACCTTATTTCAAGGGCTATTTGCCAAAAAGTCAAAATCCACTTTTTCTATTATTTTGCTTTACGAGAACTTCATGAGAGTCCAAAACAAACGAAAAATTGACTATTTTGAGGCGTATTCGGCCGATTTACCCGCGTTCTGGGACTTCAAATTACGCAAGCTCACTTTAAAATTCCATAAATACATGTGAATGTGCTAATGTGCCAAAAAATCAATATTTCGTTTCGGATGATTTTTCAGCCCCCGAGCCCTTAGGGGTACCTAGGGCCCGGCCCGAAAATTGAAGCTCTTTATTCGGCACGATGGACAGGAATTCTGATCATTAGGCGTCTAAGGCCTTTAGATAAAGATTCTTTGGACATAAAAATCGACCGAATCGGGCGAGAAACGAAGAAGTTATGGCCAAACTAGTTTTTGCGTCAGGTCCCGTTTTGCGCAGTTCCACTATTTTTGCCATAACTTCTAGGCTATTTGTCCGAATTGGCCGATTCAAGCGGCATTGGAAACCTTATTCCTAGGGCTATCCCTCAAAATGTCAAAATCCACTTTTCCTATTATTTTGGTTTACGAGAACTTCGTGAGAGTCCAAAACAAGCGAAAAAGTGACTATTTTGGCGCGTATTCGACCGATTTACCCCCGATCTGGGCCTTCAAATTACGCAAGCTCACTTTAAAATGCCATAAATACATGTGAATGTGCTAATGTGCGAAAAAATCAATATTTTGTTTTGAATGATTTTTCAGCCCCCGAGCCCCTAGGGAGTAAACCGAGGGCCCGGCCCGGAAATTGAAGCTCTTTGTTCGGCACGATGGACAGGAATTCTGATCATTAGGGGTCTTAGGCCTTTAGATAAAGATTCTGTGGACATAAAAATCGACCGAATCGGGCGAGAAACGAAGATGTGATGGCCAAACTAGTTTTTGCGTCACGTCCCGTTTTGCGCAGTTCCACTATTTTTGCCATAACTTCTAGGCTATTTGTCCGATTTGGCCGATTCAAGCGGCGTTGGAAACCTTATTTCAAAGGCTATTCCCCAAAAAGTAAAAATCCACTTTTTCTATTATTTTGCTTTACGAGAACTTTGTGAGAGTCCAAAACAAGCGAAAAAGTGACTATTTTGGGGCGTATTCGACCGATTTACCCGCGTTCTGGGCCTTCAAAATACGCAAGCTCACTTTTAAATGCCATAAATACATGTGAATGTGCTAATGTGCAAAAAAATCAACATTTCGTTTCGGATGATTTTTCAGCCCCCGAGCCCATAGGGGTACACCTAGGGCCCGACCCGAAAATTGAAGCTCTTTGTTCGGCACGATGGACATGAATTCTGATCATTAGGGGTCTTAGGCCTTTAGATAAAGATTCTGTGGACATAAAAATCGATCGAATCGGGTGAGTAACAAAGAAGTTATGGCAAAAATAGTTTTTAGCCCATGCCCCTAGGGGGTACTCCAGGGCCCGACCAAAAAATTGGAAATCTTTGTTCAGCACGATGGATAGAAATTCCAATCATGCGGGGTCTTGGGCCTTTAGATAAGGATTCCGTCAACATAAAGATCGACCGAATCGGGCGATAAACGAAGAAGTTATGGCCAAAATAATTTTTGCGTCGGGTCCCGTTTTGCGCAATTCCACTATTTTTGCCATAACTTCTAGGCTAGTTGTCCGATTTGGCGATTCAAGCGGCGTTGGAAACCTCATTCCTAGGGCTATCCCGCAAAAAGTCAAAATCCACTTTTCCTATTATTTTGGTTTACGAGAACTTCGTGAGTGTCCAAAACAAGCGAAAAAGTGACTATTTTAGGGCGTATTTGGCCGATTTACCCGCGATCTAGGTCTTCAAATTACGCAAGCTCACTTTAAAATGTCATAAATACATGTGAATGTGCTAATGTGCGAAAAAATCAACATTTTGTTTCGGATGATTTTTCAGCCCCGAGCCCCTAGGGCCCGGCCAAAAAATTGAAACTCTTTGTTCGGCACGATGGACAGGATTTCCGATCATTAGGGGTATTAGGCCTTTAGATAAGGATTCTGAGGACATAAAGATCGACCGAATCGGGCTAGTAACGAATAAGTTATGGCGAAAATAGTTTTTAGCCCAGGCCCCTAGGGGTACGTACCCCTAGGGCCCGACCTAAAAATTGGAGCTCTTTGTTCAGCACGATGGATAGGAATTCCAATCATGAGGGGTCTTTGCCCTTTAGATAAGGATTCCGTGGACATAAAGATCGACCGAATCGGGCGCGAAAGGATGAAGTTATGGCCAAACTAGTTTTTGCGTCATGTCCCGTTTTGCGCAGTTCCACTATTTTTGCCATAACTTCTAGGCTATTTGTCCGATTTGGCCGATTCAAGCGGCGTTGGTAACCTTATTTTAAGGACTATTCCTCAAAAAGTCAAAATCCACTTTTCCTATTATTTTGCTTTACTAGAACTTTGTGAGAGTCCAAAACAAGCGAAAAAGTGACTATTTTGGAGCGTATTCGATTGATTTACCCCCGATCTGGGCCTTTAAATTACGCAAGCTCACTTTAAAATGCCATAAATACATTTGAATGTGCTAATGTGCGAAAAATCAACATTTCGTTTCTGATGATTTTTCATCCCCCGAGCCCGTAGGGGTACAGCTAGGGCCCCGCTCGAAAATTGAATCTCTTTGTTCAGTAGGATGGACATGAATTCTGATCATTAGGGGGCTTAGACCTTTAAATAAAGATTCTGTGGATATAAAAATCAACCAAATCGGGTGAGTAACAAAGAAGTTATGGCAAAAATAATTTTTAGCCTATGCCCCTAAGGGTATCCTTAGGGCTCGGCCCGAAAATTGAAACTCTTAGTTCGGCACGATGGACAGGAAGTCTGATCAATAGGGGTCATAGGCCTTTAGATAAGGATTCCGTCAACATAAAGATCGACCGAATCGGGCGAGAAACGAAGAAGTTATGGCCAAAATAGTTTTTGCGTCGGGTCCCGTTTTGCGCAGTTCCACTATTTTTGCCATAACTTCTAGGCTAGTTGTCCGATTTGGCCGATTCAAGTGACGTTGGAAACCTTATTCCTAGGGCTATCCCGCGAAAATTCAAAATCCACTTTTCCTATTATTTTGGTTTACGAGAACTTCGTGAGAGTCCAAAACAAGAGAAAAAGTGACTATTTTAGGGCGTATTCGGCCGATTTACCCGCGATCTAGGTCTTAAAATTATGCAAGCTCACTTTAAAATGTCATAAATACATGTCAATGTGCTAATGTGCGAAAAAAACAACATTTCGTTTCGGATGATTTTTCAGCCCCCGAGCCCCTAGGGCCCGGCCAAAAAATTGAAACTCTTTGTTCGGCACGATGGACAAGAATTCCGATCATTAGGGGTATTAGGCCTCTAGATAAGGATTCTAAGGACCTAAAGATCGACCGAATCGGGCGAGGAACGAATAAGTTATGGCCAAAATAGTTTTTAGCCCAGGCCCCTAGGGGTACGTACCCCTAGGGCCCGGCCCAAAAATTGGAGCTCTTTGTTCAGCACGATGGATAGGAATTCCAATCATGAGGGGTCTTGGGCCTTTAGATAAAGATTCCGTGGACATAAAGATCGACCGAATCGGGCGAGAAAGGAAGAAGTTATGGCCAAAGTAGTTTTTGCGTCAGGTCCCGTTTTGCGCAGTTCCACTATTTTTGCCATAACTTCTAAGCTATTTGTCCGATTTGACCGATTCAAGCGGCGTTGATAACCTTATTTCTAGGGCTATTTCCTAAAAAGTTAAAATCCACTTTTCCTATTATTTTTCTTTACGAGAACTTTGTGAGAGTCCAAAACAAGCAAAAAAGTGACTATTTTAGAGCGTATTCGGCCGATTTACCCCCGATCTGGGCCTTCAAATTACGCAAGCTCACATTAAAATGCCATAAATACATGTGAATGTGCTAATGTGCGAAAAAATCAACATTTCGTTTCGTATGATTTTTCAGCCCCCGAGCCCCTAGGGGTACACCTAGGGCCCGGCCCGAAAATTGAAGCTCTTTGTTCGGCACGATGGACATGAATTCTGATCATTAGGGGTCTTAGGCCTTTAGATAAAGATTCTGTGGACATAAAAATCGACCGAATTGGGTGAGTAACAAAGAAGTTATGGCAAAAATAATTTTTAGCCCATGCCCCTAGGGGTATCCCTAGGACCCGGCCCGAAAATTGAAACTCTTAGTTCGGCACGATGGATAGGAAGTCTGATCATTAGGGGTCTTAGGCCTTTAGATAAGGATTCTGTGGATATAAAGATCGACCGAATCGGGCGAGTAACGAAGAAGTTATGGCCAAAATAGTTTTTAACCCAAGCCCCTAAGGGGTACTCCTAGGGCTCGGCCCAAAAATTGGAGCTCTTTGTTCAGCATGATGGATAGGAATTCCAATCATGCGAGGTCTTGGGCCTTCATATAAGGATTCCGTCAACATAAAGATCTACCGAATCGGGCGAGAAACGAAGAAGTTATGGCCAAAATAGTTTTTGCGTCGGGTCCCGTTTTGCGCAGTTCCACTATTTTTGCCATAACTTCTAGGTTAGTTGTCCGATTTTGCCGATTCAAGCGGCGTTGGAAACCTTATTCCTAGGGCTATCCCGCAAAAATTCAAATTCCTCTTTTCCTATTATTTAGGTTTACGAGAACTTCGTGAGTCCAAAACAAGCGAAAAAGTGACTATTTTAGGGCGTATTCGGCCGATTTACCCGCGATCTAGGTCTTCAAATTACGCAAGCTCACTTTAAAATGTCATAAATACATGTGAATGTGTTAATGTGCGAAAAAATCAACATTTCGTTTCGGATGATTTTTCAGCCCCTAGGGCCTGGCCAAAAAATTGAAACTCTTTGTTCGGCACGATGGACAGGAATTCTGTTCATTAGAGGTATTAGGCCTTTAGATAAGGATTCTGAGGACATAAAGATCGACCGAATCAGGCGAGTAACGAATAAGTTATGGCCAAAATAGTTTTTAGCCCAGGCCCCTAGGGGTACGTACCCCTAGGGCTCGGCCAAAAAATTGGAGCTCTTTGTTCAGCACGATGGATAGGAATTCCAATCATGAGGGGTCTTGGGCCTTTAGATAAAGATTCTGTGGACATAAAGATCGACCGAATCGGGCGAGAAAGGAAGAAGTTATGGCCAAAGTAGTTTTTGCATTAGGTCCCGTTTTGCGCAGTTTCACTATTTTTGCCATAACTTCTAGGCTAGTTATCCGATTTGGACGATTCAAGCAGCGTTGGAAACCTTATTCCTAGGGCTATCCCCCAAATAGTCAAAATCCAATTTTCCTATTATTTTGCTTTACGAGAACTTCGTGAGAGTCCAGAACAAGCGAAAAAGTGACTATTTTTGGGCGTATTCGGCCGATTTACCAGCGATCTGGGCCTTCAAATTTTTCAAGCTCACTTTAAAATGTCATAAATACATGTCAATGTGCTAATGTGCGAAAAAATCAACATTTCGTTTCGGATGATTTTTCAGCCCCCGAGTTCCTAGGGGTACCCCTAGGGACCGGCCAAAAAATTAAAAATCTTTGTTCGGCACGATGGACAGGAATTCCGATCATTAGGGTTATTAGGCCTTTAGATAAGGATTCTGAGGACATAAAGATAGAACGAATCGAGCAAGTAACGAAGAAGTTATGGCCAAAATAGTTTTTAGCCCAGGCCCCTAGAGGTACCCCTAGGGCCCGGCCCAAAAATTGGAGCTCTTTGTTCAACACGATGGATAGGAATTCCAATCATGAGGGGTCTTGGGCCTTTAGATAAGGATTCCGTGGACATAAAGATCGACCGAATCGGGCAAGGAACGAAGAAGTTATGGCTAAAATAGTTTTTGCGTCAGGTCCCGTTTTGCGCAGTTCCACTATTTTTGCCATAACTTCTAGGCTAGTTGTCCGATTAGGCTGATTCAAGCGGCGTTGGAAACCTTATTCCTAGGGATATCCCACAAAAAGTCAAAATCAACTTTTCCTATTATTTTGGTTTACGAGAACTTCGTGAGAGTCCAAACCAAGCGAAAAAGTGACTATTTTGGGGCGTATTCGGACGATTTACCCGCGATCTGGGCCTTCAAATTACGCAAGCTCACTTTAAAATGCCATAAATACATGTGAATGTGCTAATGTGTGAAAAAATCAACATTTCGTTGCGGATGATTTTTCAGCCCCCGAGTTCCTCCCCTAGGGCCTGGCCAAAAAATTGAAACTCTTTGTTCGGTACGATGGACAGGAATTCCGATCATTAGAGGTATTAGGTCTTTAGATAAGAATTCTGAGGACATAAAGATCGACTAAATCGGGCGAGTAACGAATAAGTTATGGCCAAAATAGGTTTTAGCCCAGGCCCCAAGGGGTACGTACCCCTAGGGCTCGGCCAAAAAATTGGAGCTCTTTGTTCAGCACGATGGATAGGAATTCCAATCATGAGGGGTCTTGGGCCTTTAGATAAAGATTCTGTGGACATAAAGATCGACCGAATCGGGCGAGAAAGGAAGAAGTTATGGCCAAAGTAGTTTTTGCATTAGGTCCCGTTTTGCGCAGTTTCACTATTTTTGCCATAACTTCTAGGCTAGTTATCCGATTTGGACGATTCAAGCAGCGTTGGAAACCTTATTCCTAGGGCTATCCCCCAAATAGTCAAAATCCAATTTTCCTATTATTTTGCTTTACGAGAACTTCGTGAGAGTCCAGAACAAGCGAAAAAGTGACTATTTTTGGGCGTATTCGGCCGATTTACCAGCGATCTGGGCCTTCAAATTTTTCAAGCTCACTTTAAAATGTCATAAATACATGTCAATGTGCTAATGTGCGAAAAAATCAACATTTCGTTTCGGATGATTTTTCAGCCCCCGAGTTCCTAGGGGTACCCCTAGGGACCGGCCAAAAAATTAAAAATCTTTGTTCGGCACGATGGACAGGAATTCCGATCATTAGGGTTATTAGGCCTTTAGATAAGGATTCTGAGGACATAAAGATAGAACGAATCGAGCAAGTAACGAAGAAGTTATGGCCAAAATAGTTTTTAGCCCAGGCCCCTAGAGGTACCCCTAGGGCCCGGCCCAAAAATTGGAGCTCTTTGTTCAACACGATGGATAGGAATTCCAATCATGAGGGGTCTTGGGCCTTTAGATAAGGATTCCGTGGACATAAAGATCGACCGAATCGGGCAAGGAACGAAGAAGTTATGGCTAAAATAGTTTTTGCGTCAGGTCCCGTTTTGCGCAGTTCCACTATTTTTGCCATAACTTCTAGGCTAGTTGTCCGATTAGGCTGATTCAAGCGGCGTTGGAAACCTTATTCCTAGGGATATCCCACAAAAAGTCAAAATCAACTTTTCCTATTATTTTGGTTTACGAGAACTTCGTGAGAGTCCAAACCAAGCGAAAAAGTGACTATTTTGGGGCGTATTCGGACGATTTACCCGCGATCTGGGCCTTCAAATTACGCAAGCTCACTTTAAAATGCCATAAATACATGTGAATGTGCTAATGTGTGAAAAAATCAACATTTCGTTGCGGATGATTTTTCAGCCCCCGAGTTCCTCCCCTAGGGCCTGGCCAAAAAATTGAAACTCTTTGTTCGGTACGATGGACAGGAATTCCGATCATTAGAGGTATTAGGTCTTTAGATAAGAATTCTGAGGACATAAAGATCGACTAAATCGGGCGAGTAACGAATAAGTTATGGCCAAAATAGGTTTTAGCCCAGGCCCCAAGGGGTACGTACCCCTAGGGCTCGGCCAAAAAATTGGAGCTCTTTGTTCAGCACGATGGATAGGAATTCCAATCATGAGGGGTCTTGGGCCTTTAGATAAAGATTCTGTGGACATAAAGATCGACCGAATCGGGCGAGAAAGGAAGAAGTTATGGCCAAAGTAGTTTTTGCATTAGGTCCCGTTTTGCGCAGTTTCACTATTTTTGCCATAACTTCTAGGCTAGTTATCCGATTTGGACGATTCAAGCAGCGTTGGAAACCTTATTCCTAGGGCTATCCCCCAAATAGTCAAAATCCAATTTTCCTATTATTTTGCTTTACGAGAACTTCGTGAGAGTCCAGAACAAGCAAAAAAGTGACTATTTTTGGGCGTATTCGGCCGATTTACCAGCGATCTGGGCCTTCAAATTTTTCAAGCTCACTTTAAAATGTCATAAATACATGTCAATGTGCTAATGTGCGAAAAAATCAACATTTCGTTTCGGATGATTTTTCAGCCCCCGAGTTCCTAGGGGTACCCCTAGGGACCGGCCAAAAAATTAAAAATCTTTGTTCGGCACGATGGACAGGAATTCCGATCATTAGGGTTATTAGGCCTTTAGATAAGGATTCTGAGGACATAAAGATAGAACGAATCGAGCAAGTAACGAAGAAGTTATGGCCAAAATAGTTTTTAGCCCAGGCCCCTAGAGGTACCCCTAGGGCCCGGCCCAAAAATTGGAGCTCTTTGTTCAACACGATGGATAGGAATTCCAATCATGAGGGGTCTTGGGCCTTTAGATAAGGATTCCGTGGACATAAAGATCGACCGAATCGGGCAAGGAACGAAGAAGTTATGGCTAAAATAGTTTTTGCGTCAGGTCCCGTTTTGCGCAGTTCCACTATTTTTGCCATAACTTCTAGGCTAGTTGTCCGATTAGGCTGATTCAAGCGGCGTTGGAAACCTTATTCCTAGGGATATCCCACAAAAAGTCAAAATCAACTTTTCCTATTATTTTGGTTTACGAGAACTTCGTGAGAGTCCAAACCAAGCGAAAAAGTGACTATTTTGGGGCGTATTCGGACGATTTACCCGCGATCTGGGCCTTCAAATTACGCAAGCTCACTTTAAAATGCCATAAATACATGTGAATGTGCTAATGTGTGAAAAAATCAACATTTCGTTGCGGATGATTTTTCAGCCCCCGAGTTCCTCCCCTAGGGCCTGGCCAAAAAATTGAAACTCTTTGTTCGGTACGATGGACAGGAATTCCGATCATTAGAGGTATTAGGTCTTTAGATAAGAATTCTGAGGACATAAAGATCGACTAAATCGGGCGAGTAACGAATAAGTTATGGCCAAAATAGGTTTTAGCCCAGGCCCCAAGGGGTACGTACCCCTAGGGCTCGGCCAAAAAATTGGAGCTCTTTGTTCAGCACGATGGATAGGAATTCCAATCATGAGGGGTCTTGGGCCTTTAGATAAAGATTCTGTGGACATAAAGATCGACCGAATCGGGCGAGAAAGGAAGAAGTTATGGCCAAAGTAGTTTTTGCATTAGGTCCCGTTTTGCGCAGTTTCACTATTTTTGCCATAACTTCTAGGCTAGTTATCCGATTTGGACGATTCAAGCAGCGTTGGAAACCTTATTCCTAGGGCTATCCCCCAAATAGTCAAAATCCAATTTTCCTATTATTTTGCTTTACGAGAACTTCGTGAGAGTCCAGAACAAGCGAAAAAGTGACTATTTTTGGGCGTATTCGGCCGATTTACCAGCGATCTGGGCCTTCAAATTTTTCAAGCTCACTTTAAAATGTCATAAATACATGTCAATGTGCTAATGTGCGAAAAAATCAACATTTCGTTTCGGATGATTTTTCAGCCCCCGAGTTCCTAGGGGTACCCCTAGGGACCGGCCAAAAAATTAAAAATCTTTGTTCGGCACGATGGACAGGAATTCCGATCATTAGGGTTATTAGGCCTTTAGATAAGGATTCTGAGGACATAAAGATAGAACGAATCGAGCAAGTAACGAAGAAGTTATGGCCAAAATAGTTTTTAGCCCAGGCCCCTAGAGGTACCCCTAGGGCCCGGCCCAAAAATTGGAGCTCTTTGTTCAACACGATGGATAGGAATTCCAATCATGAGGGGTCTTGGGCCTTTAGATAAGGATTCCGTGGACATAAAGATCGACCGAATCGGGCAAGGAACGAAGAAGTTATGGCTAAAATAGTTTTTGCGTCAGGTCCCGTTTTGCGCAGTTCCACTATTTTTGCCATAACTTCTAGGCTAGTTGTCCGATTAGGCTGATTCAAGCGGCGTTGGAAACCTTATTCCTAGGGATATCCCACAAAAAGTCAAAATCAACTTTTCCTATTATTTTGGTTTACGAGAACTTCGTGAGAGTCCAAACCAAGCGAAAAAGTGACTATTTTGGGGCGTATTCGGACGATTTACCCGCGATCTGGGCCTTCAAATTACGCAAGCTCACTTTAAAATGCCATAAATACATGTGAATGTGCTAATGTGTGAAAAAATCAACATTTCGTTGCGGATGATTTTTCAGCCCCCGAGTTCCTCCCCTAGGGCCTGGCCAAAAAATTGAAACTCTTTGTTCGGTACGATGGACAGGAATTCCGATCATTAGAGGTATTAGGTCTTTAGATAAGAATTCTGAGGACATAAAGATCGACTAAATCGGGCGAGTAACGAATAAGTTATGGCCAAAATAGGTTTTAGCCCAGGCCCCAAGGGGTACGTACCCCTAGGGCCCGGCCCAAAAATTGGAGATCTTTGTTCAGCACGATGGATAGGAATTCCAATCATGAGGTGTCTTGGGCCTTTAGATAAGGATTCCGTGGACATAAAGATCGACCGAATCGGGCAAGAAACTAAGAAGTTATGGCCAAAATAGTTTTTGTGTCGGGTCCCGTTTTGAGCAGTTCCACTATTTTTGCCATAACTTCTAGGCTAATTGTCCGATTTGGCCGATTCAAGCGGCGTTGGAAACCTTATTCCTAGGGCTATCCCGCAAAAAGTCAAAATCAACTTTTCCTATTATATTGTTTTACGAGAACTTCGTGAGTGTCCAAAACAAGCGAAAAAGTGACTATTTTAGGGCGTATTCGACCGATTTACCCGCGATCTAGGTCTTCAAATTATGCAAGCTCACTTTAAAATGCCCTAAATATATGTGTATATGCTAATGTGCGAAAAATCAACATTTCATTTCGGATGATTTTTCAGCCCCCGAGCCCCTAGGGGGACTCTTTTAGGCCCGCCCCGAAAATTGAAACTCTTTGTTCGGCACGATGGATAGGAATTCTGATCATTAGGGGTCTTAGGCCTATAGATAAGGATTCTGTGGACATAAAGATCGACCGAATCGGGCGAGTAACGAAGAAGTTATGGCCAAAATAGTTTTTAGCCCAAGCCCCTAGTGGTACCCTTAGGGCTCGACCCAAAAATTGGAGCTCTTTGTTCAGCACGATGGATAGGAATTCCAATCAGTAGGGGTCTTGGGCCTTTAGATAAGGATTCCGTGGACATAAAAGTCGACCGAATCCTGTGAGAAACGAAGAAGTTATGGCAAAAATAGTTTTTGCGTCGGGTCCCGTTTTGCGCAGTTCCACTATTTTTGCTATAACTTCAAGGCTATTTGTCCGATTTGGCCGATTCAAGCGGTGTGGAAACCTTATTCCAAGAAATATCCCCCAAAAAGTCAAAATCCACTTTTCCTATTATTTTGCTTAACAAGAACTTCGTGAGTGTCCAAAACAAGCGAAAAAGTGACTATTTTGGGGTGTATTCGGCCGATTTACCCGCGATCTGGGCCTTTAAATTACGCAAGCTCTCTTTAAAATGCCATAAATACATGTGTATGTGGTAATGTGCAAAAAAATCAACATTTTGTTTTGGATGATTTTTCAGCCCCCGAGCCCCTAGGGATACCCCTAGGGTCCGGCCCGAAAATTGAAGCTCTTTGTTCGGCACGATGGACAAGAATTACGATCATTAGGGGTCTTAGGCCTTTAGATAAGGATTCTTTGGACATAAAGATCGAACGAATCGGGCGAGTAACGAAGAAGTTATGGCCAAAATAGTTTTTAGCCCAGGCCCCTAAAGGTACCCCTATGGCCCGGCCCAAAAATTGGAGCTCTTTGTTCAACACGATGGATAGGAATTCCAATCATGAGTGATCTTGGGCCTTTAGTTAGTCGACTGAATCTGGCGAGAAACGAAGAAGGTATGGCAAAAATAGTTATTACGTCGGGTCCCGTTTTGCGCAGTTCCACTATTTTTGCCATAATTTCTAGGCTATTTGTCCGATTTGGCCGATTCAAGTGGCGTTGGAAATCTTATTCCAAGGGCTATCCCCCAAAAAGTCAAAATACACTTTTCCTATTATTTTACTTTACAAGAACTTCGGGAGTGTCCAAAACGAGCGAAAAAGTTACTATTTTGGGGTGTATTCAGCCGATTTACCGGCGATCTGGGCCTTCAATTTACGCAAGCTCACTTTAAAAAGCCATAAATACATGTGTATATGCTAATGTGTGAAAAAATCAACATTTCGTTTCGGATGATTTTTCAGCCCCCGAGCCCCTAGGGGGACCCCTAGGGCCCGTCCCGAAAATTGAAACTCTTTGTTCGGCACGATGGACAGGAATTCTGATCATTAGGGGTCTTAGGCCTATAGATAAGGATTCTGTGGACATAAAGATCGACCGAATCAGGCGAGTAACGAAGAAGTTATGGCCAAAATAGTGTTTAGCCAAGCCCCTAGGGTACCCCTTGGGCTCGGCCTTAAAATTGGAGCTCTTTGTTCAGCATGATGGATAGGAATTCCAATCATTAGAGGTCTTGGGCCTTTAGATAAGGATTCTGTGGACATAAAGATTGACCGAATCGTGCGAGAAACGAAGAAGTTATGGCCAAAATAGTTTTTGCGTCGGGTCCCGTTTTGCGCAGTTCCACTATTTTTGCCATAACTTCTAGACTATTTGTCCGATTTGGCCGATTCAAGCGGCGTTGGAAACCTTATTCCAAGGGCTATCCCCCTAAAAGTCAAAATCCACTTTTCCTATTATTTTGCTTTACATGAACTTCGTGAGTGTCCAAAACGAGCGAAAAAGTGTCTATTTTGGGGTGTATTCGGCCGATTTACCCGCGATCAGGGCCATCAAATTACGCAAGCTCACTTTAAAATGCCATAAATACATGTGTATATGCTAATGTGCGAAAAAATCAACATTTCGTTTCGGTTGATTTTTCAGCCCTCGAGCCCCTAGGGGGAGCCCTAGGGCCCGGCCCGAAAATTGATGGATAGGAATTCTGATCACTAGGGGTCTTAGGCCTTTAGATAAGGATTCTGTGGACATAAAGATCGACCGAATCGGGCGAGTAACGAAGAAGTTATGGCCAAAATAGTTTTTAACCCAGGCCCCTAGGGGTACCCCCTAGGGCTCGGCCCAAAAATTAGACTCTTTGTTCAGCATGACGGATAGGAATTCCAATCATGCGGGGTTTTGGGCCTTTAGATAAGGATTCCGTCGACATAAAGATCGACCGAATCGGGCGAGAAACGAAGAAGTTATGGCCAAAATAAATTTTGCGTTCGGTCCCGTTTTGCGCAGTTCCACTATTTCTGCCATAACTTCTAGGCTATTTGTCCGATTTGGCCGATTCAAGTGGCGTTGGAAACCTTATTCCAAGGGCTATCCCCCGAAAAGTCAAAATCCACTTTTTCAATTATTTTGCTTAACAAGAACTTCGTGAGTTTCCAAAACAAGCGAAAAAGTGACTATTTTGGGGTGGATTCGGTCGATTTACCCGCGATCTGGGCCTTCAAATTACGCAAGCTCACATTAAAATGCCAGAAATACATGTGTATATGCTAATGTGCGAAAAAATCAACATTTCGTTTCGGATGATTTTTCAGCCCTCGAGCCCCTAAGGGGAGCCCTAGGGCCCGGCCCGAAAATTGAAACTCTTTGTTCGGCACGATGGACATGAATTCTGATCATTAGGGGTCTTAGGCCTATAGATAAGGATTCTGTGGTCATAAAGATCGACCGAATCGGGCGAGTAACGAAGAAGTTATGGTCAAAATAATTTTTAGCCCAAGCCCCTAGGCTACCCCTTGGGCTCGGCCCTAAAATTGGAGCTCTTTGTTCAGCACGATGGATAGGAATTCCAATCATTAGAGGTCTTGGGCCTTTAGATAAGGATTCCGTGGACATAAAGATTGACCGAATCGTGCGAGAAACGAAGAAGTTATGGCCAAAATAGTTTTTGCGTCGGGTCCCGTTTTGCGCAGTTCCACTATTTTTGCCATAACTTCTAGACTATTTGTCCGATTTGGCCGATTCAAGCGGCGTTGGAAACCTTATTCCAAGGGCTATCCCCCTAAAAGTCAAAATCCACTTTTCCTATTATTTTTCTTTACAAGAACTTCGTGAGTGTCCAAAACCAGCGAAAAAGTGTTTATTTTGGGGTGTATTCGGCCGATTTACCCGCGATCTGGGCCTTCAAATTACACAAGCTCACTTTAAAATGCCATAAATACATGTGTATATGCTAATGTGCGAAAAAATCAACATTTCGTTTCGGATGATTTTTCAGCCCTCGAGCCCCTAAGGGGAGCCCTAGGGCCCGGCCCGAAAATTGAAATTCTTTGTTCGGCATGATGGATAGGAATTCTGATCACTAGGGGTCTTAGGCCTTTAGATAAGGATTCTGTGGATATAAAGATCGACCGAATCGGGCGAGTAACGAAGAAGTTATGGCCAAAATAGTTTTTAACCTAGGCCCCTAGGGGTACCCCTAGCGCTCGGCCCAAAAATTAGACTCTTTGTTCAGCACGATGGATAGGAATTCCAATCATGCGGGGTTTTCGGCCTTTAGATAAGGATTCCGTAGTCATAAAGATCGACCGAATCGGGCGAGAAACGAAGAAGTTATGGCCAAAATAAATTTTGCGTTCGGTCCCGTTTTGCGCAGTTCCACTATTTTTGCCATAACTTCTAGGCTATTTGTCCGATTTGGCCGATTCAAGTGGCGTTGGAAACCTTATTCCAAGGGCTATCCTCCGAAAAGTCAAAATCCACTTTTCCTATTATTTTGCTTAACTAGAACTTCGTGAGTGTCCAAAACAAGCGAAAAAGTGATTATTTTGGGGTGTATTCGGCCGATTTTCCCGCGATCTGGGCCTTCAAATTACGCAAGCTCACTTTAAAATGCCATAAATACATGTGTATGTGGTAATGTGCGAAAAAATCAACATTTTATTTTGGATGATTTTTCAGCCCCCGAGCACGTAGGGTTACCCCTAGGGCCCGACCCGAAAATTGAAGCTTTTTGTTCGGCACGATGGACAAGAATTACGATCATTAGGGGTCTTAGGCCTTTAGATAAGGATTCTTTGGACATAAAGATCGAACGAATCGGGCGAGTAACGAAGAAGTTATGGCCAAAATAGTTTTTAGCCCAGGCCCCTAAGGGTACCCCTATGGCCCGGCCCAAAAATTGGAGCTCTTTGTTCAGCACGATGGATAGGAATTCCAATCCTTAGAGGTCTTGGGCCTTTAGATAAGGATTCCGTGGACATAAAGATTGACCGAATCATGCGAGAAACGAAGAAGTTATGGTCAAAATAGGTTTTGCGTCGGGTCCCGTTTTGCGCAATTCCACTATTTTTGCCATAATTTCTAGGCTATTTGTCCGATTTGGCCGATTCAAGCGGCGTTGGAAACCTTATTCCAAGGGCTATCCCCCAAAAAGTCAAAATCCACTTTTCCTATTATTTTGCTTTACAAGAACTTCGTGAGTGTCCAAAACGAGCGAAAAAGTGACTATTTTGGGGTGTATTCGGCCGATTTACCCGCGATTTGGGCCTTTAATTTACGCAAGCTCACTTTAAAATGCCATAAATACATGTGTATATGCTAATGAGCAAAAAAATCAACATTTCGTTTCGGATGATTTTTCAGCCCCCGAGCCCCTAGGGGGACCCCTAGGGCTCGTCCCGAAAATTGAAACTCTTTGTTCGGCACGATGGACAGGAATTCTGATCATTAGGGGTCTTAGGCCTATAGATAAGGATTATGTGGTCATAAAGATCGACCGAATCGGGCGAGTAACGAAGTAGTTATGGCCAAAATAGTTTTTAGCCCAAGCCCCTAGGGTACCGCTAGGGCGCGACCCAAAAATTGGAGCTCTTTGTTCAGCACGATGGATAGGAATTCCAATCATTAGAGGTCTTGGGCCATTAGATAAGGATTCCGTGGAAATAAAGGTTGACCGAATCGTGCGACAAACGAAGAAGTTATGGCGAAAATAGTTTTTGCGTCGGTTCCCGTTTTGCGCAGTTCCACTATTTTTGCCGTAACTTCTAGACTATTTGTCCGATTTTGCCGATTCAAGCGGCGTTGGAAACCTTATTCCAAGGTCTATCCCCACAAAAGTGAAAATCCACTTTTCCTATTATTTTGCCTAACAAGAACTTCGTGAGTGTCCAAAACAAGCGAAAAAGTGACTATTTTGGGGTGTATTCGGCCGATTTACCCGCGATCTGGGCCTTCAAATTACGCAAGCTCACTTTAAAATGCCATAAATACATGTGTATGTGCTAACGTGCAAAAAAATCAACATTTTGTTTCGGATGATATTTCAGCCCCCGAGCCCCTAAGAGTACCCCTAGGGCCTCGCCCGAAAATTGAAGCTCTTTGTTCGGCACGATGGACAAGAATTCCGATCATTAGGGGTCTTAGGCCTTTAGATAAGGATTCTTTGGACATAAAGATCGAACGAATCGGGCGAGTAACGAAGAAGTTATGGCCAAAATAGTTTTTAGCCCAGGCCCCTAAGGGTACCCCTATGGCCCGGCCCAAAAATTGGAGCTCTTTTTTCAACACGATGGATAGGAATTCCAATCATGAGGGATCTTGGGCCTTTAGTTAGTCGACCGAATCGGGCGAGAAACGAAGAAGGTATGGAAAAATAGTTTTTACGTCGGGTCCCGTTATGCGCAGTTCCACTATTTTTGCCATAACTTCTAGGCTATTTGTCCGATTTGGCCGATTCAAGCCGCGTTGGAAACCTTATTCCAAGGGCTATCCCCCAAAAAGTTAAAATACACTTTTCCTATTATTTTGCTTTACAAGAACTTCGGGAGTGTCCAAAACAAGCGAAAAAGTTACTATTTTGGGGTGTATTCAGCCGATTTACCTGCGATCTGGGCCTTCAATTTACGCAAGCTCACTTTAAAATGCCTTAAATACATGTGTATATGCTAATGTGCGAAAAAATCAACATTTCGTTTCGAATGATTTTTCAGCCCCCGAGCCCCTAGGGGGACCCTTAAGGCCCGTCCCGAAAATTGAAACTCTTTATTCGGAATGATGGATAGGAATTCTGATCATTAGGGGTCTTAGGCCTATAGATATGGATTCTGTGGAAATAAAGATCGAACGAATCGGGCGAGTAACGAAAATGTTATGGCCAAAATAGTTTTTAGCCCAAGCCCCTAGGGTACCCATAGGGCTCGGCCCAAAAATTGGAGCTCTTTGTTCAGCACGATGGATAGAAATTGCAATCATTAGAGGTCTTGGGCCTTTAGATAAGGATTCCGTGGACATAAAGATTGACCGAATCGTGCGAGAAACGAAGAAGTTATGGCCAAAATAGGTTTTGCGTCGGGTCCCGTTTTGCGCAGTTCCACTATTTTAGCCATAACTTATAGGCTATTTGTCCGATTTGGCCGATTCAAGCGGCGTTGGAAACCTTATTACAAGTGTTATCCCCCAAAAAGTCAAAATACACTTTCCTTATTATTTTGCTTTACAAGAACTTCTTGAGTGTCCAAAACAAGCGAAAAAGTTACTATTTTGGGGTGTATTCAGCCGATTTACCCACAATCTAGGCCTTCAAATTACGCAAGCTCACTTTAAAATGCCCTAAATATATGTGTATATGCTAATGTGCGAAAAATCAACATTTCATTTCGGATGATTTTTCAGCCCCCAAGCCCCTAGGGGTCCCTTAGGGCCCGTCCCAAAAATTGAAACTCTTTGTTCGGAACGATGGATAGGAATTCTGATCAATAGGGGTCATAGGCCTATAGATAAGGATTCTGTGGACATAAAGATCGACCGAATCGGGCGAGTAACGAAGAAGTTATGGCCAAAATAGTTTTTAGCCCAAGCCCCTAGTGGTACCCTTAGGGCTCGGCCCAAAAATTGGAGCTCTTTGTTCAGCACAATGGATAGGAATTCCAATCGGTAGGGGTCTTGGGCCTTTAGATAAGGATTCCGTGGACATAAAAGTCGACCGAATCCTGCGAGAAATGAAGAAGTTATTGCCAAAATAGTTTTTGTGTCGGGTCCCGTTTTGCGCAATTCCACTATTTTTTCTATAACTTCTAGGCTATTTGTCCGATTTGGCCGATTCAAGCGGTGTGGAAACCTTATTCCAAGAAATATCCCCCAAAAAGTCAAAATCCACTTTTCCTATTATTTTGCTTAACAAGAACTTTGTGAGTGTCCAAAACAAGCGAAAAAGTGACTATTTTGGGGTGTATTCGGCCGATTTACTCGCGATCTGGGCCTTCAAAATACGCAAGCTCACTTTAAAATGCCATAAATACATGTGTATGTGGTAATGTGCGAAAAAATCAACATTTTGTTTCGGATGATTTTTCAGCCCCCGAGCCCCTAGGGTTACCCCTTAGGGCCCGGCCCGAAAATTGAATCTCTTTGTTCGGCACGATGGACAAGAATTACGATCATTAGGGGTCTTAGGCCTGTAGATAAGGATTCTTTGGACATAAAGATCGAACGAATCGGGCGAGTAACGAAGAAGTTATGGCCAAAATAGTTTTTAGCCCAGGCCCATAAGGATACCCCTATGGCCCGGCCCAAAAATTGGAGCTCTTTGTTCAACACGATGGAAAGGAATTCCAATCATGAGGGATCTTGGGCCTTTAGTTAGTCAACCGAATCGGGCGAGAAACGAAGAATGTATGGCAAAAATAGTTTTTACGTCGGGTCCCGTTTTGCGCAGTTCCACTATTTTTGCCATAACTTCTAGGCTATTTGTCCGATTTGGCCGATTCAAGCCGCGTTGGAAACCTTATTCCAAGGGCTATCCCCCAAAAAGTCAAAATACACTTTTCCTATTATTTTGCTTTACAAGAACTTCGGGAGTGTCCAAAACAAGCGAAAAAGTTACTATTTTTGGGTGTATTCAGCCGATTTACCTGCGATCTGGGCCTTCAATTTACGCAAGCTCACTTTAAAATGCCATAAATACATGTGTATATGCTAATGTGCGAAAAAATCAACATTTCGTTTCGGATGATTTTTCAGCCCCCGAGCCCCTAGGGGGACCCTTAGGGCCCGTCCCGAAAATTGAAACTCTTTGTTCGGAATGATGGATAGGAATTCTGATCATTAGGGGTCTTAGGCCTACAGATATGAATTCTGTGGACATAAAGATCGAACGAATCGGGCGGGTAACGAAGAAGTTATGGCCAAAATAGTTTTTAGCCCAAGCCCCTAGGGTACCCCTAGGGCTCGGCCCAAAAATTGGAGCTCTTTGTTCAGCACGATGGATAGAAATTCCAATCATTAGAGGTCTTGGGCCTTTAGATAAGGATTCCGTGGACATAAAGATTGACCGAATCGTGCGAGAAACGAAGAAGTTATTGCCAAAATAGGTTTTGCGTCGGGTCCCGTTTTGCGCAGTTCCACTATTTTTGCCATAACTTCTAGGCTATTTGTCCGATTTGGCCGATTCAAGCCGCGTTGGAAACCTTATTCTCAGAGCTATCCCCCAAAAAGTCAAAATACACTTTTCCTATTATTTTGCTTTACAAGAACTTCGAGAGTGTCCAAAACATACGAAAAAGTTACTATTTTGGGGTGTATTCAGCCGATTTACCCGCGATCTGGGCTTTCAATTTACGCAAGCTCACTTTAAAATGCCATAAATACATGTGTATATGCTAATGTGCGAAAAAATCAACATTTCGTTTCGGATGATTTTTCAGCCCCCGAGCCCCTAGGAAGACCCTTAGGGCCCGTCCCGAAAATTGAAACTCTTTGTTCGGAATGATGGATAGGAATTCTGATCATTAGGGGTCTTAGGCCTATAGATATGGATTCTGTGGACATAAAGATCGAACGAATCGGGCGAGTAACGAAGAAGTTATGGCAAAAATAGTTTTTAGCCCAAGCCCCTAGGGTACCCATAGGGCTCGGCCCAAAAATTGGAGCTCTTTGTTCAGCACGATGGATAGGAATTCCAATCATTAGAGGTCTTGGGCCTTTAGATAAGAATTCCGTGGACATAAAGATTGACCGAATCGTGCGAGAAACGAAGAAGTTATGGCCAAAATAGGTTTTGCGTCGGGTCCCGTTTTGCGCAGTTCCACTATTTTTGCCATAATTTCTAGGCTATTTGTCCGATTTGGCCGATTCAAGCGGCGTTGGAAACCTTATTACAAGGGCTATCCCACAAAAAGTCAAAATACACTTTCCTTATTATTTTTCTTTACAAGAACTTCTTGAGTGTCCAAAATAAGCGAAAAAGTTACTATTTTGGGGTGTATTCAGCCGATTTACCCACGATCTGGGTCTTCAAATTACGCAAGCTCACTTTAAAATGCCCTAAATATATGTGTATATGCTAATGTGCGAAAAATCAACATTTCATTTCGGATGATTTTTCAGCCCCCGAGCCCCTAGGGGGACCCTTAGGGCCCGTCCCGAAAATTGAAACTCTTTGTTCGGAACTATGGATAGGAATTCTGATCAATAGGGGTCTTAGGCATATAGATAAGGATTCTGTGGACATAAAGATCGACCGAATCGGGCGAGTAACGAAGAAGTTATGGCCAAAATAGTTTTTAGCCCAAGCCCCTAGTGGTACCCTTAGGGCTCGGCCCAAAAATTGGAGCTCTTTGTTCAGCACGATGGATAGGAATTCCAATCAGTAGGGGTCTTGGGCCTTTAGATAAGGATTCCGTGGACATAAAAGTCGACCGAATCCTGCGAGAAACGAAGAAGTTATGGCCAATATAGTTTTTGCGTCGGGTCCCGTTTTGCGCAGTTCCACTATTTTTGCTATAACTTCTAGGCTATTTGTCCGATTTTGTAATTCAAGCGGTGTGGAACCCTTATTCCAAGAAATATCCCCCAAAAAGTCAAAATCCACTTTTCCTATTATTTTGCTTAACAAGAATTTCGTGAGTGTCCAAAACAAGCGAGAAAGTGACTATTTTAGGGTGTATTCGGCCGATTTACCCGCGATCTGGGCCTTCAAATTACGCAAGCTCACTTTAAAATGCCATAAATACATGTGTATGTGGTAATGTGCGAAAAAAATCAACATTTTGTTTTAGATGATTTTTCAGCCCCCGAGCCCCTATGGTTACCCCTAGGGCCCGGCCCGAAAATTGAAGCTCTTTGTTCGGCACGATGGACAAGAATTACGATCATTAGGGGTCTTAGGCCTTTAGATAAGGATTCTTTGGACATAAAGATCGAACGAATCGGGCGAGTAACGAAGAAGTTATGGCCAAAATAGTTTTTAGCCCAGGCCCCTAAGGGTACCACTATGGCCCGGCCCGAAAATTGGAGCTCTTTGTTCAACACGATGGATAGGAATTTCAATCATGAGGGATCTTGGGCCTTTAGTTAGTCGACCGAATCGGGCGAGAAACGAAGAAGGTATGGTAAAAATAGTTTTTACGTCGGGTCCCGTTTTGCGCAGTTCCACTATTTTTGCCATAACTTCTAGGCTATTTGTCCGATTTGGCCGATTCAAGTGGCGTTGGAAACCTTATTCCAATGGCTATCCCCCAAAAAGTCAAAATACACATTTCCTATTATTTTTCTTTACAAGAACTTCGGGAGTGTCCAAAACGAGCGAAAAAGTTACTATTTTCGGGTGTATTCGGCTGATTTACCCGCGATTTGGGCATTCAAATTACGCAAGCTCACTTTCAAATGCCATAAATACATGTGTATGTGCTAATGTGCGAAAAAATCATCATTTTATTTCGGATGATTTTTCAGCCCCTGAGCCCCTAGGGGTACCCCCTAGGGCCCGGCCCAAAAAATAAAACTCTTTGTTCGGTAGGATGGACAGGAATTTTGATCATTAGGGGTCTTAGGCCTATAGATAAGGATTCTGTGGACATAAGATCGACCGAATCGGGCAAGTAATGAAGAAGTTATGGCCAAAATAGTTTTTAGCCCAGACCCCTAGGGGTACGTACCCCTAGGGCTTGGCCCAAAAATTGGAGCACTTTGTTCAGCACGATGGATAGGAATTCCAATCATTAGGGGTCTTGGGCCTTTAGATAAGGATTCCGTGGACATAAAGATTGACCTAATCGTGCGAGAAACGAAGAAGTTATGGCCAAAATAGGTTTTGTGTCGGGTCCCGTTTTGCGTAGTTCCACTATTTTTGCCACAACTTCTAGGCTATTTGTCCGATTTGGACGATTCAAGTGGCGTTGGAAACCTTATTCCAAGGGCTATGCCCCAAAAAGTCAAAATCCACTTTTTCTATTATTTTTCTTTACAAGAACTTCGTAAGTGTCCAAAACAAACGAAAAAGTGACTATTTTGTGGTGTATTCGGCCGATTTACCCGCGATCTGGGCCTTCAAAATACGCAAGCTCACTTTAAAATGCCATGAATACATGTGTATGTGCTAATGTGCGAAAAAATCAACATTTTGTTTCGGATGATTTTTCAGCCCCCGAGCCCCTAGGGTTACCCCTAGGGCCCGGCCCGAATATTGAAGCTCTTTGTTCGGCATGATGGACATGAATTCCGATCATTAGGGGTCTTAGGCCTTTAAATAAGGATACTTTGGACATAAAGATCGAACGAATCGGGCGAGCAATGAAGAAGTTATGGCCAAAATAGTTTTTAGCCCAGACCCCTAAGGGTACCCCTATGGCCCGGCCCAAAAATTGGAGCTCTTTGTTCAACACGATAGATAGGAATTCCAATCATGAGGGGTGTTGGGCCTTTAGATAAGGATTCCGTGGACATAAAGGTTTACCGAATCGTGCGAGAAACGAAGAAGTTATGGCCAAAATAGTTTTTAGCCCAGACCCCTAAGGGTATCCCTATGGCCCGGCCCTAAAATTGGAGCTCTTTGTTCAACACGATGGATAGTAATTAAAATCATGAGGGGTCTTGGGCCTTTAGTTAGTTGACCAAATCGGGCAAGAAACGAAGATGTTATGGCAAAAATAGTTCTTGCGTCGGGTCCCGTTTTGCGCAGTTCCACTATTTTTGCAATAACTTCTAGGCTATTTGTCTCATTTGGCCGATTCAAGCGGCCTTGGAAACCTTATTCCAAGGGCTACCCCCCAAAAAGTAAAAATACACTTTTCCTATTATTTTGCTTTACAAGAACTTCGTGAGTGTCCAAAACAAGCGAAAAAGTTACTATTTTGGGATGTATTCGGCCGATTTACCCGAGATCTGGGCCTTCAAATTACGCGAGCTAACTTCAAAATGCCATAAATACATGTGTATGTGCTAATGTGCGAAAAAATCATCATTCTTTTTCGGATGATTTTTCAGCCCCCGAGCCCCTAGGGGTACCCCTAGGGCCCGGCCCGAAAAATGAAACTCTTTGTTCGGTACGATGGACAGGAATTCTGATTATTAGGGGTCTTAGGCCTATAGATAAGGATTCTGTGTACATAAAGATCAACCGAATCGGGCAAGTAACGAAGAAGTTATGGCCAAAATAGTTTTTAGCCCAGGCCCCCTAGGGCTCGGCCCAAAAATTGGAGCTCTTTGTTCAGCACGATGGATAGGAATTCCAATCATTAAGGGTCTTGGGCCTTTAGATAAGAATTCCATGGATATAAAGATTGACCGAATCGTGCGAGAAAGGAAGAAGTTATGGCAAAAATAGTTTTTACGTTGGGTCCCGTTATGCGCAGTTCCACTATTTTTGCCATAACTTCTAGGCTATTTGTCCGATTTGGCCGATTCAAGCGGCGTTTGAAACCTTACTCCAAGGGCTATCCCCCAAAAAGTCAAAATACACTTTTCCTATTATTTCGCTTTACAAGAACTTCGTGAGAACAAGAGAAAAAGTTACTATTTTGGGGTGTATTCAGCCGATTTACCTGCGATCTAGGCCTTCAATTTACGCAAGCTCACTTTAAAATGCCATAAATACATGTGTATATGCTAATGTGTGAAAAACAAACATTTCGTTTCGGATAATTTTTCAGCTCCCGAGACCCTAGGGGGACAGATCCCTAGGCCCGGCCCGAAAATTAAAACTCTTTGTTCGGCACGATAGACAGGAATTCTGATCATTAAGGGTCTTAGGCCTATAGATAAGGATTCTGTGGACATAAAGATCGACCGAATCGGGCGAGTAACGAAGAAGTTATAGCAAAAATAGTTTTTAGCCCCTAGGGGTACCCCTAGGGTTCGGCCCAAAAATTGGAGCTCTTTGATCAGCACGATGGATAGAAATTCCAATCATTAGGGGTCTTGGGCTTTTAGATAAGGATTCTATGGACATAAAGGTTGACCGAATCGTGCGAGAAACGAAGAAGTTATGGCCAAAATAGTTTTTAGCCCAGGCCCCTAAGGGTATCTTTTTGGCTCGGCCCAAAAATTGGAGCTCTTTGTTCAACACGATGGATAGTAATTCTAATCATGAGGGGTCTTAGGCCTTTAGTTAGTTGACCGAATCGGGCGAGAAACGAAGAAGTTATGGCTAAAATAGTTTTTACGTCGGGTCCCATTTTGCGCAGTTCCACTATTTTTGCAATAACTTCTATGCTATTTATCTGATTTGGCCGATTCAAGCGGCATTGGAAACCTTATTCCAAGGGCTATCCCCCAAAAAGTCAAAATACACTTTTCCTATTATTTTGCTTTACAAGAACTTCGTGAGTGTCCAAAACAAGCGAAAAAGTTACTATTTTGGGGTGTATTCGGCCGATTTACCCGCGATCTGGGCCTTCAAATTACGCAAGCTCACTTTAAAATGCCATAAGTATATTTAGATGTGCTAATGTGCGAAAAAATCATCATTTTTGTTCGGATGATTTTTTAGCCCCCGAGCCCCTAGGGGTACCCCTAGGGCCCGGCCCGAAAAATGAAACTCTTTGTTCGGTACGATGGATAGGAATTCTGATCATTAGGGGTCTTAGGCCTATAGATAAGGATTCTGTGGACATAAAGATCGACTGAATCGGGCAAGTAACGAAGAAGTTATGGCCAAAATAGTTTTTAGTCCAGGCCTCCTCGGGCTCGCCCCAAAAATTGGAGCGCTTTGTTCAGCACGATGGATAGGAATTCCAATCATTAGGGGTCTTGGGCCATTAGATAAGGATTCCGTGGACATAAAGATTGACCGAATCGTGCGAGAAACGAAGAAGTTATGGCCAAAATAGGTTTTGCGTCGGGTCCCGTTTTGCGCAGTTCCACTATTTTTGCCATAACTTATAGGCTATTTGTCCGATATGGACGATTCAAGTGGCGTTGGAAACCTTATTCTAAGGGCTGTCCCCCAAAAAGTGAAAATTCAATTTTCCTATTATTTTTCTTTACAAGAACTTCGTGAGTGTCCAAAATAAGCAAAAAAGTGACTATTTTAGGGTGTATTCGGCCGATTTTCCTGGGATCTGGGCCTTCAAATTACGCAAACTCACTTTAAAATGCCATAAATACATGTGTATGTGCTAATGTGCGAAAAAATCAACATTTTGATTCGGATGATTTTTCAACCCCCGAGCCCCTAAGGGTACTCCTAGGGCCCGGCCCGAAAATTGAAGCTCTTTGTTCGGCACGATGGACAAGAATTCCGATCATTAGGGATCTTAGGCCTTTAGATAAGGATTCTTTGGACATAAAGATTGAACGAATCGGGCGAGTAACGAAGAAGTTATGGCCAAAATAGTTTTTAGCCCAGGCCCCTAAGGGTACCCCTATGGCCCGGCCCAAAAATTGGAGCTCTTTGTTCAACACGATGGATAGGAATTCCAATCATGAGGGGTCTTGGGCCTTTAGTTAGTTGACCAAATCGGGCGAGAAACGAAGAAGTTATGGCAAAAATAGTTTTTACGTCGGGTCCCGTTTTGCGCAGTTTCACTATTTTTGCCATAACTTCTAGGCTATTTGTCCGATTTGGCCGATTCAAGGGGCGTTGGAAACTTTATTCCAAGAGCTATCCCCCAAAAAGTCAAAATACACTTTTCATATAATTTTGCTTTACAAGAACTTCGTGAGGTACCAAAACAAGCGAAAAAGTTACTATTTTGGGGTGTATTCAGCCGATTTACCCTCGATCTGGGCCTTCAATTTAAGCAAGCTCACTTTAAAATGCCATAACTACATGTGTATATGCTAATGTGCGAAAAAATCAACATTTCGTTTCGGATAATTTTTCAGCCCCCGAGCCCCTAGGCGTGTCCCCCTAGGGCCCGGCCCGAAAATTGAAACTCTTTGTTCGGCACGATGGACAGGAATTCTGATCATTATGGGTTTTATACCTATAGATAAGGATTCTGTGGACATAAAGATCGACCGAATCGGGCGAGTAACGGAGAAGTTATGGCCAAAATAGTTTGCCCAAGCCCGTAGGGGTACCCCTAGGGCTTGGCCCAAAAATTGGAGCTCTTTGTTTAGCACGATAGATAGGAATTCCAATCATTAGGGGTCTTGGGCCTTTAGATAAGGATTCCGTGGACATAAAGATTGACCGAATCATGCGAGAAACGAAGAAGTTATGGCCAAAATAATTTTTGCGTCGGGTCCCGTTTTGCGCAGTTCCACTATTTTTGCCATAACTTCTAGGCTATTTGTCCGATTTGGCCGATTCAAGCAGCCTTGGAAACCTTATTCCAAGGGCTATCCTCCAAAAAGTCAAAATCCACTTTTCCTATTATTTTCCTTTACAAGAACTTCGTGAGTGTCCAAAACAAGCGAAAAAGTGACTATTTTGGGGTGTACTCGGCCGATTTACCCGCGATCTTGGCCTTTAAATTACGCAAGCTCACTTTAAAATGCCATAAATACATGTGTATGTGCTAATGTGAAAAAAAATTAACATTTTGTTTCGGATGATTTTTCTGCCCCCGAGCCCCTATGGGTACCCCTAAGGTCCGGCCCGAAAATTGAAGTTCTTTGTTCTGCACGATGGACAAGAATTTTGATCATTAGGGGTCTTAGGCCTTTAGATAAAGATTCTTTGGACATAAAGATCGAACGAATCGGGCGAGTAACGAAGAAGTTATGGCCAAAATAGTTTTTAGCCTAGGCCCCTGACCCCCTATGGCCCGGCCCAAAAATTGGAGCTCTTTGTTCAACACGATGGATAGGAATTCCAATCATGAGGGGTTTTGGGCCTTTAGATAAGGATTCCGTGGACATAAAGATTGACCGAATCGTGCGAGAAACGAAGAAGTTATGGCCAAACTAGTTTTTGCGTCGGATCCCGTTTTGTGCAGTTCCACTATTTTTGCCATAACTTCTAGGCTATTTGTCCGATTTGGACGATTCAAGTGGCGTTGGAAACCTTATTCCAAAGGCTATCCCAAAAAAAGTCAAAATCCAATTTTCATATTATTTTTCTTTACAAGAACTTCGTGAGTGTCCAAAACAAGCGAAAAAGAGACTATTTTGGGGTGTACTCGGCCGATTTACCCGCGATCTGGGCCTTCAAATTACGCAAGCTCACTTTAAAATGCCATAAATACATGTGTATGTGCTAATGTGCGGAAAAATCAACATTTTGTTTCGGATGATTTTTCAGCCCCCGAACCCCTAGGGGTACCCCTAGGGCCCGGCCCGAAATTGAAACTCTTTGTTCGACACGATGGAAAGGAATTCTGATCATTAGGGGTCTTAGGCCTATAGATAAGAATTCTGTGGAAATAAAGATCAACCAAATCGGGCGAGTAACGAAGAAGTTATGGCCAAAATAGTTTTTAGCCCAAGCCCTTAGGGGTACCCCTAGGACTCGGCCTAAAAATTGGAGCGCTTTGTTCAGCACGATGGATAGGAATTCCAATCATTAGGGGTCTTAGGCATTTAGATAATGATTCCGTGGACATAAAGATTGACCGAATCATGCGAGAAACGAAGAAGTTATGGCCAAAATAGTTTTTGCGTCGGGTCCCGTTTTGTGCAGTTCCACTATTTTTGCCATAACTTCTAGGCTATTTGTCCGATTTGGACGATTCAAGTGGCGTTGAAAACCTTATTCCAAGGGCTATCCCCCAAAAAGTCAAAATCCACTTTTCCTATTATTTTTCTTTACAAGAACTTCGTGAGTGTCCTAAACAAGCGAAAAAGTGACTATTTTGGGGTGTATTCGGCCGATTTACCCGCGATCTGGGCCTTCAAATTACGCAAGCTCACTTTAAAATGCCATAAATACATGTGTATGTGCTAATGTGCGAATAAATCAACATTTTGTTTCGGATGATTTTTCAGCCCCCGAGCCCTAGGGGTACCCCTAGAGCCCGGCCCAAAAAATTGAAGCTCTTTGTTCGGTACAATGGACAAGAACTCCGATCATTAGGGGTCTTAGGCCTTTAGATAATGATTCCGTGGACATAAAGATTGACCGAATCATGCGAGAAACGAAGAAGTTATGGCCAAAATAGTTTTTGCGTCGGGTCCCGTTTTGTGCAGTTCCACTATTTTTGCCATAACTTCTAGGCTATTTGTCCGATTTGGACGATTCAAGTGGTGTTGAAAACCTTATTCCATGGGCTATCCCCCAAAATGTCAAAATCCACTTTTCCTATTATTTTTCTTTACAAGAACTTCGTGTGTGTCCTAAACAAGCGAAAAAGTGACTATTTTGGGGTGTATTCGGCCGATTTACCCGCGATCTGGGCCTTCAAATTACGCAAGCTCACTTTAAAATGCCATAAATACATGTGTATGTGCTAATGTGCGAAAAAATCAACATTTTGTTTCGGATGATTTTTCAGCCCCCGAGCCCTAGGGGTACCCCTAGGGCCCGGCCCGAAATTTGAAGCTCTTTGTTCGGTACAATGGACAAGAATTCCGATCATTAGGGGTCTTAGGCCTTTAGATAAGGATTCTTTGGACATAAAGATCGAACGAATCGGGCGAGTAACGAAGAAGTTATGCCCAAAATAATTTTTGCGTCGGGTCCAGTTTTGCGCAGTTCCACTATTTTTGCCATAACTTCTAGGCTATTTTTCTGATTTGGACGATTCAAGTGGCGTAGGAAACCTTATTCCAAGGGCTATCCCACAAAAAGTCAAAATCAACTTTTCCTATAATTTCTCTTTACAAGAACTTCGTGAGTTTCCTAAACAAGCGAAAAAGTGACTATTTTGGGGTGTAATCGGCCGATTTACCCGCGATCTGGGCCTTCAAATTACGCAAGCTCATTTTAAAATGCCATAAATACATGTGTATGTGCTAATGTGCGAAAAAATCAATATTTCGTTTCGGATGATTTTTCAGCCCCTGAGCCCCTAGGGGGGACCCCTAGGGCTCGGCCCGAAAATTGAAACTCTTTGTTCGGCACGATGGACAGGAATTCTGATCATAAGGGGTCTTAGGCCTATAGATAAGGATTCTATGGACATAAAGATCGACCGAATCGGGCGAGTAACGAAGAAGTTATGGCCAAAATAGTTTTTTGCCCAGGCCCCTAGGGTACCCCTAGGGCTCAGCCCAAAAATTGGAGCTCTTTGTTCAGCACGATGGATAGGAATTCCAATCATTAGGGGTCTTGGGCCTTTAGATAAGGATTCCTTGGACATAAATATTGACCAAATCGTGCAAGAAACGAAGAAGTTATGGCCAAAATAGTTTTTGCGTCGGGTACAATTTTGCGCAGTTCCACTATTTTTGCCATAACTTTTAGGCTATTTTTCCGATTTTGACGATTCAAGTGGCATTGGAAACCTTATTCCAAGCGCGATCCCCCAAAAAGTCAAAATCCACTTTTCCTATAATTTTTCTTTACAAGAACTTCGTGAGTTTCCAAAACAAGCGAAAAAGTGACTATTTTGGGGTGTATTCGGCCGATTTACCGGCGATCTGGGCCTTCAAATTACGCAAGCTCACTTTAATATGCCATTAATACATGTGTATGTGCTAATGTGCAAAAAAATCAACATTTCGTTTCGGATGATTTTTCAGCCCCCGAGCCCCTAGGGGGACCCCTAGGGCCCGGCCCGAAAATTGAAACTCTTTGTTCGGCACGATGGACAGGAATTCTGATCATAAGGGGTCTTAGGCCTATAGATAAGGATTCTGTGGACATAAAGATGGACCGAATCGGGCGAGTAACGAAGAAGTTATGGCAAAAATAGTTTTTAGCCCAGGCCCCTAGGGGTACCCCTAGGGCTCGGCCCAAAAATTGGAGCTCTTTGTTCAGCACGATGGATAGGAATTTCAATCATGAGGGGTCTTGGGCATTTAGTTAAGGATTCCATGGATATAAAGGTCGACCGGATCGGGCGAGAAACGAAGAAGTTATGGCAAAAATAGTTTTTGCGTCGGGTCCCATTTTGCGCAGTTCCACTATTTTTTCCATAACTTCTGGGCTATTTGTCTGATTTGGCCGATTCAAGCGGCGTTGGAAAACCTTATTCCAAGGGCTATCCCCCAAAAAGTCAAAATACACTTTTCCTATTATTTTGCTTTACAAGAACTTCGTGAGTGTCCAAAACAAGCGAAAAAGTTACTATTTTGGGGTGTATTCAGCCGATTTACTCGCGATCTGGGCCTTCAAATTATGCAAGCTCACTTTAAAATGCCATAAATACATGTGTATATGCTAAAGTACGAAAAAATCAAAATTTCGTTTCGGATGATTTTTCAGCCCCCGAGCCCGGCCCGAAAATTGAAACTCTTTCTTCGGCACGATAGACAGGAATTCTGATCATTAGGGTCTTAGGCCTATGGATAAGGATTCTGTGGACATAAAGATTGACCTAATCGGGCGAGTAACGAAGAAGTTATAACCAAAATAGTTTTTAGCCCAAGCCCCTAGGGGTACCCCTAGGGCTCAGCGCAAAACTTGGAGCTCTTTGTTCAGCACGATGGATAGGAATTCCAATCATTAGGGGTCTTGGGCCTTTAGATAAGGATTCCGTGGACATAAAGATTGACCGAATCGTGCGAGAAACGAAGAAGTTATGGCAAAAATAGTTTTTACGTCGGGTCCCGTTTTGCGCATTTCCACTAATTTTGCCCTAACATCTAGGCTATTTGTCCGATTTGGCTAATTCAAGCGGCGTTGGAAACCTTATTCCAAGGGCTATCCCCCAAAAAGTCAAAATCCACTTTTCCTATTATTTTTCTTTACAAGAACTTCGTGAGTGTCCAAAACAAGCAAAAAAGTGACTATTATGGGGTGTATTCGGCCGATTTACCCGCGATCTGGGCCTTCAAATTACGCAAGCTCACTTTAAAATGCCATAAATACACGTGTATTTGCTAATGTTCGAAAAAATTAACATTTCGTTTCGGATGATTTTTCAACCCCCGAGCCCGGCCCGAAAAATGAAACTCTTTGTACGGCACGATGGATAGGAATTCCAATCATTAGGGGTCTTGGGCCTTTAGATAAAGATTCCATGGATATAAAGGTCGACCGTATCGGGCGAGAAAGGAAGAAGTTATGGCAAAAATAGTTTTTACGTCATGTCCCGTTTTGCGCATTTCCACTATTTTAGCCATAACTTCTAGGCTATTTGTCCGATTTGAACGATTCAAGTGGCGTTGGAAACCTTATTCCAAGGGCTATCCCCCAAAAAGTAAAAATCCACTTTTCCTGTTATTTTGCTTTACAAGAACTACGTGAGTGTCCAAAACAAGCGAAAAAGTGACTATTTTTAGGTGTATTCGGCCGATTTATCCGCGATCTGGGCCTTCAAATTACGCAATCTCACTTTAAAATGCCATAAATACATGTGTGTGTGTTAATGTGCGAAAAATTCAACATTTTGTTTCGGATGATTTTTCAGCCCCCAAGCCCCAACGGGTACCCCTAGGGCCCGGCCCGAAAATTGAAGCTCTTTGTTCGGCACGATTGACAAGAATTCCGATCATTAGAGGTCTTAGGCCTTTAGATAATGATTATTTGGACATAAAGATCGAACGAATCGGGCGAGTAACGAAGAAGTAATGTCACAAATAGTTTTTAGTCCAGGCCCCTAAGGGTACCCTATGGCCCGGCCCAAAAATTGGAGCTCTTTGATCAACGCGATGGATAGGAATTCCAATCATGAGGGGTCTTGGACCTTTAGATAAGGATTCCGTGGACATAAAGATTGACCGAATAGGGCGAGAAACGAAGAAGTTATGGCAATAATAGTTTTTACGTCGGGTCCCGTTTTGCGCAGTTCCACTATTTTTGCCATAACTTCTGGGCTATTTGTCTGATTTGGCCGATTCAAGCGGCGTTGGAAAACCTTATTCCAAGGGCTATCCCCCAAAAAGTCAAAATACACTTTTCCTATTATTTTGCTTTACAAGAACTTCGTGAGTGTCCAAAACAAGCGAAAAAGTTACTATTTTGGGGTGTATTCAGCCGATTTACTCGCGATCTGGGCCTTCAAATTATGCAAGCTCACTTTAAAATGCCATAAATACATGTGTATATGCTAAAGTACGAAAAAATCAAAATTTCGTTTCGGATGATTTTTCAGCCCCCGAGCCCGGCCCGAAAATTGAAACTCTTTCTTCGGCACGATAGACAGGAATTCTGATCATTAGGGTCTTAGGCCTATGGATAAGGATTCTGTGGACATAAAGATTGACCTAATCGGGCGAGTAACGAAGAAGTTATAACCAAAATAGTTTTTAGCCCAAGCCCCTAGGGGTACCCCTAGGGCTCAGCGCAAAACTTGGAGCTCTTTGTTCAGCACGATGGATAGGAATTCCAATCATTAGGGGTCTTGGGCCTTTAGATAAGGATTCCGTGGACATAAAGATTGACCGAATCGTGCGAGAAACGAAGAAGTTATGGCAAAAATAGTTTTTACGTCGGGTCCCGTTTTGCGCATTTCCACTAATTTTGCCCTAACATCTAGGCTATTTGTCCGATTTGGCTAATTCAAGCGGCGTTGGAAACCTTATTCCAAGGGCTATCCCCCAAAAAGTCAAAATCCACTTTTCCTATTATTTTTCTTTACAAGAACTTCGTGAGTGTCCAAAACAAGCAAAAAAGTGACTATTATGGGGTGTATTCGGCCGATTTACCCGCGATCTGGGCCTTCAAATTACGCAAGCTCACTTTAAAATGCCATAAATACACGTGTATTTGCTAATGTTCGAAAAAATTAACATTTCGTTTCGGATGATTTTTCAACCCCCGAGCCCGGCCCGAAAAATGAAACTCTTTGTACGGCACGATGGACAGGAATTCTGATCATTAGAGGTCTTGGGCCTTTAGATAAAGATTCCATGGATATAAAGGTCGACCGTATCGGGCGAGAAAGGAAGAAGTTATGGCAAAAATAGTTTTTACGTCATGTCCCGTTTTGCGCATTTCCACTATTTTAGCCATAACTTCTAGGCTATTTGTCCGATTTGAACGATTCAAGTGGCGTTGGAAACCTTATTCCAAGGGCTATCCCCCAAAAAGTAAAAATCCACTTTTCCTGTTATTTTGCTTTACAAGAACTACGTGAGTGTCCAAAACAAGCGAAAAAGTGACTATTTTTAGGTGTATTCGGCCGATTTATCCGCGATCTGGGCCTTCAAATTACGCAATCTCACTTTAAAATGCCATAAATACATGTGTGTGTGTTAATGTGCGAAAAATTCAACATTTTGTTTCGGATGATTTTTCAGCCCCCGAGCCCCAACGGGTACCCCTAGGGCCCGGCCCGAAAATTGAAGCTCTTTGTTCGGCACGATTGACAAGAATTCCGATCATTAGAGGTCTTAGGCCTTTAGATAATGATTATTTGGACATAAAGATCGAACGAATCGGGCGAGTAACGAAGAAGTAATGTCACAAATAGTTTTTAGTCCAGGCCCCTAAGGGTACCCTATGGCCCGGCCCAAAAATTGGAGCTCTTTGATCAACGCGATGGATAGGAATTCCAATCATGAGGGGTCTTGGACCTTTAGATAAGGATTCCGTGGACATAAAGATTGACCGAATAGGGCGAGAAACGAAGAAGTTATGGCAATAATAGTTTTTACGTCGGGTCCCGTTTTGCGCAGTTCCACTATTTTTGCCATAACTTCTGGGCTATTTGTCTGATTTGGCCGATTCAAGCGGCGTTGGAAAACCTTATTCCAAGGGCTATCCCCCAAAAAGTCAAAATACACTTTTCCTATTATTTTGCTTTACAAGAACTTCGTGAGTGTCCAAAACAAGCGAAAAAGTTACTATTTTGGGGTGTATTCAGCCGATTTACTCGCGATCTGGGCCTTCAAATTATGCAAGCTCACTTTAAAATGCCATAAATACATGTGTATATGCTAAAGTACGAAAAAATCAAAATTTCGTTTCGGATGATTTTTCAGCCCCCGAGCCCGGCCCGAAAATTGAAACTCTTTCTTCGGCACGATAGACAGGAATTCTGATCATTAGGGTCTTAGGCCTATGGATAAGGATTCTGTGGACATAAAGATTGACCTAATCGGGCGAGTAACGAAGAAGTTATAACCAAAATAGTTTTTAGCCCAAGCCCCTAGGGGTACCCCTAGGGCTCAGCGCAAAACTTGGAGCTCTTTGTTCAGCACGATGGATAGGAATTCCAATCATTAGGGGTCTTGGGCCTTTAGATAAGGATTCCGTGGACATAAAGATTGACCGAATCGTGCGAGAAACGAAGAAGTTATGGCAAAAATAGTTTTTACGTTGGGTCCCGTTTTGCGCAATTCCACTATTTTTGCCATAACTTCTAGGCTATTTATCCGATTTGGACGATTCAAGTGGCGTTGGAAATCTTATTCCAAGGACTATCCCCCAAAAAGTCAAAATCCACTTTTCCTATTATTTTGCTTTACAAGAACTACGTGAGTGTCCAAAACAAGCGAAAAAGTGACTATGTTTTGGTGTTTTCGGCCGATTTATCCGCGATCTGGGCCTTCAAATTACGTAGGCTCACTTTAAAATGCCATAAATACATGTGTATGTGCTAATGTACGAAAAAATCAACATTTTGTTTCGGATTATTTTTCAGCCCCCGAGCCCCTATGAGTACCCCTAAGGCCCGGCCCGAAAATTGAAGCTCTTTGTTCGGCACGATGGAAAACAATTCCGATCATTAGGGGTCTTTGGCCTTTAGATAAGGATTTTTTGGACATAAAGATCGAACGAATCGGGCGAGTAACAAAGAAGTTATGGCCAAAATAGTTTTTAGCCCAGGCCCCTAAGAGTACCCCTATGGCCCGGCCCAAAAATTGGAGCTCTTTGTTCAACACGATGGATAGGAATTCCAATCATGAGAGGTCTTGGGCCTTTAGATAAGGATTCCATGGATATAAAGGTCGACCGAATCGGGCGAGAAAGGAAGAAGTTATGGCAAAAATAGTTTTTACGTCGGGTCCCGTTTTGCGCATTTCCACTATTTTTGCCATAACTTCTCGGCTGTTTGTCCGATTTGGCTGATTCAAGCGGTGTTGGAAACCTTATTCCAAGGGCTATCCCATAAAAAGTCAAAATCCACTTTTCCTATTATTTTTCTTTACAAGAACTACGTGAGTGTCCAAAACAAGCAAAAAAAGTTATTATTTTTGGGTGTATTCAGCCGATTTACCCGCGATCTGGGCATTCAAATTACGCAAGCTCACTTTAAAATGGCATAAATACATGTGTATATGCTAATGTTCGAAAAAATTAACATTTCGTTTCGGATGATTTTTCAACCCCCGAGCCCGGCCCGAAAAATGAAACTCTTTGTACGGCACGATGGACAGGAATTCTGATCATTAGAGGTCTTGGGCCTTTAGATAAAGATTCCATGGATATAAAGGTCGACCGTATCGGGCGAGAAAGGAAGAAGTTATGGCAAAAATAGTTTTTACGTCATGTCCCGTTTTGCGCATTTCCACTATTTTAGCCATAACTTCTAGGCTATTTGTCCGATTTGAACGATTCAAGTGGCGTTGGAAACCTTATTCCAAGGGCTATCCCCCAAAAAGTAAAAATCCACTTTTCCTGTTATTTTGCTTTACAAGAACTACGTGAGTGTCCAAAACAAGCGAAAAAGTGACTATTTTTAGGTGTATTCGGCCGATTTATCCGCGATCTGGGCCTTCAAATTACGCAATCTCACTTTAAAATGCCATAAATACATGTGTGTGTGTTAATGTGCGAAAAATTCAACATTTTGTTTCGGATGATTTTTCAGCCCCCGAGCCCCAACGGGTACCCCTAGGGCCCGGCCCGAAAATTGAAGCTCTTTGTTCGGCACGATTGACAAGAATTCCGATCATTAGAGGTCTTAGGCCTTTAGATAATGATTATTTGGACATAAAGATCGAACGAATCGGGCGAGTAACGAAGAAGTAATGTCACAAATAGTTTTTAGTCCAGGCCCCTAAGGGTACCCTATGGCCCGGCCCAAAAATTGGAGCTCTTTGATCAACGCGATGGATAGGAATTCCAATCATGAGGGGTCTTGGACCTTTAGATAAGGATTCCGTGGACATAAAGATTGACCGAATAGGGCGAGAAACGAAGAAGTTATGGCAATAATAGTTTTTACGTCGGGTCCCGTTTTGCGCAGTTCCACTATTTTTGCCATAACTTCTGGGCTATTTGTCTGATTTGGCCGATTCAAGCGGCGTTGGAAAACCTTATTCCAAGGGCTATCCCCCAAAAAGTCAAAATACACTTTTCCTATTATTTTGCTTTACAAGAACTTCGTGAGTGTCCAAAACAAGCGAAAAAGTTACTATTTTGGGGTGTATTCAGCCGATTTACTCGCGATCTGGGCCTTCAAATTATGCAAGCTCACTTTAAAATGCCATAAATACATGTGTATATGCTAAAGTACGAAAAAATCAAAATTTCGTTTCGGATGATTTTTCAGCCCCCGAGCCCGGCCCGAAAATTGAAACTCTTTCTTCGGCACGATAGACAGGAATTCTGATCATTAGGGTCTTAGGCCTATGGATAAGGATTCTGTGGACATAAAGATTGACCTAATCGGGCGAGTAACGAAGAAGTTATAACCAAAATAGTTTTTAGCCCAAGCCCCTAGGGGTACCCCTAGGGCTCAGCGCAAAACTTGGAGCTCTTTGTTCAGCACGATGGATAGGAATTCCAATCATTAGGGGTCTTGGGCCTTTAGATAAGGATTCCGTGGACATAAAGATTGACCGAATCGTGCGAGAAACGAAGAAGTTATGGCAAAAATAGTTTTTACGTTGGGTCCCGTTTTGCGCAATTCCACTATTTTTGCCATAACTTCTAGGCTATTTATCCGATTTGGACGATTCAAGTGGCGTTGGAAACCTTATTCCAAGGACTATCCCCCAAAAAGTCAAAATCCACTTTTCCTATTATTTTGCTTTACAAGAACTACGTGAGTGTCCAAAACAAGCGAAAAAGTGACTATGTTTTGGTGTTTTCGGCCGATTTATCCGCGATCTGGGCCTTCAAATTACGCAGGCTCACTTTAAAATGCCATAAATACATGTGTATGTGCTAATGTACGAAAAAATCAACATTTTGTTTCGGATTATTTTTCAGCCCCCGAGCCCCTATGAGTACCCCTAAGGCCCGGCCCGAAAATTGAAGCTCTTTGTTCGGCACGATGGAAAACAATTCCGATCATTAGGGGTCTTTGGCCTTTAGATAAGGATTTTTTGGACATAAAGATCGAACGAATCGGGCGAGTAACAAAGAAGTTATGGCCAAAATAGTTTTTAGCCCAGGCCCCTAAGAGTACCCCTATGGCCCGGCCCAAAAATTGGAGCTCTTTGTTCAACACGATGGATAGGAATTCCAATCATGAGAGGTCTTGGGCCTTTAGATAAGGATTCCATGGATATAAAGGTCGACCGAATCGGGCGAGAAAGGAAGAAGTTATGGCAAAAATAGTTTTTACGTCGGGTCCCGTTTTGCGCATTTCCACTATTTTTGCCATAACTTCTCGGCTGTTTGTCCGATTTGGCTGATTCAAGCGGTGTTGGAAACCTTATTCCAAGGGCTATCCCATAAAAAGTCAAAATCCACTTTTCCTATTATTTTGCTTTACAAGAACTTCATGAGTGTCCAAAACAAGTGAAAAAGTGACTATTTTGGGGTGTATTCGGCCGATTTACCCGCGATCTGGGCCTTCAAATTACGCAAGCTCACTTTAAAATGCCATAAATACATGTGTATGTGCTAATGTGCGAAAAAATCAACATTTTGTTTCGGATGATTTTTCAGCCCCCGAGCCCCTAGGGGTCCCCCTAGGGCCCGGCCCGAAAATTGAAGCTCTTTTTCAGCACGATGGACACGAATTCCGATCATTAGGGGTCTTAGGCCTTTAGATAAGGATTCTTTGGACATAAAGATCGAACGAATCGGGCGAGTAACGAAGAAGTAGTGGCCAAAATAGTTTTTAACCCAGGCCCCTAAGGGTACCCCTATGGCCGGGCCCAACAATTGGAGCTGTTTGATCAAACGATGGATAGGAATTCCAATCATGAGGGGTCTTGGGCATTTAGTTATTCGACCGAATCGGGCAAGAAACGATGAAGTTATGACAAAAAAAGTTTTTACGTCGGGTCCAGTTTTGCGCAGTTGCACTATTTTTGCCATAACTTCTAGGCTATTTGTCCGATTTGGCCGATTCAACCGGCATTGGAAACCTTATTCCAAGGGCTATCCCCCAAAACGTCAAAATACACTTTTCCAATTATTTTACTTTATAAGAACATCGTGAGTGTCGAAAACAAGAGAAAAAGTTACTATTTTGGGGTGTATTCAGTCGATTTACCCGTGATATGGGCCTTCAAATTATGCAAGATCACTTTAAAATGCCATAAATACATGTGTATATGCTAATGTGCGTAAAAATCAACATTTCGTTTCGGATGATTTTTCAGCCCCCGAGCCCGGCCTGAAAATTGAAACTCTTTCTTCGGCACGATGGACAGGAATTCTGATCATTAGGGGTCTTAGGCCTATAGATAAGGATTCTGTGGACATAAAGATTGACCTGATCGGGCGAGTAACGAAGAAGTTATGGCCAAAATAGTTTTTAACCCAAGCCCCTAGGGGTACCCCTAGGGCTCGACCCAAAAATTGGAGCTCTTTGTTCAGCACGATGGATAGGAATTCCAATCATTAGGGGTGTTGGGCCTATAGATAAGGATTCTGTGGACATAAAGATCGACTGAATCGGGCGAGTAACGAAGAAGTTATGGCCAAAATAGTTTTAAGCCCAAGCCCCTAGGGGTACCCCTAGGGCTCGGCCCAAAACTTGGAGCTCTTTGTTCAGCACGATGGATAGGAATTCCAATCATTAGGGGTCTTGGGCGTTTAGATAAGGATTCCGTGGACATAAAGGTCGACCGAATCGTGCGAGAAACGAAGAAGTTATGGCCAAAATAGTTTTTGCGTCGGGTCCTGTTTTGCGCAGTTCCACTATTTTTGCCATAACTTCTAGGCTATTTGTCCGATTTGGACGATTCAAGCGGCGTTGAAAACCTTATTCTAAGGGTTATCCCCCAAAAAGTCAAAATCCACTTTTCCTATTATTTTGCTTTACAAGAACTACGTGATTGTCCAAAACAAGCGAAAAAGTGACTATTTTTGGGGTGTATTCGGCCGATTTACCCGCGAACTGGGCCTTCAAATTACGCAAGCTCACTTTAAAATGCCATAAATACATGTTTATGTGCTAATGTGCGAAAAAATCAACATTTTGTTTCGGATGATTTTTCAGCCCCCGAGCCCGGCCTAAAAATTGAAACTCTTTCTTCGGCACGATGGACAGGAATTCTGATCATTAGGGGTCTTAGGCCTATAGATAAGGATTCTGTGGACATAAAGATTGACCTGATCGGGCGAGTAACGAAGAAGTTATGGCCAAAATAGTTTTTAACCCAAGCCTCTAGGGGTACCCCTAGGGCTCGACCCAAAAATTGGAGCTCTTTGTTCAGCACGATGGATAGGAATTCCAATCATTAGGGGTGTTGGGCCTATAGATAAGGATTCTGTGGACATAAAGATCGACTGAATCGGGCGAGTAACGAAGAAGTTATGGCCAAAATAGTTTTAAGCCCAAGCCCCTAGGGGTACCCCTAGGGCTCGGCCCAAAACTTGGAGCTCTTTGTTCAGCACGATGGATAGGAATTCCAATCATTAGGGGTCTTGGGCGTTTAGATAAGGATTCCGTGGACATAAAGGTCGACCGAATCGTGCAAGAAACGAAGAAGTTATGGCCAAAATAGTTTTTGCGTCGTGTCCCGTTTTGCGCAGTTCCACTATTTTTGCCATAACTTCTAGGCTATTTGTCCGATTTGGACGATTCAAGCGGCGTTGAAAACCTTATTCTAAGGGTTATCCCCCAAAAAGTCAAAATCGACTTTTCTTATTATTTTGCTTTACAAGAACTACGTGATTGTCCAAAACAAGCGAAAAAGTGACTATTTTTGGGGTGTATTCGGCCGATTTACCCGCGATCTGGGCCTTCAAATTACGCAAGCTCACTTTAAAATGCCATAAATACATGTGTATGTGCTAATGTGCGGAAAAATCAACATTTTGTTTCGGATGATTTTTCAGCCCCTGAGCCCCTAGGGGTACCCCTAGGGCCCGACCCGAAAATTGAAGCTCTTTGTTCGGCACGATGGACAAGAATTTCGATCATTAGGGGTCTTAGGGGATTCTTTAGACATAAAGATCGAACGAATCGGGCGAGTAACGAAGAAGTAATGGCCAAAATAGTTTTTAGCCCAGGCCCCTAAGGGTACCCCTATGGCCCGGCCCAAAAATTGGAGCTCTTTGATCAACACGATGGATAGGAATTCCAATCATGAGGGGTTTTGGGCCTTTAGTTAGTCGACCGAATCGGGCGAGAAACGAAGAACTTATGGCAAAAATAGTTTTTACGTCGGGTCCCGTTTTACTCAATTCCACTATTTTTGCCACAACTTCTAGGCTATTTGTCCGATTTGGCATATTCAAGCGGCGTTGGAAAACCTTATTCCAAGGGCTATCCCCCAAAAATTCAAAATACACTTTTCCTATTATTTTGCTTTACAAGAACTTCGTGAGTGTCCAAAACAAGCCAAAAAGTGACTATTTTGGGGTGTATTCGGCCGATTTACCTGCGATCTGGATCTTCAAATTACGCAAGGTCACTTTAAAATGCCATAAATACAAGTGTATGTGCTAATGTGAGAAAAAATCAACATTTTGTTTCGGATGATTTTTCAGCCCCCGAGCCCCTAGGGGTACCCCTAGGGACCGGCCCGAAAATTGAAGCTCTTAGTTCGGCACGATGGACAAAAATTCTGATCATTAGGAGTCTTAGGCCTTTATATAAGGATTCTTTGGAAATAAAGATCGAACGAATCGGGCGAGTAACGAAGAAGTTATGGCCAAAATAGTTTTAAGCCCAGGCCCCTAAAGGTACCCCTATGGCCCGGCCCAAAAATTGGAACTCTTTGTTCAACACGATGGATAGGAATTCCAATCATGAGGGGTCTTGGGCCTTTAGTTAGTCGACCGAATCGGGCGAGAAACGAAGAAGTTATTACAAAAATAGTTTTTACGTCGGGTCCCGTTTTGCGTAGTTCCATTATTTTTGCCATAACTTCTAGGCTATTTGTCCGATTTGGACGATTCAAGTGGCGTTGGAAACCTTATTCCAAGGGATATCCCCCAAAAAGTCAAAATCCACTTTTCCTATTATTTTGCTTTACAAGAACTTCGTGAGTGTCCAAAACAAGCGAAAAAGTGACTATTTTGGGGTGTATTCGGCCGATTTACCCGCGATCTGGGCCTTCAAATTAAGCAAGCTCACTTTAAAATTCCGTAAATACATGTGTATGTGCTAATGTGAGAAAAAATCAACATTTTTTTTCGTATGATTTTTCAGCCCCCGAGACCCTAGGGGTACCCCTTGGGCCAAGCCCGAAAATTGATGCTCTTTGTTCGGCACGATGGACGAGAATTCCGATCATTAGGGGTTTTAGGCCTTTAGATAAGGATTCTTTGGACATAAAGATCGAACGAATGGGGCGAGTAACGAAGAAGTTATGGCTAAAATAGTTTTTAGCCCAGGCCCCTAAGGGTACCCCTATGGCTCAGCCCAAAAATTGGAGCTCTTTGTTCAACACGATGGATAGGAATTCCAATCATGAGGGGTCTTTGGCCTTTAGTTAAGGATTCCATGGATATAAAGGTTGACCGAATCGGGCGAGAAACGAAGAAGTTATGGCAAAAATAGATTTTACGTCGGGTCCCGTTGTACGCAGTTCCACTATTTTTGCCATAACTTCTAGGCTATTTGTCCGATTTGGACAATTCAAGTGGCGTTGGAAACCTTATTCCAAGGGATATCTCCCAAAAAGTCAAAATACACTTTTCCTATTATTTTTCTTTACAAGAACTACGTGAGTGTCCAAAACAAGCAAAAAAAGTTATTATTTTTGGGTGTATTCAGCCGATTTACCCGCGATCTGGGCATTCAAATTACGCAAGCTCACTTTAAAATGCCATAAATACATGTGTATATGCTAATGTTCGAAAAAATTAACATTTCGTTTCGGATGATTTTTCAACCCCCGAGCCCGGCCCGAAAAATGAATGAAACTCTTTGTACGGCACGATGGACAGGAATTCTGATCATTAGAGGTCTTGGGCCTTTAGATAAAGATTCCATGGATATAAAGGTCGACCGTATCGGGCGAGAAAAGAAGAAGTTATGGCAAAAATAGTTTTTACGTCATGTCCCGTTTTGCGCATTTCCACTATTTTAGCCATAACTTCTAGGCTATTTGTCCGATTTGAACGATTCAAGTGGCGTTGGAAACCTTATTCCAAGGGCTATCCCCCAAAAAGTAAAAATCCACTTTTCCTGTTATTTTGCTTTACAAGAACTACGTGAGTGTCCAAAAAAAGCGAAAAAGTGACTATTTTTAGGTGTATTCGGCCGATTTATCCGCGATCTGGGCCTTCAAATTACGCAATCTCACTTTAAAATGCCATAAATACATGTGTGTGTGTTAGTGTGCGAAAAATTCAACATTTTGTTTCGGATGATTTTTCAGCCCCCGAGCCCCAACGGGTACCCCTAGGGCCCGGCCCGAAAATTGAAGCTCTTTGTTCGGCACGATTGACAAGAATTCCGATCATTAGAGGTCTTAGGCCTTTAGATAATGATTATTTGGACATAAAGATCGAACGAATCGGGCGAGTAACGAAGAAGTAATGTCACAAATAGTTTTTAGTCCAGGCCCCTAAGGGTACCCTATGGCCCGGCCCAAAAATTGGAGCTCTTTGATCAACGCGATGGATAGGAATTCCAATCATGAGGGGTCTTGGACCTTTAGATAAGGATTCCGTGGACATAAAGATTGACCGAATAGGGCGAGAAAACGAAGAAGTTATGGCAATAATAGTTTTTACGTCGGGTCCCGTTTTGCGCAGTTCCACTATTTTTGCCATAACTTCTGGGCTATTTGTCTGATTTGGCCGATTCAAGCGGCGTTGGAAAACCTTATTCCAAGGGCTATCCCCCAAAAAGTCAAAATACACTTTTCCTATTATTTTGCTTTACAAGAACTTCGTGAGTGTCCAAAACAAGCGAAAAAGTTACTATTTTGGGGTGTATTCAGCCGATTTACTCGCGATCTGGGCCTTCAAATTATGCAAGCTCACTTTAAAATGCCATAAATACATGTGTATATGCTAAAGTACGAAAAAATCAAAATTTCGTTTCGGATGATTTTTCAGCCCCCGAGCCCGGCCCGAAAATTGAAACTCTTTCTTCGGCACGATAGACAGGAATTCTGATCATTAGGGTCTTAGGCCTATGGATAAGGATTCTGTGGACATAAAGATTGACCTAATCGGGCGAGTAACGAAGAAGTTATAACCAAAATAGTTTTTAGCCCAAGCCCCTAGGGGTACCCCTAGGGCTCAGCGCAAAACTTGGAGCTCTTTGTTCAGCACGATGGATAGGAATTCCAATCATTAGGGGTCTTGGGCCTTTAGATAAGGATTCCGTGGACATAAAGATTGACCGAATCGTGCGAGAAACGAAGAAGTTATGGCAAAAATAGTTTTTACGTTGGGTCCCGTTTTGCGCAATTCCACTATTTTTGCCATAACTTCTAGGCTATTTGTCCGATTTGGACGATTCAAGTGGCGTTGGAAACCTTATTCCAAGGACTATCCCCCAAAAAGTCAAAATCCACTTTTCCTATTATTTTGCTTTACAAGAACTACGTGAGTGTCCAAAACAAGCGAAAAAGTGACTATGTTTTGGTGTTTTCGGCCGATTTATCCGCGATCTGGGCCTTCAAATTACGCAGGCTCACTTTAAAATGCCATAAATACATGTGTATGTGCTAATGTACGAAAAAATCAACATTTTGTTTCGGATTATTTTTCAGCCCCCGAGCCCCTATGAGTACCCCTAAGGCCCGGCCCGAAAATTGAAGCTCTTTGTTCGGCACGATGGAAAACAATTCCGATCATTAGGGGTCTTTGGCCTTTAGATAAGGATTTTTTGGACATAAAGATCGAACGAATCGGGCGAGTAACAAAGAAGTTATGGCCAAAATAGTTTTTAGCCCAGGCCCCTAAGAGTACCCCTATGGCCCGGCCCAAAAATTGGAGCTCTTTGTTCAACACGATGGATAGGAATTCCAATCATGAGAGGTCTTGGGCCTTTAGATAAGGATTCCATGGATATAAAGGTCGACCGAATCGGGCGAGAAAGGAAGAAGTTATGGCAAAAATAGTTTTTACGTCGGGTCCCGTTTTGCGCATTTCCACTATTTTTGCCATAACTTCTCGGCTGTTTGTCCGATTTGGCTGATTCAAGCGGTGTTGGAAACCTTATTCCAAGGGCTATCCCATAAAAAGTCAAAATCCACTTTTCCTATTATTTTGCTTTACAAGAACTTCATGAGTGTCCAAAACAAGTGAAAAAGTGACTATTTTGGGGTGTATTCGGCCGATTTACCCGCGATCTGGGCCTTCAAATTACGCAAGCTCACTTTAAAATGCCATAAATACATGTGTATGTGCTAATGTGAGAAAAAATCAACATTTTGTTTCGGATGATTTTTCAGCCCCCGAGCCCCTAGGGGTCCCCCTAGGGCCCGGCCCGAAAATTGAAACTCTTTCTTCGGCACGATAGACAGGAATTCTGATCATTAGGGGTCTTAGGCCTATAGATAAGGATTCTGTGGACATAAAGATTGACCTAATCGGGCGAGTAACGAAGAAGTTATGGCCAAAATAGTTTTTAGCCCAAGCCCCTATGGGTACCCCTCAGACTCGGCCCTAAACTTGGAGCTCTTTGTTCAGCACGATGGATAGGAATTCCAATCATTAGGGATCTTGGGCCTTTAGATAAGGATTCTGTGGACATAAAGATTGACCGAATCGTGCGAGAAACGAAGAAGTTATGGCAAAAATAGTTTTTACGTTGGGTCCCGTTTTGCGCAATTCCACTATTTTTGCCATAACTTCTAGGCTATTTGTCCGATTTGGACGATTCAAGTGGCGTTGGAAACCTTATTCCAAGGGCTATCTCACAAAAAGTCAAAATCCACTTTTCCTATTATTTTGCTTTACAAGAACTACGTGAGTGTCCAAAAAAAAGCGAAAAAGTGACTATTTTTGGGTTTATTCGGCCGATTTATCCGCGATCTGGGCCTTCAAATTACGCAAGCTCACTTTAAAATGCCATAAATACATGTGTATGTGTTAATGTGCGAAAAATTCAATATTTTGTTTCTGATGATTTTTCAGCCCCCGAGCCCCAACGGGTACCCCTAGGGCCCGGCCCGAAAATTGAAGCTCTTTGTTCGGCACGATTGACAAGAATTCCGATCATTAGAGGTCTTGGGCCTTTAGATAAGGATTATTTGGACATAAAGATCAAACGAATCGGGCGAGTAACGAAGAAGTAATGTCCAAAATAGTTTTTAGTCCAGGCCCCTAAGGGTACCCTATGGCCCGGCCCAAAAATTGGAGCTCTTTGATCAACGCGATGGATAGGAATTCCAATCATGAGGGGTCTTGGGCCTTTAGATAAAGATTCCGTGGACATAAATATTGACCGAATAGGCGAGAAACGAAGAAGTTATGGCAAAAATAGTTTTTACGTCGGGTCCCGTTTTGCGCAGTTCCACTATTTTTGCCATAATATCTGGGCTATTTGTCCGATTTGGCCGATTCAAGCGGCGTTGGAAAACCTTATTCCAAGGGCTATCCCCCAAACAGTCAAAATACACTTTTCCTATTATTTTGCTTTACATGAACTTCGTGAGTGTCCAAAACAAGCGAAAAAGTTACTATTTTGGGGTGTATTCAGCCGATTTACCCGCGATCTGGGCCTTCAAATTACGCAAGCTCACTTTAAAACGCCATAAATACATGTGTATATGCTAAAGTACGAAAAAATCAAAATTTCGTTTCGGATGATTTTTCAGCCCCCGAGCCCGGCCCGAAAATTGAAACTCTTTCTTCGGCACGATAGACAGGAATTCTGATCATTAGGGGTCTTAGGCCTATAGATAAGGATTCTGTGGACATAAAGATTGACCTAATCGGGCGAGTAACGAAGAAGTTATGGCAAAAATAGTTTTTACGTTGGGTCCCGTTTTGCGCAATTCCACTATTTTTGCCATAACTTCTAGGCTATTTGTCCGATTTGGACGATTCAAGTGGCGTTGGAAACCTTATTCCAAGGGCTATTTCACAAAAAGTCAAAATCCACTTTTCCTATTATTTTGCTTTACAAGAACTACGTGAGTGTCCAAAACAAGCGAAAAAGTGACTATGTTTTGGTGTATTCGGCCGATTTATCCGCGATCTGGGCCTTCAAATTACGCAAGCTCACTTTAAAATGCCATAAATACATGTGTATGTGCTAATGTGCGAAAAAATCAACATTTTGTTTCGGATTATTTTTCAGCCCCCGAGCCCCTATGGGTACCCCTAAGGCCCGGCCCGAAAATTGAAGCTCTTTGTTCGGCACGATGGACAAGAATTCTGATCATTAGGGGTCTTTGGCCTTTAGATAAGGATTTTTTGGACATAAAGATCGAACGAATTGGGCGAGTAACGAAGAAGTAATGTCCAAAATAGTTTTTAGCCAGGCCTCTAAGGGTACCCATATGGCCAGGCCCAAAAATTGGAGCTCTTTGATCAACACGATGGATAAGAATTCCAATCATGAGGGGTCTTGGGCCTTTATTTAGTCGACCGAATCGGGCGAGAAACGAAAAAGTTATGGCAAAAATAGTTTTTACGTCGGGTCCCGTTTTGCGCAATTCCACTATTTTTGCCATAACTTCTAGGCTATTTGTCCGATTTGGCCGATTCAAGCGGCATTGGAAAACCATATTCCAAGGGCTATCCCCCAAAAAGTCAAAATACACTTTTCGTATTATTTTGCTTTACAAGAACTTCGTTAGTGTCCAAAACAAGCGAACAAGTTACTATTTTGGGGTGTATTCAGCCGATTTACCCGCGATCTGGGCCTTCAAATTACGCAAGCTCACTTTAAAATGCCATAAATACATGTGTATATGCTAATGTGCGAAAAAATCAACATTTCGTTTCGGATGATTTTTCAGCCCCCGAGCCCGGCCCGAAAATTGAAACTCTTTCTTCGGCACGATGGTCAGGAATTATTATCATTAGGGGTCTTAGGCCTATATATAAGGATTCTGTGGACATAAAGATTGACCTAATCGGGCGAGTAACGAAGAAGTTATGGCCAAAATAGTTTTTAGCCCAAGCCCCTAGGGGTACCCCTAAGTCTCGGCCCTAAACTTGGAGCTCTTTGTTCAGCACGATGGATAGGAATTCCAATCATTAAGAGTCTTGGGCCTTTAGATAAGGATTCAGTGGACATAAAGATTGACCGAATCGTGCGAGAAACGAAGAAGTTATGGCCAAAATAGTTTTTGCGTCGGGTCCCGTTTTGCGCAGTTCCACTATTTTTGCCATAACTTCTAGGCTATTTGTCCGATTTGGACGATTCAAGTGGCGTTGGAAACCTTATTCCAAGGGCTATCTCCCAAAAAGTCAAAATCCACTTTTCCTACTATTTTGCTTTAAAAGAACTTCGTGAGTGTCCAAAACAAGCGAAAAAGTGACTATTTGAAGGGTGTATTCGGACGATTTACCCGTGATGTGGGCCTTCAAATTACGCAAGATCACTTTAAAATGCCATAAATACATGTGTATGTGCTAATGTGCGAAAAAATCAACATTTTGTTTCGGATGATTTTTCAGCCCCCGAGCCCCTAGAGGTACCCTAGGACCCGGCCCGAAAATTGAAGATCTTTGTTCGGTACGATGGACAAGAATTCCGATCATTAGGGGTCTTAGGCCTTTAGATAAGGATTGTTTGGACATAAAGATCGAACGAATCGGGCGAGTAACGAAGAAGTAATGTCCAAAATAGTTTTTAGCCCAGGCCCCTAAGGGTACCTCTATGGCCCGGCCCAAAAATTGGAGTTCTTTGTTCAACACGATGGATAGGATTTCCAATCATGAGGGGTCTTTGGCCTTTAGTTAAGGATTTTATGGATATAAAGGTCGACCAAATCGGGCGACAAACGAAGAAGTTATGGCAAAAATAGTTTTTACGTCGAGTCCCGTTTTGCGCATTTCCACTATTTTTGCCATAACTTCTAGGCTATTTGTCCGATTTGGCCTATTCAAGCGGCGTTGGAAAACCTTATTCCAAGGGCTATCCCCAAAAAAGTCAAAATACACTTTTCCTATTATTTTGCTTTACAAGAACATCGTGAGTGTCCAAAACAAGCGAAAAAGTTACTATTTTGGGGTGTATTCAGCCGATTTAACCGCGATCTGGGCCTTCAAATTAAACAAGCTCACTTTAAAATGCCATAAATACATGTGTATGTGCTAATGTGCGAAAAAATCAACATTTTGTTTCGGAAGATTTTTCTGCCCCCGAGCCCCTAGGGGTACCCCTAAGGCCCAGCCCGAAATTTGAAGCTCTTTGTACGGCATGATGGACAAGAATTCCGATCATTAGGGGTCTTAGGCCTTTAGATAAGGATTTTTTGGACATAAAGATCGAACAAATCGGGCGAGTAACGAAAAAGTAATGTCCAAAATAGTTTTTAGCCCAGGCCCCTAAAGGTACCCCTATGGCCCGGCCAAAAAATTGGAGCTCTTTGATCAACACGATGGATAAGAGTTCCAATCATGAGGGGTCTTGGACCTTTAGTTAGTCGACCGAATCGGTCGAGAAACGAAGAAGTTATGGCAAAAATAGTTTTTACGTCGGGTCCCGTTTTGTGCAGTTCCACTATTTTTGCCATAACTTCTAGGCTATTTGTCCGATTTGGCCGATTCAAGCGGCGTTGGAAAACCATATTCCAAGGGCTATCCCCCAAAAAGTCAAAATACACTTTTCCTATTATTTTGCTTTACAAGAACTTCGTGAGTGTCCAAAACAAGCGAAAAAGTTACTATTTTGGGGTGTATTCAGCCGATTTACCTGCGATCTGGGCCTTCAAATTACGCAAGCTCACTTTAAAATGCCATAAATACATGTGTATATGCTAATGTGCGAAAAAATCAACATTTCGTTTCGGATGATTTTTCAGCCCCGAGCCCGGCCCGAAAATTGAAACTCTTTCTCCGGCACGATGGACAGGAATTCTGATCATTAGTAACGAAGAAGTTATGACCAAAATCATTTTTAGCCCAGGCCCCTTGGGGGTACCCCTAGGGCTCGGCCCAAAAATTGGAACTCTTTGTTCAGCACGATGCATAGGAATTCAAATATAGGGGTCTTGGGCCTTTAGATAAGGATTCCGTGGACATAAAGATTGACCGAATCGTGTGAGAAAACGAAGAAGTTATGGCCAAAATAGTTTTTGTGTCGGGTCCCGTTTAGCGCAGTTCCACTATTTTTGCCATAACGTCTAAGCTATTTGTCCGATTTAGCCGATTCAAGCGGCGTTGGAAACCTTATTCCAAGGTCTATCACCCGAAAAGTCAAAATCCACTTTTCCTATTATTTTGCTTAACAAGAACTTCGTGAGTGTCCAAAACAAGCGAAAAAGTGACTATTTTGGGGTGTATTCGGCCGATTTACCCGCGATCTGGGCCTTCAAATTATGCAAGCTCACTTTAAAATGCCATAAATACATGTGTATGTGCTAATGTGCGAAAAAATCAACATTTTGTTTCGGATGATTTTTCAACCCCCGAGCCCCTAGGGGTACCCCTAGGGCCCGGCCCGAAAATTGAATCTCTTTGTTCGGCACAATGGCCAAGAATTCCGATCATTAGGGGTCTTAGGCTTTTAGATAAGGATTCTTTGGAAATAAAGATCGAACGAATCGGGAGAGTAACAAAGAAGTTATGGCCAAAATAGTTTTTAGCCCAGGCCCCTAAGAGTACCCCTATGGCCCGGCCCAAAAATTGGAGCTCTTTGTTCAACACGATGGATAGGAATTCCATTCATGAGGGGTCTTTGGCCTTTAGTTAAGGATTCTATGGATATAAAGTTCTACCGAATCGGGCGAGAAACGAAGAACTTATGGCAAAAATAGTTTTTACGTTAGGTCCCGTTTTGCGCAGTTCCACTATTTTTTCCATAACTTCTAGGCTATTTGTCCGATTTGGCTGATTCAAGCTGCGTTGGAAACCTTATTCCAAGGGCTATTCCCCAAAAAGTCAAAATCCACTTTTCCCATTATTTTGCTTTACAACAAATTCGTGTGTGTCCAAAACAAGCGAAAAAATGACTATTTTGGGTTGTATTTGGCCGATTTCCCCGTGATCTGGACCTTCAAATTACGCAAGCTCACTTTAAAATGCCATAAATACATGTTTATATGATAATGTGCGAAAAAATCAACATTTCGTTTCGGATGATTTTTCAGCCCTCGAGCCCCTAGGAGGACCCCTAGGGCCCGGCCCGAAAATTGAAACTCTTTGTTCGGCACGATGGACAGCAATTCTGATCATCAGGGGTCTTAGGCCTATATATAAGTATTCTGTGGTCATAAAAATCGACCGAATCGGGCGAGTAACAAAGAAGTTATGGCCAAAATAGTTTTTAGCCCAGTCCCCTAAGGGTAACCCTATGGCCCGGCCCAAAAATTGGAGCTCTTTGATCATCACGATGGATAGGAATTCCAATCATGAGGGGTCTTGGGCCTTTAGTTATTCGACCGAATCTGGCGAGAAACGATGAAGTTATGGCAAAAAAAGTTTTTACGTCGGGTCTAGTATTGCGCAGTTCCACTAATTTTGCCATAACTTCTAGGCTATTTGTCCGATTCGGCCGATTCAAGCAGCATTGGAAACCTTATTCCAAGGGCTATCCCCCAAAACGTCAAAATACACTTTTCCAATTATTTTGCTTTATAAGAACTTCGTGAGTGTCGAAAACAAGCGAAAAAGTTACTATTTTGGGGTGTATTCAGCCGATTTACCCGTGATCTGGGCCTTCAAATTACGCAAGATCACTTTAAAATGCCATAAATACATGTATATATGCTAATGTGCGAAAAAATCAACATTTCGTTTCGGATGATTTTTCAGCCCCCGAGCCCGTCCCGAAAATTGAAACTCTTTCTTCGGCACGATGGACAGGAATTCGGATCATTAGGGATCTTAGGCCTATAGATAAGGATTCTGTGGACATAAAGATTGACCTAATCGGGCGAGTAACGAAGAAGTTATGACAAAAATAGTTTTTAGCCCAAGCCCCTAGGGGTACCCCTAGGGCTCGGCCCAAAACTTGGAGCTCTTTGTTCAGCACGATGGATAGGAATTCCAATCATTAAGAGTCTTGGGCCTTTAGATAAGGATTCCGTGGACATAAAGATTGACCGAATCGTGCGAGAAACGAAGAAGTTATGGCCAAAATAGTTTTTGCGTCGGGTCCCGTTTTGCGCAGTTCCACTATTTTTGCCATAACTTCTAGGCTATTTGTCCGATTTGAACGATTCAAGTGGCGTTGGAAACCTTATTCCAAGGGCTATCCCCCAAAAAGTAAAAATCCACTTTTCCTATTATTTTGCTTTACAAGAACTACGTGAGTGTCCAAAAGAAGCGAAAAAGTGACTATTTTTGGGTTTATTCGGCCGATTTATCCGCGATCTGGGCCTTCAAATTACGCAAGCTCACTTTAAAATGCCATAAATACATGTGTATGTGTTAATGTGCGAAAAATTCAATATTTTGTTTCGGATGATTTTTCAGCCCCCGAGCCCCAACGGGTACCCCTAGGGCCCGGCCCGAAAATTGAAGCTCTTTGTTCGGCACGATTGACAAGAATTCCGATCATTAGAGGTCTTGGGCCTTTAGATAAGGATTATTTGGACATAAAGATCGAACGAATCGGGCGAGTAACGAAGAAGTAATGTCCAAAATAGTTTTTAGTCCAGGCCCCTAAGGGTACCCTATGGCCCGGCCCAAAAATTGGAGCTCTTTGATCAACGCGATGGATAGGAATTCCAATCATGAGGGGTCTTGGGCCTTTAGATAAGGATTCCGTGGACATAAATATTGACCGAATAGGGCGAGAAACGAAGAAGTTATGGCAAAAATAGTTTTTACGTCGGGTCCCATTTTGCGCAGTTCCACTAGTTTTGCCATAACTTCTGGGCTATTTGTCCGATTTGGACGATTCAAGCGGCGTTGGAAAACCTTATTCCAAGGGCTATCCCCCAAACAGTCAAAATACACTTTTCCTATTATTTTGCTTTACATGAACTTCGTGAGAGTCCAAAACAAGCGAAAAAGTTACTATTTTGGGGTGTATTCAGCCGATTTACCCGCGATCTGGGCCTTCAAATTACGCAAGCTCACTTTAAAATGCCATAAATACATGTGTATATGCTAAAGTACGAAAAAATCAAAATTTCGTTTCGGATGATTTTTCAGCCCCCGAGCCCGGCCCGAAAATTGAAACTCTTTCTTCGGCACGATAGACAGGAATTCTGATCATTAGGGGTCTTAGGCCTGTAGATAAGGATTCTGTGGACATAAAGATTGACCTAATCGGGCGAGTAACGAAGAAGTTATGGCCAAAATAGTTTTTAGCCCAAGCCCCTAGGGGTACCCCTCAGACTAGGCCCTAAACTTGGAGCTCTTTGTTCAGCACGATGGATAGGAATTCCAATCATTAGGGGTCTTGGGCCTTTAGATAAGGATTCCGTGGACATAAAGATTGACCGAATCGTGCGAGAAACGAAGAAGTTATGGCAAAAATAGTTTTTACGTTGGGTCCCGTTTTGCGCAATTCCACTATTTTTGCCATAACTTCTAGGCTATTTGTCTGATTTGGACGATTCAAGTGGCGTTGGAAACCTTGTTCCAAGGGCTATCTCCCAAAAAGTCAAAATCCACTTTTCCTATTATTTTGCTTTACAAGAACTACGTGAGTGTCCAAAACAACGAAAAAGTGACTATGTTTTGGTGTATTCGGCCGATTTATCCGCGATCTGGGCCTTCAAATTACGCAAGCTCACTTTAAAATGCCATAAATACATGTGTATGTGCTAATGTGCGAAAAAAATCAACATTTTGTTTCGGAGTATTTTTCAGCCCCCGAGCCCCTATGGGTACCCCTAAGGCCCGGCCCGAAAATTGAAGCTCTTTGTTCGGCACGATGGACAAGAATTCCGATCATTAGGGGTCTTTGGCCTTTAGATAAGGATTTTTTGGACATAAAGATCGAACGAATTGGGCGAGTAACGAAGAAGTAATGTCCAAAATAGTTTTTAGCCAGGCCCCTAAGGGTACCCCTATGGCCCGGCCCAAAAATTGGAGCTCTTTGATCAACACGATGGATAGGAATTCCAATCATGAGGGGTCTTGGGTCTTTAGTTAGTCGACCGAATCGGGCGAGAAACGAAGAAGTTATGGAAAAAATAGTTTTTACGTCGGGTCCCGTTTTGCGCAATTCCACTATTTTAGCCATAACTTCTAGGCTATTTGTCCGATTTGGCCGATTAAAGCGGCGTTGGAAAACCATATTCCAAGGGCTATCCCCCAAAAAGTCAAAATACACTTTTCCTATTATTTTGCTTTACAAGAACTTCGTGAGTGTCCAAAACAAGCGAAAAAAGTTACTATTTTGGGGTGTATTCAGTCGATTTACCCGCGATCTGGGCCTTCAAATTACGCAAGCTCACTTTAAAATGTCATAAAGACATGTGTATATGCTAATGTGCGAAAAAATCAACATTTCGTTTCGGATGATTTTTCAGCCCCCGAGCCCGGCCCGAAAATTGAAACTCTTTCTTCGGCACGATGGACAGGAATTCTGATCATTAGGGGTCTTAGGCTTATAGATAAGGATTCTGTGGACATAAAGATTGACCTAAGCGGGCGAGTAACGAAGAAGTTATGGCCAAAATAGTTTTTAGCCCAAGCCCCTAGGGGTACCCCTAGGGCTCGGCCCAAAACTTGGAGCTCTTTGTTCAGCACGATGGATAGGAATTCCAATCATTAGGGGTCTTGGTCCTTTAGATAAGGATTCCGTGGACATAAAGATTGACCGAATCGTGCGAGAAACGAAGAAGTTATGGCCAAAATAGGTTTTGCGTCGGATCACGTTTTGCGCAGTTCCACTATTTTTGCCATAACTTCTAGGCTATTTGTCCGATTTGGACGATTCAAGTGGCGTTGGAAACCTTATTCCAAGGGCTATCTCCCAAATAGTCAAAATCTACTTTTCCTATTATTTTGCTTTACAAGAACTTCGTGAGTGTCCAAAACAAGCGAAAAAGTGACTATTTTTTGGTGTATTCGGCCGATTTATCCGCGATCTGGGCCTTCAAATTACGCAAGCTCACTTTAAAATGCCATAAATACATTTGTATGTGCTAATGTGCGAAAAAAATCAATATTTCGTTTCGGATGATTTTTCAGCCCCCGAGCCCGGCCCGAAAATTGAAACTCTTTCTTCGGCACGATGGACAGGAATTCTGATCATTAGGGGTATTAGGTCTATAGATAAGGATTCTCTGGACATAAAGATCGATCGAATCGGGCGAGTAACCAAGAAATTATGGCCAAAATAGTTTTTAGCCCAGGCCCCTAAGGGTACCCCTATGGCCCGGCCCAAAAATTGGAGTTCTTTGTTCAACACGATGGATAGGATTTCCAATCATGAGGGGTCTTGGGCCTTTAGATAAGGATTCCGTGGACATAAATATTGACCGAATAGGGCGAGAAATGAAGAAGTTATGGCAAAAATAGTTTTTACGTTAGGTCCCGTTTTGCGCAGTTCCACTATTTTTTCCATAACATCTAGGCTATTTGTCCGATTTGGCTGATTCAAGCTGCGTTGGAAACCTTATTCCAAGGGCTATTCCCCAAAAAGTCAAAATCCACTTTTCCCATTATTTTGCTTTACAACAAATTCGTGTGTGTCCAAAACAAGCGAAAAAATGACTATTTTGGGTTGTATTTGGCCGATTTCCCCGTGATCTGGACCTTCAAATTACGCAAGCTCACTTTAAAATGCCATAAATACATGTTTATATGATAATGTGCGAAAAAATCAACATTTCGTTTCGGATGATTTTTCAGCCCTCGAGCCCCTAGGAGGACCCCTAGGGCCCGGCCCGAAAATTGAAACTCTTTGTTCGGCACGATGGACAGCAATTCTGATCATCAGGGGTCTTAGGCCTATATATAAGTATTCTGTGGTCATAAAAATCGACCGAATCGGGCGAGTAACAAAGAAGTTATGGCCAAAATAGTTTTTAGCCCAGTCCCCTAAGGGTAACCCTATGGCCCGGCCCAAAAATTGGAGCTCTTTGATCATCACGATGGATAGGAATTCCAATCATGAGGGGTCTTGGGCCTTTAGTTATTCGACCGAATCTGGCGAGAAACGATGAAGTTATGGCAAAAAAAGTTTTTACGTCGGGTCTAGTATTGCGCAGTTCCACTAATTTTGCCATAACTTCTAGGCTATTTGTCCGATTCGGCCGATTCAAGCAGCATTGGAAACCTTATTCCAAGGGCTATCCCCCAAAACGTCAAAATACACTTTTCCAATTATTTTGCTTTATAAGAACTTCGTGAGTGTCGAAAACAAGCGAAAAAGTTACTATTTTGGGGTGTATTCAGCCGATTTACCCGTGATCTGGGCCTTCAAATTACGCAAGATCACTTTAAAATGCCATAAATACATGTATATATGCTAATGTGCGAAAAAATCAACATTTCGTTTCGGATGATTTTTCAGCCCCCGAGCCCGTCCCGAAAATTGAAACTCTTTCTTCGGCACGATGGACAGGAATTCGGATCATTAGGGATCTTAGGCCTATAGATAAGGATTCTGTGGACATAAAGATTGACCTAATCGGGCGAGTAACGAAGAAGTTATGACAAAAATAGTTTTTAGCCCAAGCCCCTAGGGGTACCCCTAGGGCTCGGCCCAAAACTTGGAGCTCTTTGTTCAGCACGATGGATAGGAATTCCAATCATTAAGAGTCTTGGGCCTTTAGATAAGGATTCCGTGGACATAAAGATTGACCGAATCGTGCGAGAAACGAAGAAGTTATGGCCAAAATAGTTTTTGCGTCGGGTCCCGTTTTGCGCAGTTCCACTATTTTTGCCATAACTTCTAGGCTATTTGTCCGATTTGAACGATTCAAGTGGCGTTGGAAACCTTATTCCAAGGGCTATCCCCCAAAAAGTAAAAATCCACTTTTCCTATTATTTTGCTTTACAAGAACTACGTGAGTGTCCAAAAGAAGCGAAAAAGTGACTATTTTTGGGTTTATTCGGCCGATTTATCCGCGATCTGGGCCTTCAAATTACGCAAGCTCACTTTAAAATGCCATAAATACATGTGTATGTGTTAATGTGCGAAAAATTCAATATTTTGTTTCGGATGATTTTTCAGCCCCCGAGCCCCAACGGGTACCCCTAGGGCCCGGCCCGAAAATTGAAGCTCTTTGTTCGGCACGATTGACAAGAATTCCGATCATTAGAGGTCTTGGGCCTTTAGATAAGGATTATTTGGACATAAAGATCGAACGAATCGGGCGAGTAACGAAGAAGTAATGTCCAAAATAGTTTTTAGTCCAGGCCCCTAAGGGTACCCTATGGCCCGGCCCAAAAATTGGAGCTCTTTGATCAACGCGATGGATAGGAATTCCAATCATGAGGGGTCTTGGGCCTTTAGATAAGGATTCCGTGGACATAAATATTGACCGAATAGGGCGAGAAACGAAGAAGTTATGGCAAAAATAGTTTTTACGTCGGGTCCCATTTTGCGCAGTTCCACTATTTTTGCCATAACTTCTGGGCTATTTGTCCGATTTGGACGATTCAAGCGGCGTTGGAAAACCTTATTCCAAGGGCTATCCCCCAAACAGTCAAAATACACTTTTCCTATTATTTTGCTTTACATGAACTTCGTGAGAGTCCAAAACAAGCGAAAAAGTTACTATTTTGGGGTGTATTCAGCCGATTTACCCGCGATCTGGGCCTTCAAATTACGCAAGCTCACTTTAAAATGCCATAAATACATGTGTATATGCTAAAGTACGAAAAAATCAAAATTTCGTTTCGGATGATTTTTCAGCCCCCGAGCCCGGCCCGAAAATTGAAACTCTTTCTTCGGCACGATAGACAGGAATTCTGATCATTAGGGGTCTTAGGCCTGTAGATAAGGATTCTGTGGACATAAAGATTGACCTAATCGGGCGAGTAACGAAGAAGTTATGGCCAAAATAGTTTTTAGCCCAAGCCCCTAGGGGTACCCCTTAGACTAGGCCCTAAACTTGGAGCTCTTTGTTCAGCACGATGGATAGGAATTCCAATCATTAGGGGTCTTGGGCCTTTAGATAAGGATTCCGTGGACATAAAGATTGACCGAATCGTGCGAGAAACGAAGAAGTTATGGCAAAAATAGTTTTTACGTTGGGTCCCGTTTTGCGCAATTCCACTATTTTTGCCATAACTTCTAGGCTATTTGTCTGATTTGGACGATTCAAGTGGCGTTGGAAACCTTGTTCCAAGGGCTATCTCCCAAAAAGTCAAAATCCACTTTTCCTATTATTTTGCTTTACAAGAACTACGTGAGTGTCCAAAACAACGAAAAAGTGACTATGTTTTGGTGTATTCGGCCGATTTATCCGCGATCTGGGCCTTCAAATTACGCAAGCTCACTTTAAAATGCCATAAATACATGTGTATGTGCTAATGTGCGAAAAAAATCAACATTTTGTTTCGGATTATTTTTCAGCCCCCGAGCCCCTATGGGTACCCCTAAGGCCCGGCCCGAAAATTGAAGCTCTTTGTTCGGCACGATGGACAAGAATTCCGATCATTAGGGGTCTTTGGCCTTTAGATAAGGATTTTTTGGACATAAAGATCGAACGAATTGGGCGAGTAACGAAGAAGTAATGTCCAAAATAGTTTTTAGCCAGGCCCCAAAGGGTACCCCTATGGCCCGGCCCAAAAATTGGAGCTCTTTGATCAACACGATGGATAGGAATTCCAATCATGAGGGGTCTTGGGTCTTTAGTTAGTCGACCGAATCGGGCGAGAAACGAAGAAGTTATGGAAAAAATAGTTTTTACGTCGGGTCCCGTTTTGCGCAATTCCACTATTTTAGCCATAACTTCTAGGCTATTTGTCCGATTTGGCCGATTAAAGCGGCGTTGGAAAACCATATTCCAAGGGCTATCCCCCAAAAAGTCAAAATACACTTTTCCTATTATTTTGCTTTACAAGAACTTCGTGAGTGTCCAAAATAAGCGAAAAAAGTTACTATTTTGGGGTGTATTCAGTCGATTTACCCGCGATCTGGGCCTTCAAATTACGCAAGCTCACTTTAAAATGTCATAAAGACATGTGTATATGCTAATGTGCGAAAAAATCAACATTTCATTTCGGATGATTTTTCAGCCCCCGAGCCCGGCCCGAAAATTGAAACTCTTTCTTCGGCACGATGGACAGGAATTCTGATCATTAGGGGTCTTAGGCTTATAGATAAGGATTCTGTGGACATAAAGATTGACCTAAGCGGGCGAGTAACGAAGAAGTTATGGCCAAAATAGTTTTTACCCCAAGCCCCTTGGGGTACCCCTAGGACTCGGCCCAAAACTTGGAGCTCTTTGTTCAGCACGATGGATAGGAATTCCAATCATTAGGGGTCTTGGTCCTTTAGATAAGGATTCTGTGGACATAAAGATTGACCGAATCGTGCGAGAAACGAAGAAGTTATGGCCAAAATAGGTTTTGCGTCGGATCACGTTTTGCGCAGTTCCACTATTTTTGCCATAACTTCTAGGCTATTTGTCCGATTTGGACGATTCAAGTGGCGTTGGAAACCTTATTCCAAGTGCTATCCCCCAAATAGTCAAAATCCACTTTTCCTATTATTTTGCTTTACAAGAACTTCGTGAGTGTCCAAAACAAGCGAAAAAGTGACTATTTTTTGGTGTATTCGGCTGATTTATCCGCGATCTGGGCCTTCAAATTACGCAAGCTCACTTTAAAATGCCATAAATACATTTGTATGTGCTAATGTGCGAAAAAAATCAACATTTCGTTTCGGATGATTTTTCAGCCCCCGAGCCCGGCCCGAAAATTGAAACTCTTTCTTCGGCACGATGGACAGGAATTCTGATCATTAGGGGTATTAGGTCTATAGATAAGGATTCTCTGGACATAAAGATCGATCGAATCGGGCGAGTAACCAAGAAATTATGGCCAAAATAGTTTTTAGCCCAGGCCCCTAAGGGTACCCCTTTGGCCCGGCCCAAAAATTGGAGTTCTTTGTTCAACACGATGGATAGGATTTCCAATCATGAGGGGTCTTGGGCCTTTAGATAAGGATTCCGTGGACATAAATATTGACCGAATAGGGCGAGAAACGAAGAAGTTATGGCAAAAATAGTTTTTACGTTAGGTCCCGTTTTGCGCAGTTCCACTATTTTTTCCATAACTTCTAGGCTATTTGTCCGATTTGGCTGATTCAAGCTGCGTTGGAAACCTTATTCCAAGGGCTATTCCCCAAAAAGTCAAAATCCACTTTCCGATTATTTTGCTTTACAACAAATTCGTGTGTGTCCAAAACAAGCGAAAAAATGACTATTTTGGGTTGTATTTGGCCGATTTCCCCGTGATCTGGACCTTCAAATTACGCAAGCTCACTTTAAAATGCCATAAATACATGTTTATATGATAATGTGCGAAAAAATCAACATTTCGTTTCGGATGATTTTTCAGCCCTCGAGCCCCTAGGAGGACCCCTAGGGCCCGGCCCGAAAATTGAAACTCTTTGTTCGGCACGATGGACAGCAATTCTGATCATCAGGGGTCTTAGGCCTATATATAAGTATTCTGTGGTCATAAAAATCGACCGAATCGGGCGAGTAACAAAGAAGTTATGGCCAAAATAGTTTTTAGCCCAGTCCCCTAAGGGTAACCCTATGGCCCGGCCCAAAAATTGGAGCTCTTTGATCATCACGATGGATAGGAATTCCAATCATGAGGGGTCTTGGGCCTTTAGTTATTCGACCGAATCTGGCGAGAAACGATGAAGTTATGGCAAAAAAAGTCTTTACGTCGGGTCTAGTATTGCGCAGTTCCACTAATTTTGCCATAACTTCTAGGCTATTTGTCCGATTCGGCCGATTCAAGCAGCATTGGAAACCTTATTCCAAGGGCTATCCCCCAAAACGTCAAAATACACTTTTCCAATTATTTTGCTTTATAAGAACTTCGTGAGTGTCGAAAACAAGCGAAAAAGTTACTATTTTGGGGTGTATTCAGCCGATTTACCCGTGATCTGGGCCTTCAAATTACGCAAGATCACTTTAAAATGCCATAAATACATGTATATATGCTAATGTGCGAAAAAATCAACATTTCGTTTCGGATGATTTTTCAGCCCCCGAGCCCGTCCCGAAAATTGAAACTCTTTCTTCGGCACGATGGACAGGAATTCGGATCATTAGGGATCTTAGGCCTATAGATAAGGATTCTGTGGACATAAAGATTGACCTAATCGGGCGAGTAACGAAGAAGTTATGACAAAAATAGTTTTTAGCCCAAGCCCCTAGGGGTACCCCTAGGGCTCGGCCCAAAACTTGGAGCTCTTTGTTCAGCACGATGGATAGGAATTCCAATCATTAAGAGTCTTGGGCCTTTAGATAAGGATTCCGTGGACATAAAGATTGACCGAATCGTGCGAGAAACGAAGAAGTTATGGCCAAAATAGTTTTTGCGTCGGGTCCCGTTTTGCGCAGTTCCACTATTTTTGCCATAACTTCTAGGCTATTTGTCCGATTTGAACGATTCAAGTGGCGTTGGAAACCTTATTCCAAGGGCTATCCCCCAAAAAGTAAAAATCCACTTTTCCTATTATTTTGCTTTACAAGAACTACGTGAGTGTCCAAAAGAAGCGAAAAAGTGACTATTTTTGGGTTTATTCGGCCGATTTATCCGCGATCTGGGCCTTCAAATTACGCAAGCTCACTTTAAAATGCCATAAATACATGTGTATGTGTTAATGTGCGAAAAATTCAATATCTTGTTTCGGATGATTTTTCAGCCCCCGAGCCCCAACGGGTACCCCTAGGGCCCGGCCCGAAAATTGAAGCTCTTTGTTCGGCACGATTGACAAGAATTCCGATCATTAGAGGTCTTGGGCCTTTAGATAAGGATTATTTGGACATAAAGATCGAACGAATCGGGCGAGTAACGAAGAAGTAATGTCCAAAATAGTTTTTAGTCCAGGCCCCTAAGGGTACCCTATGGCCCGGCCCAAAAATTGGAGCTCTTTGATCAACGCGATGGATAGGAATTCCAATCATGAGGGGTCTTGGGCCTTTAGATAAGGATTCCGTGGACATAAATATTGACCGAATAGGGCGAGAAACGAAGAAGTTATGGCAAAAATAGTTTTTACGTCGGGTCCCATTTTGCGCAGTTCCACTATTTTTGCCATAACTTCTGGGCTATTTGTCCGATTTGGACGATTCAAGCGGCGTTGGAAAACCTTATTCCAAGGGCTATCCCCCAAACAGTCAAAATACACTTTTCCTATTATTTTGCTTTACATGAACTTCGTGAGAGTCCAAACCAAGCGAAAAAGTTACTATTTTGGGGTGTATTCAGCCGATTTACCCACGATCTGGGCCTTCAAATTACGCAAGCTCACTTTAAAATGCCATAAATACATGTGTATATGCTAAAGTACGAAAAAATCAAAATTTCGTTTCGGATGATTTTTCAGCCCCCGAGCCCGGCCCGAAAATTGAAACTCTTTCTTCGGCACGATAGACAGGAATTCTGATCATTAGGGGTCTTAGGCCTGTAGATAAGGATTCTGTGGACATAAAGATTGACCTAATCGGGCGAGTAACGAAGAAGTTATGGCCAAAATAGTTTTTAGCCCAAGCCCCTAGGGGTACCCCTCAGACTAGGCCCTAAACTTGGAGCTCTTTGTTCAGCACGATGGATAGGAATTCCAATCATTAGGGGTCTTGGGCCTTTAGATAAGGATTCCGTGGACATAAAGATTGACCGAATCGTGCGAGAAACGAAGAAGTTATGGCAAAAATAGTTTTTACGTTGGGTCCCGTTTTGCGCAATTCCACTATTTTTGCCATAACTTCTAGGCTATTTGTCTGATTTGGACGATTCAAGTGGCGTTGGAAACCTTGTTCCAAGGGCTATCTCCCAAAAAGTCAAAATCCACTTTTCCTATTATTTTGCTTTACAAGAACTACGTGAGTGTCCAAAACAACGAAAAAGTGACTATGTTTTGGTGTATTCGGCCGATTTATCCGCGATCTGGGCCTTCAAATTACGCAAGCTCACTTTAAAATGCCATAAATACATGTGTATGTGCTAATGTGCGAAAAAAATCAACATTTTGTTTCGGATTATTTTTCAGCCCCCGAGCCCCTATGGGTACCCCTAAGGCCCGGCCCGAAAATTGAAGCTCTTTGTTCGGCACGATGGACAAGAATTCCGATCATTAGGGGTCTTTGGCCTTTAGATAAGGATTTTTTGGACATAAAGATCGAACGAATTGGGCGAGTAACGAAGAAGTAATGTCCAAAATAGTTTTTAGCCAGGCCCCTAAGGGTACCCCTATGGCCCGGCCCAAAAATTGGAGCTCTTTGATCAACACGATGGATAGGAATTCCAATCATGAGGGGTCTTGGGTCTTTAGTTAGTCGACCGAATCGGGCGAGAAACGAAGAAGTTATGGAAAAAATAGTTTTTTACGTCGGGTCCCGTTTTGCGCAATTCCACTATTTTAGCCATAACTTCTAGGCTATTTGTCCGATTTGGCCGATTAAAGCGGCGTTGGAAAACCATATTCCAAGGGCTATCCCCCAAAAAGTCAAAATACACTTTTCCTATTATTTAGCTTTACAAGAACTTCGTGAGTGTCCAAAACAAGCGAAAAAAGTTACTATTTTGGGGTGTATTCAGTCGATTTACCCGCGATCTGGGCCTTCAAATTACGCAAGCTCACTTTAAAATGTCATAAAGACATGTGTATATGCTAATGTGCGAAAAAATCAACATTTCGTTTCGGATGATTTTTCAGCCCCCGAGCCCCGGCCCGAAAATTGAAACTCTTTCTTCGGCACGATGGACAGGAATTCTGATCATTAGGGGTCTTAGGCCTTATAGATAAGGATTCTGTGGACATAAAGATTGACCTAAGCGGGCGAGTAACGAAGAAGTTATGGCCAAAATAGTTTATAGCCCAAGCCCCTAGGGGTACCCCTAGGGCTCGGCCCAAAACTTGGAGCTCTTTGTTCAGCACGATGGATAGGAATTCCAATCATTAGGGGTCTTGGTCCTTTAGATAAGGATTCCGTGGACATAAAGATTGACCGAATCGTGCGAGAAACGAAGAAGTTATGGCCAAAATAGGTTTTGCGTCGGATCACGTTTTGCGCAGTTCCACTATTTTTGCCATAACTTCTAGGCTATTTGTCCGATTTGGACGATTCAAGCGGCGTTGGAAACCTGATTCCAAGGGCTATTCCCCAAAAAGTCAAAATCAACTTTTCCTATTATTTTTCTTAACAAGAACTTCATGAGTGTCCAAAACAAGCAAAAAAGTGATTATTTTGGGGTGTATTCAGCCGATTTACCCACAATCTGGGCCTTCAAATTACGCAAGCTCACTTTAAAATGCCATAAATACATGTGTATGTGCTAATGTGCGAAAAAATCAACATTTTGTTTCAGATAATTTTTCAGCCCTCGAGCCCCTAGGGGTACCCCTAGGGCCCGACCCGAATATTGAAGGTCTTTGTTCGGCACGATGGACAAGAATTCCGATCATTAGGGGTCTTAGGCCTTTAGATAAGGATTCTTTGGACATAAAGATCGAACGAATCGGGCGAGTAACGAAGAAGTTATGGCCAAATTAGTTTTTAGCCTAGGCCCCTAAGGGTACCCCTATGGCCCGGCCCAAAAATTGGAGCTCTTTGTTCAACACGATTGATAGGAATTCCATTCATGAGAGGTCTTTGGCGGAGTTCCACTATTTTTGCCATAACTTCTAGGCTATTTATCCGATTTGGCTGATTCAAGCGGCGTTGGAAACCTTATTCCAAGGACTATTCCCCAAAAAGTCAAAATCCACTTTTCCTATTATTTTGCTTTACAAGAACTTAGTGAGTGTCCAAAACAAGCGAAAAAGTGACTATTTTGGGTTGTGTTCGGCCGATTTCCCCGCGATCTGGGCCTTCAAATTATGCAAGCTCACTTTAAAATGCCATAAATACATGTGTATATGCTAATATGCGAAAAAATCAACATTTCGTTTCGGATGATTTTTCAGCCCCCGAGCCCCTAGGGGGGCCCCTAGGGCCCGACCCGAAAATTGAAACTATTTGTTCGGCACGATGGACAGCAATTCTGATCATTAGGGGTCTTAAGCCTATAGATAAGGATTCTTTGGACATAAAGATCGACCGAATCGGGCGAGTAACAAAGAAGTTATGGCCAAAATAGTTTTTAGCCCAATCCCCTAGGGGTACCCAAGGGCTCGGCCCAAAAATTGGAGCTCTTCGTTCAGCACGATGGATAGAAATTCCAATCATTAGGGGTCTTGGGCCATTAGATAAGGATTCCGTGGACATAAAGATTGACCAAATTGTGCGAGAAACGAAGAAGTTATGGCCAAAATAGTTTTTGCGTCGGGTCCCGTTTTGCGCAGTTCCACTATTTTTGCCATAACTTCTAGGCTATTTGTCCGATTTGGACGATTCAAGTGGCGTTGGAAACCTTATTCCAAGGGCTATCCTCCAAAAAGTCAAAATCAACTTTTCCTATTATTTTTCTTAACAAGAACTTCATGAGTGTCCAAAACGAGCAAAAAAGTGATTATTTTGGGGTGTATTCAGCCGATTTACCCACAATCTGGGCTTTCAAATTACGCAAGCTCACTTTAAAATGCCATAAATACATGTGTATGTGCTAATGTGCGAAAAAATCAACATTTTGTTTCAGATAATTTTTCAGCCCTCGAGCCCCTAGGGGTACCCCTAGGGGTACCCCTAGGGCCCGACCCGAATATTGAAGGTCTTTGTTCGGCACGATGGACAAGAATTCCGATCATTAGGGGTCTTAGGCCTTTAGATAAGGATTCTTTGGACATAAAGATCGAACGAATCGGGCGAGTAACGAAGAAGTTAAGGCCAAAATTGTTTTTAGCCCATGCCCCTACCCCCTATGGCCCGGCCCAAAAATTGAAGCTCTTTGTTCAATACGATGGATATGAATTCCAATCATGAAGGGTCTTTCACCTTTAGTTAAGGATTCCATGGATATAAGGCCGACCGAATTGGGCGAGAAACGAAGAAGTTATGGCAAAAATAGTTTTTACGTCGGGTCCTATTTTGCGCAGTTCCACAATTTTTGCCATAACTTCTAGGCTATTTGTCCGATTTGGCTGATTCAAGCGGCATTGGAAACCTTATTCCAAGGGCTATGCCCCAAAAAGTGAAAAATTCACTTTTCCTATTATTTTTCTTTACAAGAACTTCGTGAGTGTCCAATACAAGCGAAAAAGTGACTATTTTGGGGTGTATTCGGCCGATTTACCCGCGATCTGGGCCTTCAAATTACGCATGCTCACTTTAAAATGCCATAAATACATGTGTATATGCTAATGTGCGAAAAAAAATCTACATTTCGTTTCGGATAATTTTTCAGCCTCCGAACCCCTAGGGGGACCCCTAGGGCCCTGGCCCGAAAATTGAAACTCTTTGTTCAGCACGATGGACAGGAATTCTGATCATTAGGGGTCTTAGGCCTATAGATAAGGATTCTTTCGACATAAAGATCTAACGAATCGGGCGAGTAACAAAGAAGTTATGGCCAAAATAGTTTTTAGCCCAGGCCCCTAAGCGTACCCCTATGGCCCGGCCCAATAATTGGAGCTCTTTGCTCAGCACGATGGATAGGAATTCCAATCATGAGGGGTCTTGGGCCTTTAGATAAGGATTCCATGGATATAAAGGTCGACCGAATCGGGCAGAAAAGGAAGAAGTTATGGCAAAAATAGTTTTTCCGTCGGGTCCCGTTTTGCGCATTTCCACTATTTTGCCATAACTTCTAGGCTATATGTCCGATTTGGCTGATTCAAGCGGCGTTGGAAACCTTATTCCAAGGGCTATACCCCAAAAAGTCAAAATCCACTTTTCCTATTATTTTGCTTTACAAGAACTTCGTGAGTGTCCAAAACAAGAGAAAAAGTGACTATTTTGGGGTGTATTCGGCCGATTTACCCGCGATCTGGGCCTTCAAATTACGCAAGCTCACTTTAAAATGCCATAAATACATGTGTATGTGCTAATGTGCGAAAAAATCAACATTTTGTTTCGGATGATTTTTCAGCCCCCGAGCCCCTAGGGGAACCCCAAGGGCCCGGCCCAAAAATTGAAGCTCTTTATTCGGTAAGATGGATAAGAATTCCGATGATTAGGGGTCTTAGGCCTTTAGATAGGGATTCTTTGGACATAAAGATCGAACGAATCGGGCGAGTAACAAAGAAGTTATGGCCAAAATAGTTTTTAGCCCAAGCCCCTAAAGGTACCCCTAGTGCTCGGCCCAAAAATTGGAGCTCTTTGTTCAGTACGATGGATAGGAATTCCAATCATTAGGGGTCTTGGGCCTTTAGATAATGATTCCGTGGACATAAAGATTGACCGAATCGTGCGAGAAACGAAGAAGTTATGGCCAAAATAGTTTTTGCGTCGGGTCCCGTTTTGCGCATTTCCACTATTTTTGCCATAACTTCTAGGCTATTTGTCCGATTTGGCCGATTCAAGAGGCGTTGGAAACCTTATCCCAAGGGCTATTCCCAAAAAAGTCAAAAAAAACTTTTCCTATTATTTTGCTTTACAAGATCTTCGTCAGTGTCCAAAATAAGCGAAAAAGTGACTATTTTGGGGTGTATTCGGCCGATTTACCCTTTACCCGCGATCTGGGCCTTCAAATTACGCAAGCTCACTTTAAAATGCCATAAATACATGTGTATATGCTAATGTGCGAAAAAATCAACATTTCGATTCGGATGATTTTTCAGCCCCCGAGCCCCTAGGGGGACCCCTAGGGCCCGGCCCCAAAAATTGAAACTCTTTGTTCGGCACGATGGACAGGAATTCTGATTATTAGGGGTCTTAGGCCTATAGATAAGGATTCTTTGGACATAAAGATCTAACGAATCGGGCGAGTAACAAAGAAGTTATGGCCAAAATAGTTTTTAGCACAGGCCCCTAAGGGTACCCCTATGGCCAAGCCCGAAAATTGGAGCTCTTTGTTCAGCACGATGGATACGAATTCCAATCATGAGGGGTCTTTGGCCTTTAGTTAAGATTCCATGGATATAAAGGTCGACCGAATCGGGCGAGAAACGAAGAAGTTATGGCAAAAATAGTTTTTACGTCAGGTCCTGTTTTGCGCAGTTCCACTATTTTTGCCATAACTTTTAGGCTATTTGTCCGATTTGGCTGATTCAAGCGGCATTGGAAACCTTATTCCAAGGGCTATGCCCCAAAAAGTTAATATCTACTTTTCCTATTATTTTTCTTTTCAAGAACTTCGTGAGTTTCCAAAACAAGCAAAAAAGTGACTATTTTGGGGTGTATTCGGCCAATTTACCCGCGATCTGGGCCTTCAAATTACGCATGCTCACTTTAAAATGCCATAAATACATGTGTATATGCTAATGTACGAAAAAAATCTACATTTCATTTCGGATGATTTTTCAGCTCCTGAGCCCCTAGGGGGACCCCTAGGGCCCGGCACGAAAATTGAAATTCTTTGTTCAACACAATGGACAGGATTTCTGATCATTAGGGGTCTTAGCTCTATAGATAAGGATTCTGTGGACATAAAGATCGATCGAATCGGGCGAGTAACGAAGAAGTTATGGCCAAAATAGTTTTTTGCCCAGGCCCCTAAGGGTACCCCTATGGCCTGGCCCAAAAATTGGAGCTCTTTGTTCAACACGATGGATAGGAATTCCAATCATGAGGGGTCTTTGGCCTTTAGTTAAGGATTCCATGGATATAAAGGTCGACCAAATCGGGCGAGAAAGGAAGAAGTTATGGCAAAAATAGTTTTTACGTCGGGTCCCGTTTTGCGCATTTCCACTAATTTTGCCCTTACATCTAGGCTATTTGTCCGATTTGGCTAATTCAAGCGGCGTTGGAAACCTTATTCCAAGGGCTATCCCCCAAAAAGTCAAAATCCACTTTTCCTATTATTTTTCTTTACAAGAACTTCGTGAGTGTCCAAAACAAGCAAAAAAGTGACTATTATGGGGTGTATTCGGCCGATTTACCCGCGATCTGGGCCTTCAAATTACGCAAGCTCACTTTAAAATGCCATAAATACATGTGTATTTGCTAATGTTCGAAAAAATCAACATTTTGTTTCGGATGATTTTTCCGCCCCCGAGCCCCTAGGGGTACCCCTTGGGCCCGGCCCGAAAATTGAAGGTCTTTGTTCGGCACGATGGACAAGAATTCCGATCATTAAGGGTCTTAGGCCTTTAGATAAGGATTCTTTGGACATTAAGATCGAACGAATCGGGCGAGTAACGAAGAAGTTATGGCCAAAATAGTTTTTAGCCTGGCCCCTAAGGGTACCCCTATGGCCCGGCCCAAAAATTGGAGCTCTTTGTTCAACACGATGGATAGAAATTCCAATCATGAGGGGTCATTGGCCTTTAGTTAAGGATTCCATGGATATAAAGTTCGACCGAATCGGGCGAGAAACGAAGAAGTTATGGCAAAAATAGTTTTTTTGTCGGGTCCTGTTTTGCGCAGTTCCACTATTTTTGCCATAACTTCTAGGCTATTTGTCCGATTTGGCAGATTCAAGCGGCGTTGGAAACCTTATTCCAAGGGCTATCCCCCAAAAAGTCAAAATCCACTTTTCCTATTATTTTTCTTTACAAGAACTTCGTGAGTGTCCAAAACAAGCAAAAAAGTGACTATTTTGGGGTGTATTCGGCCGATTTACCCGCGATCTGGGCCATCAAATTACGCAAGCTCACTTTAAAATGCCATAAATACATGTGTATGTGCTAATGTGCGAAAAAATCAACATTTTGTTTCGGATGATTTTTCAACCCGCGAGCACCTAGGAGTACCCCCTAGGGCCCGACCCGAAAATTGAAGGTCTTTTTTCGGCACGATGGATAAGAATTCCGATCACTAAGGGTCTTAGGCCTTTAGATAAGGATTCTTTGGACATAAAGATCGAATGAATCGAGTGAGTAACGAAGAAGTTATGGCCAAAATAGTTTTTAGCCTAGGCCCCTAAGGGTACCCCTATGGCTTGGCCCAAAAATTGGAGCTCTTTGTTCAACACGATGGATATGAATTCCAATCATGAAGGGTCTTTCACCTTTAGTTAAGGATTCCATGGATATAAAGGCCGACCGAATTGGGCGAGAAACGAAGAAGTTATGGCAAAAATAGTTTTTACGTCGGGTCCTATTTTGCGCAGTTCCACAATTTTTGCCATAACTTCTAGGCTATTTGTCCGATTTGGCTGATTCAAGCGGCATTGGAAACCTTATTCCAAGGGCTATGCCCCAAAAAGTGAAAATTCACTTTTCCTATTATTTTTCTTTACAAGAACTTCGTGAGTGTCCAATACAAGCGAAAAAGTGACTATTTTGGGGTGTATTCGGCCGATTTACCCGCGATCTGGGCCTTCAAATTACGCATGCTCACTTTAAAATGCCATAAATACATGTGTATATGCTAATGTGCGAAAAAAAAATCTACATTTCGTTTCGGATAATTTTTCAGCCTCCGAACCCCTTGGGGGACCCCTAGGGCCTGGCCCGAAAATTGAAACTCTTTGTTCAGCACAATGGACAGGATTTCTGATCATTAGGGGTCTTAGCTCTATAGATAAGGATTCTGTGGACATAAAGATCGACCGAATCGGGCGAGTAACGAAGAAGTTATGGCTAAAATAGTTTTTAGCCCAGGCCCCTAAGGGTACCCCTATGGCCCGGCCCAAAAATTGGAGCTCTTTATTCAACACGATGGATAGGAATTCCAATCATGAGGGGTCTTTGGCCTTTAGTTAAGGATTCCATGGATATAAATGTCGACCGAATCGGGCAACAAACGAAGAAGTTATGGCAAAAATAGTTTTTTGTCGGGTCCTGTTTTGCGCAGTTCCACTATTTTTGCCATAACTTCTAGGATATTTGTCCGATTTGGCTGATTCAAGCGGCGTTGGAAACCTTATTCCAAGGGCTATCCCCCAAAAAGTCAAAATCCACTTTTCCTATTATTTTTCTTTACAAGAACTTCGTAAGTGTCCAAAACAAGCGAAAAAGTGACTATTTTGGGGTGTATTCGGCCGATTTACCCGCGATCTGGGCCTTCAAATTACGCAAGCTCACTTTAAAATGACATAAATACATGTGTATATGCTAATATGCGAAAACAATCTACATTTCGTTTCGGATGATTTTTCAGCCCCCGAGCCCCTAGGGGTACCTCTAGGGCCCGGCTCGAAAATTAAAACTCTTTGTTAGGCACGATGGACAGGAATTCTGATCATTAGGGGTCTTAAGCCTTTAGTTATGGATTCTGTGGACATAAAGATTGACCGAATCGAGCGAGTACCGAAGAAGTTATGGCCAAAATAGTTTTTAGCCCAGGCCCCTAAGGGTAACCCTATGGCCCGGCCCAAAAATTGGAGTTCTTTGTTCAGCACGATGGATAGGAATTCTAATCATTAGGGGTCATGGGCCTTCAGATAAGTATTCCGTGGACATAAAAATTGACCGAATCGTGCGAGAAAGGAAGAAGTTATGGCAAAAATAGTTTTTACGTCGGGTCCCGTTTTGCGCATTTCCACTAATTTTGCCATAACATCTAGGCTATTTGTCCGATTTGGCTAATTCAAGCGGCGTTGGAAACCTTATTCCAAGGGCTATCCCCCAAAAAGTCAAAATCCAATTTTCCTATTATTTTGCTTTACAAGAACTTCGTGAGTGTCCAAAACAAGCAAAAAAGTGACTATTATGGGGTGTATTCGGCCGATTTACCCGCGATCTGGGCCTTCAAATTACGCAAGCTCACTTTAATATGCCATAAATACATGTGTATGTGCTCATGTGCGAAAAAATCATCATTTTGTTTCGGATGAGTTTTTAGCCCCCGAGCCCATAGGGGTACCCCTAGGGCCCGGCCCGAAAATTGAAGGTCTTTGTTCGGCACAATGGACAAGAATTCCGATCATTAAGGGTCTTAGGCCTTTAGATAAGGAATCTTTGGACATTAAGATCGAACGAATCGGGCGAGTAACGAAGAAGTTATGGCCAAAATAGTTTTTAGCCTGGCCCCTAAGGGTACCCCTATGGCCCGGCCCAAAAATTGGAGCTCTTTGTTCAACACGATAGATAGAAATTCCAATCATGTGGGGTCTTTGGCCTTTAGTTAAGGATTCCATGGATATAAAGGTCGACCGAATCGGGCGAGAAACGAAGAAGTTATGGCAAAAATAGTTTTTTTGTCGGGTCCTGTTTTTGCGCAGTTCCACTATTTTTGCCATAACTTCTAGGCTATTTGTCCGATTTGTCTGACTCAAGCGGCGTTGGATACCTAATTCCAAGGGCTATCCCCTAAGAATTCAAAATCCACTTTTCCTATTATTTTTCTTTACAAGCACTTCGTGAGTGTCCAAAACAAGTGAAAAAGTGACTATTTTGGGTTGTATTCGGCCGATTTACCCGCGATCTGGGCCTTCAAATTACGCAAGCTCATTTTAAAATGCCATAAATACATGTGTATATGCTAATGTGCGAAAAAATCAACATTTCGTTTCGGATTATTTTTCAGCCCCCGAGCCCCTAGGCGGACCCCTAGGGCCCGACCCAAAAATTGAAACTTTATGTTCAGCACGATGGACAAGAATTCTGATCATTAGGGGTCTTAGGCCTTTAGATAAGGATTCTGTGGACATAAAGATCAACCGAATTGGGCGAGTAACGAAGAAGTTATGGCTAAAATAGTTTTTAGCCCAGGCCCCTAAGGGTACCCCTATGGCCTGGCCCAAAAATTGGAGCTCTTTGTTCATCACGATGGATAGGAATTCCAATCATGAGGGGTCTTTGGACTTTAGTTAAGGATTCCATGGATATAAAGGTCGACCGAATCGGGCGAGAAACGAAGAAGTTATGGCAAAAATAGTTTTTACGTCGGGTCCTGTTTTGCGCAGTTCCACTATTTTTGCCGTAACTTCTAGACTATTTGTCCGATTTGGCTGATCCAAGCGGCGTTAAAAACCTTATTCCAAGGGCTATCCCCCAAAAAGTCAAAATCCACTTTTCCTATTATTTTTCTTTACAAGAACTTCGTGAGTGTCCAAAACAAGCAAAAAAGCGACTATTTTAGGGGTGTATTCGGCCGATTTACCCGCGATCTAGGCCTTCAAATTACGCAAGCTCACTTTAAAATGCCATAAATACATGTGTATATTCTAATGTGCGAAAAAAATCTACATTTTGTTTCGGATGGTTTTTCAGCCCCCGAGCCACTAGGGGGAGAGGGCCCGGCTCGAAAATTAAAACTCTTTGTTCGGCACGATAGACAGGAATTCTGATCATTAGTGGTCTTTGGCCTTTAGATAGGGATTCTGTGGACATAAAGATTGACCGAATCGGGTGAGTAACGAAGAAGTTATGGCCAAAATAGTTTTTAGCCCAGGCCCGTAGGGGGTACCCCTAGGGCTCGGCCCAAAAATTGGAGCTCTTTGTTCAGCACGATTGATAGGAATTCTAATCATTAGGGTTCTTGGGCCTCAGATAAGGATTCCGTGGACATAAAAATTGACTGAATCGTGCGTGAAACGAAGAAGTTATGGCCAAAATAGTTTTTGCTTCGGGTCCCATTTTGCGCAGTTCCACTATTTTTGCCATAACTTCTAGGCTATTTGTCCGATTTGGCGGATTCAATCGGCGTTGGAAACCTTATTCCAAGGTCTATCCCCCAAAAAGTCAAAATCCACTTTTCCTATTATTTTGCTTTACAAGAACTTCGTGAGTGTCCAAAACAAGCGAAAAAGTAACTATTTTGGGGTGTATTCGGCCTATTTACCCGCGATCTGGGCCTTCTAATTACGCAAGCTCACTTTAAAATGCCATAAATACATGTGTATGTGCTAATGTGCGAAAAAATCAACATTTTGTTTCGGATTATTTTTCAGCCCCCGAGCCCCTAGGGGTACCCCTAGGGCCCGACCCGAAAATTGAAGGTCTTTGTTCGGCACGATGGACAAGAATTCCGATCATTAAGGGTCTTAGGCCTTTAGATAAGGATTCTTTGGACATTAAGATCGAACAAATCGGGCGAGTAACGAAGAAGTTATGGCCAAAATAGTTTTTAGTCTGGCCCCTAAGGGTACCCGTATGGCCCGGCCCAAAAATTGGAGCTCTTTGTTCAACACGATGGATAGGAATTCCAATCATGAGGGGTCTTTGGCCTTTAGTTAAGGATTCCATGGATATAAAGGTCGACCGAATCGGGCGAGAAACGAAGAAGTTATGGCAAAAATAGTTTTTTTGTCGGATCCTGTTTTGCGCTGTTCCACTATTTTTGCCATAACTTCTAGGCTATTTGTCCGATTTGGCTGATTCAAGCGGCGTTGGAAACCTTATTCAAAGGGCTATCCCCCAAAAAGTCAAAACCCACTTTTCCTATTATTTTTCTTTACAAGAACTTCGTGAGTGTCCAAAACAAGCGAAAAAGTGACTATTTTGGGGTGTATTCGGCCGATTTACCCGCGATCTGGGCCTTCAAATTACGCAAGCTCACTTTAAAATGCCATAAATACATGTGTATATGCTAATGTGCGAAAAAATCAACATTTCGTTTCGGATGATTTTTCAGCCCCCGAGCCCCTAGGGGTGTCCGCCTAGGGCCCGGCCTGAAAATTGAAACTCTTTGTTCGTCACGATGGACAGGAATTCTGATTATTAGGGGTCTTTGGTCTATAGATAAGGATTCTGTGGATTAAAGATCAACCGAATCGGGCGAGTAACGAAGAAGTTATGGCCAAAATAGTTTTTAGCCCAGGCCCTTAAGGGTACCCCTATGGCCCGGCCCAAAAATTGGAGTTCTTCGTTCAAGACGATGGATAGGAATTCCAATCATGAGGGGTCTTTGGCCTTTAGTTAAGGATTCCATGGATATAAAGGTTGACCGAATCGGGCGAGAAACGAAGAAGTTATGGCAAAAATAGTTTTTACGTCGGGTCCCGTTTTGCGCATTTCCACTATTTTTGCCAAAACTTCTAGACTATTGTGCGATTTGACTGATTCAAGCGGCGTTGGAAACCTTATTCCAAGGGATATCCGCCAAAAAGTCAAAATCCACTTTTCATATTATTTTGCTTTACAAGAACTTTGTGAGTGTCCAAAACAAGCGAAAAAGTGACTATTTTGGGGTGTATTCGGCCGATTTACCCGCGATCTGGGCCATCAAATTACGCAAGCTCACTTTAAAATGCCATAAATACATGTGTATATGCTAATGTACGAAAAAATCAACATTTCGTTTCGGATGATTTTTCAGCCCATGAGACCCTAGGGGGACCCCTAGGGCTCGACTCGAAAATTAAAACTCTTTGTTCGTCACGATGGACAGGAATTCTGATTATTAGGGGTCTTAGGCCTTTAGATAAGGATTCTGTGGACATAAAGTAAGACCGAATCGGGCGAGTAACGAAGAAGTTATGGCCAAAATAGTTTTTAGCCCAAGGGCTCGGCCCAAAAATTGGACCTCTTTGTTCAGCACGATGGATAGGAATTCCAATCATTAGGGGTCTTGGGCCTTTAGATTAGGATTCCGTGGACATAAAAATTGACCGAATCGTGCGAGAAACGAAGAAGTTATGGCCAAAATAGTTTTTGCGTCTGGTCCCGTTTTGCGCAGTTCCATAATTTTTGCCATAACTTCTAGGCTATTTGTCCGATTCAAGCGGCGTTGGAAACCTTATTCCAAGGTCTATCCCCTAAATAGTCAAAACCCACTTTTCCTTTTTTTTTGATTTACAAGAACTTCGTGAGTGTCCAAAACAAGCGAAAAAGTGGCTATTTTGGGGTGTATTCGGCCGATTTACCGGCGATCTGGGCCTTCAAATTACGCAAGCTCACTTTAAAATGCCATAAATACATACGTATATGCTAATGTGCGAAAAAATCAACATTTCGTTTCGGATGATTTTTCAGCCCCCGAGCCCCTAAGGGGGACCCCTAGGGCCCGGCCCGAAAATTGAAACTCTTTGTTCAGCACGATGGACAGGATTTCTGATCATTAGGGGTCTTAGGTCTATAGATAAGGATTCTGTGGATTAAAGATCAACCGAATCGGGCGAGTAACGAAGAAGTTATAGCCAAAATAGTTTTTAGCCCAGGCCCCTAAGGGTACCCCTATGGCCCGGCCCAAAAATTGGAGTTCTTCGTTCAAGACGATGGATAGGAATTCCAATCATGAGGGGTCTTTGGCCTTTAGTTAAGGATTCCATGGATATAAAGGTTGACCGAATCGGGCGAGAAACGAAGAAGTTATGGCAAAAATAGTTTTTACGTCGGGTCCCGTTTTGCGCATTTCCACTATTTTTGCCAAAACTTCTAGACTATTGTGCGATTTGGCTGATTCAAGCGGCGTTGGAAACCTTATTCCAAGGGATATCCGCCAAAAAGTCAAAATCCACTTTTCATATTATTTTGCTTTACAAGAACTTTGTGAGTGTCCAAAACAAGCGAAAAAGTGACTATTTTGGGGTGTATTCGGCCGATTTACCCGCGATCTGGGCCATCAAATTACGCAAGCTCACTTTAAAATGCCATAAATACATGTGTATATGCTAATGTGCAAAAAAATCAACATTTCTTTCGGATGATTTTTCAGCCCCCGAGACCCTAGGGGGACCCCTAGGGCTCGGCTCGAAAATTAAAACTCTTTGTTCGGCACGATGGACAAGAATTCTGATTATTAGGGATCTTTAGCCTTTAGATAATGATTCTGTGGACATAAAGATCGACCGAATCGGGCGAGTAACGAAGAAGTTATGGCCAAAATAGTTTTTTTGTCGGATCCTGTTTTGCGCTGTTCCACTATTTTTGCCATAACTTCTAGGCTATTTGTCCGATTTGGCGGATTCAATCGGCGTTGGAAACCTTATTCCAAGGTCTATCCCCCAAAAAGTCAAAATCCACTTTTCCTATTATTTTGCTTTACAAGAACTTCGTGAGTGTCCAAAACAAGCGAAAAAGTAACTATTTTGGGGTGTATTCGGCCGATTTACCCGCGATCTGGGCCTTCTAATTACGCAAGCTCACTTTAAAATGCCATAAATACATGTGTATGTGCTAATATGCGAAAAAATCAACATTTTGTTTCGGATTATTTTTCAGCCCCCGAGCCCCTAGGGGTACCCCTAGGGCCCGTCCCGAAAATTGAAGGACTTTGTTCGGCACGATGGACAAGAATTCCGATCATTAAGGGTCTTAGGCCTTTAGATAAGGATTCTTTGGACATTAAGATCAAACGAATCGGACGAGTAACGAAGAAGTTATGGCCAAAATAGTTTTTAGCCTGGCCCCTAAGGGTACCCCTATGGCCCGGCCCAAAAATTGGAGCTCTTTGTTCAACACGATGGATAGGAATTCCAATCATAAGGGGTCTTTGGCCTTTAGTTAAGGATTCCATGGATATAAAGGTCGACCGAATCGGGCGAGAAACGAAGAAGTTATGGCAAAAATAGTTTTTTTGTCGGATCCTGTTTTGCGCTGTTCCAATATTTTTGCCATAACTTCTAGGCTATTTGTCCGATTTGGCTGATTCAAGCGGCGTTGGAAACCTTATTCAAAGGGCTATCCCCCAAAAAGTGAAAACCCACTTTTCCTATTATTTTTCTTTACAAGAACTTCGTGAGTGTCCAAAACAAGCGAAAAAGTGACTATTTTGGGGTGTATTCGGCCGATTTACCCGCGATCAGGGCCTTCAAATTATGCAAGCTCATTTTAAAATGCCATAAATACATGTGTATATGCTAATGTGCGAAAAAATCAACATTTCGTTTCGGATTATTTTTCAGCCCACGAGCCCCTAGGGGGACCCCTAGGGCCTGGCCCAAATTATGTTCAGCATGATGTACAGGAATTCTGATCATTAGGGGTCTTAGGCCTTTAGATAAGGATTCTGTGGACATAAAGATCAACCGAATCGGGCGAGTAACGAAGAAGTTATGGCTAAAATAGTTTTTAGCCCAGACCTCTAAGGCTACCCCTATGGCCCGGCCCAAAAATTAGAGCTCTTTGTTCATCACGATGGATAGGAATTCCAATCATGAGGCTCTTTGGCCTTTAGTTAAGGATTCCATGGATATAAAGGTCGACCGAATCGGGCGAGAAACGAAGAAGTTATGGCAAAAATAGTTTTTACGTCGGGTCCCGTTTTGCGCATTTCCACTATTTTTGCCATAATTTCTAGGCCATTTGTCCGATTTGGCTGATTCAATCTGCGTTGGAAACTTTATTCCAAGGGCTATCCCCCAAAAAGTCAAAATACACTTTTCCTATTATTTTGCTTTACATGAACTTCGTGAGTGTCCAAAACAGGCGAAAAAGTTAATATTTTGGGGTGTATTCGGCCGATTTACCCGCGATCTGGGCCATCAAATTATGCAAGCTCACTTTAAAATGCCATAAATACATGTGTATATGCTAATGTGCGAAAAAAATCAACATTTTCGTTTCGGATGATTTTTCAGCCCCCGAGACCTTAGGGGGACCCCTAGGGCTCGGCTCGAAAATTAAAACTCTTTGTTCGTCACGATGGATAGGAATTCTGATTATTAGGGGTCTTAGGCCTTTAGATAAGGATTCTGTGTACATAAAGTAAGACCGAATCGGGCGAGTAACGAAGAAGTTATGGCCAAAATAGTTTTTAGCCCAAGGGCTCGGCCCAAAAATTGGACCTCTTTGTTCAGCACGATGGATAGGAATTCCAATCATTAGGGGTCTTGGGCCTTTAGATTAGGATTCCGTGGACATAAAAATTGACCGAATCGTGCAAGAAACGAAGAAGTTTTGGCCAAAATAGTTTTTGCGTCGGGTCCCGTTTTGCGCAGTTCCATAATTTTTGCCATAACTTCTAGGCTATTTGTCCGATTCAAGCGGCGTTGGAAACCTTATTCCAAGGTCTATCCCCTAAAAAGTCAAAACCCACTTTTCCTTTTTTTTTGATTTACAAGAACTTCGTGAGTGTCCAAAACAAGCGAAAAAGTAGCTATTTTGGGGTGTATTCGGCCGATTTACCGGCGATCTGGGCCTTCAAATTACGCAAGCTCACATTAAAATGCCATAAATACATACGTATATGCTAATGTGCGAAAAAATCAACATTTCGTTTCGGATGATTTTTCAGCCCCCGAGCCCCTAAGGGGGACCCCTAGGGCCCGGCCCGAAAATTGAAACTCTTTGTTCAGCACGATGGACAGGATTTCTGATCATTAGGGGTCTTAGGTCTATAGATAAGGATTCTGTGGATTAAAGATCAACCGAATCGGGCGAGTAACGAAGAAGTTATGGCCAAAATAGTTTTTAGCCCAGGCCCCTAAGGGTACCCCTATGGCCCGGCCCAAAAATTGGAGTTCTTCGTTCAAGACGATGGATAGGAATTCCAATCATGAGGGGTCTTTGGCCTTTAGTTAAGGATTCCATGGATATAAAGGTTGACCGAATCGGGCGAGAAACGAAGAAGTTATGGCAAAAATAGTTTTTACGTCGGGTCCCGTTTTGCGCATTTCCACTATTTTTGCCAAAACTTCTAGGCTATTTGTCCGATTCAAGCGGCGTTGGAAACCTTATTCCAAGGTCTATCCCCTAAAAAGTCAAAACCCACTTTTCCTTTTTTTTTGATTTACAAGAACTTCGTGAGTGTCCAAAACAAGCGAAAAAGTGGCTATTTTGGGGTGTATTCGGCCGATTTACCGGCGATCTGGGCCATCAAATTACGCAAGCTCACTTTAAAATGCCATAAATACATGTGTATATGCTAATGTACGAAAAAATCAACATTTCGTTTCGGATGATTTTTCAGCCCATGAGACCCTAGGGGGACCCCTAGGGCTCGACTCGAAAATTAAAACTCTTTGTTCGTCACGATGGATAGGAATTCCAATCATTAGGGGTCTTGGGCCTTTAGATTAGGATTCCGTGGACATAAAAATTGACCGAATCGTGCGAGAAACGAAGAAGTTATGGCCAAAATAGTTTTTGTGTCGGGTCCCGTTTTGCGCAGTTCCACAATTTTTGCCATAACTTCTAGGCTATTTGTCCGATTTGGCCGATTCAAGCGGCGTTGGAAACCTTATTCCAAGGTCTATCCCCTAAAAAGTCAAAATCCAATTTTCCTTTTTTTTTGATTTACAAGAACTTCGTGAGTGTCCAAAACAAGCGAAAAAATGGCTATTTTGGGGTGTATTCGGCCGATTTACCCGCGATCTGGGCCTTCAAATTACGCAAGCTCACTTTAAAATGCCATAAATACATACGTATATGCTAATGTGCGAAAAAATCAACATTTCGTTTCGGATGATTTTTCAGCCCCCGAGCCCCTAGGAGGGACCCCTAGGACCCGGCCCGAAAATTGAAACTCTTTGTTCAGCACGATGGACAGAATTTCTGATCATTAGGGGTCTTAGGTCTGTAGATAAGGATTCTGTGGATTAAAGATCGACCGAATCGGGCGAGTAACGAAGAAGTTATGGCCAAAATAGTTTTTAGCCCAGGCCCCTAAGGGTACCCCTATGGCCCGGCCCAAAAATTGGAGTTCTTTGTTCAAGACGATGGATAGGAATTCCAATCATGAGGGGTCTTTGGCCTTTAGTTAAGGATTACATGGATATAAAGGTTGACCGAATCGGGCGAGAAACGAAGAAGTTATGGCAAAAATAGTTTTTACGCCGGGTCCCGTTTTGCGCATTTCCACTATTTTTGCCATAACTTCTAGACTATTTGTGCGATTTGGCAGATTCAAGCGGCGTTGGAAACCTTATTCCAAGGGATATCCGCCAAAAAGTCAAAATCCACTTTTCATATTATTTTGCTTTACAAGAATTTTGTGAGTGTCCAAAACAAGCGAAAAAGTGACTATTTTGGGGTGTATTCGGCCGATTTACCCGCGATCTGGGCCATCAAATTACGCAAGCTCACTTTAAAATGCCATAAATACATGTGTATATGCTAATGTGCAAAAAAATCAACATTTCATTTCGGATGATTTTTCAGCCCCCGAGACCCTAGGGGGACCCCTAGGGCTCGGCTCGAAAATTAAACCTCTTTGTTCGGCACGATGGACAGGAATTCTGATTATTAGGGGTCTTTAGCCTTTAGATAAAGATTCTGTGGACATAAAGATCGACCGAATCGGGCGAGTAACGAAGAAGTTATGGCTAAAATAGTTTTTAGCCCAAGGGCTCGGCCCAAAAATTGGAGCTCTTTGTTCAGCACGATGGATAGGAATTCCAATCATTAGAGGTCTTGGGCCTTTAGATTAGGATTCCGTGGACATAAAAATTGACCGAATCGTGCGAGAAACGAAGAAGTTATGGCCAAAATAGTTTTTGCGTCGGGTCCCGTTTTGCGCACTTCCACTATTTTTGCCATAACTTCTAGGCTATTTGTCCGATTTGGCCGATTCAATCGGCGTTGGAAACCTTATTCCAAGGTCTATCCCCTAAAAAGTCAAAATTCACGTTTCCTATTATTTTACTTTACAAGAACTTCGTGAGTGTCCAAAACAAGCGAAAAAGTGACTATTAAGGGGTGTATTTGGCCGATTTACCCGCGATCTGGGCCTTCAAATTAGGCAAGCTCACTTTAAAATGCCATAAATACATGTGTATATGCTAATGTGCGAAAAAATCAACATTTCGTTTCGGATGATTTTTCAGCCCCCGAGCCCCTAGGGGTACCCCTATGGCCTGGCTCGAAAATTGAAGCTCTTTGTTCGGCACGATGGACAAGAATTCCGATCATTAGTGGTCTTAGGCCTTTAGATAAGGATTCTTTGGAAATAAAGATCGAATGAATCGGGCGAGTAACGAAAAAGTTATGGCCAAAATAGTTTTTAGCTCAGGCCCCTAAGGGTACCCCTATGGCCCGGCCCAAAAATTGGAGCTCTTTGTTCAACATGATGGATAGGAATTCGAATCATGAGGGGTCTTTGGCCTTTAGTTAAGGATTCCATGGATATAAAGGTCGACCGAATCGGGCGAGAAACGAAGAAGTTATGGCAAAAATAGTTTTTTTGTCGAGTCGTGTTTTGCGCAGTTCCACTATTTTTGCCATAACTTCTAGGCTATTTGTCCGATTTGGCTGATTCAAGCGGCATTGGAAACCTTATTCCAAGGGCTATCCCCCAAAAAGTAAAAATCCACTTTTCCTAGATGTGATACCCCGAGTTTTTATCCCTTTAAGAGAGCGTCTAATTAACCGAGTAAGCCCAAAGATGAGAATTTATGAGTAAAATTTTTCTTTTCTAATCGATGAGTTTTGAATAAAACGTTTAAATTGCCTTGTGAATCTTATGTGAATTTATCTGTTCTATTTATCTGAGATGATGATAATGTGATATGTTTGTTGAGTTGTTTATATGAAAATGAGTATGAGATTAAATTCCGGAAAAATCCCGATAAGTTTGTTTAAATTAAGATAACATAACGTTAATCGCCGAGAAATATGTTTACGCCGATGAACCTAGAATAGAATTAAATTACAACCTTCGAACTTAGAATTTCTTTTAAGATCACTGAGATAGGATAAGAACTTATCCGAGAATTGAGAAGAGAAATGAGGCATTAGTCTTGAAAAGGATTAATAAACGAATTAATAAGCTGATTAAATTCTTTTAAGAATTAAAGGACTAAAATGATCGAAGCCTTTAATCTTTTAATTTGAGACGTGAAATAGGATTGGGACGAGTTAGTGTCAAAAGTGAAACGAGAAGAGGTTAGACTCGTTAATAGAACAAAACGGAATTAATACGAATCGTTTTACCCTGAAAACCTTTACGACTGGATAATTATTACCCGTGACGACACGACGACGACACGTGTCATCCACCTCTCTCCCTCTCTCGCCACCTCACAACCCCTCTCCCATCATCTCTCAATTTCCAAGACCAACAAGACATAGTGGTGTCTTGTACATGGTTTGCTTGAAGTATGCTTACAAGTTAACTTCAAATCACCTATCAAGTCTTGTTCTTTACAATTTCCAACAAAGTATACTTTTTCTCTTTATTGGATTTCAATTTTGTTCATCTAAGCCAAGAGAGGAATGCAGCAACTCATTCATAACATTCCATCTCTCTCTCTCCATCGAAAACTCTCTCTCACAAAACAAAAGAAAAACTCTCTCAAACCCTCTCAAACTCTCTCTACTCTCGGCACTCCCTCTCTACACACACACTTTGATTTTTCTTCACATGCAACCATGGATTCAAGCTTATCCTCCATGGAAATGAAGTAAAGAACACCATCCTCCATCCATTCCATCCATATTTTCAAAGAAAGGTACAAATTTCCAAGTTCTTGAAGTTGAATTCAAGAATTTTCCAACACTTTTCTTTATTTTGATTCCTAAAACCTATGGATAATTAATCCTATATTCTTTCTTTTTCTTTGAGGATTCAAGAAGACATCCTTCTTCTTTTCAAGATCCAAGCTTTGAAGCTACCATTTCCATCCATTTCAATCCCAAGAGCCAAGAGAAGAATTTTCATTTATTTAAGTATGATTTCATTTGATTAGTTGTAAAATGTATGTCTATAAGTCCTAAAGGAAAGATCTATGCATGCATGTTATTTAATTTATGTTTAGGCAAACTTAGGATATGCATGTGCTAATCGAGTGAGAAGAATTCGTTAGGAGAATCGAGCACTAGATGTTAATCGATGAATTAAGAGAAGAAAAAGAAACTAAAACCCTAAAAATTTAATAAATGCCGAAAATTAGAAGAAAAATAGGAAAAATATGAATTTTTTGAGTTATTGTTATTTTGATGCTTGAATTGTTATTTTTATCATGTTAGTAATGAGATTATATGCATGAAAAATTGAGAAACAAATTGCATAGAAATAGGCATAAGTGCCGTGTGTTTTTGAAGAAAATGGAGAAATTATTTTGTTGATTTTGTTGATGTATTGAGTGATGTTTTGATCAATGAGATGATTGTATGTTATGTTAGTATAATCATACATGTGTTTAAGTGAAGAAAATGAGATTGCATGTTAAATTTTTGAAAGAAATTAAGTGTAGAAATAATAAAAATAATTGGATGTTTAAGTATTTCAATATATGTATGAATGATAGTTTGAATATAGAATAAAGATAGAAGTTTTGATAAAAAGAATTAAAATTGAAAAGCTTTTAATTAAATAAAAGATGAAAGATGTATAAAAGATTTATTAATTAAATACCTTGTATTAAAATTAAAGACTTGAAATTTTTACTAAAAATACAATAAAAAGATCTTTTATAATAAAGTGAAGAAATTCATAAAAATATTTATCAAAATACCTTAAAGGTTTAAAACAAATAAAGAAGAAATTATTAAAGAAGTAAACAAAATAGAGAAAACCGAGTTTAATAAGAATTAATCGTTAAGAAGTAAAAAGGAGTTAATTTGAGTAAAGAAAAGATGCTAGACGAGTTAAGATAGATACTCGTATAAGTTGATCGAGAAAATAAGAATAAAATAAGATGTCGAATAATAAGTTGAAAGAAGATTAATTAAATAATTAATTTAGGAACGTCGTTCCAACCAAGCGAAGAAAAAATAAACCGAGGTAATAATTAAAGGAATAATAATGTTCAAGTTAAGAAATGAGAATCAAGTTAGAATTGAACAAGAATTTATAATTACATAAGAGTTTATTAGGAGCTAAGAGAATTTTTGTTAAATAAATAAAAGTTATAAAATACCTTATAAGATAGCGGATGTAGAACGAAGCGTTGTCTATATAGATAAGAAAGATAGAATTAATAGTTTAAGCCTTCATAAAAAGAATTGCATAATCGAGTTAGATTTTAAGGTCAAAATGGAATGCATGTTAATGTGTCTTGAAGTATGTTTGTTCTATAAGATTTCATTGTATGTGTGAATATGTGTTTAAATGCATGATAATATTATAATGTGAAATATGATTGAATTTGTATGATAAATGATTGTTTGTTAAAATGAGAATGAACTAAAGTCTTTGAAAGAAAGCTCGAGTAATAATTTGTATCAATGAAGTTATTAATTAGAACGAGAAAAGTATACGATGTGAAGTAGTAGAGTTAACCTTTTCGAATAGAGTTAATGAAATAAAGACGAGAACGTAAGATCTTTTAGAAAAGTTAGAACGAAGAGAGCGACGACTCAAATAGAAGTCCGTCAGTTAAGTCCAACGCCTTTGAGTCCGTCTTTCATATATCTTATCTATCGATGTCGACCTATGAAGGATCGAGCCGGACGGATCGTTAAGCGAGGACAAATAGCCCTAGACCACCTAGCTAGTTCTTCGGAAGTCAGGTGGGCTTTTTTGAACCAAAACTATCGATGAAAATTAGTATGCTATTTGAATATTATGATATGTTTTTCAAATGTGATTGACTTGCCATTTTATTGAAGTTAGTATGTGTTATCATCTATGAAGATGTGATTATCCTGTGAAAGCAGGAACCCACGTGTGGTATATGTTGAGGTGACTGTGAGCCTTGCTTCGGTTGGGCCGGTCACAGTGTTTGAGAAGGAGGCCTACTTCTCGGCACATGAAGTTATTTGTGATAGATGATACATGCTATTATATTATGTTATTTGACTGCGCAGTCCGTTTTAAATAAAAATATTTTGGCATGCACAAGTAAAACCGTTTCCAAAACTGCTTATATACTTGTGATGTTTGGCAAGGCAAGTTCAATTGATATAGCTTTAAGAAGCATCTTTATTCAAATATTTTGGCTTGTGTTCACTGAGTACGAAGTACTCAGCCCTGTGTGTGTTTCTAAACATGCAGGTTGACTGAATGGCGATGGCATGGATACTTGGTGGTGTGGTTTGGTTTTGTTGGTTAAATTTGGTAGAATTTCGGACTGGCATTTGTACGTCTTCATACGTGCAAGTGTTGGGAGTTGATGCTAATTTCCGCTGCAATCTTTTTGATTTAATGTCTGTTGATGTCAGTACTCTAATATTCATGTTTTTTATTCCGAGCGTTGTGCTTGAAGACTTTGAATGCTTGTTGAATTCGTAACCCCTTTATCTTGTAATCCCGAGCGATGGGCTCGTAACTTGGTTGTTGTTGAACATGAACCCTTACCTTGATGTATATATTCGTATGATTCCTCTTTTTGTTGGAATTCCCTTCCCATCAGCAAGATTTACTTGTTTGAATTCCCGTTCAAAGTGAAGTTAAGATGCTCGGTTATAATTCTTTATGCTTTTGAAAACCAAATTCGATTGCCTTATATTCCGCCCTTGTTTTCCCCGAGCATGTTCCCTTTATTTGAGTTAGTTGTTAGTTGTTTAGGTTTGTTGTTGTTCGTAAGTCGCACCCCGAGAGTCGGGGCGTGACACTATTATTTTTCTTTACAAGAACTTCGTGAGTGTCCAAAACAAGCGAAAAAGTGACTATTTTGGGGTGTATTCGGCCGATTTACCCGCGATCTGGGCCTTTAAATTACGCAAGCTCACTTTAAAATGCCATAAATACATGTGTATATGCTAATGTGCGAAAAAATCAACATTTCGTTTCGGATGATTTTTCAGCCCCCGAGCCCCTAGGGGTACCCCTAGGGCCCGGCCCGAAAATTGAAACTCTTTGTTCAGCACGATGGACAGGAATTCTGATCATTAGGGGTCTTAGGCCTATAGATAAGAATTCTGTGGACATAAAGATCGACCGAATCGGGCGAGTAACGAAGAAGTTATGGCCAAAATAGTTTTTAGCCCACGCCCCTAAGGGTACATCTATGGCCCGGCCCAAAAATTGGAGCTCTTTTTCAACACGATGGATAGGAATTCCAATCATGAGGGGTCTTTGGCCTTATATTCCTCCCTTGTTTTCCCCGAGCATGTTCCTTTTATTTGAGTTAGTTGTTAGTTGTTTAGGTTTGTTGTTGTTCGTAAGTCGCACCCCGAGAGTCGGGGCGTGACACTATTATTTTTCTTTACAAGAACTTCGTGAGTGTCCAAAACAAGCGAAAAAGTGACTATTTTAGGGTGTATTCGGCCGATTTACCCGCGATCTGGGCCATCAAATTACGCAAGCTCACTTTAAAATGCCATAAATACATGTATATATGCTAATGTGCGAAAAAATCAACATTTCGTTTCGGATGATTTTTCAGCCCCCGAGACCCTAGGGGGACCCCTAGGGCTCGGCTCGAAAATTAAAACTCTTTGTTCGGCACGATGGACAGGAATTCTGATTATTAGGGGTCTTAGGCCTTTAGATAAGGATTCTGTGGACATAAAGATCGACCGAATCGGACGAGTAACGAAGAAGTTATGGCCGAAATAGTTTTTAGCCAAAGGGCTCGGCCAAAAAATTGTAGCTCTTTGTTCAGCACGATGGATAGGAATTCCAATCATTAGGGGTCTTAGGCCTATAGATAAGAATTCTGTGGACATAAAGATCGACCGAATCGGGCGAGTAACGAAGAAGTTATGGCCAAAATAGTTTTTAGCCCACGCCCCTAAGGGTACATCTATGGCCCGGCCCAAAAATTGGAGCTCTTTTTCAACACGATGGATAGGAATTCCAATCATGAGGGGTCTTTGGCCTTATATTCCGCCCTTGTTTTCCCCGAGCATGTTCCTTTTATTTGAGTTAGTTGTTAGTTGTTTAGGTTTGTTGTTGTTCGTAAGTCGCACCCCGAGAGTCGGGGCGTGACACTAATATTTTTCTTTACAAGAACTTCGTGAGTGTCCAAAACAAGCGAAAAAGTGATTATTTTGGGGTATATTCGGCCGATTTACCCGCGATCTGACCTTCAAATTACGCAAGCTCACTTTAAAATGCCATAAATACATGTGTATATGCTAATGTGCGAAAAAATCAACATTTCGTTTCGGATGATTTTTCAGCCCCCGAGACCCTAGGGGGACCCCTAGGGCCCGGCCCGAAAATTGAAACTCTTTGTTCAGCATGATGGACAGGAATTCTGATCATTAGGGGTCTTAGGCCTATAGATAAGAATTCTGTGGACATAAAGATCGACCGAATCGGACGAGTAACGAAGAAGTTATGGCCGAAATAGTTTTTAGCCCACGCCCCTAAGGGTACATCTATGGCCCGGCCCAAAAATTGGAGCTCTTTTTCAACACGATGGATAGGAATTCCAATCATGAGGGGTCTTTGGCCTTTCGTTAAGGATTCCATGGATATAAAGGTCGACCGAATCGGGCGAGAAACGAAGAAGTTATGGCAAAAATAGTTTTTACGTCGGGTCCCGTTTTGCGCATTTCCACTATTTTTGCCATAACTTCTAGGCTATTTGTCCGATTTGGCTGATTCAAGCGGCGTTGGAAACCTTATTCCAAGGGTTATCCCACAAAAAGTCAAAATCCACTTTTCCTATTATTTTTCTTTACAAGAACTTCGTGAGTGTCCAAAACAAGCGAAAAACTGACTATTTTAGGGTGTATTCGGCCGATTTACCCGCGATCTGGGCCATCAAATTACGCAAGCTCACTTTAAAATGCCATAAATACATGTACATATGCTAATGTGCGAAAAAATCAACATTTCGTTTCGGATGATTTTTCAGCCCCCGAGACCCTAGGGGGACCCCTGGGGCTTGGCTCGAAAATTAAAACTCTTTGTTCGGCACGATGGACAGGAATTCTGATTATTAGGGGTCTTAGGCCTTTAGATAAGGATTCTGTGGACATAAAGATGGACCGAATCGGACGAGTAACAAAGAAGTTATGGCCGAAATAGTTTTTAGCCCAAGGGCTCGGCCAAAAAATTGTAGCTCTTTGTTCAGCACGATGGATAGGAATTCCAATCATTAGGGGTCTTGGGCCTTTAGATGAGGATTCCGTGGATATAAAAATTGACCGAATCGTGCGAGAAACGAAGAAGTTTTGGCCAAAATAGTTTTTGCGTCAAGTCCCGTTTTGCGCAGTTCCACTATTTTTGCTATAACTTCTAGGCTATTTGTCCGATTTGGCCGATTCAAACGGCGTTGGAAACTTTATTCCAAGGTCTATCCCCTAAAAAGTCAAAATCTACTTTTCCTATTATTTTTCTTTACAAGAACTTCGTGAGTGTCCAAAACAAGCGAAAAAGTGACTATTTTAGGGTGTATTCGGCCGATTTACCCGCGATCTGGGCCTTCAAATTACGCAAACTCACTTTAAAATGCCATAAACACATGTGTATGTGCTAATGTGCGAAAAAATCAACATTTTGTTTCGGATGATTTTTCAGCCCCCGAGCAGGGGTACCCCTAGGGCCCGGCCCGAAAATTGAAGCTCTTTATTCGGCACGATGGACAAGAATTCCGATCATTAAGGGTCTTAGGCCTTTAGATAAGGATTCTTTGGACATAAAGATCGAACAAATCGGCCGAGTAACGAAAAAGTTATGGCCAAAATAGTTTTTAGCCCATGCCCCTAAGGGTACTCCTATGGCCCGGCCTAAAAATTGGAGCTCTTTGTTCAACACGATGGATTGGAATTCCAATCATGAGGGGTCTTTGTGCTTTAGTTAAGGATTCCATGGATATAAAGGTCGACCGAATCGGGCGAGAAACGAAGAAGTTATGGCAAAAATAGTTTTTACGTCAAGTCTTGTTTTGCGCAGTTCCACTATTTTTGCCATAACTTCTAGGCTATTTGTCCGATTTGGCTGATTCAAGCGGCGTTGGAAACCTTATTCCAAGGGCTATCCTTCAAAAAGTCAAAATCCACTTTTCCTATTATTTTTCTTTACAAGAACTTCGTGAGTGTCCAAAATAAGCAAAAAAGTGACTATTTGGGGTGTATTCGGTCGATTTACCCGCGATGAAGGCCTTCAAATTACGCAAGCTCACTTTAAAATGCCATAAATACATGTTTATATGCTAATGTGCGAAAAAATCAACATTTCGTTTCGGATGATTTTTCAGCCCCCGAGCCACTAGGGGGAGAGGGCCCGGCTCGAAAATTAAAACTCTTTGTTCGGCACGATGGACAGGAATTCTGATCATTAGGGGTCTTAGGCCTTTAGATAAGGATTCTGTGGACATAAAGATTGACCGAATCGGGTGAGTAACGAAGAAGTTATGGCCAAAATAGTTTTTAGCCCAGGCCCCTAGGGGGTACCCCTAGCGCTCGGCCCAAAAATTGGAGCTCTTTGTTCAGCACGATGAATAGGAATTCTAATCATTAGGGGTCTTGGGCCTTCGGATAAGGATTCCGTGGACATAAAAATTGACCGAATCGTGCGAGAAACGAAGAAGTTATGGCCAAAATAGTTTTTGCGTCGGGTCCCGTTTTGCGCAGTTCCACTATTTTTGCCATAACTTCTAGGCTATTTGTCCGATTTGGAGGATTCAAGCGGCGTTGGAAACCTTATTTCAAGTTCTATCCTCCAAAAAGTCAAAATCCACTTTTCCTATTATTTTCCTTTACAAACACTTCGTGAGTGTCCAAAACAAGCAAAAAAGTGACTATATTGGGGTATATTCGGCCGATTTACTCGCGATCTGGGCCTTCAAATTACGCAAGCTCACTTTAAAATGCCATAAATACATGTGTATATGTTAATGTGTGAAAAAATCAACATTTCGTTTCGGATGATTTTTCAGCCCCCGAGCCCCCTAGGGGCCCTAGGGCCCGACCCGAAAAATAAAACTCTTTGTTCAGCACGATGGACAAGATTTCTGATCATTAGGGGTCTTAGGTCTATAGATAAGGATTCTGTGGACATAAAGATCGACCGAATTGGGCGAGTAACGAAGAAGTTATGGCCAAAATAGTTTTTAGCCCAGGCCCCTAAGGGTACCCCTATGGCCTGGCCCAAAAATTGGAGCTCTTTGTTCAACACGATAGATAGGAATTCCAATCATGAGGGATGTTTGGCATTTAGTTAAGGATTCCATGGATATAAAGGTCGACCGAATCGGGTGAGAAACGAAGAAGTTATGGCAAAAATAGTTTTTACGTCGGGTCCTGTTTTGCGCAGTTCCACTATTTTTGCCATAACTTCTAGGCTATTTGTCCGATTTGGCTGATTCAAGCGGCGTTGGAAACCTTATTCCAAGGGCTATCCCTCAAAAAGTCAAAATCCACTTTTCCTATTATCTTTCTTTACAAGAACTTCGTGAGTGTCCAAAACAAGCGAAAAAGTGACTATTTTGGGGTGTATTCGGCCGATTTACCCGCGATCTGGGCCTTAAAATTACGCAAGCTCACTTTAAAATGGCATAAATACATGTGTATATGCTAATGTGCGAAAAAATCAACATTTCGTTTCGGATGATTTTTCAGCCCCCGAGCCCCTAGGGGTACCCCTAGGGCCCGGCCCGAAAATTGAAACTCTTTGTTCAGCACGATGGACAGGAATTCTGATTATTAGGGGTCTTAGGCCTATAGATAAGAATTCTGTGGATATAAAGATCGACCGAATCGGGCGAGTAACGAAGAAGTTATGGCCAAAATAGTTTTTAGCCCACGCCCCTAAGGGTACATCTATGGCCTGGCCCAAAAATTGGAGCTCTTTGTTCAACACGATGGATAGGAATTCCAATCATGAGGGGTCTTTGGCCTTTAGCTAAGGATTCCATGGATATAAAGGTCGACCGAATCGGGCGAGAAACGAAGAAGTTATGGCAAAAATAGTTTTTGCGTCGGGTCCCGTTTTGCGCAGTTCCACTATTTTTGCCATAACTTCTAGGCTATTTGTCCGATTTGGCTGATTCAAGCGGTATTGGAAACCTTATTTCAAGGTCTATCCCCCAAAAAGTCAAAATCCACTTTTCCTATTATTTTCCTTTACAAGCACTTCGTGAGTGTCCAAAACAAGCGAAAAAGTGACTATTTTAGGGTGTATTCGGCCGATTTACCCGCATTCTGGGCCTTCAAATTACGCAAGCTCACTTTAAAATGCCATAAACACATGTGTATGTGCTAATGTGCGAAAAAATCAACATTTTGTTTCGGATGATTTTTCAGCCCCCGAGCCCCTAGGGCCCGGCCCGAAAATTGAAGCTCTTTATTAGGCACGATGGACAAGAATTCCGATCATTAAGGGTCTTAGGCCTATAGATAAGAATTCTGTGGATAAAAAGATCGACCGAATCGGGCGAGTAACGAAGAAGTTATGGCCAAAATAGTTTTTAGCCCACGCTCCTAAGGGTACATTTATGGCCCGGCCCAGAAATTGGAGCTCTTTGTTCAACACGATGGATAGGAATTCCAATCATGAGGGGTCTTTGGCCTTTAGTTAAGGATTCCATGGATATAAAGGTCGACCGAATCGGGCGAGAAACGAAGAAGTTATGGCAAAAATAGTTTTTACGTCGGATCCCGTTTTGCGCATTTCCACTATTTTTGCCATAACTTCTAGGCTAGTTGTCCGATTTGGCTGAGTCAAGCGGCGTTGGAAATCTTATTCCAAGGGTTATCTCACAAAAAGTCAAAATCCACTTTTCCAATTATTTTTCTTTACAAGAACTTCGTGAGTGTCCAAAACAAGCGAAAAAGTGACTATTTTAGGGTGTATTCGGCCGATTTACCCGCTATCTGGGCCTTAAAATTACGCAAGCTCACTTTAAAATGCCATAAATACATGTGTATATGCTAATGTGCGAAAAAATCAACATTTCGTTTCGGATGATTTTTCAGTCCCCGAGTCTTTAGGGGGACCCCTAGAGCCCGGCTCGAAAATTAAAACTCTTTGTTCGGCACGATGGACAGGAATTCTAATTATTAATTGTCTTAGGCCTTTAGATAAAGATTCCGTGGACATAAAAATTGACCGAATCGTGCTAGAAATGAAGAAGTTATGGCCAAAATAGTTTTTGCGTCAGGTCCCGTTTTGCGCAGTTCCACTTATTTTGCCATAACTTCTAGGCTATTTGTCCGATTTGACGGATTCAAGCGGCGTTGGAAACCTTATTCCATGGTCTATCCCCCAAAAAGTCAAAATCCACTTTTTCTATTATTTTGCTTTACAAGAACTTCGTGAGTGTCCAAAACAAGCGAAAAAGTGACTACTTTGGGGTGTATTCGGCCGATTTACCCGCGATCTGGACCTTTAAATTACGCAAGCTCACTTTAAAATGCCATAAATACATGTGTATATGCTAATGTGCGAAAAAATCAACATTTCATTTCGGATGATTTTTCAGCCCCCGAGCCCCTAGGGGGACCCCTAGAGCCAGGCTCGAAAATTAAAACTCTTTGTTCGGCACGATGGACAGGAATTCTGATTATTAGGGGTCTTTGGCCTTTTGATAAGGATTCTATGGACATAAATATCGACCGAATCGGGCGAGTAACGAAGAAGTTATGGCCAAAATAGTTTTTAGCCAAAGGGCTCGGCCCAAAAATTGGAGCTCTTTGTTCAGCACAATGGATAGGAATTCCAATCATCAGGGGTCTTAGGCCTTTAGATAAGGATTCTGTGGACATAAAAATTGACCGAATCGTCCGAGAAACGAAGAAGTTATGGCCAAAATAGTTTTTGCGTCGGGTCCCGTTTTGCGCAGTTCCACTATTTTTGCCATAACTTCTAGGCTATTTGTCCGATTTGGCGGATTCAAAAGGCGTTGGAAACCTTATTCCAAGATCTATCCCCCAAAAAGTCAAAATTCACTTTTCCCATTATTTTGCTTTACAAGAACTTCGTGACTGTCCAAAACAAGCGAAAAAGTGACTATTTTGGGGTGTATTCGGTTGATTTACCCGCGATATGGGCCTCCAAATTTCGCAAGCTCACTTTAAAATGCCATAAATACATGTGTATATGCTAATGTGCGAAAAAATCAACATTTCATTTCGGATGATTTTTCAGCCCCCGAACCCATAAAGGGACCCCTAGGGCCCGGTCCGAAAATTGAAACTCTTTGTTCAGCATGATGGACAGGAATTCTGATCATTAGGGATCTAGGTCTATAGATAAGGATTCTGTGAACATAAAGATCGACCGAATCGGGCGAGTAAAGAAGAAGTTATGGTTAAAATAGTTTTTAGCCCAGGCCCCTAAGGGTACCCTATGGCCTGGCCCAAAAATTGGAGCTCTTTGTTCAACACGATGGATAGGATTTCTAATCATGAGGGGTCTTTGGCCTTTAGTTAATGATTCCAAGGATATAAAGGTCTACCGAATCGGGCGAGAAACGAAGAAGTTATGGCTAAAATAGTTTTTACGTCGGGTCCCGTTTTGCGCATTTCTACTATTTCTGCCATAACTTCTAGGCTATTTGTCTGATTTGGCTGATTCAAGCGGCGTTGGAAAACTTATTCCAAGGGCTATCCCCCAAAAAGTCAAAATCCACTTTTCCTATTATTTTGCTTTACAAGAACTTCGTGAGTGTCCAAAACAAGCGAAAAAGTGACTATTTTGGGGTGTATTCGGCCGATTTACCCGCGATCTCGGCCTTCAAATTATGCAAGTTCACTTTAAAATGCCATAAATACATGTGTATATGCTAATGTGTGAAAAAATCAACATTTCGTTTCGGATGATTTTTCAACCCTCGAGCCCCTAGGGGGACCCAGGGCCTAGCTCGAAAATTAAAACTCTTTGTTCGGCACGATAGACAGAAATTCTGATTATTAAGGGTCTTAGGCCTTTAGATAAGGATTCTGTGGACATAAAGATCGACCGAATCGGGCGAGTAACGAAGAAGTTATGGCCAAAATAGTTTTTAGCCCAAGGGCTCGGCCCAAAAATTGGAGCTCTTTGTTCAGCACGATGGATAGGAATTCCAATGATTAGGGGTCTTGGGCATTTAGATAAGGATTCCATGGAAATAAAGGTCGACCGAATCAGGCTAGAAACGAAAAAGTTATGGCAAAAATAGTTTTTACATCGGGTCCTGTTTTGCGCATTTCCACTATTTTTGCCATAACTTCTAGGCTATTTGTCCGATTTGGCCAATTCAAGCGGCGTTGGAAACCTTATTCCAAGGCCTATCCCCCAAAAAGTCAAAATCCACTTTTCCTATTATTTTTCCTTGCAAGAACTTCGTGAGTGTCCAAAACAAATGAAAAAGTGACTATTTTGGGGTGTATTCGGCCGATTTACCCGCGATCTGGGCCTTCAAATTACGCAAGCTCACTTTAAAATGCCATAAATACATGTGTATATTCTAATGTGCGAAAAAATCAACATTTCGTTTCGGATGATTTTTCAGCCCCCAAGCCACTAGGCGGACCCCTAGGGCCTGGCTCGAAAATTAAAACTCTTTGTTCGACACGATGGACAGGAATTATGATCATTAGAGGTCTTAGGCCTTTAGATAAGGATTCTGGGGACATAAAGATTGACCGAATCGGGCGAGTAACGAAGAAGTTATGGCCAAAATAGTTTTTAGCCCAGGCCCCTAGGGGTACTCCCCTAGGGCTCGGCCCAAAAATTGGAGCTCTTTGTTCAGCACGATAGATAGGAATTCCAATCATTAGGGGTCTTGGCCCTATAGATAAGGATTCCGTGGACATAAAAATTGACCGAATCGTGCGAGAAACGAAGAAGTTATGGCCAAAATAGTTTTTACGTCGGGTCCCGTTTTGCGCAGTTCCACTATTTTTGCCATAACTTCTAGGCTATTTGTCCGATTTGGCGGATTCAAACGGCGTTGGAAACCTTATTACAAGGTGTATCCCCCAAAAAGTCAAAATCCACTTTCCCTATTATTTTTCTTTACAAGAACTTCGTGAGTGTCCAAAACAAGCGAAAAAGTGACTATTTTGGGGTGTATTCGGCCGATTTACCCGCGATCTGGGCCTTCAAATTACGCAAGCTCACTTTAAAATGCCATAAATACATGTGTATATGCTAATGTGCGAAAAAATCAACATTTCGTTTCGGATGATTTTTCAGCCCCCGAGCCCCTAGGGGTGTCCGCCTAGGGCCCGGCCTGAAAATTGAAACTCTTTGTTCAGCACGATGGACATGAATCCTAATCATTAGGGGTCTTAGGTCTATAGATAAGGATTCTGTGGACATAAAGATCGACCGAATCGGGCGAGAAACGAAGAAGTTTTGGCCAAAATAGTTTTTGCGTCGGTCTCGTTTTGCGCAGTTCCACTATTTTTGCCATGACTTCTAGGCTATTTGTCCGATTTGGCTGATTGAAGCGGCATTGGAAACCTTATTCCAAGGTCTATCCCCCAAAAAGTCAAAATCCACTTTTCCTATTATTTTTCTTTAAAAGAACTTCATGAGTGTCCAAAACAAGCGAAAAAGTGATTATTTTGGGGTATATTCGGCCGATTTACCCGCGATCTGACCTTCAAATTACGCAAGCTCACTTTAAAATTCCATAAATACATGTGTATATGCTAATGTGCGAAAAAATCAACATTTCGTTTCGGATGATTTTTCAGCCCCCGAGCCAATAGGGGGAGCCCTAGGGCCCGGCTCGAAAATTAAAACTCTTTGTTCGGCACGATGGACAGGGATTATGATCATCAGGGGTTTTAGGCCTTTAGATAAGGATTCTTTGGACATAAAGATTGACCGAATTGGGCGAGTGACGAAGAAGTTATGGCAGAAATAGTTTTTAGCCCAGGCCCCTAGAGGCCCCCTAGGGCTCGGCCCAAAAATTGGAGCTCTTTGTTCAACACGATGGATTGGAATTCCAATTATGAGGGGTATTTGGCGTTTAGTTAAGGATTCCATGGATATAAAGGTCGACCAAATCGGGCGAGAAACGAAGAAGTTATGGCAAAAATAGTTTTTACGTCGGGTCCCAGTTTGCGCAGTTCCACTATTTTTGCCATAACTTCTAGGCTATTTGTCCGATTTGGCGAATTCAACGGCGTTGGAAACCTTATTCCAAGGTCTATCCCCCAAAAAGTCAAAATGTACTTTTCCTATTATTTTACTTTACAAGAACTTCGTGAGTGTCCATAACAAGCGAAAAAGTGACTATTTTGGGGTGTATTCGGCCGATTTACCCGCGATCTGGGCCTTCAAATTACGCATGCTCACTTTAAAATGCCATAAATATATGTGTATATGCTAATGTGCGAAAAAATCAACATTTCGTTTCGGATGATTTTTCAGCCCCCGAGCCCCTAGGGGGAACCGCTAGGCCCAGCCCGAAAATTGAAACTCTTTGTTCAGCATGATGGACAGGAATTCTGATCATTAGGGGTCTTTGGTCTATAGATAAGGATTCTGTGGACATAAAGATTAACCGAATCGGGCGAGTAACGAAGAAGTTATGGCCAAAATAGTTTTTAGCCCAGGCCCCTAAGGGTACCCCTATTGCCCGGCCCAAAAATTGGAGCTCTTTGTTCAACACGATGAATAGGAATTCCAATCATTAGGGGTCTTGGGCCTTTAGATAAGGATTCTGTGGACATAAAAATTGACCGAATCGTGCGAGAAACGAAGAAGTTATGGCCAAAATAGTTTTTGCGTCGGGTCCCGTTTTGCGCAGTTCCACTATTTTTGCCATAACTTCTAGGCTATTTGTCCGATTTGGCTGATTGAAGCGGCGTTGGAAACCTTATTCCAAGGTGTATCCCCCAAATAGTCAAAATCCACTTTTCCTATTATTTTTCTTTAAAAGAACTTCATGAGTGTCCCAAACAAGCGAAAAAGTGACTATTTTGGGGTGTATTCGGCCGATTTACCAGCGATCTGGGCCTTCAAATTTCGCAAGCTCACTTTAAAATTCCATAAATACATGTGTATATGCTAATGTGCGAAAAAATCAACATTTCGTTTCGGATGATTTTTCAGCCCCCGAGCCACTAGGGGGGACCCCTAGGGCCCGGCTCGAAAATTAAAACTCTTTGTTCGGCACGATGGACAGGGATTATGATCATCAGGGGTTTTAGGCCTTTAGATAAGGATTCTGTGGACATAAATATAGACCGAATCGGACGAGTGACGAAGAAGTTATGGCAGAAATAGTTTTTAGCCCAGGCCCCTAGGGGGTACCCCTAGGGCTCGGCCCAAAAATTGGAGCTCTTATTTCAGCACGATGGATAGGAATTCCAATTATGAGGGGTCTTTGGCCTTTCGTTAAGGATTCCATGGATATAAAGGTCGACCAAATCGGGCGAGAAACGAAGAAGTTATGGCAAAAATAATTTTTACGTCGGGTCCCATTTTGCGCAGTTCCACTATTTTTGCCATAACTTCTAGGCTATTTGTCCGATTTGACGGATTTAACGGCGTTGGAAACCTTATTCCAAGGTCTATCCCCCAAAAAGTCAAAATCTACATTTCCTATTATTTTGCTTTACAAGAACTTCGTGAGAGTCCAAAACAAGCGAAAAAGTGACTATTTTGGGGTGTATTCGGCTGATTTACCCGCGATCTGGGCCTTCAAATTACGCAAGCTCACTTTAAAATGCCATAAATACATGTGTATATGCTAATGTGCGAAAAAATCAACATTTCGTTTCAGATGATTTTTCAGCCCCCGTGCCCCTAGGGGGACCCCCTAGGCCCGGCCCGAAAATTGAAACTCTTTGTTCAGCATGATGGACAGTAAATCTGATCATTAGGGGTCTTTGGTCTATAGATAAGGATTCTGTGGACATAAAGATCGACCGAATCGGGCGAGTAACGTAGAAGTTATGGCCAAAATATTTTTAGCCCAGGCTCCTAAGGGTACCCCTATAGCCCGGCCCAAAAATTGGAGCTCTTTGTTCAACACGATGGATGGGAATTCCAATCAGTAGGGGTATTGGGCCTTTAGATAAAGATTCCGTGGACATAAAAATTGACCGAATCGTGCGAGAAACGACGAAGTTATGGCCAAAATAGTTTTTGCGTCGGGTCCCGTTTTGTGCAGTTCCACTATTTTTGCCATAACTTCTAGGCTATTTGTCCGATTTGGCTGATTCAAGCGGCGTTGGAAATCTTATTCCAAGGTCTATTCCCCAAAAAGTCAAAATCCACTTTTCCTATTATTTTTCTTTACAAGAACTTCATGAGTGTCCAAAACAAGCGAAAAAGGGACTATTTTGGGGTGTATTCGGCCGATTTACCCGCGATCTGGGCCTTCAAATTACGCAAGCTCACTTTAAAATTCCATAAATACATGTGTATATGCTAATGTGCGAAAAAATCAACATTTCGTTTCGGATGATTTTTAAGCCCCCGAGCCACTAGGGGGACCACTAGGGACCAGCTCGAAAATTAAAACTCTTTGTTCGGCACGATGGACAAGAATTTTGATTATCAGGGGTTTTAGGACCTTAGATAAGGATTCTGTGGACATAAAGATTGACCGAATCGGGCGAGTGACGAAGAAGTTATAGCAGAAATAGTTTTTATTCCAGGCCCCTAGGGGTACCCCTAGGGCTCGGCCCAAAAATTGGAGCTCTTTGTTCAGCACGATGGATAGGAATTCCAATCATGAGGGGTCTTTGGCCTTTAGTTAAGGATTCCATGGATATAAAGTTCGACCGAATCGGGTGAGAAACGAAGAAGTTATGGCAAAAATAGTTTTTACGTCGGGTCCCATTTTACGCAGTTCCACTATTTTGGCCATAACTTCTAGGCTATTTGTCCGATTTGGCGGATTCAACGGCGTTGAAAACCTTATTCCAAGGTATATCCCTCAAAAAGTCAAAATCCACTTTTCTTATTATTTTTCTTTACAAGAACTTCGTGAGTGTCCAAAACAAGCGAAAAAGTTTCTATTTTGGGTTGTATTCGGCCGATTTACCCGCGATCTGGGCCTTCAAATTACGTAAGCTCACTTTAAAATGCCATAAATACATGTGTATATGCTAATGTTCGGAAAAAATCAACATTTCGTTTCGGATGATTTTCAGCCCCCGAGCCACTAGGGGAACCCTAGGGCCCGGCTCGAAAATTAAAACTCTTTGATCGGCACGATGGACAAAAATTCTGATCATTAGGGGTCTTAGGCCTTTAGATAAGGATTCTGTGGACATAAAAATTGACCGAATCGTGCGAGAAACGAAGAAGTTATGGCCAAAATAGTTTACGCGTCGGGTCCCGTTTTGCGCAGTTCCACTATTTTTGCCATAACTTCTAGGTTATTTGTCCGATTTGGCTGATTGAAGCGGCATTGGAAACCTTATTCCAAGGTCTATCCCCCAAAAAGTCAAAATCTACTTTTCCTATTATTTTTCTTTACAAGAACTTCATGAGTGTCCATAACAAGCGAAAAAGTGACTATTTTGGGGTGTATTCGGCCGATTTACCCGCGATCTTGGCCTTCAAATTACGCAAGCTCACTTTAAAATGCCATAAATACATGTGTATATGCTAATGTGCGAAAAAATTAACATTTCGTTTCGGATGATTTTTCAGCCCCCGAGCCACTAGGGGGAGCCTAAGGCCCGGCTCAAAAATTAAAACTCTTTGTTCGGCACGATGGACAGGAATTTTGATCATTAGGGGTCTTAGACCTTTAGATAAAGATTCTGTGGACATAAAGATTGACCGAATCGGACGAGTGACGAAGAAGTTATGGCAGAAATAGTTTTTAGCCCAGGCCCCTAGGGGGTACCCCTAGGGCTCGGCCCAAAAATTGGAGCTCTTATTTCAGCACGATGGATAGGAATTCCAATTATGAGGGGTCTTTGGCCTTTCGTTAAGGATTCCATGGATATAAAGGTCGACCAAATCGGGCGAGAAACGAAGAAGTTATGGCAAAAATAATTTTTACGTCGGGTCCCATTTTGCGCAGTTCCACTATTTTTGCCATAACTTCTAGGCTATTTGTCCGATTTGACGGATTTAACGGCGTTGGAAACCTTATTCCAAGGTCTATCCCCCAAAAAGTCAAAATCTACTTTTCCTATTATTTTGCTTTACAAGAACTTCGTGAGTGTCCATAACAAGCGAAAAAGTGACAATTTTGGGGTGTATTCGGCCGATTTACCCGCGATCTGGGCCTTCAAATTACGCATGCTCACTTTAAAATGCCATAAATATATGTGTATATGCTAATGTGCGCAAAAATCAACATTTCGTTTCAGATGATTTTTCAGCATCCGAGCCCCTAGGGGGACCCGCTAGGCCCAGCCCGAAAATTGAAACTCTTTGTTCAGCATGATGGACAGGAATTCTGATCATTAGGGGTCTTTGGTCTATAGATAAGGATTCTGTGGACATAAAGATTAACCGAATCGGGCGAGTAACGAAGAAGTTATGGCCAAAATAGTTTTTAGCCCAAGCCCCTAAGGGTACCCCTATAGCCCGGCCCAAAAATTGGAGCTCTTTGTTCCACACGATGAATAGGAATTCCAATCATTAGGGGTCTTGGACCTTTAGATAAGGATTTTGTGGACATAAAAATTGACCGAATCGTGCGAGAAACGAAGAAGTTATGGCCAAAATAGTTTTTGCGTCGGGTCCCGTTTTGCGCAGTTCCACTATTTTTGCCATAACTTCTAGGCTATTTGTCCGATTTGGCTGATTGAAGCGGCGTTGGAAACCTTATTCCAAGGTGTATCCCCCAAATAGTCAAAATCCACTTTTCCTATTATTTTTCTTTACAAGAACTTCATGAGTGTCCCAAACAAGCGAAAAAGTGACTATTTTGGGGTGTATTCGGCCGATTTACCAGCGATCTGGGCCTTCAAATTACGCAAGCTCACTTTAAAATTCCATAAATACATGTGTATATGCTAATGTGCGAAAAAATCAACATTTCGTTTCGGATGATTTTTCAGCCCCCGAGCCAATAGGGGGACCCCTAGGGCCCGGCTCGAAAATTAAAACTCTTTGTTCGGCACGATGGACAGGGATTATGATCATCAGGGGTTTTAGGCCTTTAGATAAGGATTCTGTGGACATAAATATTGACCGAATCGGACGAGTGACGAAGAAGTTATGGCAGAAATAGTTTTTAGCCCAGGCCCCTAGGGGGTACCCCTAGGGCTCGGCCCAAAAATTGGAGCTCTTATTTCAGCACGATGGATAGGAATTCCAATTATGAGGGGTCTTTGGCCTTTCGTTAAGGATTCCATGGATATAAAGGTCGACCAAATCGGGCGAGAAACGAAGAAGTTATGGCAAAAATAATTTTTACGTCGGGTCCCATTTTGCGCAGTTCCACTATTTTTGCCATAACTTCTAGGCTATTTGTCCGATTTGACGGATTTAACGGCGTTGGAAACCTTATTCCAAGGACTATCCCCCAAAAAGTCAAAATCTACTTTTCCTATTATTTTGCTTTACAAGAACTTCGTGAGTGTCCAAAACAAGCGAAAAAGTGACTATTTTGGGGTGTATTCGGCCGATTTACCCGCGATCTGGGCCTTCAAATTACGCAAGCTCACTTTAAAATGCCATAAATACATGTGTATATGCTAATGTGCAAAAAAATCAACATTTCGTTTCGGATGATTTTTCAGCCCCCGTGCCCCTAGGGGGACCCCCTAGGCCCGGCCCGAAAATTGAAACTCTTTGTTCAGCATGATGGACAGTAATTCTGATCATTAGGGGTCTTTGGTCTATAGATAAGGATTCTGTGGACATAAAGATCGACCGAATCGGGCGAGTAACGTAGAAGTTATGGCCAAAATATTTTTAGCCCAGGCTCCTAAGGGTACCCCTATAGCCCGGCCCAAAAATTGGAGCTCTTTGTTCAACACGATGGATGGGAATTCCAATCAGTAGGGGTATTGGTCCTTTAGATTAAGATTCCGTGGACATAAAAATTGACCGAATCGGGCGAGAAACGAAGAAGTTATGGCAAAAATAATTTTTACGTCGGGTCCCATTTTGCGCAGTTCCACTATTTTTGCCATAACTTCTAGGCTATTTGTTCGATTTGACGGATTTAACGGCGTTGGAAACCTTATTCCAAGGACTATCCCCCAAAAAGTCAAAATCTACTTTTCCTATTATTTTGCTTTACAAGAACTTCGTGAGTGTCCAAAACAAGCGAAAAAGTGACTATTTTGGGGTGTATTCGGCCGATTTACCCGCGATCTGGGCCTTCAAATTACGCAAGCTCACTTTAAAATGCCATAAATACATGTGTATATGCTAATGTGCGAAAAAATCAACATTTCGTTTCGGATGATTTTTCAGCCCCCGAGCCCCTAGGGGTGTCCGCCTACGGCCCGGCCTGAAAATTGAAACTCTTTGTTCAGCACGATAGACAGGAATCCTAATTATTAGGGGTCTTAGGTCTATAGATAAGGATTCTGTGGACATAAAGATCGACCGAATCGGGCGAGAAACGAAGAAGTTTTGGCCAAAATAGTTTTTGCGTCGGTCCCGTTTTGCGCAGTTCCATTATTTTTGCCATAACTTCTAGGCTATTTGTCCGATTTGGCTGATTGAAGCGGCATTGGAAATCTTATTCCAAGGTCTATCCCCCAAAAAGTCAAAATCCACTTTCCCTATTATTTTGCTTTACAAGAACTTCGTGAGTGTCCAAAACAAGCGAAAAAGTGACTATTTTGGGGTGTATTCGGCCGATTTACCCGCGATCTGGGCCTTCAAATTACGCAAGCTCACTTTAAAATACCATAAATACATGTGTATATGCTAATGTGCGAAAAAATCAACATTTCGTTTCGGATGATTTTTCAGCCCCCGAGCCCCTAGGGGTGTCCGCCTAGGGCCCGGCCTGAAAATTGAAACTCTTTGTTCAGCACGATAGACAGGAATCCTAATTATTAAGGGTCTTAGGTCTATAGATAAGGATTCTGTGGACATAAAGATCGACCGAATCGGGCGAGAAACGAAGAAGTTTTGGCCAAAATAGTTTTTGCGTCGGTCTCGTTTTGCGCAGTTCCACTATTTTTGCCATGACTTCTAGGCTATTTGTCCGATTTGGCTGATTGAAGCGGCATTGGAAACCTTATTCCAAGGTCTATCCCCCAAAAAGTCAAAATCCACTTTTCCTATTATTTTTCTTTACAAGAACTTCATGAGTGTCCAAAACAAGCGAAAAAGTGACTATTTTGGGGTGTATTCGGCCGATTTACCCGCGATCTGACCTTCAAATTACGCAAGCTCACTTTAAAATTCAATAAATACATGTGTATATGCTAATGTGCGAAAAAATCAACATTTCATTTCGGATGATTTTTCAGCCCCCGAGGCAATAGGGGGGACCCCTAGGGCCCGGCTCGAAAATTAAAACTCTTTGTTCGGCACGATGGACAGGGATTATGATCATCAGGGGTTTTAGGCCTTTAGATAAGGATTCTTTGGACATAAAGATTGACCGAATCGGGCGAGTGACGAAGAAGTTATGGCAGAAATAGTTTTTAGCCCAGGCCCCTAGAGGCCCCCTAGGGCTCGGCCCAAAAATTGGAGCTCTTTGTTCAACACGATGGATTGGAATTCCAATTATGAGGGGTATTTGGCCTTTAGTTAAGGATTCCATGGATATAAAGGTCGACCAAATCGGGCGAGAAACGAAGAAGTTATGGCAAAAATAGTTTTTACGTCGGGTCCCATTTTGCGCAGTTCCACTATTTTTGCCATAACTTCTAGGCTATTTGTCCGATTTGGCGGATTCAACGGCGTTGGAAACCTTATTCCAAGGTCTATCCCCCAAAAAGTCAAAATGTACTTTTCCTATTATTTTGCTTTACAAGAACTTCGTGAGTGTCCATAACAAGCGAAAAAGTGACTATTTTGGGGTGTATTCGGCCGATTTACCCGCGATCTGGGCCTTCAAATTACGCATGCTCACTTTAAAATGCCATAAATATATGTTTATATGCTAATGTGCGCAAAAATCAACATTTCGTTTCGGATGATTTTTCAGCCCCCGTGCCCCTAGGGGGACCCCCTAGGCCCAGCCCGAAAATTGAAACTCTTTGTTCAGCATGATGGACAGTAATTCTGATCATTAGGGGTCTTTGGTCTATAGATAAGGATTCTGTGGACATAAAGATCGACCGAATCGGGCGAGTAACGTAGAAGTTATGGCCAAAATATTTTTAGCCCAGGCTCCTAAGGGTACCCCTATAGCCCGGCCCAAAAATTGGAGCTATTTGTTCAACACGATGGATGGGAAATCCAATCAGTAGGGGTATTGGTCCTTTAGATAAAGATTCCGTGGACATAAAAATTGACCGAATCGTGCGAGAAACGAAGAAGTTATGGCCAAAATAGTTTTTGCGTCGGGTCCCGTTTTGCGCAGTTCCACTATTTTTGCCATAACTTCTAGGCTATTTGTCCGATTTGGCTGATTCAAGCGGCGTAGGAAATCTTATTCCAAGGTCTATTCCCCAAAAAGTCAAAATCCACTTTTCCTATTATTTTTCTTTACAAGAACTTCATGAGTGTCCAAAACAAGCGAAAAAGTGACTATTTTGGGGTGTATTCGGCCGATTTACCCGCGATCTGGGCCTTCAAATTACGCAAGCTCACTTTAAAATGGCATAAATACATGTGTATATGCTAATGTGCAAAAAAATCAACATTTCGTTTCGGATGATTTTTCAGCCTCCGTGCCCCTAGGGGGGACCCCCTAGGCCCGGCCCGAAAATTGAAACTCTTTGTTCAGCATGATGGACAGTAATTCTGATCATTAGGGGTCTTTGGTCTATAGATAAGGATTCTGTGGACATAAGGATCGACCGAATCGGGCGAGTAACGTAGAAGTTATGGCCAAAATATTTTTAGCCCAGGCTCCTAAGGGTACCCCTATAGCCCGGCCCAAAAATTGGAGCTCTTTGTTCAACACGATGGATGGGAATTCCAATCAGTAGGGGTATTGGTCCTTTAGATAAAGATTCCGTGGACATAAAAATTGACCGAATCGGGCGAGAAACGAAGAAGTTTTGGCCAAAATAGTTTTTGCGTCGGTCCCGTTTTGCGCAGTTCCATTATTTTTGCCATAACTTCTAGGCTATTTGTCCGATTTGGCTGATTGAAGCGGCATTGGAAACCTTATTCCAAGGTCTATCCCCCAAAAAGTCAAAATCCACTTTCCCTATTATTTTGCTTTACAAGAACTTCGTGAGTGTCCAAAACAAGCGAAAAAGTGACTATTTTGGGGTGTATTCGGCCGATTTACCCGCGATCTGGGCTTTCAAATTACGCAAGCTCACTTTAAAATGCCATAAATACATGTGTATATGCTAATGTGCGAAAAACTCAACATTTCGTTTCGGATGATTTTTCAGCCCCCGAGCCCCTAGGGGTGTCCGCCTAGGGCCCGGCCTGAAAATTGAAACTCTTTGTTCAGCACGATAGACAGGAATCCTAATTATTAGGGGTCTTAGGTCTATAGATAAGGATTCTGTGGACATAAAGATCGACCGAATCGGGCGAGAAACGAAGAAGTTTTGGCCAAAATAGTTTTTGCGTCGGTCTCGTTTTGCGCAGTTCCACTATTTTTGCCATGACTTCTAGGCTATTTGTCCGATTTGGCTGATTGAAGCGGCATTGGAAACCTTATTCCAAGGTCTATCCCCAAAAAAGTCAAAATCCACTTTTCCTATTATTTTTCTTTACAAGAACTTCATGAGTGTCCAAAACAAGCGAAAAAGTGACTATTTTGGGGTGTATTCGGCCGATTTACCCGCGATCTGACCTTCAAATTACGCAAGCTCACTTTAAAGTTCCATAAACACATGTGTATATGCTAATGTGCGAAAAAATCAACATTTCATTTCGGATGATTTTTCAGCCCCCGAGCCAATAGGGGGGACCCCTAGGGCCCGGCTCGAAAATTAAAACTCTTTGTTCGGCACGATGGACAGGGATTATGATCATCAGGGGTTTTAGGCCTTTAGATAAGGATTCTTTGGACATAAAGATTGACCGAATCGGGCGAGTGACGAAGAAGTTATGGCAGAAATAGTTTTTAGCCCAGGCCCCTAGAGGCCCCCTAGGGCTCGGCCCAAAAATTGGAGCTCTTTGTTCAACACGATGGATTGGAATTCCAATTATGAGGGGTATTTGGCCTTTAGTTAAGGATTCCATGGATATAAAGGTCGACCAAATCGGGCGAGAAACGAAGAAGTTATGGCAAAAATAGTTTTTACGTCGGGTCCCATTTTGCGCAGTTCCACTATTTTTGCCATAACTTCTAGGCTATTTGTCCGATTTGGCGGATTCAACGGCGTTGGAAACCTTATTCCAAGGTCTATCCCCCAAAAAGTCAAAATGTACTTTTCCTATTATTTTGCTTTACAAGAACTTCGTGAGTGTCCATAACAAGCGAAAAAGTGACTATTTTGGGGTGTATTCGGCCGATTTACCCGCGATCTGGGCCTTCAAATTACGCATGCTCACTTTAAAATGCCATAAATATATGTTTATATGCTAATGTGCGCAAAAATCAACATTTCGTTTCGGATGATTTTTCAGCCCCCGTGCCCCTAGGGGGACCCCCTAGGCCCAGCCCGAAAATTGAAACTCTTTGTTCAGCATGATGGACAGTAATTCTGATCATTAGGGGTCTTTGGTCTATAGATAAGGATTCTGTGGACATAAAGATCGACCGAATCGGGCGAGTAACGTAGAAGTTATGGCCAAAATATTTTTAGCCCAGGCTCCTAAGGGTACCCCTATAGCCCGGCCCAAAAATTGGAGCTATTTGTTCAACACGATGGATGAGAATTCCAATCAGTAGGGGTATTGGTCCTTTAGATAAAGATTCCGTGGACATAAAAATTGACCGAATCGTGCGAGAAACGAAGAAGTTATGGCCAAAATTGTTTTTGCGTCGGGTCCCGTTTTGCGCAGTTCCACTATTTTTGCCATAACTTCTAGGCTATTTGTCCGATTTGGCTGATTCAAGCGGCGTAGGAAATCTTATTCCAAGGTCTATTCCCCAAAAAGTCAAAATCCACTTTTCCTATTATTTTTCTTTACAAGAACTTCATGAGTGTCCAAAACAAGCGAAAAAGTGACTATTTTGGGGTGTATTCGGCCGATTTACCCGCGATCTGGGCCTTCAAATTACGCAAGCTCACTTTAAAATGGCATAAATACATGTGTATATGCTAATGTGCAAAAAAATCAACATTTCGTTTCGGATGATTTTTCAGCCTCCGTGCCCCTAGGGGGACCCCCTAGGCCCGGCCCGAAAATTGAAACTCTTTGTTCAGCATGATGGACAGTAATTCTGATCATTAGGGGTCTTTGGTCTATAGATAAGGATTCTGTGGACATAAAGATCGACCGAATCGGGCGAGTAACGTAGAAGTTATGGCCAAAATATTTTTAGCCCAGGCTCCTAAGGGTACCCCTATAGCCCGGCCCAAAAATTGGAGCTCTTTGTTCAACACGATGGATGGGAATTCCAATCAGTAGGGGTATTGGTCCTTTAGATAAAGATTCCGTGGACATAAAAATTGACCGAATCGGGCGAGAAACGAAGAAGTTTTGGCCAAAATAGTTTTTGCGTCGGTCCCGCTTTGCGCAGTTCCATTATTTTTGCCATAACTTCTAGGCTATTTGTCCGATTTGGCTGATTGAAGAGGCATTGGAAACCTTATTCCAAGGTCTATCCCCCAAAAAGTCAAAATCCACTTTCCCTATTATTTTGCTTTACAAGAACTTCGTGAGTGTCCAAAACAAGCGAAAAAGTGACTATTTTGGGGTGTATTCGGCCGATTTACCCGCGATCTGGGCCTTCAAATTACGCAAGCTCACTTTAAAATGCCATAAATACATGTGTATATGCTAATGTGCGAAAAACTCAACATTTCGTTTCGGATGATTTTTCAGCCCCCGAGCCCCTAGGGGTGTCCGCCTAGGGCCCGGCCTGAAAATTGAAACTCTTTGTTCAGCACGATAGACAGGAATCCTAATTATTAGGGGTCTTAGGTCTATAGATAAGGATTCTGTGGACATAAAGATCGACCGAATCGGGCGAGAAACGAACAAGTTTTGGCCAAAATAGTTTTTGCGTCGGTCTCGTTTTGCGCATTTCCACTATTTTTGCCATGACTTCTAGGCTATTTGTCCGATTTGGCTGATTGAAGCGGCATTGGAAACCTTATTCCAAGGTCTATCCCCCAAAAAGTCAAAATCCACTTTTCCTATTATTTTTCTTTACAAGAACTTCATGAGTGTCCAAAACAAGCGAAAAAGTGACTATTTTGGGGTGTATTCGGCCGATTTACCCGCGATCTGACCTTCAAATTACGCAAGCTCACTTTAAAATTCCATAAATACATGTGTATATGCTAATGTGCGAAAAAATCAACATTTCATTTCGGATGATTTTTCAGCCCCCGAGCCAATAGGGGGGACCCCTAGGGCCCGGCTCGAAAATTAAAACTCTTTGTTCGGCACGATGGACAGGGATTATGATCATCAGGGGTTTTAGGCCTTTAGATAAGGATTCTTTGGACATAAAGATTGACCGAATCGGGCGAGTGACGAAGAAGTTATGGCAGAAATAGTTTTTAGCCCAGGCCCCTAGAGGCCCCCTAGGGCTCGGCCCAAAAATTGGAGCTCTTTGTTCAACACGATGGATTGGAATTCCAATTATGAGGGGTATTTGGCCTTTAGTTAAGGATTCCATGGATATAAAGGTCGACCAAATCGGGCGAGAAACGAAGAAGTTATGGCAAAAATAGTTTTTACGTCAGGTCCCATTTTGCGCAGTTCCACTATTTTTGCCATAACTTCTAGGCTATTTGTCCGATTTGGCGGATTCAACGGCGTTGGAAACCTTATTCCAAGGTCTATCCCCCAAAAAGTCAAAATGTACTTTTCCTATTATTTTGCTTTACAAGAACTTCGTGAGTGTCCATAACAAGCGAAAAAGTGACTATTTTGGGGTGTATTCGGCCGATTTACCCGCGATCTGGGCCTTCAAATTACGCATGCTCACTTTAAAATGCCATAAATATATGTGTATATGCTAATGTGTGCAAAAATCAACATTTCGTTTCGGATGATTTTTCAGCATCCGAGCCCCTAGGGGGACCCGCTAGGCCCAGCCCGAAAATTGAAACTCTTTGTTCAGCATGATGGACAGGAATTCTGATCATTAGGGGTCTTTGGTCCATAGATAAGGATTCTGTGGACATAAAGATTAACCGAATCGGGCGAGTAACGAAGAAGTTATGGCCAAAATAGTTTTTAGCCCAGGCCCCTAAGGGTACCCCTATAGCCCGGCCCAAAAATTGGAGCTCTTTGTTCCACACGATGAATAGGAATTCCAATCATTAGGGGTCTTGGGCCTTTAGATAAGGATTCTGTGGACATAAAAATTGACCGAATCGTGCGAGAAACGAAGAAGTTATGGCCAAAATAGTTTTTGCGTCGGGTCCCGTTTTGCGCAGTTCCACTATTTTTGCCATAACTTCTAGGCTATTTGTCCGATTTGGCTGATTGAAGCGGCGTTGGAAACCTTATTCCAAGGTGTATCCCCCAAATAGTCAAAATCCACTTTTCCTATTATTTTTATTTACAAGAACTTCTTGAGTGTCCCAAACAAGCGAAAAAGTGACTATTTTGGGGTTTATTCGGCCGATTTACCAGCGATCTGGGCCTTCAAATTACGCAAGCTCACTTTAAAATTCCATAAATACATGTGTATATGCTAATGTGCGAAAAAATCAACATTTCGTTTCGGATGATTTTTCAGCCCCCGAGCCAATAGGGGGACCCCTAGGGCCCGGCTCGAAAATTAAAACTCTTTGTTCGGCACGATGGACAGGGATTATGATCATCAGGGGTTTTAGGCCTTTAGATAAGGATTCTGTGGACATAAATATTGACCGAATCGGACGAGTGACGAAGAAGTTATGGCAGAAATAATTTTTAGCCCAGGCCCCTAGAAGGTACCCCTAGGGCTCGGCCCAAAAATTGGAGCTCTTATTTCAGCACGATGGATAGGAATTCCAATTATGATGGGTCTTTGGCCTTTCGTTAAGGATTCCATGGATATAAAGGTCGACCAAATCGGGCGAGAAACGAAGAAGTTATGGCAAAAATAATTTTTACGTCGGGTCCCATTTTGCGCAGTTCCACTATTTTTGCCATAACTTCTAGGCTATTTGTTCGATTTGACGGATTTAACGGCGTTGGAAACCTTATTCCAAGGACTATCCCCCAAAAAGTCAAAATCTACTTTTCCTATTATTTTGCTTTACAAGAACTTCGTGAGTGTCCAAAACAAGCGAAAAAGTGACTATTTTGGAGTGTATTCGGCCGATTTACCCGCGATCTGGGCCTTCAAATTACCCAAGCTCACTTTAAAATGCCATAAATACATGTGTATATGCTAATGTGCAAAAAAATCAACATTTCGTTTCGGATGATTTTTCAGCCCCCGTGCCCCTAGGGGGACCCCCTAGGCCCGGCCCGAAAATTGAAACTCTTTGTTCAGCATGATGGACAGTAATTCTGATCATTAGGGGTCTTTGGTCTATAGATAAGGATTCTATGGACATAAAGATCGACCGAATCGGGCGAGTAACGTAGAAGTTATGGCCAAAATATTTTTAGCCCAGGCTCCTAGGGGTACCCCTATAGCCTGGCCCAAAAATTGGAGCTCTTTGTTCAACACGATGGATGGGAATTCCAATCAGTAGGGGTATTGGTCCTTTAGATAAAGATTCCGTGGACATAAAAATTGACCGAATCGTGCGAGAAACGAAGAAGTTATGGCCAAAATAGTTTTTGCGTCGGGTCCCGTTTTGCGCAGTTCCACTATTTTTGCCATAACTTCTAGGCTATTTGTCCGATTTGGCTGATTCAAGCGGCGTTGGAAATCTTATTCCAAGGTCTATTCCCCAAAAAGTCAAAATCCACTTTTCCTATTATTTTTCTTTACAAGAACTTCATGAGTGTCCAAAACAAGCGAAAAAGTGACTATTTTGGGGTGTATTCGGCCGATTTACCCGCGATCTGGGCCTTCAAATTACGCAAGCTCACTTTAAAATTCCATAAATACATGTGTATATGCTAATGTGCGAAAAAATCAACATTTCGTTTCGGATGATTTTTAAGCCCCCGAGCCACTAGGGGGACCACTAGGGCCCAGCTCGAAAATTAAAACTCTTTGTTCGGCACGATGGACAGGAATTCTGATTATCAGGGGTTTTAGGACTTTAGATAAGGATTCTGTGGAAATAAAGATTGACCGAATCGGGCGAGTGACGAAGAAGTTATAGCAGAAATAGTTTTTAGCCCAGGCCCCTAGGGGTACCCCTAGGGCTCGGCCCAAAAATTTGAGCTCTTTGTTCAGCACGATGGATAGGAATTCCAATCATGAGGGGTCTTTGGCCTTTAGTTAAGGATTCCATGGATATAAAGTGCGACCGAATCGGGCGAGAAACGAAGAAGTTATGGCAAAAATAGTTTTTACGTCGGGTCCCGTTTTGCGCATTTCTAATATTTTTGCCATAACTTCTAGGCTATTTGTCCGATTTGGCTGATTCAAGCGACGTTGGAAACCTTATTCCAAGGGTTATCCACCAAAAAGTCAAACTCTATTTTTCCTATTATTTTTCTTTACAAGAACTTCGTGAGTGTCCAAAACAAGCGAAAAAGTGACTATTTTGGGGTGTATTCGGCCGATTTACCCGCGATCTGGGCCTTCAAATTACGCAAGCTCACTTTAAAATGCCATAAATACATATGTATATGTTATTGTGCGAAAAAATCAACATTTTCGTTTCGGATGATTTTTCAGCCCCCGAGCCCCTAGGGGGACCCCTAGGGCCCGACCTGAAAATTGAAACTCTTTGTTCAGCACGATGGATAGGAATTCTGATCATTAGGGGTCTTAGGTCTATAGATAAGGATTCTGTGGACATAAATTTCGACCGAATCAGGCGAGTAAAGAAGAAGTTATGGCCAAAATAGTTTTTAGTCCAAGCCCCTAAGGGTACCCTTATGGCCCGACCCAAAAATTGGAGTTCTTTGTTCAGCACGATGGATAGGAATTCCAATCATTAGGGGTCTTGGGCATTTAGATAAGGATTCCGTGGACATAAAAATTGACCGAATCGTGCGAGAAACGAAGAATTTATGGCCAAAATAGTTTTTGCGTCGGGTCCCGTTTTGCGCAGTTCCACTATTTTTGCCATAACTTCTAGGCTATTTGTCCGATTTGGCGGATTCAAGCGGCGTTGGAAACCTAATTCCAAGGTCTATCCCCCAAAAAGTCAAAATCCACTTTTCCTATTATTTTGCTTTACAAAAACTTCGTGAGTGTCCAAAACAAGCGAAAAAGTGACTATTTTGGGGTGTATTCGGCCGATTTACCCGCGATCTGGGCCATCAAATTACGCAAGCTCACTTTAAAATGCCATAAATACATGTGCATATGCTAATGTGCGAAAAAATCAACATTTCGTTTTGGATGATTTTTCAGCCCCCGAGCCCCTAAGGGGACCCCTAGGGCCCGGCCCGAAAATTAAAACTCTTTGTTCAGCACGATGGACAGGAATTCTGATCATTAGGGGTCTTAGGTCTATAGATAAGGATTCTGTGGACATAAATTTCGACCGAATCGGGCGAGTAACGAAGTAGTTATGGCCAAAATAGTTTTTAGCCCAAGCCCCTAAGGGTACCCTTATGGCCCGGCCCAAAAATTGGAGCTTTTTGTTCAGCACGATGGATAGGAAATCTAATCATTAGGGGTCTTGGGCCTTTAGATAAAGATTCCGTGGACATAAAAATTGACCGAATCGTGCGAGAAACGAAGAAGTTATGGCCAAAATAGTTTTTGAGTCGGGTCCCGTTTTGCGCAGTTCCACAATTTTTGCCATAACTTCAAGGCTATTTGTCGGATTTGGCGGATTCAAGCGGCATTGGAAACCTCAAGGTCTATCCCCCAAAAAGTCAAAATCCACTTTTCCTATTATTTTGCTTTACAAGAACTTCGTGAGTGTCCAAAACAAGCAAAAAAGTGACTATTTTGGGGTGTATTCGACCGATTTACCCGCGATCTGGGCCTTCAAATTACGTAAGCTCACTTTAAAATGTCATAATTACATGTGTATATGCTAATGTGCGAAAAAATCAACATTTCGTTTCGGATGATTTTTCAGCCCTCGAGTCCCCCTAGGGGCTCGCTTGAAAATTACAACTCTTTGTTCGGTACGATGGACAGCAATTCTGATTATTAGGTGTCTTAGGCCTTTAGATAAGGATTCCGTGGATAAAAAAATTGACCGAATCGTGCGAGAAACGAAGAAGTTATGGCCAAAATAGTTTTTGCGTCGGGTCCCGTTTTGCGCAGTTCCACTATTTTTGCTATAACTTCTAGGCTATTTGTCCGATTTGGCGGATTCAAGTGGCATTGGAAACCTTATTCCAAGGTCTATCCCCCAAAAAGTTAAAATCCACTTTTCCTATTATTTTGCTTTACAAGAACTTCGTGAGTGTCCAAAACAAGCGAAAAAGTGACTATTTTGGGGTGTATTCGGCCGATTTACCCGCGATATGGGCCTTCAAATTACCCAAGCTCACTTTAAAATGCCATAATTACATGTGTATATGCTAATGTGCGAAAAAATCAACATTTCGTTTCGGATGATTTTTCAGCCTTCGAGCCCCTAGGGCCCGGCCCGAAAATTGAAACTCTTTGTTCAGCACGATGGTCAGGAATTCTGATCATTAGGGGTTTTAGTTCTATAGATAAGGATTCTGTGGACTTAAAGATCGACCGAATCGGGCGAGTAACGAAGAAGTTATGGCCAAAATAGTTTTTAGCCCAGGCCCCTAAGGGTACCCCTATGGCCCGGCCCAAAAATTGGAGCTCTTTGTTCAACACGATGGATAGGAATTCCAATCATGAGGGGTCTTTGGCCTTTACTTAAGGATACCATGGATATAAAGGTCGACCGAATCGGGCGAGGAAACGAAGAAGTTATGGCAAAAATAGTTTTTACGTCGGGTCCTGTTTTGCGCTTTTCCACTATTTTTGCCATAACTTCTAGGCTATTTGTCCGATTTGGCTGATTCAAGCGGCGTTGGAAACCTTATTCCAAGGGCTATCCCCCAAAAAGTCAAAATCCACTTTTCCTATTATTTTGCTTTACAAGAACATCGTGAGTGTCCAAAACAAGCAAAAAAGTGACTATTTTAGGGTGTATTCAGCCGATTTACCCGCGATCTGGACCTTAAAATTACGCAAGCTCACTTTAAAATGTCATAAATACATGTGTATATGCTAATGTGCGAAAAAATCAACATTTCGTTTCGGATGATTTTTCAGCCCCCGAGCCCCTAGGGGGACCCTTAGGGCCCGGCTCGAAAATTCAAACTATTTGTTCGGCACGATGGACAGGAATTCTAATTATTAGGGGTCTTAGGCCTTTAGATAAGGATTCTGTGGACATAAAGATCGACCGAATCAGGCGAGTAACGAAGAAGTTATGGAAAAAATAGTTTTTACGTTGGGTCCCGTTTTGTGTATTTTCACTATTTTTGCCATAACTTCTAGGCTATTTGTCCGATTTGACTGATTCAAACGGCGTTGGAAACCTTATTCCAAGGGTTATCCCCCGAAAAGTCAAAATTCACTTTTCCTATTATTTTGATTTAAAAGAACTTCGTGAGTGTCCAAAACAAGCGAAAAACTGACTATTTTGGGGTGTATTAGGCCGATTTACCCTCGATCTGGGCCTTCAAATTACGCAAGCCCACTTTAAAATGCCATAAATACATGTGTATTTGCTAATGTGCGAAAAAATCAACATTTCGTTTCATATGATTTTTCAGCCCCCGAGCCCCTAAGGGGACCCCTTGGGCCCGGCTCGAAAATTAAAACTCTTTGTTCGGCACGATGGACAGGAATTATGATTATTAGGGGTCTTAGGCCTTTAGATAAGGATTCTGTGGACATAAAGATCGACCGAATCGGGCGAGTAAAGAAGAAGTTAAGGCCAAAATTATTTTTAGCCCAGACCCCTAGGGGTACACTCTAGGGCTCGGCCCAAAAATTGGAGCTCTTTGTTCAGCACGATGCATAGGAATTACAATCATTAGGGGTCTTGGGTCTTTAGATAAGGATTCCGTGGACATAAAGATTGACCGAATCGTGCGAGAAACGAAGAAGTTATGGCCAAAATAATTTTTGCGTCGGGTCCCGTTTTGCGCAGTTCCACTATTTTTGCCATAACGTCTAGGCTATTTGTCCGATTTGGCAGATTCAAGCGGAGTTGGAAACCTTATTCCGAGGTCTATCCCCCAAAAAGTCAAAATCCACTTTTCCTTTCATTTTGCTTTACAAGAACTTCGTGAGTGTTCAAAACAAGGGAAAAAGTGACTATTTTAGGGTTTATTCGGCCGATTTACCGGCGATCTGAGCATTCAAATTACGCAAGCTCACTTTAAAATGCCATAAATACATGTGTATATGCTAATGTGCGAAAAAATCAATATTTCGTTTCGGATGATTTTTCAGCCCCCGAGCCCCTAGGGGGACCCTTAGGGCCCGGCTCGAAAATTAAAACTCTTTGTTCGGCACGATGGACAGGAATTCTGATTATTAGGGGTCTTAGGCCTTTAGATAAGGATTCTGTGGACATAAAGATCGACCGAATCGGGCGAGTAACGAAGAACTTATGGCAAAAATAGTTTTTACGTCGGGTCCCGTTTTGTGCATTACCACTATTTTTGCCATAACTTCTAGGCTATTTGTCCGATTTGGCTGATTCAAGCGGCGTTGGAAACCTTATTCCAAGGGCTATCCCCCAAAAAGTCGAAATCCACTTTTCCTATTATTTTGCTTTACAAGAACTTCGTGAGTGTCCAAAACAAGCGAAAAAGTGACTATTTTGGGGTGTTTTAGGTCGATTTACCCGCGATCTGGGCCTTCAAATTACGCAAGCCCACTTTAAAATGCCATAAATACATGTGTATATGCTAATGTGCGGAAAAATCAACATTTCGTTTCAGATGATTTTTCAGCCCCCGAGCCTCTAGGGGGACCCCTATGGATCGGCCCAAAAATTGGAGCTCTTTGTTTAGCACGATGCATAGGAATTCCAATCATTAGGGGTCTTGGGCCTTTAGATAAGGATTCCACGGACATAAAGATTGAGCGAATCGTGCGAGAAACGAAGAAGTTATGGCCAAAATGGTTTTTGCGTCAGGTCCCGTTTTGCGCAGTTCCACTATTTTTGCCATAACGTCTAGGCTATTTGTCCGATTTGGCCGATTCAAGCGGCGTTGGAAACCTTATTCCAAGGTCTATCCTCCAAAAAGTCAAAATCCACTTTTCCTATTATTTTTCTTTACAAGAACTTTGTGAGTGTCCAAAACAAACGAAAAAGTGACTATTTTTGGGTGTATTCGGCCAATTTACCCGCGATCTGGGCCTTCAAATTACGCAAGCGCACTTTAAAATGTCATAAATACATGTGTATATGCTAATGTGCGAAAAAATCAACATTTCGTTTCGGTTGATTTTTCAGCCCCCGAGCCCCTTGGGGACCCTTAAGGCCCGGCTCGAAAATTAAAACTGTTTGTTCGGCACGATGGACAGGAATTCTGAATATTAGGGGTCTTAGGCCTTTAGATAAGGATTCCGTGGACAAAAAAATTGACTGAATCGTGAGAGAAATGAAGAAGTTATGGCCAAAATTGTTTTTGCATCGAGTCCCGTTTTGCGCAGTTCCACTATTTTTGCCATAACTTCTAGGCTATTTGTCCGATTTGTCTGATTCAAGTGGCGTTGGAAACCTTATTCCAAAGGCAATCCCCCAAAAAGTCAAAATCCACTTTTCCTATTATTTTGCTTTACAAGAACTTCGTGAGTGTCCAAAACAAGCGAAAAAGTGACTATTTTGGGGTGTATTCGGCCGATTTACCCGCGATCTGGGCCTTCAAATTACGCAAGCGCACTTTAAAATGCCATAAATACATGTGGATATGCTAATGTGCGAAAAAATCAACATTTCGTTTCAAATGATTTTTCAGCCCCCGAGCCCCTAGGGGGACCCCTAGGGCCCGGCTCGAAAATTAAAACTCTTTGTTCGGCACGATGGACAGAAATTCTGATTATTAGGGGTCTTAGGCCTTTAGATAAGGATTCTGTGGACATAAAGATCGACCGAATCGGGCGAGTAACGAAGAAGTTATAGCCAAAGTCATTTTTAGCCAGGCCCCCCCTAGGGCTCGGCCCAAAAATTGGAGCTCTTTGTTCAGCACGATGCATAGGAATTCCAATCATTAGGGGTCTTGGGCCTTTAGATAAGGATTCCGTGGACATAAAGATTGACCGAATCGTGCGAGAAACGAAGAAGTTATGGCCAAAATAGTTTTTGCGTCGGGTCCCGTTTAGCGTAGTTCCACTATTTTTGCCATAACGTCTAGGCTATTTGTCCGATTTGGCAGATTAAAGCGGAGTTGGAAACCTTATTCCAAGGTCTATCCCCCAAAAAGTCAAAATCCACTTTTCCTTTCATTTGGCTTTACAAAAACTTCGTGAGTGTTCAAAACAAGGGAAAAAGTGACTATTTTGGGGTGTATTCGGCCGATTTACCGGCGATCTGGGCCTTCAAATTACGCAAGCCCACTTTAAAATGCCATAAATACATGTGTATATGCTAATGTGCGAAAAAATCAATATTTCGTTTCGGATGATTTTTCAGCCCCCGAGCCCCTAGGGGGACCCTTAGGGCCCGGCTCGAAAATTAAAACTCTTTGTTCGGCACGATGGACAGGAATTCTGATTATTAGGGGTCTTAGGCCTTTAGATAAGGATTCTGTGGACATAAAGATCGACCGAATCGGGCGAGTAACGAAGAACTTATGGCAAAAATAGTTTTTACGTCGGGTCCCGTTTTGTGCATTACCACTATTTTTGCCATAACTTCTAGGCTATTTGTCCGATTTGGCTGATTCAAGCGGCGTTGGAAACCTTATTCCAAGGGCTATCCCCCAAAAAGTCAAAATCCACTTTTCCTATTATTTTGCTTTACAAGAACTTCGTGAGTGTCCAAAACAAGCGAAAAAGTGACTATTTTGGAGTGTATTCGACCGATTTACCCGCGATCTGGGCCTTCAAATTACGCAAGCTCACTTTAAAATGCCATAAATACATGTGTATGTGCTAATGTGCTAAAAAATCAACATTTTGTTTCGGATGAATTTTCAGCCCCCGAGCCCAAGGGTACCCCTAAGGCCCGGCCCGAAAATTGAAGCTCTTTATTCGGCACGATGGAAAAAAATTCGGATCATTAGGGGTATTAGTCCTTTAGATAAGGATTCTTTGGACATAAAGATCGAACGAATCGGGCGAGTAACGAAGAAGTTATGGCCAAAATAGTTTTTAACCCAGGCCCTAAAGGTACCCCTATGGCCCGGCCCAAAAATTGGAGCTCTTTGTTCAACACGATGGATAGGAATTCAAATCATGTGGGGTCTTTGGCCTTTAGTTTAGGATTCCATGGATATAAAGGTCGATCGAATCGGGCGAGAAATGAAGAAGTTATGGCAAAAATAGTTTTTACGTCAGGTCCCGTTTTGCGCAGTTCCACTATTTTTGCCATAACTTCTAGGCTATTAGTCCGATTTGGCTGATTCAATCGGCGTTGGAAACCTTATTCCAAGGGCTATCCCCCAAAAAGTCAAAATCCACTTTTCCTATTATTTTGCTTTACAAGAACTTCGTGAGTGTCCAAAACAAGCGAAAAAGTGACTATTTTGGGGTGTATTCGACCGATTTACCCGCGATCTGGGCCTTCAAATTACGCAAGCTCACTTTAAAATGCCATAAATACATGTGTATGTGCTAATGTGCTAAAAAATCAACATTTTGTTTCGGATGATTTTTCAGCCCCCGAGCCCAAGGGTACCCCTAAGGCCCGGCCAGAAAATTGAAGATCTTTATTTGGCACGATGGAAAAAAATTCGGATCATTAGGGGTATTAGTCCTTTAGATAAGGATTTTTTGGACATAAAGATCGAACGAATCGGGCGAGTAAAGAAGAAGTTATGGCCAAAATAGTTTTTAGTCCAAGCCCCTAAGGGTACCCTTATGGCCCGACCCAAAAATTGGAGTTCTTTGTTCAGCACGATGGATAGGAATTCCAATCATTAGGGGTCTTGGGCATTTAGATAAGGATTCCGTGGACATAAAAATTGACCGAATCGTGCGAGAAACGAAGAATTTATGGCCAAAATAGTTTTTGCGTCGGGTCCCGTTTTGCGCAGTTCCACTATTTTTGCCATAACTTCTAGGCTATTTGTCCGATTTGTCTGATTCAAGTGGCATTGGAAACCTTATTCCAAAGGCAATCCCCCAAAAAGTCAAAATCAACTTTTCCTATTATTTTGCTTTAGAAAAACTTTGTGAGTGTCCAAAACAAGCGAAAAAGTGACTATTTTGGGGTGTATTCGACCGATTTACCCGCGATCTGGGCCTTCAAATTACGCAAGCTCACTTTAAAATGCCATAAATACATGTGTATGTGCTAATGTGCTAAAAAATCAACATTTTGTTTCGGATGATTTTTCAGACCCCGAGCCCAAGGGTACCCCTAAGGACCGGCCCGAAAATTGAAGCTCTTTATTCGGCACGATGGAAAAAAATTCGGATCATTAGGGGTATTAGTCCTTTAGATAAGGATTCTTTGGACATAAAGATCGAACGAATCGGGCGAGTAACGAAGAAGTTATGGCCAAAATAGTTTTTAACCCAGGCCCTAAAGGTACCCCTATGGCCCGGCCCAAAAATTGGAGCTCTTTGTTCAACACGATGGATAGGAATTCAAATCATGTGGGGTCTTTGGCCTTTAGTTTAGGATTCCATGGATATAAAGGTCGATCGAATCGGGCGAGAAATGAAGAAGTTATGGCAAAAATAGTTTTTACGTCAGGTCCCGTTTTGCGCAGTTCCACTATTTTTGCCATAACTTCTAGGCTATTAGTCCGATTTGGCTGATTCAATCGGCGTTGGAAACCTTATTCCAAGGGCTATCCCCCAAAAAGTCAAAATCCACTTTTCCTATTATTTTGCTTTAGAATAACTTTGTGAGTGTCCAAAACAAGCGAAAAAGTGACTATTTTGGGGTGTGTTCGACCGATTTACCTGCGATCTGGGCCTTCAAATTACGCAAGTGCACTTTAAAATGTCATAAATACATGTGTATATGCTAATGTGCGAAAAAATCAACATTTCGTTTCGGTTGATTTTTCAGCCCCCGAGCCCCTAGGGGACCCTTAGGGCCCGGCTCGAAAATTAAAACTGTTTGTTCGGCACGATGGACAGGAATTCTGATTATTAGGGGTCTTAGGCCTTTAGATAAGGATTCCGTGGACAAAAAAATTGACTGAATCGTGAGAGAAATGAAGAAGTTATAGCCAAAATTGTTTTTGCGTCGAGTCCCGTTTTGCGCAGTTCCACTATTTTTGCCATAACTTCTAGGCTATTTGTCCGATTTGTCTGATTCAAGTGGCATTGGAAACCTTATTCCAAGGTCTATCCCTCAAAAAGTCAAAATCAACTTTTCCTATTATTTTTCTTTACAAGAACTTCGTGAGTGTCCAAAACAAGCGAAAAAGTGACTATTTTGGGGTGTATTCGGCCTATTTACCCGCGATCTGGGCCTTCAAATTACGCAAGCGCACTTTAAAATGCCATAAATACATGTGGATATGCTAATGTGCGAAAAAATCAACATTTCGTTTCAGATGATTTTTCAGCCCCCGAGCCCCTAGGGCCCGGCTCGAAAATTAAAACTCTGTTCGGCACGATGGACAGAAATTCTGATTATTAGGGGTCTTAGGCCTTTAGATAAGGATTCTGTGGACATAAAGATCGACCGAATCGGGCGAGTAACGAAGAAGTTATAGCCAAAATCATTTTTAGCCAGGCCCCCCCTAGGGCTCGGCCCAAAAATTGGAGCTCTTTGTTCAGCACGATGCATAGGAATTCCAATCATTAGGGGTCTTGGGCCTTTAGATAAGGATTCCGTGGACATAAAGATTGACCGAATCGTGCGAGAAACGAAGAAGTTATGGCCAAAATAGTTTTTGCGTCGGGTCCCGTTTAGCGTAGTTCCACTATTTTTGCCATAACGTCTAGGCTATTTGTCCGATTTGGCAGATTCAAGCGGAGTTGGAAACCTTATTCAAAGGTCTATCCCCCAAAAAGTCAAAATCCACTTTTTCTTTCATTTTGCTTTACAAGAACTTCGTGAGTGTTCAAAACAAGGGAAAAAGTGACTATTTTGGGGTGTATTCGGCCGATTTACCGACGATCTGGGCCTTCAAATTACGCAAGCTCACTTTAAAATGCCATAAATACATGTGTATATGCTAATGTGCGAAAAAATCAATATTTCGTTTCGGATGATTTTTCAGCCCCCGAGCCCCTAGGGGGACCCTTAGGGCCCGGCTCGAAAATTAAAACTCTTTGTTCGGCACGATGGACAGGAATTCTGATTATTAGGGGTCTTAGGCCTTTAGATAAGGATTCTGTGGACATAAAGATCGACCGAATCGGGCGAGTAACGAAGAACTTATGACAAAAATAGTTTATACGTCGGGTCCCGTTTTGTGCATTACCACTATTTTTGCCATAACTTCTAGGCTATTTGTCCGATTTGGCTGATTCAAGCGGCGTTGGAAACCTTATTCCAAGGGCTATCCCCCAAAAAGTCAAAATCCACTTTTCCTATTATTTTGCTTTACAAGAACTTCGTGAGTGTCCAAAACAAGCGAAAAAGTGACTATTTTGGGGTGTATTCGACCGATTTACCCGCGATCTGGGCCTTCAAATTACGCAAGCTCACTTTAAAATGCCATAAATACATGTGTATGTGCTAATGTGCTAAAAAATCAACATTTTGTTTCGGATGATTTTTCAGCCCCCGAGCCCAAGGGTACCCCTAAGGCCCGGCCAGAAAATTGAAGATCTTTATTTGGCACGATGGAAAAAAATTCGGATCATTAGGGGTATTAGTCCTTTAGATAAGGATTTTTTGGACATAAAGATCGAACGAATCGGGCGAGTAACGAAGAAGTTATGGCCAAAATAGTTTTAAGCCCAGGCCCTAAGGGTACCCCTATGGCCCGGCCCAAAAATTGGAGCTCTTTGTTCAACACGATGGATAGGAATTCAAATCATGTGGGGTCTTTGGCCTTTAGTTTAGGATTCCATGGATATAAAGGTCGATCGAATCGGGCGAGAAATGAAGAAGTAATGGCAAAAATAGTTTTTACGTCAGGTCCTGTTTTGCGCAGTTCCACTATTTTTGCCATAACTTCTAGGCTATTAGTCCGATTTGGCTGATTCAATCGGCGTTGGAAACCTTATTCCAAGGGCTATCCCCCAAAAAGTCAAAATCCACTTTTCCTATTATTTTTCTTTACAAGAACTTTGTGAGTGTCCAAAACAAGCGAAAAAGTGACTATTTTGGGGTGTATTCGACCGATTTACCCGCGATCTGGGCCTTCAAATTACGCAAGCGCACTTTAAAATGTCATAAATACATGTGTATATGCTAATGTGCGAAAAAATCAACATTTCGTTTCGGTTGATTTTTCAGCCCCCGAGCCCCTAGGGGACCCTTAGGGCCCGGCTCGAAAATTAAAACTGTTTGTTCCGCACGATGGACAGGAATTCTGATTATTAGGGTCTTAGGCCTTTAGATAAGGATTCCGTGGACAAAAAAATTGACTGAATCGTGAGAGAAATGAAGAAGTTATGGCCAAAATTGTTTTTGCGTCGAGTCCCGTTTTGCGCAGTTCCACTATTTTTGCCATAACTTCTAGGTTATTTGTCCGATTTGTCTGATTCAAGTGGCGTTGGAAACCTTATTCCAAAGGCAATCCCCCAAAAAGTCAAAATCCATTTTTCCTATTATTTTGCTTTAGAAAAACTTTGTGAGTGTCCAAAACAAGCGAAAAAGTGACTATTTTGGGGTGTATTCGACCGATTTACCCGCGATCTGGGCCTTCAAATTACGCAAGCTCACTTTAAAATGCCATAAATACATGTGTATGTGCTAATGTGCAAAAAAATCAACATTTTGTTTCGAATGATTTTTCAGCCCCCGAGCCCAAGGGTACCCCTAAGGCCCGGCCAGAAAATTGAAGCTCTTTATTTGGCACGATGGAAAAAAATTCGGATCATTAGGGGTATTAGTCCTTTAGATAAGGATTTTTTGGACATAAAGATCGAACGAATCGGGCGAGTAACGAAGAAGTTATGGCCAAAATAGTTTTAAGCCCAGGCCCTAAGGGTACCCCTATGGCCCGGCCCAAAAATTGGAGCTCTTTGTTCAACACGATGGATAGGAATTCAAATCATGTGGGGTCTTTGGCCTTTAGTTTAGGATTCCATGGATATAAAGGTCGATCGAATCGGGCGAGAAATGAAGAAGTTATGGCAAAAATAGTTTTTACGTCAGGTCCCGTTTTGCGCAGTTCCACTATTTTTGCCATAACTTCTAGGCTATTAGTCCGATTTGGCTGATTCAATCGGCGTTAGAAACCTTATTCCAAGGGCTATCCCCCAAAAAGTCAAAATCCACTTTTCCTATTATTTTGCTTTAGAATAACTTTGTTAGTGTCCAAAACAAGCGAAAAAGTGACTATTTTGGGGTGTATTCGACCGATTTACCCGCGATCTGGGCCTTCAAATTACGCAAGCGCACTTTAAAATGTCATAAATACATGTGTATATGCTAATGTGCGAAAAAATCAACATTTCGTTTCGGTTGATTTTTCAGCCCCCGAGCCCCTAGGGGACCCTTAGGGCCCGGCTCGAAAATTAAAACTGTTTGTTCGGCATGATGGACAGGAATTCTGATTATTAGGGGTCTTAGGCCTTTAGATAAGGATTCCGTGGACAAAAAAATTGACTGAATCGTGAGAGAAATGAAGAAGTTATGGCCAAAATTGTTTTTGCGTCGAGTCCCGTTTTGCGCAGTTCCACTATTTTTGCCATAACTTCTAGGCTATTTGTCCGATTTGTCTGATTCAAGTGGCATTGGAAACCTTATTCCAAAGGCAATCCCCCAAAAAGTCAAAATCAACTTTTCCTATTATTTTGCTTTAGAAAAACTTTGTGAGTGTCCAAAACAAGCGAAAAAGTGACTATTTTGGGGTGTATTCGACCGATTTACCCGCGATCTGGGCCTTCAAATTACGCAAGCTCACTTTAAAATGCCATAAATACATGTGTATGTGCTAATGTGCTAAAAAATCAACATTTTGTTTCGGCTGATTTTTCAGACCCCGAGCCCAAGGGTACCCCTAAGGCCCGGCCCGAAAATTGAAGCTCTTTATTCGGCACGATGGAAAAAAATTCGGATCATTAGGGGTATTAGTCCTTTAGATAAGGATTCTTTGGACATAAAGATCGAACGAATCGGGCGAGTAACGAAGAAGTTATGGCCAAAATATTTTTTAACCCAGGCCCTAAGGGTACCCCTATGGCCCGGCCCAAAAATTGGAGCTCTTTGTTCAACACGATGGATAGGAATTCAAATCATGTGGGGTCTTTGGCCTTTAGTTTAGGATTCCATGGATATAAAGGTCGATCGAATCGGGCGAGAAATGAAGAAGTTATGGCAAAAATAGTTTTTACGTCAGGTCCCGTTTTGCGCAGTTCCACTATTTTTGCCATAACTTCTAGGCTATTAGTCCGATTTGGCTGATTCAATCGGCGTTGGAAACCTTATTCCAAGGGCTATCCCCCAAAAAGTCAAAATCCACTTTTCCTATTATTTTGCTTTAGAATAACTTTGTGAGTGTCCAAAACAAGCGAAAAAGTGACTATTTTGGGGTGTATTCGACCGATTTACCCGCGATCTGGGCCTTCAAATTACGCAAGCGCACTTTAAAATGCCATAAATACATGTGTATATGCTAATGTGCGAAAAAATCAACATTTCGTTTCGGTTGATTTTTCAGCCCCCGAGCCCCTAGGGGACCCTTAGGGCCCGGCTCGAAAATTAAAACTGTTTGTTCGGCACGATGGAAAGGATTTCTGATTATTAGGAGTCTTAGGCCTTTAGATAAGGATTCCGTGGACAAAAAAATTGACTGAATCGTGAGAGAAATGAAGAAGTTATGGCCAAAATAGTTTTAAGCCCAGGCCCTAAGGGTACCCCTATGGCCCGGTGCCCAAAATTTGGAGCTCTTTGTTCAACACGATGGATAGAAATTCAAATCATGTGGGGTCTTTGGCCTTTAGTTTAGGATTCCATGGATATAAAGGTCGATCGAATCGGGCGAGAAATGAAGAAGTTATGGCAAAAATAGTTTTTACGTCGGGTTCCGTTTTGCGCAGTTCCACTATTTTTGCCATAACTTCTAGGCTATTAGTCCGATTTGGCTGATTCAAGAGGCGTTGGAAACCTTATTCCAAGGGCTATCCCCCAAAAAGTCAAAATCCACTTTTCCTATTATTTTGCTTTACAAGAACTTCGTGAGTGTCAAAAACAAGCGAAAAAGTGACTATTTTGGGGTGTATTCGGCCGATTTACCCGCGATCTGGGCCTTCAAATTACGCAAGCTCACTTTAAAATGCCATAAATACATGTGTATATGCTAATGTGCGAAAAAATCAACATTTCGTTTCGGATGATTTTCAGCCCCTGAGCCCCTAGGGGGACCCCTAGGGCCCGGCTCGAAAATTAAAACTCTTTGTTCGGCACGATGGACAGAAATTCTGATTATTTGGGGTCTTAGGCCTTTAGATAAGGATTCTGTGGACATAAAGATCGACCGAATCGGGCGAGTAACAAAGAAGTTATGGCCAAAATCATTTTTAGCCCAGGCCCCTAGGCGGTACCCTTTGGGCTCGGCCCAAAAATTGGAGCTCTTTGTTCAGCACGATGCATAGGAATTCCAATCATTAGGGGTCTTGGGCCTTTAGATAAGGATTCCGTGGACATAAAAATTGACCGAATCGAGCGAGAAATAAAGAAGTTATGGCCAAAATAGTTTTTGCGTCGGGTCCCGTTTAGCGCAGTTCCACTATTTTTGCCATAACGTCTAGGCTATTTGTCCGATTTGGTCTATTCAAGCGGCGTTGGAAACTTTATTCCAAGGTCTATCCCCCAAAAAGTCAAAATCCACTTTTCCTATTATTTTGCTTTACAAGAACTTCGTGAGTGTTCAAAACAAGGGAAAAAGTGACTATTTTTGGGTTTATTCGGCCGATTTACCCGCGATCTGGGCCTTCAAATTACGCAAGCTCATTTTAAAATGCCATAAATACATGTGTATATGCTAATGTGCGAAAAAATCAACATTTCGTTTCGGATGATTTTTCAGCCCCCGAGCCCCTAGGGCCCGGCTCGAAAATTAAAACTCTTTGTTCGTCACGATGGACAGGAATTCTGATTATTAGGGGTCTTAGGCCTTTAGATAAGGATTCTGTGGACATAAAGATCGACCGAATCGGGCGAGTAACGAAGAAGTTATGGCAAAAATCATTTTTAGCCCAGGCCCCTAGGGGTACACCCCAGGCTCGGCCCAAAAATTTGAGCTCTTTGTTCAGCACGATGCATAGGAATTCCTATCATTAGGGGTCTTGGGCCTTTAGATAAGGATTCCGTGGACATAAAGATTGACCGAATCGTGTGAGAAAACGAAGAAGTTATGGCCAAAATAGTTTTTGCGTCGGGTCCCGTTTAGCGTAGTTCCACTATTTTTGCCATAACGTCTAGGCTATTTGTCCGATTTTGCCGATTCAAGCGGCTTTGGAAACCTTATTCCAAGGTCTATCCCCCAAAAAGTCAAAATCCACTTTTCCTATTATTTTGCTTTACAAGAACTTCGTGAGTCTCCAAAACAAGCGAAAAAGTGACTATTTTGGAGTGTATTCGGCCGATTTACCCGCGATCTGGGCCTTCAAATTACGCAAGCTCACTTTAAAATGTCATAATTACATGTTATATGCTAATGTGCGAAAAAATCAACATTTCGTTTCGGATGATTTTTCAGCCCCCGAGCACCTAGGGGGACCCCTAGGGCCCGGCTCGAAAATTAAAACTCTTTGTTCGGCACGATGGACAGGAATTCTGATTATTAGGGGTCTTAGGCCTTTAGATAAGGATTCTGTGGACATAAAGATCGACCGAATCGGGCGAGTAACGAAGAAGTTATGGCAAAAATAGTTTTTACGTCGGGTCCCGTTTTGTGCATTTACACTATTTTTGCCATAACTTCTAGGCTATTTGTCCGATTTGGCCGATTCAAACGGCGTTGGAAACCTTATTCCAAGGGCTATCTCCCAAAAAGTCAAAATCCACTTTTCCTATTAGTTTTCTTTACAAGAACTTCGTGAGTGTCCAAAACAAGCAAAAAAGTGACTATTTTGGGGTGTATTCGGCCAATTTACCCGCGATCTGGGCCTTCAAATTACGCAAGCTCACTTTAAAATGCCATAAATACATGTGTATATGCTAATGTGCTAAAAAAACAACATTTCGTTTCAGATGATTTTTCAGCCCCCAAGCCCTTAGGAGGACCCCCTATGGCCCGGCTCGAAAATTAAAACTCTTTGTTCGGCACGATGGACAGGAATTCTGATTATTAGGGGTCTTAGGTCTTTAGATAAGGATTCTGCGGACATAAAGATCGACCGAATCGGGCGAGTAACGAAGAAGTTATGGCCAAAATCATTTGTAGCCTAGGCCCCTACCCCCTAGGGCTCGGCCCAAAAATTGGAGCTCTTTGTTCAGCACGATGCATAGGAATTCCAATCATTAGCGGTCTTGGGCCTTTAGATAAGGATTCCCTGGACATAAAGATTGACCGAATCGTGCGAGAAACGAAGAAGTTATGGGCAAAATAGTTTTTGCGTCGGGTCCCGTTTAGCGCAGTTCCACTATTTTTGTCATAACGTCTAGGCTATTTCTCCGATTTGGCCGATTCAAGCGGCGTTGGAAACCTTATTCCAAGGTCTATCCCCCAAAAAGTCAAAATCCACTTTATCGATTATTTTGCTTTAAAAGAACTTCGTGAGTGTTCAAAACAAGGAAAAAAGTGACTATTTTGGGGTGTATTCGGCCGATTTACCCGCGATCTGGGCCTTCAAATTACGCAAGCTCATTTTAAAATGCCATAAATACATGTGTATATGCTAATGTGCGAAAAAGTTAACATTTCGTTTCGAATTATTTTTAAGCCCCCGAGCCCCTAGGGGGACCCTTAGGGCCCGGCTCGAAAATTAAAACTCTTTGTTCGGCACGATGGACTGGAATTCTGACTATTAGGGGTCTTAGGCCTTTAGATAAGGATTCTGTGGACATAAAGATCGACCGAGTTGGGCGAGTAACGAAGAAGTTATGGCAAAAATAGTTTTTACGTCGGGTCCCGTTTTGTGCATTTCCACTATTTTTGCCATAACTTCTAGGCTATTTGTCCGATTTGGCTGATTCAAACGGCGTTGGAAACCTTATTCCTAGGGCTATCCCCCAAAGAGTCAAAATCCACTTTTCCTATTATTTTACTTTACAAGAACTTCGTGAGTGTCCAAAATAAGCGAAAAAGTGACTATTTTGGGGTGTATTAGGCCGATTTACCCGCGATCTGGGCCTTCAAATTACGCAAGCCCACTTTAAAATGCCATAAATACATGTGTATATGCTAATGTGCTAAAAAAATAACATTTCGTTTCAGATGATTTTTCAGCCCCCGAGCCCCTTGGAGGACCCCTATGGCCCGGCTCGAAAATTAAAACTCTCTGTTCGGCACGATGGACAGGAATTCTGATTATTAGGGGTCTTAGGCCTTTAGATAAGGATTCTGTGGACATAAAGATCGACCGAATCGGGCGAGTAACGAAGATGTTATGGCCAAAATCATTTGTAGCCTAGGCCCCTACCCCCTAGGGCTCGGCCCAAAAATTGGAGCTCTTTGTTCAGTACGATGTATAGGAATTCCAATCATTAGGGGTCTTGGGCCTTTAGATAAGGATTCCCTGGACATAAAGATTGACCGAATCGTGCGAGAAACGAAGAAGTTATGGGCAAAATAGTTTTTGCGTCGAGTCCCGTTTAGCGCAGTTCCACTATTTTTGTCATAACGTCTAGGCTATTTCTCCGATTTGGCCGATTCAAGCGGCGTTGGAAACCTTATTCCAAGGTCTATCCCCCAAAAAGTCAAAATCCACTTTTCCTATTATTTTGCTTTACAAGAATTTCGTGAGTGTTCAAAACAAGGAAAAAAGTGACTATTTTGGGGTGTATTCGGCTGATTTACCCGCGATTTGGGCCTTCAAATTACGCAAGCTCACTTTAAAATGCCATAAATACATGTGTATATGCTAATGTGCGAAAAAATTAACATTTCGTTTTGAATGATTTTTAAGCCCCTGAGCCCCTAGGGGGACCCTTAGGGCCAGGCTCGAAAATTAAAACTCTTTGTTCGGCACGATGTACAGGAATTCTAACTATTAGGGGTCTTAGGCCTTTAGATAAGGATTCTGTGGACATAAAGATCGACCGAATCGGGCGAGTAACGAAGAAGTTATGGCAAAAATAGTTTTTACGTCAAGTCCCGTTTTGTGCATTTCCACTATTTTTGCCATAACTTCTAGGCTATTTGTCCGATTTGGCGGATTCAAACGGCGTTGGAAACCTTATTCCTAGGGCTATCCCCCAAAGAGTCAAAATCCACTTTTCCTATTATTTTACTTTACAAGAACTTCAAGAGTGTCCAAAATAAGCGAAAAAGTGACTATTTTGGGGTGTATTAGGCCGATTTACCCGCGATCTGGGCCTTCAAATTACGCAAGCCCACTTTAAAATGCCATAAATACATGTGTATATGCTAATGTGCGAAAAAATCAACATTTCATTTCAGATGATTTTTCAGCTCTCGAGCCTCTAGGGCTCGGCCCAAAAATTGGAGCTCTTTGTTTAACACGATGCATAGGAATTCCAATCATTAGGGGTCTTGGGCCTTTAGATAAGGATTCCACGGACATAAAGATTGACCGAATCGTGCGAGAAACGAAGAAATTATGGCCAAAATGATTTTTGCGTCAGGTCCCGTTTTGCGCAGTTCCACTATTTTTGTCATAACGTCTAGGCTATTTCTCCGATTTGGCCGATTCAAGCGGCGTTGGAAACCTTATTCCAAGGTCTATCGCCCAAAAAGTCAAAATCCACTTTTCCTATTATTTTGCTTTAAAAGAACTTCGTGTGTGTCCGAAACAAGCGAAAAAGTGACTATTTTGGGGTGTATTCGGCCGATTTACCCGCGATCTGGGCCTTCAAATTACGCAAGCTCACTTTAAAATGTCATAAATACATGTGTATATGCTAATGTGCGAAAAAATCAACATTTCGTTTCGGTTGATTTTTCAGCCCCCGAGCCCCTAGGAGACCCCTAGGGCCCGGCTCGAAAATTAAAACTCTTTGTTCGGCACGATGGACAGGAATTCTGATTATAAGGGGTCTTAGGCCTTTAAATAAGAATTCCGTGGACATAAAAATTGACCTACTCGTGCGAGAAATGAAGAAGTTATGGCCAAAATTATTTTTGCGTCGGGTCCCGTTTTGCGCAGTTCCACTATTTTTGCCATAACTTCTAGGCTATTTGTCCGATTTGGCTGATTCAAGCGGCGTTGGAAACCTTATTCCAAGGGCAATCCCCAAAAAAGTCAAAATCCACTTTTCCTATTATTTTGCTTTAGAAAAACTTTGCGAGTGTCCAAACCAAGCGAAAAAGTGATTATTTTTGGGTGTATTCGGCCGATTTACCCGCGATCTGGGCCTTCAAATTAAGCAAGCTCACTTTAAAATGCCATAAATACATGTGTATGTGCTAATGTGCTAAAAAATCAACATTTTGTTTCGGATGATTTTTCAGCCCCCGAGCCCCAAGGGAACCCCTAAGGCCCGGCCTGAAAATTGAAGCTCTTTATTCGGCACGATGGACAAAAATTCCGATCATTAGGGTTATTAGTCCTTTAGATAAGGATTCTTTGGACATAAAGATCGAACGAATCGGGCGAGTAACGAAGAAGTTATGGCCAAAATAGTTTATACGTCGGGTCCCGTTTTGTGCATTTCCACTATTTTTGCCATAACTTCTAGGCTATTTGTCCGATTTGGCTGATTCAAACGGCGTTGGAAACCTTATTCCAAGGTCTATCCCCCAAAAAGTCAAAATCCACTTTTCCTATTATTTTGCTTTACAAGAACTTCGTGAGTGTCCAAAACAAGCGAAAAAGTGACTATTTTGGGGTGTATTCGGCCGATTTACCCGCGATCTGGGCCATCAAATTACGCAAGCTCACTTTAAAATGTCATAATTACATGTGTATATGCTAATGTGCGAAAAAATCAACATTTCGTTTCGGATGATTTTTCAGCGCCCGAGCCTCTAGGGGCCCGGCTCGAAAATTAAAACTCTTTGTTCGGCACGATGGACAGGAATTCTGATTATTAAGGGTCTTAGGCCTTTAGATAAGGATTCTGTGGATATAAAGATCGACCGAATCGGGCGAGTAACGAAGAAGTTATGGCCAAAATTATTTTTGCGTCGGGTCCCGTTTTGCGCAGTTCCACTATTTTTGCCATAACTTCTAGGCTATTTGTCCGATTTGGCTGATTCAAGCGGCGTTGGAAACCTTATTCCAAGGGCTATCCCCCAAAAAGTCAAAATCCACTTTTCCTATTATTTTGCTTTACAAGAATTTCGTGAATGTCCAAAACAAGCGAAAAAGTGACTATTTTGGGGTGTATTCGGCCGATTTACCCGCGATCAGGGCCTTCAAATTACGCAAGCTCACTTTAAAATGTCATAATTACATGTGTATATGCTAATGTGTGAAAAAATCAACATTTCTTTTCGGATGATTTTTCAGCCCCCGAGCCCCTATGTGGACTCCTAGGGCCCGGCTCGAAAATTAAAACTCTTTGTTCGGCACGATGGAAAGGAATTCTGATTATTAAGGGTCTCAGGCCTTTAGATAAGGATTCTGTGGACGTAAAGATCGACCGAATCGGGCTAGTAACGAAGAAGTTAAGGCAAAAATAGTTTTTACGTCGGGTCCCGTTTTGTGCATTTCCACTATTTTTGCCATAACTTCTAGGCTATTTGTCCAATTTGGCTGATTCAAGCGGCGTTGGAAACCTTATTCCAAGGGCTATCTCCCAAAAAGTCAAAATCCACTTTTCCTATTATTTTGCTTTACAAGAACTTCGTGAGTGTCCAAAACAAGCGAAAAAGTGACTATTTTAGGGTGTATTCGGCCGATTTCCCCGCGATCTGGGCCTTCAAATTAAGCAAGCTCACTTTAAAATGTCATAATTACATGTGTATATGCTAATGTGCGAAAAAATCAACATTTCGTTTCGGATGATTTTTCAGCCCCCGAGCCCCTAGGGGGACCCCTAGGGCCCGGCTCGAAAATTAAAACTCTTTGTTCGGCACGATGGACATGAATTCTGATTATTAGGGGTCTTAGGCCTTTAGATAAGGATTCTATGGACATAAAGATCGACCGAATCGGGCGAGTAACGAAGATGTTATGGCAAAAATAGTTTTTACGTCGGGTCCCGTTTTGTGCATTTCCACTATTTTTGCAATAACTTCTAGGCTATTTGTCCGATTTGGCTGATTCAAACGGCGTTGGAAACCTTATTCCAAGGGCTATCCCCCAAAAAGTCAAAATCCACTTTTCCTTTTATTTTGCTTTACAAGAACTTCGTGAGTGTCCAAAACAAGCGAAAAAGTGACTATTTTGGGGTGTATTAGGCCGATTTACCCGCGATCTGGGCCTTCAAATTACGCAAGCCCATTTTAAAATGCCATAAATACATGTGTATATGCTGATCTGCGAAAAAATCAACATTTCGTTTCAGATGATTTTTCAGCCCCCGAGCCCCTAGAGGGACCTCTAGTGCTCGGCCCAAAAATTGGAGCTCTTTGTTTAGCACGATGCATAGGAATTCCAATCATTAGGGGTCTTGGGCCTTTAGATAGGGATTCCACGGACATAAAGATTGACCGAATCGTGCGAGAAACGAAGAAGTTATGGCCAAAATGGTTTTTGCGTCGGGTCCCGTTTTGCGCAGTTCCACTATTTTTGCCATAACGTCTAGACTATTTGTCCGATTTGGCCGATTCAAGTGGCGTTGGAAACATTATTCAAAGGTCTATCCCCCAAAAAGTCAAAATCCACTTTTCCTATTATTTTGCTTTACATGAACTTCGTGAGTGTCCAAAACAAGCGAAAAAGTGACTATTTTAGGGTGTATTCGGCCGATTTACCCGCCTTCTGAGCCTTCAAATTACGCAAGCTCACTTTAAAATGTCATAAATACATGTGTATATGCTAATGTGCGAAAAAATCAACATTTCGTTTCGGTTGATTTTTCAGCCCCCGAGCCCCTAGCGGACCCCTAGGGTCCGGCTCGAAAATTAAAACTCTTTGTTCGGCACGATGGACAAGAATTCTGATTATTAGGGGTCTTAGGCCTTTAAATAAGAATTCCGTGGACATAAAAATTGACTGAATCGTGCGAGAAAAGAAGAAGTTATGGCCAAAATTGTTTTTGCGTCGGGTCCCGTTTTGCGCAGTTCCACTATTTTTGCCATAACTTCTAGGCTATTTGTCTGATTTGGCTGATTCAAGCGGCGTTGGAAACCTTATTCCAAAGGCAATCCCCCAAAAAGTCAAAATCCACTTTTCCTATTATTTTGCTTTAGAAAAACTTTGTGAGTGTCCAAAACAAGCGAAAAAGTGACTATTTTGGGGTGTATTCGGCCGATTTACCCGCGATCTGGCCTTCAAATTACGCAAGCTCACTTTAAAATGCCATAAATACATGTGTATGTGCTAATGTGCTAAAAAATCAACATTTTGTTTCGGATGATTTTTCAGCCCCCGAGCCCCAAGGGCACCCCTAAGGCCCGGCCCGAAAATTGAAGCTCTTTATTCGGCACGATGGACAAAAATTCCGATCATTAGGGTTATTAGTCCTTTAGATAAGGATTCTTTGGACATAAAGATCGAACGAATCGGACGAGTAACGAAGAAGTTATGGCCAAAATAGTTTATACGTCGGGTCCCGTTTTGTGCATTTCCACTATTTTTGCCATATCTTCTAGGCTATTTGTCCGATTTGGCTGATTCAAACGGCGTTGGAAACCTTATTCCAAGGTCTATCCCCCAAAAAGTCAAAATCCACTTTTCCTATTATTTTGCTTTACAAGAACTTCGTGAGTGTCCAAAACAAGCGAAAAAGTGACTATTTTGGGGTATATTCGGCCGATTTACCCGCGATCTGGGCCATCAAATTACGCAAGCTCACTTTAAAATGTCATAATTACATGTGTATATGCTAATGTGCGAAAAAATCAACATTTCGTTTCGGATGATTTTTCAGCGCACGAGCCTCTAGGTGCCCGGCTCGAAAATTAAAACTCTTTGTTCGGCAAGATGGACAGAAATTCTGATTATTAAGGGTCTCAGGCCTTTAGATAAGGATTCTGTGGATATAAAGATCGACCGAATCGGGCGAGTAACGAAGAAGTTATGGCCAAAATTATTTTTGCGTCGGGTCCCGTTTTGCGCAGTTCCACTATTTTTGCCATAACTTCTAGGATATTTGTCCGATTTGGCTTATTCAAGCGGCGTTGGAAACCTTATTCCAAGGGCTATCCCCCAAAAATTCAAAATCCACTTTTCCTATTATTTTGCTTTACAAGAACTTCGTGAGTGTCCAAAACAAGCGAAAAAGTGACTATTTTGGGGTGTATTCGGCCGATTTACCCGCGATCTGGGCCTTCAAATTACGCAAGTTCACTTTAAAATGTCATAATTACATGTGTATATGCTAATGTGCGAAAAAATCAACATTTCGTTTCGGATGATTTTTCAGCCCCCGAGCCCCTATGGGGAACCTAAGGGCCCGGCTCGAAAATTAAAACTCTTTGTTCGGCACGATGGACAGGAATTCTGATTATTAAGGGTCTTAGGCCTTTAGATAAGGATTCTGTGGATATAAAGATCGACCGAATCGGGCGAGTAACGAAGAAGTTATGGCCAAAATTATTTTTGCGTCGGGTCCCGTTTTGCGCAGTTCCACTATTTTTGCCATAACTTCTAGGCTATTTGTCCGATTTGGCTTATTCAAGCGGCGTTGGAAACCTTATTCCAAGGGCTATCCCCCAAAAAGTCAAAATCCACTTTTCCTATTATTTTGCTTTACAAGAACTTCGTGAGTGTCCAAAACAAGCGAAAAAGTGACTATTTTGGGGTGTATTCGGCCGATTTACCCGCGATCTGGGCCTTCAAATTACGCAAGTTCACTTTAAAATGTCATAATTACATGTGTATATGCTAATGTGCGAAAAAATCAACATTTCGTTTCGGATGATTTTTCAGCCCCCGAGCCCCTATGGGGAACCTTAGGGCCCGGCTCGAAAATTAAAACTCTTTGTTCGGCACGATGGACAGGAATTTTGATTATTAGGGGTCTTAGACCTTTAGATAAGGATTCTGTGAACTTAAAGATCGACCGAATCGGGCGTGTAACGAAGAAGTTATGGCCAAAATAGTTTTTACGTCGGGTCCCCTTTTTTGCATTTCCACTATTTTTGCCATAACTTCTAGGCTATTTGTCCGATTTGGCTGATTCAAACGGCATTGGAAACCTTATTTCAAGGGCTATCCCCCAAAAAGTCAAAATCCACTTTTCCTATTATTTTGCTTTACAAGAATTTCGTGAATGTCCAAAACAAGCGAAAAAGTGACTATTTTGGGGTGTATTCGGCCGATTTACCCGCGATCTGGGCCTTCAAATTACGCAAGCTCACTTTAAAATGTCATAATTACATGTGTATATGCTAATGTGCGAAAAAATCAACATTTCGTTTCGGTTGATTTTTCAGCCCCCGAGCCCCTAGGGTACCCCTAGGGCCCGGTTCGAAAATTAAAACTCTTTGTTCGGCACGATGGACAGGAATTCTTATTATTAGGGGTCTTAGGCCTTTAGATAAGGATTATGTGGACATAAAGATCGACCGAATCGGGCGAGTAATGAAGAAGTTATGGCAAAAATAGTTTTTACGTCGGGTTCCGTTTTGCGCAGTTCCACTATTTTTGCCATAACGTCTAGGCTATTTGTCCGATTTGGCCGATTCAAGCAGTGTTGGAAACCATATTCCAAGGGCTATCCCCCAAAAAGTCAAAATCCACTTTTCCAATTATTTTGCTTTACAAGAACTTCGTGAGTCTCCAAAACAAGCAAAAAAGTGAATATTTTGGGGTGTATTCGGCCGATTTACCCGCGATCTGGGCCTTCAAATTACGCAAGCTCACTTTAAAATGTCATAATTACATGTGTATATGCTAATGTGCGAAAAAATCAACATTTCGTTTCGGATGATTTTTCAGCCCCCGAGCCCCTAGGGGGACCCCTAAGACCCGGCTCGAAAATTAAAACTCTTTGTTCGGCACGATGGACAGGAATTCTGATTATTAGGGGTCTTAGGCCTTTAGATAAGGATTCTGTGGACATAATGATCGACCGAATCGGGCGAGTAACGAAGAAGTTATGGCCAAAATGGTTTTTGCGTCGGGTCCCGTTTTGCGCAGTTCCACTATTTTTGCCATAACGTCTAGACTATTTGTCCGATTTGGCCGATTCAAGTGGCATTGGAAACCTTATTCAAAGATCTATCCCCCAAAAAGTCAAAATCCACTTTTCCTATTATTTTGCTTTACATGAACTTCGTGAGTGTCCAAAACAAGCGAAAAAGTGACTATTTTAGGGTGTATTCGGCCGATTTACCCGCCTTCTGGGCCTTCAAATTACGCGAGCTCACTTTAAAATGTCATAAATACATGTGTATATGCTAATGTGCGAAAAAATCAACATTTCGTTTCGGTTGATTTTTCAGCCCCCGAGCCCCAAGGGGACCCCTAGGGCCCGGCTCGAAAATTAAAACTCTTTGTTCGGCACGATGGACAGGAATTCTGATTATTAGGGGTCTTAGGCCTTTAGATAAGGATTATGTGGACATAAAGATCGACCGAATCGGGCGAGTAATGAAGAAGTTATGGCAAAAATAGTTTTTACGTCGGGTTCCGTTTTGCGCAGTTCCACTATTTTTGCCATAACGTCTAGGCTATTTGTCCGATTTGGCCGATTCAAGCGGCGTTGGAAACCTTATTCCAAGGGCAATCCCCCAAAAAGTCAAAATCCACTTTTCCTATTATTTTGCTTTAGAAAAACTTTGTGAGTGTCCAAAACAAGCGAAAAAGTGACTATTTTGGGGTGTATTCGGCCGATTTACCCGCGATCTGGCCTTCAAATTACGCAAGCTCACTTTAAAATGCCATAAATACATGTGTATGTGCTAATGTGCTAAAAAATCAACATTTTGTTTCGGATGATTTTTCAGCCCCGGAGCCCCAAGGGTACCCCTAAGGCCCAGCCCGAAAATTGAAACTCTTTATTCGGCACGATGGACAAAAATTCCAATCATTAGGGGTATTAGTCCTTTAGATAAGGATTCTTTGGACATAAAGATCGAACGAATTAGGAGAGTAACGAAGAAGTTATGGTCAAAATAGTTTTTAGCCCAGGCCCCTAAGGGTAACCCTATGGCCCGGCGAAAAAATTGGATCTCTTTGTTCAACACGATGGATAGGAATTCAAATCATGTGGGGTCTTTGGCCTTTAGTTAAGGATTCCATGGATATAAAGGTCGATCGAATCGGGCGAAAATGTGACTATTTTAGGGTGTATTCGGCCGATTTACCCGCCTTCTGGGCCTTCAAATTACGCAAGCTCACTTTAAAATGTCATAAATACATGTGTATATGCTAATGTGCGAAAAAATCAACATTTCGTTTCGGTTGATTTTTCAGCCCCCGAGCCCCTAGGGGACCCCTAGGGCCCGGCTCGAAAATTAAAACTCTTTGTTCGGCACGATGGACAGGAATTCTGATTATTAGGGGTCTTAGGCCTTTAGATAAGGATTATGTGGACATAAAGATCGACCGAATCGGGCGAGTAATGAAGAAGTTATGGCAAAAATAGTTTTTACGTCGGGTTCCGTTTTGCGCAGTTCCACTATTTTTGCCATAACGTCTAGGCTATTTGTCCGATTTGGCCGATTCAAGCAGTGTTGGATACGAATATTCCAAGGGCTATCCCCCAAAAAGTCAAAATCCACTTTTCCTATTATTTTGCTTTACAAGAACTTCGTGAGTCTCCAAAACAAGCAAAAAAGTGAATATTTTGGGGTGTATTCGGCCGATTTACCTGCGATCTGGGCCTTCAAATTACGCAAGCTCACTTTAAAATGTCATAATTACATGTGTATATGCTAATGTGCGAAAAAATAAACATTTCGTTTCGGATGATTTTTCAGCCCTCGAGCCCCTAGGGGGACCCCTACGACCCGGCTCGAAAATTAAAACTCTTTGTTCGGCACGATGGACAGGAATTCTGATTATTAGGGGTCTTAGGCCTTTAGATAAGGATTCTGTGGACATAAAGATCGACCGAATCGGGCGAGTAACGAAGAAGTTATGGCAAAAATAGTTTTTACGTCGGGTCCCGTTTTGTGCATTTCCACTATTTTTGCCATAACTTCTAGGCTATTTGTCCGATTTGGCTGATTCAAACGGCGTTGGAAACCTTATTCCAAGGGCTATCCCCCAAAAAGTCAAAATCCACTTTTCCTTTTATTTTGCTTTACAAGAACTTCGTGAGTGTCCAAAACAAGCGAAAAAGTGACTATTTTGGGGTGTATTCGGCCGATTTACTCGCGATCTGGGCCTTCAAATTACGCAAGCTCATTTTAAAATGTCATAATTACATGTGTATATGCTAATGTGCGAAAAAATCAACATTTCGTTTCGGATGATTTTTCAGCCCCCAAGCCCCTAGGGGGACCCTTAGGGCCCGGCTCGAAAATTAAAACTCTTTGTTCGGCACGATGGACAGGAATTCTGATTATTAGGAGTCTTAGGCCTTTAGATAAGGATTCTGTGGACATAAAGATCGACCGAATCGGGCGAGTAACGAAAAAGTTATGGCAAAAATAGTTTTTACGTCGGGTCCCGTTTTGTGCATTTCCACTATTTTTGCCATAACTTCTAGGCTATTTGTCCGATTTGGCTGATTCAAACGGCGTTGGAAAACTTATTCGAAGGGCTATCCCCCAAAAAGTCAAAATCCACTTTTCCTATTATTTTGCTTTACAAGAACTTCGTGAGTGTCCAAAACAAGCGAAAAAGTGACTATTTTGGGGTGTATTAGGCCGATTTACCCGTGATCTGGGCCTTCAAATTACGCAAGCCCACTTTAAAATGCCATAAATACATGTGTATATGCTAATGTGCGAAAAAATCAACATTTCGTTTCCGATGATTTTTCAGCCCCCGAGCCCCTAGGGGGACCCTTAGGGCTCGGCCCAAAAATTGGAGCTCTTTGTTCAGCACGATGCATAGGAATTCCAATCATTAGGGGTCTTGGGCCTTTAGATATGGATTCCACGGACATAAAGATTGACCGAATCGTGCGAGAAACGAAGAAGTTATGGCCAAAATGGTTTTTGCGTCGGGTCCCGTTTTGCGCAGTTCCACTATTTTTGCCATAACGTCTAGGCTATTTATCCGATTTGGCCGATTCAAGCGGCGTTGGAAACCTTATTCAAAGGTCTATCCCCCGAAAAGTCAAAATCCACTTTTCCTATTATTTTGCTTTACAAGAACTTCGTGAGTGTCCAAAACAAGCGAAAAAGTGACTATTTTGGGGTATATTCGGCCGATTTATCCGCGATCTGGGCCTTCAAATTACGCAAACTCACTTTAAAATGTCATAAATACATGTGTATATGCTAATGTGCGAAAAAATCAACATTTCGTTTCGGTTGATTTTTCATCCCCCGAGCCCCTAGGGGACCCCCAGGGCTCGGCCCAAAAATTGGAGCTCTTTGTTCAGCACGATGCATAGGAATTCCAATCATTAGGGGTCTTGGGCCTTTAGATAAGGATTCCACGGACATAAAGATTGATCGAATCGTGCGAGAAACGAAGAAGTTATGGCCAAAATGGTTTTTGCGTCGGGTCCCGTTTTGCGCAGTTCCACTATTTTTGCCATAACTTCTAGGCTATTTGTGCGATTTGGCTGATTCAACCGGCGTTAGAAACCTTATTCCAAGGGCTATCCCCCAAAAAGTCAAAATCAACTTTTCTTATTATTTTGCTTTAGAAAAACTTTGTGAGTGTCCAAAACAAGCGAAAAAGTGACTATTTTGGGGTGTATTCGGCCGATTTACCCGCGATCTGGGCATTCAAATTACGCAAGCACACTTTAAAATGCAATAAATACATGTGTATGTGCTAATGTGCTAAAAAATCAACATTTTGTTTCGGATGATTTTTCATCCCCCGAGCCCAGGGGTACCCCTAAGGCCCGGCCCGAAAATTGAAGCTCTTTATTCGGCAGGATGGACAAAAATTCCGATCATTAGGGGTATTAGTCCTTTAGATAAGGATTATTTGGACATAAAGATCGAACGAATCGGGCGAGTAACGAAGAAGTTATGGCAAAAATAGTTTTTACGTCGGGTCTCGTTTTGCGTAGTTCCACTATTTTTGCCATAACTTCTAGGCTATTTGTCCGATTTGGCTGATTCAAACGGCGTTGGAAACCTTATTCCAAGGGCTATCCCCAAACAGTCAAAATCCACTTTTCCTATTATTTTTCTTTACAAGAACTTCGTGAGTGTCCAAAACAAGCGAAAAAGTGACTATTTGGGGGTGTATTCGGCCGATTTACCCGCGATTTGGGCATTCAAATTACGCAAGCTCACTTTAAAATGTCATAATTACATGTGTATATGCTAATTTGCGAAAAAATCAACATTTCGTTTCGGATGATTTTTCAGCCCCCGAGCCCCTAGGGGGACCCATAGGGCCCGGCTCGAAAATTAAAACTCTTTGTTCGGCACGATGGACAGGAATTCTGATTATTAGGGGTCTTAGGCCTTTAGATAAGGATTCTGTGGACATAAAGATCGACCGAATCGGGCGAGTAACGAAGAAGTTATGGCAAAAATAGTTTTTACGTCGGGTCCCGTTTTGTGCATTTCCACTATTTTTGCCATAACTTCTAGGCTATTTGTCCGATTTGGCTGATTCAAACGGCGTTGGAAACCTTATTCCAAGGGCTATCCCCCAAAAAGTCAAAATCCACTTTTCCTTTTATTTTGCTTTACAAGAACTTCGTGAGTGTCCAAAACAAGCGAAAAAGTGACTATTTTGGGGTGTATTCGGCCGATTTACTCGCGATCTGGGCTTTCAAATTACGCAAGCTCATTTTAAAATGTCATAATTACATGTGTATATGCTAATGTGCGAAAAAATCAACATTTCGTTTCGGATGATTTTTCAGCCCCCGAGCCCCTAGGGGAACCCCTAGGGCCCGGCTCGAAAATTAAAACTCTTTGTTCGGCACGATGGACAGGAATTCTGATTATTAGGGGTCTTAGACCTTTAGATAAGGATTCTGTGGACATAAATATCGACCGAATCGGGCGAGTAACGAAGAAGTTATGGCAAAAATAGTTTTTACGTCGGGTCCCGTTTTGTGCATTTCCACTATTTTTGCCATAACTTCTAGGCTATTTGTCCGATTTGGCTGATTCAAACGGCGTTGGAAACCTTATTCCAAGGGCTATCCCCCAAAAAGTCAAAATCCACTTTTCCTATTATTTTGCTTTACAAGAACTTCGTGAGTGTCCAAAACAAGCGAAAAAGTGACTATTTTGGGGTCAATTAGGCCGATTTACCCGCGATCTGGCTTTCAAATTACGCAAGCCCATTTTAAAATACCATAAATACATGTGTATATGCTAATGTGCGAAATAATCAACATTTCGTTTCAGATGATTTTTCAGCCCCCGAGCCCCTAGGGGGACCCCTAGTCCTCGGCCCAAAAATTGGAGCTCTTTGTTCAGCACGATGCATAGGAATTCCAATCATTAGGGGTCTTGGGCCTTTAGATAAGGATTCCACGGACATAAAGATTGACCGAATCGTGCGAGAAACGAATAAGTTATGGCCAAAATGGTTTTTGCGTCGGGTCCCGTTTTGCGCAGTTCCACTATTTTTGCCATAACTTCTAGGTTATTTGTCCGATTTGGCCGATTCAAGAGGCGTTGGAAACCTTATTCAAAGGTCTATCCCCTTAAAAATCAAAATCCACTTTTCCTATTATTTTGCTTTACATGAACTTCGTGAGTGTCCAAAACAAGCGAAAAAGTGACTATTTTAGGGTGTATTCGGCCGATTTACCCGCCTTCTGGGCCTTCAAATTACGCAAGCTCACTTTAAAATGTCATAAATACATGTGTATATGCTAATATGCGAAAAAATCAACATTTCGTTTCGGTTGATTTTTCAGCCCCCGAGCCCCTATGGGACCCCTAGGGCCCGGCTCGAAAATTAAAACTCTTTGTTCGGCACGATGGACAGAAATTCTGATTATTAGGGGTCTTAGGCCTTTAGATAAAGATTCTGTGGACATAAAGATCGACCGAATCGGGCGAGTAACGAAGAAGTTATGGCAAAAATAGTTTTTACGTCGGGTCCCGTTTTGCGCAGTTCCACTATTTTTGCCATAACTTCTGGGCTATTTGTCCGATTTGGCTGATTCAACCGGCGTTAGAAACCTTATTCCAAGGGCAATCCCCCAAAAAGTCAAAATCCACTTTTCCTATTATTTTGCTTTAGAAAAACTTTGTGAGTGTCCAAAACAAGCGAAAAAAAAGACTATTTTGGGGTGTATTCGGCCGATTTACCCGCGATCTGGCCTTCAAATTACGCAAGCTCACTTTAAAATGCCATAAATACATGTGTATTTGCTAATGTGCTAAAAAATCAACATTTTGTTTCGGATGATTTTTCAGCCCCCGAGCCCCAAGGGTACCCTAAGGCCCGGCCCGAAAATTGAAGCTCTTTATTCGGCAGGATGGACAAAAATTCCGATCATTAGGGGTATTAGTCCTTTAGATAAGGATTCTTTGGATATAAAGATCGAACGAATCGGGCGAGTAACGAAGAAGTTATGGCAAAAATAGTTTTTACGTCGAGTCCCGTTTTGCGCAGTTCCACTATTTTTGCCATAACTTCTAGGCTATTTGTCCGATTTGGCTGATTCAAACGGAGTTGGAAACCTTATTCCAAAGGCTATCCCCCAAAAAGTCAAAATCCACTTTTCCTCTTATTTTGCATTACAAGAACTTCGTGAGTGTCCAAAACAAGCGAAAAAGTGACTATTTTGGGGTGTATTAGGCCGATTTACCCGTGATCTGGGCCTTCAAATTACGCAAGCCCACTTTAAAATGCCATAAATACATGTGTATATAATAATGTGCGAAAAAATCAACATTTCGTTTCCGATGATTTTTCAGCCCCCGAGCCCCTAGGGCTCGACCCAAAAATTTGAGCTCTTTGTTCAGCACGATGCATAGGAATTCCAATCATTAGGGGTCTTGGGCCTTTAGATAAAGATTCCACGGACATAAAGATTGACCGAATCGTGCGAGAAACGAATAAGTTATGGCCAAAATGGTTTTTGCGTCGGGTCCCGTTTTGCGCAGTTCCACTATTTTTGCCATAACGTCTAGGCTATTTATCCGATTTGGCCGATTCAAGCGGCGTTGGAAACCTTATTCAAAGGTCTATCCCCCGAAAAGTCAAAATCCACTTTTCCTATTATTTTGCTTTACAAGAACTTCGTGAGTGTCCAAAACAAGCGAAAAAGTGACTATTTTGGGGTATATTCGGCCGATTTATCCGCGATCTGGGCCTTCAAATTACGCAAACTCACTTTAAAATGTCATAAATACATGTGTATATGCTAATGTGCGAAAAAATCAACATTTCGTTTCGGTTGATTTTTCATCCCCCGAGCCCCTAGGGGACCCCCAGGGCTCGGCCCAAAAATTGGAGCTCTTTGTTCAGCACGATGCATAGGAATTCCAATCATTAGGGGTCTTGGGCCTTTAGATAAGGATTCCACGGACATAAAGATTGATCGAATCGTGCGAGAAACGAAGAAGTTATGGCCAAAATGGTTTTTGCGTCGGGTCCCGTTTTGCGCAGTTCCACTATTTTTGCCATAACTTCTAGGCTATTTGTGCGATTTGGCTGATTCAACCGGCGTTAGAAACCTTATTCCAAGGGCTATCCCCCAAAAAGTCAAAATCAACTTTTCTTATTATTTTGCTTTAGAAAAACTTTGTGAGTGTCCAAAACAAGCGAAAAAGTGACTATTTTGGGGTGTATTCGGCCGATTTACCCGCGATCTGGGCATTCAAATTACGCAAGCACACTTTAAAATGCAATAAATACATGTGTATGTGCTAATGTGCTAAAAAATCAACATTTTGTTTCGGATGATTTTTCATCCCCCGAGCCCAGGGGTACCCCTAAGGCCCGGCCCGAAAATTGAAGCTCTTTATTCGGCAGGATGGACAAAAATTCCGATCATTAGGGGTATTAGTCCTTTAGATAAGGATTATTTGGACATAAAGATCGAACGAATCGGGCGAGTAACGAAGAAGTTATGGCAAAAATAGTTTTTACGTCGGGTCTCGTTTTGCGTAGTTCCACTATTTTTGCCATAACTTCTAGGCTATTTGTCCGATTTGGCTGATTCAAACGGCGTTGGAAACCTTATTCCAAGGGCTATCCCCAAACAGTCAAAATCCACTTTTCCTATTATTTTTCTTTACAAGAACTTCGTGAGTGTCCAAAACAAGCGAAAAAGTGACTATTTGGGGGTGTATTCGGCCGATTTACCCGCGATTTGGGCATTCAAATTACGCAAGCTCACTTTAAAATGTCATAATTACATGTGTATATGCTAATTTGCGAAAAAATCAACATTTCGTTTCGGATGATTTTTCAGCCCCCGAGCCCCTAGGGGGACCCATAGGGCCCGGCTCGAAAATTAAAACTCTTTGTTCGGCACGATGGACAGGAATTCTGATTATTAGGGGTCTTAGGCCTTTAGATAAGGATTCTGTGGACATAAAGATCGACCGAATCGGGCGAGTAACGAAGAAGTTATGGCAAAAATAGTTTTTACGTCGGGTCCCGTTTTGTGCATTTCCACTATTTTTGCCATAACTTCTAGGCTATTTGTCCGATTTGGCTGATTCAAACGGCGTTGGAAACCTTATTCCAAGGGCTATCCCCCAAAAAGTCAAAATCCACTTTTCCTTTTATTTTGCTTTACAAGAACTTCGTGAGTGTCCAAAACAAGCGAAAAAGTGACTATTTTGGGGTGTATTCGGCCGATTTACTCGCGATCTGGGCTTTCAAATTACGCAAGCTCATTTTAAAATGTCATAATTACATGTGTATATGCTAATGTGCGAAAAAATCAACATTTCGTTTCGGATGATTTTTCAGCCCCCGAGCCCCTAGGGGAACCCCTAGGGCCCGGCTCGAAAATTAAAACTCTTTGTTCGGCACGATGGACAGGAATTCTGATTATTAGGGGTCTTAGACCTTTAGATAAGGATTCTGTGGACATAAATATCGACCGAATCGGGCGAGTAACGAAGAAGTTATGGCAAAAATAGTTTTTACGTCGGGTCCCGTTTTGTGCATTTCCACTATTTTTGCCATAACTTCTAGGCTATTTGTCCGATTTGGCTGATTCAAACGGCGTTGGAAACCTTATTCCAAGGGCTATCCCCCAAAAAGTCAAAATCCACTTTTCCTATTATTTTGCTTTACAAGAACTTCGTGAGTGTCCAAAACAAGCGAAAAAGTGACTATTTTGGGGTCAATTAGGCCGATTTACCCGCGATCTGGCTTTCAAATTACGCAAGCCCATTTTAAAATACCATAAATACATGTGTATATGCTAATGTGCGAAATAATCAACATTTCGTTTCAGATGATTTTTCAGCCCCCGAGCCCCTAGGGGGACCCCTAGTCCTCGGCCCAAAAATTGGAGCTCTTTGTTCAGCACGATGCATAGGAATTCCAATCATTAGGGGTCTTGGGCCTTTAGATAAGGATTCCACGGACATAAAGATTGACCGAATCGTGCGAGAAACGAATAAGTTATGGCCAAAATGGTTTTTGCGTCGGGTCCCGTTTTGCGCAGTTCCACTATTTTTGCCATAACTTCTAGGTTATTTGTCCGATTTGGCCGATTCAAGAGGCGTTGGAAACCTTATTCAAAGGTCTATCCCCTTAAAAATCAAAATCCACTTTTCCTATTATTTTGCTTTACATGAACTTCGTGAGTGTCCAAAACAAGCGAAAAAGTGACTATTTTAGGGTGTATTCGGCCGATTTACCCGCCTTCTGGGCCTTCAAATTACGCAAGCTCACTTTAAAATGTCATAAATACATGTGTATATGCTAATATGCGAAAAAATCAACATTTCGTTTCGGTTGATTTTTCAGCCCCCGAGCCCCTATGGGACCCCTAGGGCCCGGCTCGAAAATTAAAACTCTTTGTTCGGCACGATGGACAGAAATTCTGATTATTAGGGGTCTTAGGCCTTTAGATAAAGATTCTGTGGACATAAAGATCGACCGAATCGGGCGAGTAACGAAGAAGTTATGGCAAAAATAGTTTTTACGTCGGGTCCCGTTTTGCGCAGTTCCACTATTTTTGCCATAACTTCTGGGCTATTTGTCCGATTTGGCTGATTCAACCGGCGTTAGAAACCTTATTCCAAGGGCAATCCCCCAAAAAGTCAAAATCTACTTTTCCTATTATTTTGCTTTAGAAAAACTTTGTGAGTGTCCAAAACAAGCGAAAAAAAAGACTATTTTGGGGTGTATTCGGCCGATTTACCCGCGATCTGGCCTTCAAATTACGCAAGCTCACTTTAAAATGCCATAAATACATGTGTATTTGCTAATGTGCTAAAAAATCAACATTTTGTTTCGGATGATTTTTCAGCCCCCGAGCCCCAAGGGTACCCTAAGGCCCGGCCCGAAAATTGAAGCTCTTTATTCGGCAGGATGGACAAAAATTCCGATCATTAGGGGTATTAGTCCTTTAGATAAGGATTCTTTGGATATAAAGATCGAACGAATCGGGCGAGTAACGAAGAAGTTATGGCAAAAATAGTTTTTACGTCGAGTCCCGTTTTGCGCAGTTCCACTATTTTTGCCATAACTTCTAGGCTATTTGTCCGATTTGGCTGATTCAAACGGAGTTGGAAACCTTATTCCAAAGGCTATCCCCCAAAAAGTCAAAATCCACTTTTCCTCTTATTTTGCATTACAAGAACTTCGTGAGTGTCCAAAACAAGCGAAAAAGTGACTATTTTGGGGTGTATTAGGCCGATTTACCCGTGATCTGGGCCTTCAAATTACGCAAGCCCACTTTAAAATGCCATAAATACATGTGTATATAATAATGTGCGAAAAAATCAACATTTCGTTTCCGATGATTTTTCAGCCCCCGAGCCCCTAGGGCTCGACCCAAAAATTTGAGCTCTTTGTTCAGCACGATGCATAGGAATTCCAATCATTAGGGGTCTTGGGCCTTTAGATAAAGATTCCACGGACATAAAGATTGACCGAATCGTGCGAGAAACGAATAAGTTATGGCCAAAATGGTTTTTGCGTCGAGTCCCGTTTTGCGCAGTTCCACTATTTTTGCCATAACTTCTAGGTTATTTGTCCGATTTGGCCGATTCAAGCGGCGTTGGAAACCTTATTCAAAGGTCTATCCCCCAAAAAGTCAAAATCCACTTTTCCTATTATTTTGCTTTACATGAACTTCGTGAGTGTCCAAAACAAGCGAAAAAGTGACTATTTTAGGGTGTATTCGGCCGATTTACCCGCCTTCTGGCCTTCAAATTACGCAAGCTCACTTTAAAATGTCATAAATACATTTGTGTATGCTAATGTGCGAAAAAATCAACATTTCGTTTCGGTTGATTTTTCAGCCCCCGAGCCCCTAGGGGACCCCTAGGGCCCGGCTCAAAAATTAAAACTCTTTGTTCGGCACGATAGACAGAAATTCTGATTATTAGGGGTCTTAGGCCTTTAGATAAGGATTCTGTGGACATAAAGATCGACCGAATCGGGCGAGTAACGAAGAAGTTATGGCAAAAATAGTTTTTACGTCGGGTCCCATTTTGTGCATTTCCACTATTTTTGCCATAACTTCTAGGCTATTTGTCCGATTTGGCTGATTCGAACGGTGTTGGAAACCTTATTCCAAGGGCTATCCCCCAAAAAGTCAAAATCTACTTTTCCTATTATTTTGCTTTACAAGAACTTCGTGAGTGTCCAAAACAAGCGAAAAAGTGACTATTTTGGGGTGTATTAGGCCGATTTACCCGTGATCTGGGCCTTCAAATTACGCAAGCCCACTTTAAAATGCCATAAATACATGTGTATATGCTAATGTGCGAAAAAATCAACATTTCGTTTATGATGATTTTTCAGCCCCCGAGCCCTAGGGCTCGGCCAAAAATTTGAGCTCTTTGTTCAGCACGATGCATAGGAATTCCAATCATTAGGGGTCTTGGGCCTTTAGATAAGGATTCCACGGACGTAAAGATTGACTGAATCGTGCGAGAAACGAATAAGTTATGGCCAAAATGGTTTTTGCGTCGGGTCCCGTTTTGCGCAGTTCCACTATTTTTGCCATAACTTCTAGGTTATTTGTCCGATTTGGCCGATTCAAGCGGCGTTGGAAAACTTATTCAAAGGTCTATCCCCAAAAAAGTCAAAATCCACTTTTCCTATTATTTTGCTTTACATGAACTTCGTGAGTGTCCAAAACAAGCGAAAAAGTGACTATTTTAGGGTGTATTCGGCCGATTTACCCGCCTTCTGGGCCTTGAAATTACGCAAGCTCACTTTAAAATGTCATAAATACATGTGTATATGGTAATGTGCGAAAAAATCAACATTTCGTTTCGGTTGATTTTTCAGCCCCCGAGCCCCTAAGGGACCCCTAGGGCCCGGCTCGAAAATTAAAACTCTTTGTTCGGCACAATGGACAGGAATTCTGATTATTAGGGGTCTTAGGCCTTTAAATAAGGATTCCGTGGACATAAAAATTGACTGAATCGTGCGAGAAATGAAGAAGTTATGGCCAAAGTTGTTTTTGCGTCGGGTCCCGTTTTGCGCAGTTCCACTATTTTTGCCATAACTTCTAGGCTATTTGTCCGATTTGGCTGATTCAACCGGCGTTAGAAACCTTATTACAAGGGCAATCCCCCAAAAAGTCAAAATCCACTTTTCCTATTATTTTGCTTTAGAAAAACTTTGTGAGTGTCCAAAACAAGCGAAAAAGTGACTATTTTAGGGTGTATTCGGCCGATTTACCCGCGATCTGGCCTTCAAATTACGCAAGCTCACTTTAAAATGCCATAAATACATGTTTATGTGCTAATGTGCGAAAAAATCAACATTTCGTTTCGGATGATTTTTCAGCCCCCGAGCCCCTAGGGCTCGGCCCAAAAATTTGAGCTCTTTGTTCAGCACGATGCATTGGAATTCCAATCATTAGGGGTCTTGGGCCTTTAGATAAGGATTCCACGGACATAAAGATTGACCGAATCGTGCGAGAAACGAAGAAGTTATGGCCAAAATGGTTTTTGCGTCGGGTCCCGTTTTGCGCAGTTCCACTATTTTTGCCATAACGTCTAGGCTATTTGTCCGATTTGGCCGATTCAAGCGGCGTTGGAAACCTTATTCAAAGGTCTATCCCCCAAAAAGTCAAAATCCACTTTTCCTATTATTTTGCTTTACAAGAACTTCGTGAGTGTCCAAAACAAGCGAAAAAGTGACTATTTTTGGGTGTATTCGGCCGATTTACCCGCCTTCTGGGCCTTCAAATTACGCAAGCTCACTATAAAGTGTCATAAATACATGTGTATATGCTAATGTGCGAAAAAATCAACATTTCGTTTCGGTTGATTTTTTAGCCCCCGAGCCCCTAGGGGACCCCTAGTGCCCGGCTCGAAAATTAAAACTCTTTGTTCAGCACAATGGACAGGAATTCTGATTATTAGGGGTCTTAGGCATTTAAATAAGGATTCCGTGGACATAAAAATTGACTGAATCGTGCGAGAAATGAAGAAGTTATGGCCAAAATGGTTTTTGCGTCGGGTCCCGTTTTGCGCAGTTCCACTATTTTTGCCATAACGTCTAGGCTATTTGTCCAATTTGGCCGATTCAAGCGGCGTTGGAAACCTTATTCAAAGGTCTATCCCCCAAAAAGTCAAAATCCACTTTTCCTATTATTTTGCTTTACAAGAACTTCGTGAGTGTCCAAAACAAGCGAAAAAGTGACTATTTTTGGGTGTATTCGGCCGATTTACCCGCCTTCTGGGCCTTCAAATTACGCAAGCTCACTATAAAATGTCATAAATACATGTGTATATGCTAATGTGCGAAAAAATCAACATTTCGTTTCGGTTGATTTTTTAGCCCCCGAGCCCCTAGGGGACCCCTAGTGCCCGGCTCGAAAATTAAAACTCTTTGTTCGGCACAATGGACAGGAATTCTGATTATTAGGGGTCTTAGGCATTTAAATAAGGATTCCGTGGACATAAAAATTGACTGAATCGTGCGAGAAATGAAGAAGTTATGGCCAAAATTGTTTTTGCGTCGGGTCCCGTTTTACGCAGGTCCACTATTTTTGCCATAACTTCTGGGCTATTTGTCCGATTTGGCTGATTCAACCGGCGTTAGAAACCTTATTCCAAGGGCAATCCCCCAAAAAGTCAAAATCCACTTTTCCTATTATTTTGCTTTAGAAAAACTTTGTGAGTGTCCAAAACAAGCGAAAAAAAGACTATTTTGGGGTGTATTCGGCCGATTTACCCGCGATCTGGCCTTCAAATTACGCAAGCTCACTTTAAAATGCCATAAATACATGTGTATTTGCTAAAGTGCTAAAAAATCAACATTTTGTTTCGGATGATTTTTCAGCCCCCGAGCCCCAAGGGTACCCTAAGGCCCGGCCCGAAAATTGAAGCTCTTTATTCGGCAGGATGGACAAAAATTCCGATCATTAGGGGTATTAGTCCTTTAGATAAGGATTCTTTGGACATAAAGATCGAACGAATCGTGCGAGTAACGAAGAAGTTATGGCAAAAATAGTTTTTACGTCGGGTCCCGTTTTGCGCAGTTCCACTATTTTTGCCATAACTTCTAGGCTATTTGTCCGATTTGGCTGATTCAAACGGCGTTGGAAACCTTATTCCAAGGGCTATCCCCCAAAAAGTTAAAATCCACTTTTCCTATTATTTTGCTTTACAAGAACTGCGTGAGTGTCCAAAACAAGCGAAAAATTGACTATTTTGGGGTGTATTCGGCCGATTTACCCGCGATCTGGGCCTTCAAATTACGCAAGCTCACTTTAAAATGTCATAATTACATGTGTATATGCTAATGTGCGAAAAAATCAACATTTCGTTTCGGATGATTTTTCAGCCCCCGAGCCCTTAGGAAGAACCCCTAGGGCGCGGCTCGAAAATTAAAACTCTTTGTTCGGCACGATGGACTGGAATTCTGATTATTAGGGGTCTTAGGCCTTTAGATAAGGATTCTGTGGACATAAAGATCGACCGAATCGGGCGAGTAACGAAGAAGTTATGGCATAAATAGTTTTTACGTCCGGTCCCGTTTTGTGCATTTCCACTATTTTTGCCATAACTTCTAGGCTATTTGTCCGATTTGGCTGATTCAAACGGCGTTGGAAACCTTATTCCAAGGGCTATCTCCCAAAAAGTCAAAATCCACTTTTCCTATTATTTTGCTTTACAAGAACTTCGTGAGTGTCCAAAACAAGCGAAAAAGTGACTATTTTGGGGTGTATTAGGCCGATTTACCCGCGATCTGGGCCTTCAAATTACGCAAGCCCACTTTAAAATGCCATAAATACATGTGTATATGCTAATGTGCGAAAAAATCAACATTTCGTTTCAGATGATTTTTCCGCCCCCGAGCCCCTAGGGGGACCACTAGGGCTCGGCGCAAAAATTGGAGCTCTTTGTTCAGCACGATGCATAGGAATTCCAATCATTAGGGGTCTTGGGCCTTTAGATAAGGATTCCACGGACATAAAGATTGACCGAATCGTGCGAGAAACGAAGAAGTTATGGCCAAAATGGTTTTTGCGTCGGGTCCCGTTTTGCGCAGTTCCACTATTTTTGCCATAACGCCTAGGCTATTTGTCCGATTTGGCCGATTCAAGCGGCGTTGGAAACCTTATTCAAAGGTCTATCCCCCACAAAGTCAAAATCCACTTTTCCTATTATTTTGCTTTACAAGAACTTTGTTAGTGTCCAAAACAAGCGAAAAAGTGACTATTTTGGGGTGTATTCGGTCGATTTACCCGCCTTCTGGGCCTTCAAATTACGCAAGCTCACTTTAAAATGTCATTAATACATGTGTATATGCTAATGTGCGAAAAAATCAACATTTCGTTTCGGTTGATTTTTCAGCCCCCGAGCCCCTAAGGGACCCCTAGGGCCCGGCTCGAAAATTAAAACTCTTTGTTCGGCACAATGGACAGGAATTCTGATTATTAGGGGTCTTAGGCCTTTAAATAAGGATTCCGTGGACATAAAAATTGACTGAATCGTGCGAGAAATGAAGAAGTTATGGCCAAAGTTGTTTTTGCGTCGGGTCCCGTTTTGCGCAGTTCCACTATTTTTGCCATAACTTCTAGGCTATTTGTCCGATTTGGCTGATTCAACCGGCGTTAGAAACCTTATTCCAAGGGCAATTCCCCAAAAAGTCAAAATCCACTTTTCCTATTATTTTGCTTTAGAAAAACTTTGTGAGTGTCCAAAACAAGCGAAAAAGTGACTATTTTGGGGTGTATTCGGCCGATTTACCCGCGATCTGGCCTTCAAATTACGCAAGCTCACTTTAAAATGCCATAAATACATGTTTATGTGCTAATGTGCTAAAAAATCAACATTTTGTTTCGGATGATTTTTCAGCCCCCGAGCCCCAAGGGTACCCCTAAGGCCCGGCCCGAAAATTGAAGCTCTTTATTCGGCACGATGGACAAAAATACCGATCATTAGGGGTATTAGTCCTTTATATAAGGATTCTTTGGACATAAAGATCGAACGAATCGGGCGAGTAACGAAGAAGTTATGGCTAAAATAGTTTTTAGCCCAGGCCCCTAAGGGGTACCCCTATGGCCCGGCCAAAAAATTGGAGCTCTTTGTTCAATGCGATGGATAGGAATTCAAATCATGTGGGGTCTTCGGCCTTTCGTTAAGGATTCCATGGATATAAAGGTCGATCGAATCGGACGAGAAATGAAGAAGTTATGGCAAAAATAGTTTTTACGTCGGGTCCCGTTTTACGCAGTTCCACTATTTTTGCCATAACTTCTAGGCTATTTATCCGATTTGGCTGATTCAAGCGGCGTTGGAAACATTATTCCAAGGGCTATCCCCCAAAAAGTCAAAATCCACTTTTCCTATTATTTTGCTTTACAAGAACTTCGTGAGTGTCCAAAAAAAGCGAAAAATTGACTATTTTGGGTTGTATTCGGCCGATTTACCCACGATCTGGGCCTTCAATTTACGCAAGCTCAATTTAAAATGCCATAAATACATGTGTATATGCTAATGTGCGAAAAAATCAACATTTCGTTTCGGATGATTTTTCAGCCCCCGAGACCCTAGGTCCCGGCTCGAAAATTAATACTCTTTGTTCGGCACGATGGACAAGAATTCTGATTATTAGGGGTCTTAGGCCTTTAGATATGGATTCTGTAGACATAAAGATCGACCGAATCGGGCGAGTAACGAAGAAGTTATGGCAAAAATAGTTTTTACGTTGGGTCCCGTTTTGTGCATTTCCACTATTTTGGCCATAACTTCTAAGCTATTTGTCCGATTTGGCTGATTCAAACGGCGTTGGAAACCTTATTCCAAGGGCTATCCCCCAAAAAGTCAAAATCCACTTTTCCTATTATTTTGCTTTACAAGAACTTCGTGAGTGTCCAAAACAAGCGAAAAAGTGACTATTTTGGGGTGTATTAGGCCAATTTACCCGCGATCTGGGCCTTCAAATTACGCAAGCCCACTTTAAAATGCCATAAATACATGTGTATATGCTAATGTGCGAAAAATCAACATTTCGTTTCATATGATTTTTCAGCCCCCGAGCCCCTAGGGGGTACCCCTAGGGCTCGGCCCAAAAATTGGAGCTCTTTGTTCAGCACGATGCATAGGAATTCCAATCATTAGGGGTCTTGGACCTTTAGATAAGGATTCCGTGGACATAAAAATTGACCGAATCGTGCGAGAAACGAAGAAGTTATGGCCAAATTAGTTTTTGCGTCGGGTCCCGTTTTGCGCAGTTCTACTATTTTTGCCATAACGTCTAGGCTATTTGTCCGATTTGGCCGATTCAAGTGGCGTTGGAAACCTTATTCCAAGGTCTATTCCCCAAAAAGTCAAAATCCACTTTTCCTATTATTTTTCTTTACAAGAACTTCGTGAGTGTCCAAAACAAGCGAAAAAGTGACTATTTTGGGGTGTATTCGGCCGATTTACCCGCGATCTGGGCCTTCAAATTACGCAAGCTCACTTTAAAATGCCATAAATACATGTGTATATGCTAATGTGCTAAAAATCAACATTTTGTTTCAGATGATTTTTCAGCCCCCGAGCCCCTAGGAGGACCCCTATGGCCCGGCTCGAAAATTAAAACTCTTTGTTCGGCACGATGGACAGGAATTCTGATTATTAGGGGTCTTAGGCCTTTAGATAAGGATTCTGTGGACATAAAGATCGCACGAATCGGGCGAGTAACGAAGAAGTTATGGCCAAAATCATTTTTAGCCTAGGCCCCTACACCCTAGGGCTCGGACCAAAAATTGGAGCTCTTTGTTCAGCACGATGCATAGGAATTCCAATCATTAGGGGTCTTGAGCCTTTAGATAAGGATTCCATGGACATAAAGATTGACCGAATCGTGCGAGAAACGAAGAAGTTATGGGCAAAATAGTTTTTGCGTCGGGTCCCGTTTTGCGCAGTTCCACTATTTTTGTCTTAACGTCAAGGCTATTTGTCCGATTTGGCCGATTCAAGTGGCGTTGGAAACCTTATTCCAAAGTCTATCCCCCAAAAAGTCAAAATCCAGTTTTCCTATTATTTTGCTTTACAAGAACTTCGTGAGTGTTCAAAACAAGGGAAAATAAGTAACTATTTTGGGGTGTATTCGGCCGATTTACCCGCGATCTGGGCCTTCAAATTACGCAAGCTCACTTTAAAATGCCATAAATACATGTGTATATGCTAATGTGCGAAAAAATCAACATTTCGTTTCGGATGATTTGTAAGCCCCCGAGCCCCTAGGGGAAGCCTTAGGGCTCGGCTCGAAAATTAAAACTCTTTGTTCGGCACGATGGACAAGAATTCTGACTATTCGGGGTCTTAGGCCTTTAGATAAGGATTCTGTGGACATAAAGATCGACCGAATCGAGCGAGTAACGAAGAAGTTATGGCAAAAATAGTTTTTACGTCGGGTCCCGTTTTGTGCATTTCCACTATTTTTGCCATAACTTCTAGGCTATTTGTCCGATTTGGCTGATTCAAACGGCGTTGGAAACCTTATTCCAAGGGCTATCCCCAAAAAAGTCAAAATCCACTTTTCCTATTATTTTGCTTTACAAGAACTTTGTGAGTGTGCAAAATAAGCGAAAAAGTGACTATTTTGGGTTGTATTAGGCCGATTTACCCGCGATCTGGGCCTTCAAACTACGCAAGCCCACTTGAAAATGCCAAAAATACATGTGTATATGCTAATGTGCGAAAAAATCAACATTTCGTTTCAGATGATTTTTCAGCCCCCGAGCCTCTAGGGCTCGGCCCAAAAATTGGAGCTCTTTGTTCAACACGATGCATAGGAATTCCAATCATTAGGGGTCTTGGGCCTTTAGATAAGGATTCCATGGACATAAAGATTGACCGAATCGTGCGAGAAACGAAGAAGTTATGGCCAAAATGGTTTTTGCGTCGGGTCTCGTTTTGCGCAGTTCCACTATTTTTGCCATAACGTCTAGGCTATTTGTCCGATTTGGCCGATTCAAGCGGCGTTGGAAACCTTATTCCAAGGTCTATCCCACAAAAAGTTAAAATCCACTTTTCCTATTATTTTTCTTTACAAGAACTTCGTGAGCGTCCAAAACAAGCGAAAAAGTGACTATTTTGGGGTGTATTCGGCCGATTTACCCGCGATCTGGGCCTTCAAATTACGCAAGCTCACTTTAAAATGTCATAAATACATGTGTATATGCTAATGTGCAAAAAATCAACAATTCGTTTCGGTTGATTTTTCAGCCCCCGAGCCCCTAGGGGACCCCTAGGGCCCGGCTCGAAAATTAAAACTCTTTTTTTCGGCACGATGGACAGGAATTCTGATTATTAGGGGTCTTAGGCCTTTAGATAAGGATTCCGTGGACATAAAAATTGACTGAATCGTGCGAGAAATGAAGAAGTTATGGCCAAAATTAGTTTTGCGTCGGGTCCCGTTTTGCGCAATTCCACTATTTTTGCCATAACTTCTAGGCTATTTGTCCGATTTGGCTAATTCAAGCGGCGTTGGAAACCTTTTTCCAAGGGCAATCCCACAAAAAGTCAAAATCCACTTTTCCTATTATTTTGCTTTACAAGAACTTCGTGAGTGTCCAAAACAAGCGAAAAAGTGACTATTTTGGGGTGTATTAGGCCAATTTACCCGCGATCTGGGCCTTCAAATTACGCAAGCCCACTTTAAAATGCCATAAATACATGTGTATATGCTAATGTGCGAAAAATCAACATTTCGTTTCAGATGATTTTTCAGCCCCCGAGCCTCTAGGGGGTAACCCCACCCCCTAGGGCTCGGCCCAAAAATTGGAGCTCTTTGTTCAGCACGATGCATAGGAATTCCAATCATTAGGGGTCTTGGACCTTTAGATAAGGATTCCGTGGACATAAAAATTGACCGAATCGTGCGAGAAACGAAGAAGTTTTGGCCAAATTAGTTTTTGCGTCGGGTCCCGTTTTGCGCAGTTCTACTATTTTTGCCATAACGTCTAGGCTATTTGTCCGATTTGGCCAATTCAAGCGGCGTTAGAAACCTTATTCCAAGGTCTATTCCCCAAAAAGTCAAAATCCACTTTTCCTATTATTTTTCTTTACAAGAACTTCGTGAGTGTCCAAAACAAGCGAAAAAGTGACTATTTTGGGGTGTATTCGGCCGATTTACCCGCGATCTGGGCCTTCAAATTACGCAAGCTCACTTTAAAATGCCATAAATACATGTGTATATGCTAATGTGCTAAAAAATCAACATTTTGTTTCAGATGATTTTTCAGCCCCCGAGCCCCTAGGAGGACCCCTATGGCCCGGCTCGAAAATTAAAACTCTTTGTTCGGCACGATGGACAGGAATTCTGATTATTAGGGGTCTTAGGCCTTTAGATAAGGATTCTGTGGACATAAAGATCGCACGAATCGGGCGAGTAACGAAGAAGTTATGGCCAAAATCATTTTTAGCCTAGGCCCCTACACCCTAGGGCTCGGACCAAAAATTGGAGCTCTTTGTTCAGCACGATGCATAGGAATTCCAATCATTAGGGGTCTTGAGCCTTTAGATAAGGATTCCATGGACATAAAGATTGACCGAATCGTGCGAGAAACGAAGAAGTTATGGGCAAAATAGTTTTTGCGTCGGGTCCCGTTTTGCGCAGTTCCACTATTTTTGTCTTAACGTCAAGGCTATTTGTCCGATTTGGCCGATTCAAGTGGCGTTGGAAACCTTATTCCAAGGTCTATCCCCCAAAAAGTCAAAATCCACTTTTCCTATTATTTTGCTTTACAAGAACTTCGTGAGTGTTCAAAACAAGGGAAAATAAGTGACTATTTTGGGGTGTATTCGGCCGATTTACCCGCGATCTGGGCCTTAAAATTACGTAAGCTCACTTTAAAATGCCATAAATACATGTGTATATGCTAATGTGTGAAAAAATCAACATTTCGTTTCGGATGATTTGTAAGCCCCCGAGCCCCTAGGGGAACCCTTAGGGCTCGGCTCGAAAATTAAAACTCTTTGTTCGGCACGATGGACAGGAATTCTGACTATTAGGGGTCTTAGGCCTTTAGATAAGGATTCTGTGGACATAAAGATCGACCGAATCGAGCGAGTAACGAAGAAGTTATGGCAAAAATAGTTTTTACGTCGGGTCCCATTTTGTGCATTTCCACTATTTTTGCCATAACTTCTAGGCTATTTGTCCGATTTGGCTGATTCAAACGGCGTTGGAAACCTTATTCCAAGGGCTATCCCCAAAATAGTCAAAATCCACTTTTCCTATTATTTTGCTTTACAAGAACTTTGTGAGTGTGCAAAATAAGCGAAAAAGTGACTATTTTGGGTTGTATTAGGCCGATTTACCCGCGATCTGGGCCTTCAAACTACGCAAGCCCACTTGAAAATGCCATAAATACATGTGTATATGCTAATGTGTGAAAAAATCAACATTTCGTTTCAGATGATTTTTCAGCCCCCGAGCCTCTAGGGCTCGGCCCAAAAATTGGAGCTCTTTGTTCAACACGATGCATAGGAATTCCAATCATTAGGGGTCTTGGGCCTTTAGATAAGGATTCCGTGGACATAAAAATTGACTGAATCGTGCGAGAAATGAAGAAGTTATGGCCAAAATTATTTTTGCGTCGGGTCCCGTTTTGCGCAATTCCACTATTTTTGCCATAACTTCTAGGCTATTTGTCCGATTTGGCTGATTCAAGCGGCGTTGGAAAACTTTTTCCAAGGGCAATCCCCCAAAAAGTCAAAATCCACTTTTCCTATTATTTTGCTTTAGAAAAACTTTGTGAGTGTCCAAAACAAGCGAAAAAGTGACTATTTTGGGGTGTATTCGGCCGATTTACCCGCGATCTGGGCATTCAAATTACGCAAGCTCACTTTAAAATGCCATAAATACATGTGTATATGCTAATGTGCGAAAAAATCAATATTTCATTTCGGATGATTTTTCAGCACCTGAGCCCCTAGGGGGACCCCTAGGGCCCGACTCGAAAATTAAAACTCTTTGTTCGGCACGATGGACAGGAATTCTGATTATTAGGGGTCTTAAGCCTTTAGATAAGGATGCTGTGGACATAAAGATCGATCGAATCGGGCGAGTAACGGAGATGTTATGGCTAAAATCATTTTTAGCCCAGGCCCCTAGGGGGTACCCCCTAGGGCTCGGCCCAAAAATTGGAGCTCTTTGTTCAGCACGATGCATAGGAATTCCAATCATTAGGGGTCTTGGACCTTTAGATAAGGATTCCGTGGACATAAAAATTGACCGAATCGTGCGAGTAACGAAGAAGTTATGGCCAAATTAGTTTTTGCGTCGGGTCCCGTTTTGCGCAGTTCCAATATTTTTGCCATAACGTCTAGGCTATTTGTCCGATTTGGCCGATTGAAGCGGCGTTGGAAACCTTATTCCAAGGTCTATTCCCCAAAAAGTCAAAATCCACTTTTCCTATTATTTTTCTTTACAAGAACTTCGTGAGTGTCCAAAACAAGCGAAAAAATGACTATTTTGGGGTGTATTCGGCCAATTTACCCGCCTTCTGGGCCTTCAAATTACGCAAGCTCACTTTAAAATGTCACAAATACATGTGTATATGCTAATGTGCGAAAAAATCAACATTTCGTTTCGGTTGATTTTTCAGCCCCCGAGCCCCTAGGGGACCCCTAGGGCCTAGCTCGAAAATTAAAACTCTTTGTTCGGAACGATGGACAGGAATTCTGATTATTAGGGGTCTTAGGCCTTTAGATAAGGATTCCGTGGACATAAAAATTGACTGAATCGTGCGAGAAATGAAGAAGTTATGGCCACAATTGTTTTTACGTCGGGTCCCGTTTTGCGCAGTTCCACTATTTTTGCCATAACTTCTAGGCTATTTGTCCGATTTAGCTGATTCAAGGGGCATTGGAAACCTTATTCCAAGGGCAATCCCCCAAATAGTCAAAATCCACTTTTCCAATTATTTTGCTTCAGAAAAACTTTGTGAGTGTCCAAAACAAGCGAAAAAGTGACTATTTTGGGGTGTATTCGGCCGATTTACCCGCGATATGGGCATTCAAATTACGCAAGCTCACTTTAAAATACCATAAATACATGTGTATGTGCTAATGTGCTAAAAAATCAACATTTTGTTTCGGATGATTTTTCAGCCCCCGAGCCCCAAGGGAACTCCTAAGGCCCGGCCCGAAAATTGAAACTCTTTATTCGGCACGATAGACAAAAATTCTGATAATTAGGGGTATTAGTCCTTTAGATAAGGATTCTTTGGACATAAAGATCGAACGAATCGAGCGAGTAACGAAGAAGTAATGGCCAAAATAGTTTTTAGCCCAGGCCCCTAAGGAAAATTGGAGCTCTTTGTTCAACACGATGGATAGGAATTCAAATCATGTGGGGTCTTTGGCCTTTAGTTAAGGATTCCATGGATATAAAGGTCGATCGAATCGGGCGAGAAATGAAGAAGTTATGGCAAAAATAGTTTTTACGTCGGGTCCCGTTTTGCGTAGTTCCACTATTTTTGCCATAACTTCTAGGCTATTTGTCCGATTTGGCTGATTCAAGCGGCGTTGGAAACCTTATTCCAAGGGCTTTTCCCCAAAAAGTCAAAATCCACTTTTCCTATTATTTTGCTGTACAAGAACTTCGTGAGTGTCCAAAACAAGCGAAAAAGTTACTATTTTGGGGTGTATTCGGCCGATTTACCCGCGATCTGGGCCTTCAAATTACGCAAGCTCACTTTAAAATGCCATAAATACATGTGTATATGCTAATGTGCGAAAAAATCAACATTTCATTTCGGATGATTTTTCAGCCCCTGAGCCCCTAGGGGGACCCCTAGGGCCCGACTCGAAAATTAAAACTCTTTGTTCGGCACGATGGACAGGAATTCTGATTATTAGGGGTCTTAAGCCTTTAGATAAGGATGCTGTGGACATAAAGATCGACCGAATCGGGCGAGTAACGAAGATGTTATGGCCAAAATCATTTTTAGCCCAGGCCCCTAAGGGGTACCCCTAGGGCTCGGCCCAAAAATTGGAGCTCTTTGTTCAGCACGATGCAAAGGAATTCCAATCATTAGGGGTCTTGGACCTTTAGATAAGGATTCCGTGGACATAAAAATTGACCGAATCGTGCGAGAAACGAAGAAGTTATGGCCAAATTAGTTTTTGCGTCGGGTCCCGTTTTGCGCAGTTCCACTATTTTTGCCATAACGTCTAGGCTATTTGTCCGATTTTGCCGATTCAAGCGGCGTTGGAAACCTTATTCCAAGGTCTATCCCCCAAAAAGTCAAAATCCACTTTTCCTATTATTTTGCTTTACAAGAACTTCGTGAGTGTCCAAAACAAGCGAAAAAGTGACTATTTTGGGGTGTATTCAGCCGATTTACCCGCCTTCTGGGCCTTCAAATTACGCAAGCTCACTTTAAAATGTCATAAATACCTGAGCCCCTAGGGGGACCCCTAGGGCCCGGCTCGAAAATTAAAACTCTTTGTTCGGCACGATGGATAGGAATTCTGATTATTAGGAGTCTTAGGCCTTTAGATAAGGATTCTGTGGACATAAAGATCGACTGAATCGAGCGAGTAACGAAGAAGTTATGGCAAAACTAGTTTTTACGTCGGGTCCCGTTTTGTGTATTTCCACTATTTTTTCCATAACTTCTAGGCTATTTGTCCGATTTGGCTGATTCAAACGGCGTTGGAAACCTTATTCCAAGGGCTATCCCCCAAAAAGTCAAAATCTACTTTTCCTATTATATTGCTTTACAAGAACTTCGTGAGTGTCCAAAACAAGCGAAAAAGTGACTATTTTCGGGTGTATTAGGCCGATTTACCCGCGATCTGGGCCTTCAAATTACGCAAGCTCAATTTAAAATGCCATAAATACATGTGTATATGCTAATGTGCGAAAAAATCAACATTTCATTTCGGATGATTTTTCAGCCCCTGAGCCCCTAGGGGGACCCCTAGGGCCCGACTCGAAAATTAAAACTCTTTGTTCGGCACGATGGACAGGAATTCTGATTATTAGGGGTCTTAAGCCATTAGATAAGGATGCTGTGGACATAAAGATCGACCGAATCGGGCGAGTAACGAAGATGTTATGGCCAAAATCATTTTTAGCCCAGGCCCCTAGGGGGTACCCCTAGGGCTCGGCCCAAAAATTGGAGCTTTTGTTCAGCACGATGCAAAGGAATTCCAATCATTAGAGGTCTTGGACCTTTAGATAAGGATTCCGTGGACATAAAAATTGACCGAATCGTGCGAGAAACGAAGAAGTTATGGCCAAATTAGTTTTTGCGTCTGGTCCCGTTTTGCGCAGTTCCACTATTTTTGCCATAACGTCTAGGCTATTTGTCCGATTTGGCCGATTCAAGCGGCGTTGGAAACCTTATTCCAAGGTCTATTCCCCTAAAAGTCAAAATCCACTTTTCCTATTATTTTTCTTTAGAAAAACTTTGTGAGTGTCCAAAACAAGCGAAAAAGTGACTATTTTGGGGTGTATTCGGCCGATTTACCCGCGATCTGGGCATTCAAATTACGCAAGCACACTTTAAAATGCAATAAATACATGTGTATGTGCTAATGTGCTGAAAAATCAACATTTTGTTTCGGATGATTTTTCAGCCCCCGAGCCCCAAGGGAACCCCTAAGGCCCGGCCCGAAAATTGAAACTCTTTATTCGGCACGATGGACAAAAATTCCGATCATTAAGGGTATTATTCCTTTAGATAAGGATTCTTTGGACATAAAGATCGAACGAATCGGGCGAGTAACGAAGAAGTTATGGCCAAAATAGTTTTTAGCCCAGACCCCTAAGGAAAATTGGAGCTCTTTGTTCAACACGATGGATAGGAATTCAAATCATGTGGGGTCTTTGGCCTTTAGTTAAGGATTCCATGGATATAAAGGTCGATCGAATCGGGTGAGAAATGAAGAAGTTATGGCAAAAATAGTTTTTACGTCGGGTCCCGTTTTGCGCAGTTCCACTATTTTTGCCATAACGTCTAGGCTATTTGTCCGATTTGGCCGATTCAAGCGGCGTTGGAAACCTTATTCCAAGGTCTATTCCCCAAAAAGTCAAAATCCACTTTTCCTATTATTTTGCTTTAGAAAAACTTTGTGAGTGTCCAAAACAAGCGAAAAAGTGACTATTTTGGAGTGTATTCGGCCGATTTACCCGCGATCTGGGCATTCAAATTACGCAAGCTCACTTTAAAATGCAATAAATACATGTGTATGTGCTAATGTGCTAAAAAATCAACATTTTGTTTCGGATGATTTTTCAGCCCCCGAGCCCCAAGGGAACCCCTAAGGCCCGGCCCGAAAATTGAAGCTCTTTATTCGGCACGATGGACAAAAATTCCGATCATTAATGGTATGATTTCTTTAGATAAGGATTCTTTGGACATAAAGATCGAACGAATCGGGCGACTAACGAAGAAGTTATGGCCAAAATAGTTTTTAGCCCAGGCCCCTAAGGAAAATTTGAGCTCTTTGTTCAACACGATGGATAGGAATTCAAATCATGTGGGGTCTTTGGCCTTTAGTTAAGAATTCCATGGATATAAAGGTCGATCGAATCGGGTGAGAAATGAAGAAGTTATGGCAAAAATAGTTTTTACGTCGGGTCCCGTTTTGCGCAGTTCCACTATTTTTGCCATAACTTCTAGGCTATTTGTCCGATTTGGCTTATTCAAACGGCGTTGGAAACCTTATTCCAAGGGCTTTCCCCCAAAAAGTCAAAATCCACTTTTCCTATTATTTTGCTTTACAAGAACTTCGTGAGTGTCCAAAACAAGCGAATAAGTGACTATTTTGGGGTGTATTCGGCCGATTTACCCGCGATCTGGGCCTTCAAATTACGCAAGCTCACTTTAAAATGTCATAATTACATGTGTATATGCTAATGTGCGAAAAAATCAACATTTCGTTTCGGATGATTTTTCAGCCCCCGAGCCCCTGGGGGGACCCCTAGGGCCCGGCTCGAAAATTAAAACTCTTTGTTCGGCACGATGGATAGGAATTCTGATTATTAGGAGTCTTAGGCCTTTAGATAAAGGTTCTGTGAACATAAAGATCGACCGGATCGAGCGAGTAACGAAGAAGTTATGGCAAAAATAGTTTTTACGTCGGGTCCCGTTTTGTGTATTTCCACTATTTTTGCCATAACTTCTAGGCTATTTGTCCGATTTGGCTGATTTAAACGGCGTTGGAAACCTTATTCCAATGGCTATCCCCCAAAAAGTCAAAATCTACTTTTCCTATTATTTTGCTTTGCAAGAACTTCGTGAGTGTCCAAACAAGCGAAAAAGTGACTATTTTCGGGTGTATTAAGCCGATTTACCCGCGATCTGGGCCTTCAAATTACGCAAGCTCAATTTAAAATGCCATAAATACATGTGTATATGCTAATGTGCGAAAAAATCAACATTTCATTTCGGATGATTTTTCAGCCCCTGAGCCCCTAAGGGGACCCCTAGGGCCCGACTCGAAAATTAAAACTCTTTGTGCGGCACGATGGACAGGAATTCTGATTATTAGGGGTCTTAAGCCTTTAGATAAGGATGCTGTGGACATAAAGATCGACCGAATCGGGCGAGTAACGAAGATGTTATGGCCAAAATCATTTTTAGCCCAGGCGCCTAGGGGGTACCCCTAGGGCTCGGCCCAAAAATTGGAGCTCTTTGTTCAGCACGATGCAAAGGAATTCCAATCATTAGGGGTATTAGACCGTTAGATAAGGATTCCGTGGACATAAAAATTGACCGAATCGTGCGAGAAACGAAGAAGTTATGGCCAAATTAGTTTTTGCGTCGGGTCCCGTTTTGCGCAGTTCCACTATTTTTGCCATAACGTCTAGGCTATTTGTCCGATTTGGCCGATTCAAGCGGCGTTGGAAACCTTATTCCAAGGTCTATTCCCCAAAAAGTCAAAATCCACTTTTCCTATTATTTTGCTTTACAAGAACTTCGTGAGTGTTCAAAACAAGCGAAAAAGTGACTATTTTGGGGTGTATTCGGCCGATTTACCCGCGATCTGGGCCTTCAAATTACGCAAGCTCACTTTAAAATGTCATAATTACATGTGTATATGCTAATGTGCGAAAAAATCAACATTTCGTTTCGGATGATTTTTCAGCCCCCGAGCCCCTATGGGGACCCCTAGGGCCCGGCTCGAAAATTAAAACTCTTTGTTCGGCACGATGGATAGGAATTCTGATTATTAGGAGTCTTAGGCCTTTAGATAAAGGTTCTGTGGACATAAAGATCGACCGGATCGGGCGAGTAACGAAGAAGTTATGGCAAAAATAGTTTTTACGTCGGGTCCCGTTTTGTGTATTTCCACTATTTTTGCCATAACTTCTAGGCTATTAGTCCGATTTGGCTGATTCAAACGGCGTTGGAAACCTTATTCCAATGGCTATCACCCAAAAAGTAAAAATCTACTTTTCCTATTATTTTGCTTTGCAAGAACTTCGTGAGTGTCCAAACAAGCGAAAAAGTGACTATTTTTGGGTGTATTAGTCCGATTTACCCGCGATCTGGGCCTTCAAATTACGCAAGCTCAATTTAAAATGCCATAAATACATGTGTATATGCTAATGTGCGAAAAAATCAACATTTCATTTCGGATGATTTTTCAGCCCCTGAGCCCCTAGGGGGACCCCTAGGGCCCGACTCGAAAATTAAAACTCTTTGTGCGGCACGATGGACAGGAATTCTGATTATTAGGGATCTTAAGCCTTTAGATAAGGATGCTGTGGACATAAAGATCGACCGAATCGGGCGAGTAACGAAGATGTTATGGCCAAAATCATTTTTAGCCCAGGCGCCTAGGGGGTACCCCTAGGGCTCGGCCCAAAAATTGGAGCTCTTTGTTCAGCACGATGCAAAGGAATTCCAATCATTAGGGGTATTAGACCGTTAGATAAGGATTCCGTGGACATAAAAATTGACCGAATCGTGCGAGAAACGAAGAAGTTATGGCCAAATTAGTTTTGGCGTCGGGTCCCGTTTTGCGCAGTTCCACTATTTTTGCCATAACGTCTAGGCTATTTGTCCGATTTGGCCGATTGAAGCGGCGTTGGAAACCTTATTCTAAGGTCTATTCCCCAAAAAGTCAAAATCCACTTTTCCTATTATTTTTCTTTACAAGAACTTCGTGAGTGTCCAAAACAAGCGAAAAAGTGACTATTTTGGGGTGTATTCGGCCGATTTACCCGCGATCTGGGCCTTCAAATTACGCAAGCGCACTTTAAAATGCCATAAATTCATGTGTATATGCTAATGTGCTAAAAAATCAACATTTCGTTTCAGATGATTTTTCAGCCCCCGAGCCCCTAGGAGGACACCTAGGGCCCGGCTCGAAAATTAAAACTCTTTGTTCGGCACGATGGACAGGAATTCTGATTATTAGGGGTCTTAGGCCTTTAAATAAGGATTCCGTGGACATAAAAATTGACTGAATCGTGCGAGAAATGAAGAAGTTATGGCCAAAATTGTTTTTGCGTCGGGTCCCGTTTTGCGCAGTTCCACTATTTTTGCCATAACTTCTAGGCTATTTGTCCGATTTGGCTGATTCAAGCGGCGTTGGAAACCTTATTCCAAGGGCAATCCCACAAAAAGTCAAAATCCACTTTTCCTATTATTTTGCTTTAGAAAAACTTTGTGAGTGTCCAAAACAAGCGAAAAAGTGACTATTTTGGGGTGTATTCGGCCGATTTACCCGCGATATGGGCATTCAAATTACGCAATCTCACTTTAAAATGCCATAAATACATGTGTATTTGCTAATGTGCTAAAAAATCAACATTTTGTTTCGGATGATTTTTCAGCCCCCGAGCCCCAAGGGAACCCCTAAGGCCCGGCCCGAAAATTGACGCTCTTTATTCGGCACGATGGACAAAAATTCCGATCATTAAGGGTATTATTCCTTTAGATAAGGATTCTTTGAACATAAAGATCGAACGAATCGGGCGAGTAACGAAGATGTTATGGCCAAAATAGTTTTTAGCCCAGGCCCCTAAGGAAAATTGGAGCTCTTTGTTCAACACGATGGATAGGAATTCAAAACATGTGGGGTCTTTGGCCTTTAGTTAAGGATTCCATGGATATAAAGGTCGACTGAATCGGGCGAGAAACGAAGAAGTTATGGCAAAAATAGTTTTTACGTCGGGTCCCGTTTTGCGCAGTTCCACTATTTTTGCCATAACTTCTAGGCTATTTGTCCGATTTGGCTGATTCAAGCGGCGTTGGAAACCTTATTCCAAGGGCTATCCCCCAAAAAGTCAAAATCCACTTTTTCTATTATTTTGCTTTACAAGAATTTCGTAAGTGTCCAAAACAAACGAAAAAGTGACTATTTTGGGGTGTATTCGGCCGATTTACCCGCGATCTGGGCCTTCAAATTACGCAAGCTCACTTTAAAATATCATAATTACATGTGTATATGCTAATGTGCGAAAAAATCAACATTTCGTTTCGGATGATTTTTCAGCCCCTGAGCCCCTAGGGGGACCCATAGGGCCCGGCTCGAAAATTAAAACTCTTTGTTCAGCACGATGGACAGGAATTCTGATTATTAGGGGTCTTAGGCCTTTAGATAAGGATTCTGTGGACATAAAGATCGACCGAATCGGGCGAGTAACGAAGAAGTTATGGCAAAAATAGTTTTTACGTCGGGTCCCGTTTTGTGTATTTCCACTATTTTTGCCATAACTTCTTGGCTATTTGTCCGATTTGGCTGATTCAAACGGCGTTGGAAACCTTATTCCAAGGGCTATCACCCAAAAAGTCAAAATCTACTTTTCCTATTATTTTGCTTTACAAGAACTTCGTGAGTGTCCAAAACAAGCAAAAAAGTGATTATTTTCGGGTGTATTAGGCCGATTTACCCGCGATCTGGGCCTTCAAATTACGCAAGCTCAATTTAAAATGCCATAAATTCATGTGTATATGCTAATGTGCGAAAAAATCAACATTCATTTCGGATGATTTTTCAGCCCCTGAGCCCCTAGAGGGACCCCTAGGGCCCGACTCAAAAATTAAAACTCTTTGTTCGGCACGATGGACAGGAATTCTGATTATTAGGGATCTTAAGCCTTTAGATAAGGATGCTGTGGACATAAAGATCGACCGAATCGGGCGAGTAACGAAGATGTTATGGCCAAAATCATTTTTAGCCCAGGCCCCTAGGGGTACCCCTAGGGCTCGGCCCAAAAATTGGAGCTCTTTGTTCAGCACGATGCAAAGGAATTCCAATCAATAGGGGTCTTAGACCTTTAGATAAGGATTACGTGGACATAAAAATTGACCGAATCGTGCGAGAAACGAAGAAGTTATGGCCAAATTAGTTTTTGCGTCGGGTCCCGTTTTGCGCAGTTCCACTATTTTTGCCATAACGTCTAAGTTATTTGTCCGATTTGGCCGATTCAAGCGGCGTTGGAAACCTTATTCCAAGGTCTATTCCCCAAAAAGTCAAAATCTACTTTTCCTATTATTTTTCTTTACAAGAACTTCGTGAGTGTCCAAAACAAGCGAAAAAGTGACTATTTTGGGGTGTATTCGGCCGATTTACCCGCGATCTGGGCCTTCAAATTACGCAAGCGCACTTTAAAATGCCATAAAAACATGTGTATATGCTAATGTGCTAAAAAATCAACATTTCGTTTCAGATGATTTTTCAGCCCCCGAGCCCCTAGGAGGACCCCTAGGGCCCGGCTCGAAAATTAAAACTCTTTGTTCGGCACGATGGACAGGAATTCTGATTATTAGGGGTCTTAGGCCTTTAGATAAGGATTCTGTGGACATAAAGATCGACCGAATCGGGCGACTAACGAAGATGTTATGGCCAAAATCATTTTTAGCCCAGGTCCCTAGGGGTACCCCTAGGGCTCGGCCCAAAAATTGGAGCTCTTTGTTAAGCACGATGCAAAGGAATTCCAATCATTAGGGGTCTTAGACCTTTAGATAAGGATTCCGTGGACATAAAAATTGACCAAATCGTGCGAGAAACGAAGAAGTTATGGCAAAATTAGTTTTTACGTCGGGTCCCGTTTTGCGCAGTTCCACTATTTTTGCCATAACGTCTAGGCTATTTGTCCGATTCGGCCGATTCAAGCGGCGTTGGAAACCTTATTCCAAGGTCTATTCCCCAAAAAGTCAAAATCCACTTTTCATATTATTTTGCTTTACAAGAACTTCGTTAGTGTCCAATACAAGCGTAAAAGTGACTATTTTGGGGTGTATTCGGCCGATTTACCTGCGATCTGTGCCTTCAAATTACGCAAGCTCACTTTAAAATGCCATAAATACATGTGTATATGCTAATGTGCTAAAAAATCAATATTTTCGTTTCAGATGATTTTTCAGCCCCCGAGCCCCTAGGAGAACCCCTAGGGCCCGGCTCGAAAATTAAAACTCTTTGTTCGGCACGATGGACATGAATTCTGATTATTAGGGGTCTTAGGCCTTTAGATAAGGATTCTGTGGACATAAAGATCGACCGAATCGAGCGAGTAACGAAGAAGTTAAGGCCAAAATCATTTTTGGCCTAGGCCCCTACCCCCTAGGGCTCGGCCCAAAAATTGGAGCTCTTTGTTCAGCACGATGCATAGGAATTCCAATTATTAGGGGTCTTGGGCCTTTAGATAAGGATTCCCTGGACATAAAGATTGACTGAGTCGTGCGAGAAACGATGAAGTTATGGGCAAAATAGTTTTTGCGTCGGGTACCGTTTAGCGCAGTTCCAGTATTTTTGCCATAACGTCTAGGCTATTTGTCCGATTTGGCCGATTCAAGCGGCGTTGGAAACCTTATTCCAAGGTCTATCCCCCAAAAAGTCAAAATCAACTTTTCTTATTATTTTGCTTTACAAGAACTTCGTTAGTGTCCAAAACAAGCGTAAAAGTGACTATTTTGGGGTGTATTCGGCCGATTTACCTGCGATCTGTGCCTTCAAATTACGCAAGCTCACTTTAAAATGCCATAAATACATGTGTATATGCTAATGTGCTAAAAAATCAACATTTCGTTTCAGATGATTTTTCAGCCCCCGAGCCCCTAGGAGGACCCCTAGGGCCCGGCTCAAAAATTAAAACTCTTTGTTCGGAATGATGGACAGGAATTCAGATTATTAGGGGTCTTAGGCCTTTAGTTAAGGATTCTGTGGACATAAAGATCGACCGAATCGGGCGAGTAACGAAGAAGTTATGGCCAAAATCATTTTTAGCCTAGGCCCCTACCCCCTAGGGCTCGGCCCAAAAATTGGAGCTCTTTGTTTAGCACGATGCATAGGAATTCCAATCATTAGGGGTCTTGGGCCTTTAGATAAGGATTCCCTGGACATAAAGATTGACAGAATCGTGCGAGAAACGAAGAAGTTATGGCAAAATTAGTTTTTACGTCGGGTCCCGTTTTGCGCAGTTCCACTATTTTTGCCATAACGTCTAGGCTATTTGTCCGATTCGGCCGATTCAAGCGGCGTTGGAAACCTTATTCCAAGGTCTATTCCCCAAAAAGTCAAAATCCACTTTTCATATTATTTTGCTTTACAAGAACTTCGTTAGTGTCCAAAACAAGCGTAAAAGTGACTATTTTGGGGTGTATTCGGCCGATTTACCTGCGATCTGTGCCTTCAAATTACGCAAGCTCACTTTAAAATGCCATAAATACATGTGTATATGCTAATGTGCTAAAAAATCAACATTTTCGTTTCAGATGATTTTTCAGCCCCCGAGCCCCTAGGAGAACCCCTAGGGCCCGGCTCGAAAATTAAAACTCTTTGTTCGGCACGATTGACAGGAATTCTGATTATTAGGGGTCTTAGGCCTTTAGATAAGGATTCTGTGGACATAAAGATCGACCGAATCGGGCGAGTAACGAAGAAGTTAAAGCCAAAATCATTTTTAGCCTAGGCCCCTACCCCCTAGGGCTCGGCCCAAAAATTGGAGCTCTTTGTTCAGCACGATGCATAGGAATTCCAATCATTAGGGTTCTTGGGCCTTTAGATAAGGATTCCCAGGACATAAAGATTGACCGAGTCGTGCGAGAAACGAAGAAGTTATGGGCAAAATAGTTTTTGCGTCGGGTACCGTTTAGCGCAGTTCCAGTATTTTTGCCATAACGTCTAGGCTATTTGTCCGATTTGGCCGATTCAAGCGGCGTTGGAAACCTTATTCCAAGGTCTATCCCCCAAAAAGTCAAAATCAACTTTTCTTATTAGTTTGCTTTACAATAACTTCGTGAGTGTTCAAAACAAGGGAAAAAGTGACTATTTTGGGGTGTATTCGGCCGATTTACCCGCGATCTGGGCCTTCAAATTACGCAAGGTCACTTTAAAATGCCATAAATACATGTGTATATGCTAATGTGCGAAAAAATCAACATTTCGTTTAGGATGATTTTTAAGCCCCCGAGCCCCTAGGGGGAACCTTAGAGACCGGCTCGAAAATTAAAACTCTTTGTCCGGCACGATGGATAGGAATTCTGACTATTAGGGGTCTTAGGCCTTTAGATAAGGATTCTGTGGACATAAAGATCGACCGAATCGGGCGAGTAACAAAGAAGTTATGGCAAAAATAGTTTTTACGTCGGGTCCCATCTTGTGCATTTCCACTATTTTTGCCATAACTTCTAGGCTATTTGTCCGATTTGGCTGATTCAAACGGCGTTGGAAACCTTATTCCAAGGGCTATCCCCCAAAAAGTCAAAATCCACTTTTCCTATTATTTTGCTTTACAAGAACTTCGTGAGTGTCCAAAATAAGCGAAAAATTGATTATTTTGGGGTGTATTCGGCCGATTTACCCGCAATCTGGACCTTCAAATTACGCAAGCTCACTATAAAATGCCATAAATACATGTGTATATGCTAATGTGCGAAAAAATCAACATTTTGTTTCGGATGATTTTTCAGCCCCCGAGCCCCTAGGGGGACCCCCTGGGGCCCGGCCCGAAAATCGAAGCTCTTTGTTCGGCACGATGGACAAGAATTCCGATCATTAGGGGTCTTAAGCCTTTAGATAAGGATTCTTTGGACATAAAGATCGAACGAATGGGGCGAGTAACGAAGAAGTTATGGCCAAAATAGTTTTTAGCCCAGGCCCTTAAGATACCCCCTATGGCCCGGCCCAAAAATTAGAGCTCTTTGTTTAACACGATGGATAGGGATTCCAATCATGAGGGGTCTTTGCCATTTAGTTATGGACTCCATGGATATAAAGGTTGACCGAATCGGGCGAGAAACGAAGAAGTTATGGCAAAAATAGTTTTTACGTCGGGTCCCGTTTTGCGCAGTTCCACTATTTTTGCCATAACTTCTAGGCTATATGTCCGATTTGGCTGATTCAAGTGGAGTTGGAAACCTTATTCCAAGGGCTATCCCTCGAAAATTAAAACTCTTTGTTCGGCACGATGGATAGGAATTCTGATTATTAGGGGTCTTAGGCCTTTAGATAAGGATTCCGTAGACATAAAAATTGACTGAATCGTGCGAGAAATGAAGAAGTTATGGCCAAAATTATTTTTGCGTCGGGTCCCGTTTTGCGTAGTTCCACTATTTTTGCCATAACTTCTAGGCTATTTGTCCGATTTGGCTGATTCAAGCGGCGTTGGAAACCTTATTCCAAGGGCAATCCCCCAAAAAGTCAAAATCCACTTTTCATATTATTTTTCTTTAGATAAACTTTGTGAGTGTCCAAAACAAGCGAAAAAGTGACTATTTTGGGGTGTATTCGGCCGATTTACCCGCGATCTGGGCATTCAAATTACGCAAGCTTACTTTAAAATGCCATAAATACATGTGTATGTGTTAATGTGCTAAAAAAACAACATTTTGTTTCGGATGATTTTTCAGCCCCCGAGCCCCAAGGGAACCCTAAGGTCCAGCCCGAAAATTGAAGCTCTCTATTCGGCACGATGGACAAAAATTACGATCATTAGGGGTATTAGTCCTTCATATAAAGATTCTTCGGACATAAAGATCGAACGAATCGGGCGAGTAACGAAGAAGTTATGGCCAAAATAGTTTTTAGCCCAGGCCCCTAAGGGTACCCCTATGGCCCGGCCCAAAAATTGGAGCTCTTTGTTTAACACGATGGATAGGAATTCAAATCATGTGGGGTCTTTGGCCTTTAGTTAAGGATTCCATGGATATAAAGGTCGATCGAATCGTGCGAGAAATGAAGAAGTTATGGCAAAAATAGTTTTTACATCGGGTCCCGTTTTGCGCAGTTCCACTATTTTTGCCATAACTTCTAGGCTATTTGTCCGATTTGGCTGATTCAAGCGGCGTTGGAAACCTTTTCTATTATTTTGCTTTACAAGAATTTCGTGAGTGTCCAAAACAAGCGAAAAAGTGACTATTTTGGGGTGTATTCGGCAGATTTACCTGCTATCTGGGCCTTCAAATTACGCAAGCTCACTTTAAAATGTCATAAATACATGTGTATTTGCTAATGTGCGAAAAAATCAACATTTCGTTTCGGATGATTTTTCAGCCCCCGAGCCCTTAGGGGGACCCCTAGGGCCCCGCCTGAAAATTGAAGCTCTTTGTTCGGCACGATGGACAAGAATTCGGATTATTAGGGGTCTTAGGCCTTTAGATAAGGATTCTTTGGACATAAAGATCGAACGAATCGGGCGAGCAACGAAGAAGTTATGGCCAAAATAGTTTTTGCGTCAGGTCCCGTTTAGCGCAGTTCCACTATTTTTGCCATAACGTCTAGGCTATTTGTCCGATTTGGCCGATTCAAGCGGCGTTGGAAATCTTATTCCAAGGTCTATCCCCCAAAAAGTCAAAATCCACTTTTCCTATTATTTTGCTTTACAAGAACTTCGTGAGTGTTCAAAACTAGGGAAAAAGTGACTATTTTGGGGTGTATTCAGCCGATTTACCCGCGATCTGGGCCTTCAAATTACGCAAGCACACTTTAAAATGCCATAAATACATGTTTATATGCTAATGTGCGAAAAAATCAACATTTCGTTTCAGATGATTTTTCAGCCCCCGAGCCCCTAGGAGGACCCCTAGGGCCCGGCTCAAAAATTAAAACTCTTTGTTCGGAATGATGGACAGGAATTCAGATTATTAGGGGTCTTAGGCCTTTAGTTAAGGATTCTATGGACATAAAGATCGACCGAATCAGGCGAGTAACGAAGAAGTTATGGCCAAAATCATTTTTAGCCTAGGCCCCTACCCCCTAGGGCTCGGCCCAAAAATTGGAGCTCTTTGTTTAGCACGATGCATAGGAATTCCAATCATTAGGGGTCTTGGGCCTTTAGATAAGGATTCCCTGGACATAAAGATTGACCGAATCGTGCGAGAAACGAAGAAGTTATGGGCAAAATAGTTTTTGCGTCGGATCCCGTTTAGCGCAGTTCCAGTATTTTTGCCATAACGTCTAGGCTATTTGTCCGATTTGGCCGATTCAAGCGGCGTTGGAAACCTTATTCCAAGGTCTATCCCCCAAAAAGTCAAAATCCATTTTTCCTATTATTTTGCTTTACAAGAACTTCGTGAGTGTTCAAAACAAGGGAAAAAGTGACTTTTTGGGGTGTATTCGGCCGATTTACCCGCGATCAAGGCCTTCAAATTACGCAAGGTCACTTTAAAATGCCATAAATACATGTGTATATGCTAATGTGCAAAAAAATCAACATTTCGTTTCGGATGATTTTTAAGCCCCCGAGCCCCTAGGGGGACCCTTGGGGCCCGGCTCGAAAATTAAAACTCTTTGTTCGGCAGGAATTCTGACTATTAGGGATCTTAGGCCTTTAGATAAGGATTCTGTAGACATAAAAATCGACCGAATCGGGCGAGTAACGAAGAAGTTATGGCAAAAATAGTTTTTACGTCGGGTCCCGTTTTGTGAATTTCCACTATTTTTGCCATAACTTCTAGGCTATTTGTCCGATTTGGCTAATTCAAACGGCGTTGGAAACCTTATTCCAAGGGCTATCCCCCAAAAAGTCAAAATCCACTTTTCCTATTATTTTGCTTTACAAGAACTTCGTGAGTGTCCAAAACAAGCGAAAAAGTGACTATTTTGGGATGTATTCGCCCGATTTACCCGCGATCTGGGCATTCAAATTACGGAAGCTCACTTTAAAATGTCATAAATACATGTGTATATGCTAATGTGCGAAAAAATCAATATTGTTTAGGATGATTTTTCAGCCCCCGAGCCCCTAGGGGGAGCCCTAGGGCCCAGCCCGAAAATTGAAGCTATTTGTTCGGCACGATGGACAAGAATTCCGATTATTAGGGGCCTTAGGCCTTTAGATTAGGATTCTTTGGACATAAAGATCGAACGAATCGGGCGAGCAACGAAGAAGTTATGGCCAAAATAGTTTTTAGCCCAGGCCCTTAAGGGTACCCCTATGGCCAGGCCCAAAAATTGGAGCTCTTTGTTTAACACGATGGACAGGAATTCTGATCATTAGGGGTCTTAGGCCTATAGATAAGGATTCTGTGAACATAAAGATCGACCGAATCGGGCGAGTAACGAAGAAGTTATGGCCAAAATAGTTTTTAGCCCAGGCCGCTAGGGGTACCATTAGGGCTCGGCCCAAAAATTGGAGCTCTTTGTTCAGCACGATGGATAGGAATTCCAATCATGAGGGGTCTTTGGCCTTTAGTTAAGGATTCCATGGATATAAAAGTCGACTGAATCGGGCGAGAAACGAAAAAGTTATGGCAAAAATAATTTTTACGTCGGGTCCCGTTTTGCGCAGTTCCACTATTTTTGCCATAACTTCTATGCTATTTGTCCGATTTGGCTGATTCAAGCGGCATTAAAAGCCTTATTCCAAGGGCTATCCCCCAAAAAGTCAAAATCCACTTTTCCTATTATTTTGCTTTACAAGAACTTCGTGAGTGTCCAAAACAAGCGAAAAAGTGACTATTTTAGGATGTATTCGGCCGATTTACCTGCTATCTTGGCCTTCAAATTACACAAGCTCACTTTAAAATGTAATAAATACATGTGTATATGCTAATGTGCGAAAAAATCAACATTTCGTTTCGGATGATTTTTTAGCCCCCGAGCCCCTAGGGGGACGGACCTCTAGGGCCCGTCCCGAAAATTGAAACTATTTGTTCGGCACGATGGACAGGAATTCTGATTATTAGGGGTCTTAGGCCTTTAGATAAGGATTCTTTGGACATAAAGATCGAAAGAATCGGGCGAGCAACGAAGAAGTTATGGCCAAAATAGTTTTTAGCCCAGGCCCTTAAGGGTACCCCTATGGCCCGGCCCAAAAATTGGAGCTCTTTGTTTAACACGATGGATAGGAATTCCAATCATGAGGGGTCTTTGGCTTTTAGTTAAGGATTCCATGAAAATAAAGGTCAACCGAATCGGGCGAGAAACGAAGAAGTTATGGCAAAAATAGTTTTTACGTCGGGTCGCGTTTTGCGCAATTCCACTATTTTTGCCATAACTTCTTTGCTATTTGTCCGATTTGGCTGATTCAAGCGGTGTTGGAAACCTTATTCCTAGGGCTATCCCCCAAAAAGTCAAAATCCAATTTTCCTATTATTTTGCTCTACAAGAACTTCGTGAGTGTCCAAAACAAGCGAAAAAGTGACTATTTTGGGGTGTATTCGGCCGATTTACCCGCTATCTGGGCCTTCAAATTACGCAAGCTCACTTTAAAATGTCATAAATACATGTGTATATGGTAATGAGCGAAAAAATCAACATTTCGTTTCGGATGATTTTTCAGCTCCCGAGCCCCTAGGGGGACCCCTAGGGCCCGGCCCGAAAATTAAAACTATTTGTTCGGCACGATGGACAGGAATTCTGATCATTAGGGGTCTTAGGCCTATAGATAAGGATTCTGTGAACATAAAGATCGACCGAATCGGGCGAGCAACGAAGAAGTTATGGCCAAAATAGTTTTTAGCCCAGGCCCCTAGGGGTACCACTAGGGCTCGGCCCAAAAATTGGAGCTCTTTGTTCAGCACGATGGATAGGAATTCCAATCATGAGGGGTCTTTGGCCTTTATTTAAGGATTCCATGGATATAAAAGTCGACTGAATCGGGCGAGAAACGAAAAAGTAATGGCAAAAATAGTTTTTACGTCGGGTCCCGTTTTGCGCAGTTCCACTATTTTTGCCATAACTTCTATGCTGTTTGTTCGATTTGGCTGATCCAAGCGGCGTTGGAAACCTTATTTTAAGGGCTATCCCCCAAAAAGTCAAAATCAACTTTTTCTATTATTTTGCTTTACAAGAACTTCATGAGTGTCCAAAACAAGCAAAAAAGTGACTATTTTGGGGTGTATTCGGCCGATTTACCCGTTATCTGGGCCTTCAAATTACGCAAGCTCACTTTAAAATGCCATAAATACATGTGTATATGCTAATCTGCGAAAAAATCAACATTTCGCTTCGGATGATTTTTCAGCCCCCGAGCTCCTAGGGGGATCCCTAGGGCCCGGCCCGAAAATTGAAGCTCTTTGTTCGGCACGATGGACAGAAATTCCGATCATTAGGGGTCTTAGGCATTTAGATAAGGATTCTTTGGACATAAAGATCCGAATCGGGCGAGCAACGAAGAAGTTATGGCCAAAATAGTTTTTAGCCCAGGCCCTTAAGGGTACCCCTATGGCCCGGCCCAAAAATTGGAGCTCTTTGTTTAACACGATGGATAGAATTCCAATCATGAGGGGTCTTTGGCCTTTAGTTAAGGATTCCATGGATATAAAGGTCGACCGAATCGGGCGAGAAACGAAGAAGTTATGGCAAAAATAGTTTTTACGTCAGGTCCCGTTTTGCGCAGTTCCACTATTTTTGCCATAACTTCTATGCTATTTGTCCGATTTGGCTGATTCAAGCGGCGTTGGAAACCTTATTCCAAGGGCTATCTCCCAAAAAGTCAAAATCCACTTTATCTATTATTTTGCTTTACAAGAATTTCGTGAGTGTCCAAAACAAGCGAAAAAGTGACTATTTTGGGGTGTATTCGGCCGATTTACCCGCTATCTGGGCCTTCAAATTACGCAAGATCACTTTAAAATGCCATAAATAAATGTGTATATGCTAATGTGCGAAAAAATCAACATTCCGTTTCGGATGATTTTTCAGCCCCTAAGCCCCGAGGGGGGACCCCTAGGGACCAGCCTGAAAATTGAAACTATTTGTTCGGCACGATGGAAAAGAATTCTGATCATTAGGGGTCTTAGGCCTATAGATAAGGATTCTGTGAACATAAAGATCGACCGAATCGGGCGAGTAACGAAGAAGTTATGGCCAAAATAGTTTTTAGCCAAGGCCCCTAGGGGTACCACTAGGGCTCGGCCCAAAAATTGGAGCTCTTTGTTCAGCACGATGGATAGGAATTCCAATCATGAGGGGTCTTTGGCCTTTAGTTAAGGATTCCATGGATATAAAGGTCTACTGAATCGGGCGAGAAACGAAGAAGTTATGGCAAAAATAGTTTTTACGTCGGGTCCCGTTTTGCGCAGTTCCACTATTTTTGCCATAACTTCTATGCTATTTGTCCGATTTGGCTGATTCAAGCGGCGTTGGAAACCTTATTCCAAGGGCTATCCCTCAAAAAGTCAAAATCCACTTTTCCTATTATTTTGCTTTACAAGAACTTCGTGAGTGTCGAAAACAAGCGAAAAAGTGACTATTTTGGGGTGTATTCGGCCGATTTACCCGCTATCTGGGCCTTCAAATTACGCAAGCTCACTTTAAAATGCCATAAATACATGTGTATATGCTAATGTGCGAAAAAATCAACATTTCGTTTCGGTTGATTTTTCACCCCCCGAGCGCCTAGGGGGACTCCTAGTGCCCGGCCCGAAAATTGAAACTATTTGTTCGGCACGATGGACAGGAATTCTGATCATTAGGGGTCTTAGGCCTATAGATAAGGATTCTCTGAACATAAAGATCGACCGAATCGGGCGAGTAACGAAGAAGTTATGGCCAAAATAGTTTTTAGCCCAGGCCCCTAGGGATACCACTAGGGCTCGGCCCAAAAATTGGAGCTCTTTGTTCAGCACGATGGATAGGAATTTTAATCATGAGGGGTCTTTGGCCTTTGGTTAAGGATTCCATGGATATAAAGGTCGACTGAATCGGGCGAGAAACGAAGAAGTTATGGCAAAAATAGTTTTTACGTTGGGTCCCGTTTTGCGAAGTTCCACTATTTTTGCCATAACTTCTATGCTATTTGTCCGATTTGGCTGATTCAAGCGGCGTTGGAAACCTTATTCCAAGGGCTATCCCCCAAAAATTCAAAATCCACTTTTCCTATTATTTTGCTTTACAAGAACTTCGTGAGTGTCCAAAACAAGTGAAAAAGTGACTATTTTGGGGTGTATTCGGCCGATTTACCCGCTATATGGGCCTTCAAATTACGCAAGCTCACTTTAAAATGCCATAAATACATGTGTATATGCTAATGTGCGAAAAAATCAACATTTCGTTTCGGATGATTTTTCAGCCCCCGAGCCCCTAAGGGGACCCCTAGGGCCCGGCCCGAAAATTGAAACTATTTGTTCGGCACGATGGACAGGAATTCTGATCAGTAGGGGTCTTAGGCCTATAGATAAGGATTCTGTGAACATAAAGATCGACCGAATCGGGCGAGTAACGAAGAAGTTATGGCCAAAATAGTTTTTAGCCCAGGCACCTAGGGGTACCACTAGGGCTCGGCCCAAAACTTGGAGCTCTTTGTTCAGCATGATGGATATGAATTCCAATCATGAGGGGTCTTTGGCCTTTAGTTAAGGATTCCATGGATATAAAGGTCGACCGAATCGGGCGAGAAACGAAGAAGTTACGGCAAAAATAGTTTTTACGTCGGGTCCCGTTTTGCGCAGTTCCACTATTTTTGCCATAACTTCTATGCTATTTGTCCGATTTGGCTGATTCAAGCGGCGTTGGAAACCTTATTCCAAGGGCTATCCCCCAAAAAGTCAAAATAAACTTTTCCTATTATTTTGCTTTACAAGAACTTCGTGAGTGTCCAAAACAAGCAAAAAAGTGACTATTTTAGGGTGTATTCGGCCGATTTACCCGTTATCTGGGCCTTGAAATTACGCAAGCTCACTTTAAAATGCCATAAATAAATGTGTATATGCTAATCTGCGAAAAAATCAACATTTCGTTTCGGATGATTTTTCAGCCCCCGAGCCCCTAGGGGGACCCTTAGGGTCCGGCCCGAAAATTAAAGCTCTTTGTTCGGCACGATGGACAAGAATTCCGATCATTAGGGGTCTTAGGCCTTTAGATAAGGATTCTTTGGACATAAAGATCGAAAGAATCGGGCGAGCAACGAAGAAGTTATGGCCAAAATAGTTTTTAGCCCAGGCCCTTAAGGGTACCCCTATTGCCCGGCCCAAAAATTGGAGCTCTTTGTTTAACACGATGGATAGAATTCCAATCATAAGGGGTCTTTGGCCTTTAGTTAAACATTCCATGGATATAAATGTTGACCGAATCGGGCGAGAAACGAAGAAGTTATGGCAAAAATAGTTTTTACGTCGGGTCTCGTTTTGCGCAGTTCCACTATTTTTGTCACAACTTCTATGCTATTTGTCCGATTTGGCTGATTCAAGCGGCGTTGGAAACCTTATTCCAAGGGCTATCCCCCAAAAAGTCAAAATCCACTTTTCCTATTATTTTGCTTTACAAGAACTTCGTGAGTGTCCAAAACAAGCGAAAAAGTGACTATTTTGGGGTGTATTCGGCCGATTTACCCGCTATCTGGGCCTTCAAATTACGCAAGCTCACTTTAAAATACCATAAATACATGTGTATATGCTAATGTGCGAAAAAATCAACATTTCGTTTCGGATGATTTTTCAGCCCCCGAGCCCCTAGGGGGGACCCCTAGGGCCCGGCCCGAAAATTGAAACTATTTTTTCGGCATGATGGACAGAAATTCTGATCATTAGGGGTCTTAGGCCTATAGATAAGGATTCTGTGAACATAAAGATCGACCGAATCGGGCGAGTAACGAAGAAGTTATGGCCAAAATAGTTTTTAGCCCAGGCCCCTAGGGTTACAACTAGGGCTCAGCCCAAAAATTGGAGCTCTTTGTTCAGCATGATGGATAGGAATTCCAATCATGAGGGGTCTTTGGCTTTTAGTTAAGGATTCTATGGATATAAAGGTCGACCGAATCGGGCGAGAAACGAAGAAGTTATGGCAAAAATAGTTTTTACGTCGGGTCCCGTTTTGCGCAGTTCCACTATTTTTGCCATAACTTCTATGCTATTTGTCCGATTTGGCTGATTCAAGCGGAGTTGGAAACCTTATTCCAAGGGCTATCCCCCAAAAATTCAAAATCCACTTTTTCTATTATTTTGCTTTACAAGAATTTGATAAGTGTCCAAAACAAGCGAAAAAGTGACTATTTTGGGGTGTATTCGGCCGATTTACCCGCTATCTGGGCCTTCAAATTACGCAAGCTCAGTTTAAAATGCCATAAATACATGTGTATATGCTAATGTTCGAAAAAATCAACATTTCATTTCGGATGATTTTTCAGCCCCCGGGCCCCCGGCCCGAAAATTGAAACTATTTGTTCGGCACGATGGACAAGAATTCTGATCATTAGGGGTCTTAGGCCTATAGATAAGGATTCTGTGAACATAAAGATCGACCGAATCGGGCGAGTAACGAAGAAGTTATGGCCAAAATAGTTTTTAGCCCAGGCCCCTAGGGGTACCATTAGGGCTCGGCCCAAAAATTGGAGCTCTTTGTTCAGCACGATGGATAGGAATTCCAATCATGAGGGGTCTTTGGACTTTAGTTAAGGATTCCTTTGATATAAAGGTCTACTGAATCGGGCGAGAAACGAAGAAGTTATGGCAAAAATAGTTTTTACGTCGGGTACCATTTTGCGCAGTTCCACTATTTTTGCCATAACTTCTATGCTATTTGTCCGATTTGGCTGATTCAAGCGGCGTTGGAAACCTTATTCCAAGGGCTATCCCTCAAAAAGTGAAAATCCACTTTTCCTATTATTTTGCTTTACAAGAACTTCGTGAGTGTCCAAAACAAGAGAAAAAGTGACTATTTTGGGGTGTATTCGGCCGATTTACCCGCTATCAGGGCCTTCAAATTACGCAAGCTCACTTTAAAATGCCATAAATACATGTGTATATGCTAATGTGCGAAAAAATCAACATTTCGTATCAGATGACTTTTCAGCCCCCGAGCGCCTAGGGGGACCCCTAGTGCCCGGCCCGAAAATTGAAACTATTTGTTCGGCACGATGGACAGGAATTCTGATCATTAGGGGTCATAGGCCTATAGATAAGGATTTTGTGAACATAAAGATCGACCGAATCGGGCGAGTAACGAAGAAGTTATGGCCAAAATAGTTTTTAGCCCAGGCCCATAGGGTTACCACTAGGGCTCGGCCCAAAAATTGGAGCTCTTTGTTCAGCGCGATGGATAGGAATTTTAATCATGAGGGGTCTTTGGCCTTAAGTTAAGGATTCCTTGGATATAAAGGTCGACTGAATCGGGCGAGAAACGAAGAAGTTATGGCAAAAATAGTTTTTACGTCAAGTACCGTTTTGTGAATTTCCACTATTTTTGCCATAACTTCTAGGCTATTTGTCCGATTTGGCTAATTCAAACGGCGTTGGAAACCTTATTCCAAGGGCTATCCCCCAAAAATTCAAAATCCACTTTTCCTATTATTTTGCTTTACAAGAACTTCGTGAGTGTCCAAAACAAGCGAAAAAGTGACTATTTTGGGGTGTATTCGGCCGATTTACCCGCGATCTGGGCATTCAAATAACGCAAGCTCACTTTATAATGTCATAAATACATGTGTATATGCTAATGTGCGAAAAAATCAACATTTCGTTTCGGATGATTTTTCAGCCCCCGAGCCCCTAGGGGGACCCCTAGGGCCCGGCCCGAAAATTGAAGCTCTTTGTTCGGCACGATGGACAAGAATTCCGATCATTAGGGGTCTTAGGCCTTTAGATAAGGATTCGTTGGACATAAAGATCGAACAAATCGGGCGAGCAACGAAGAAGTTATGGCCAAAATAGTTTTTAGCCCAGGCCCTTAAGGGTACCCCTATGGCCCGGTCCAAAAATTGGAGCTCTTTGTTTAACACGATGGATAGAATTCCAATCATAAGGGGTCTTTGGCCTTTAGTTAAAGATTCCATGGATATAAATGTTGACCGAATCGGGCGAGAAACGAAGAAGTTATGGCAAAAATAGTTTTTACGTCGGGTCCCGTTTTGCGCAATTCCACTATTTTTGCCATAACTTCTATGCTATTTGTCCGATTTGGCTGATTCAAGCGGAGTTGGAAACCTTATTCCAAGGGCTATCCGCCAAAAATTCAAAATCCACTTTTTCTATTATTTTGCTTTACAAGAATTTCGTAAGTGTCCAAAACAAGCGAAAAAGTGACTATTTTGGGGTGTATTCGGCCGATTTACCCGCTATCTAGGCCTTCAAATTACGCAAGCTCAGTTTAAAATGCCATAAATACATGTGTATATGCTAATGTTCGAAAAAATCAACATTTCATTTCGGATGATTTTTCAGCCCCCGGGCCCCCGGCCCGAAAATTGAAACTATTTGTTCGGCACAATGGACAAGAATTCTGATCATTAGGGGTCTTAGGCCTATAGATAAGGATTCTGTGAACATAAAGATCGACCGAATCGGGCGAGTAACGAAGAAGTTATGGCCAAAATAGTTTTTAGCCCAGGCCCCTAGGGGTACCATTAGGGCTCGGCCCAAAAATTGGAGCTCTTTGTTCAGCACGATGGATAGGAATTCCAATCATGAGGGGTCTTTGGACTTTAGTAAAGGATTCCTTGGATATAAAGGTCTACTGAATCGGGCGAGAAACGAAGAAGTTATGGCAAAAATAGTTTTTACGTCGGGTACCATTTTGCGCAGTTCCACTATTTTTGCCATAACTTCTATGCTATTTGTCCGATTTGGCTGATTCAAGCGGCGTTGGAAACCTTATTCCAAGGGCTATCCCTCAAAAAGTGAAAATCCACTTTTCCTATTATTTTGCTTTACAAGAACTTCGTGAGTGTCCAAAACAAGAGAAAAAGTGACTATTTTGGGGTGTATTCGGCCGATTTACCCGCTATCAGGGCCTTCAAATTACGCAAGCTCACTTTAAAATGCCATAAATACATGTGTATATGCTAATGTGCGAAAAAATCAACATTTCGTATCGGATGATTTTTCAGCCCCCGAGCGCCTAGGGGGACCCCTAGTGCCCGGCCCGAAAATTGAAACTATTTGTTCGGCACGATGGACAGGAATTCTGATCATTAGGGGTCATAGGCCTATAGATAAGGATTTTGTGAACATAAAGATCGACCGAATCGGGCGAGTAACGAAGAAGTTATGGCCAAAATAGTTTTTAGCCCAGGCCCATAGGGTTACCACTAGGGCTCGGCCCAAAAATTGGAGCTCTTTGTTCAGCGCGATGGATAGGAATTTTAATCATGAGGGGTCTTTGGCCTTAAGTTAAGGATTCCTTGGATATAAAGGTCGACTGAATCGGGCGAGAAACGAAGAAGTTATGGCAAAAATAGTTTTTACGTCAAGTACCGTTTTGTGAATTTCCACTATTTTTGCCATAACTTCTAGGCTATTTGTCCGATTTGGCTAATTCAAACGGCGTTGGAAACCTTATTCCAAGGGCTATCCCCCAAAAATTCAAAATCCACTTTTCCTATTATTTTGCTTTACAAGAACTTCGTGAGTGTCCAAAACAAGCGAAAAAGTGACTATTTTGGGGTGTATTCGGCCGATTTACCCGCGATCTGGGCATTCAAATAACGCAAGCTCACTTTATAATGTCATAAATACATGTGTATATGCTAATGTGCGAAAAAATCAACATTTCGTTTCGGATGATTTTTCAGCCCCCGAGCCCCTAGGGGGACCCCTAGGGCCCGGCCCGAAAATTGAAGCTCTTTGTTCGGCACGATGGACAAGAATTCCGATCATTAGGGGTCTTAGGCCTTTAGATAAGGATTCGTTGGACATAAAGATCGAACAAATCGGGCGAGCAACGAAGAAGTTATGGCCAAAATAGTTTTTAGCCCAGGCCCTTCAGGGTACCCCTATGGCCCGGTCCAAAAATTGGAGCTCTTTGTTTAACACGATGGATAGAATTCCAATCATAAGGGGTCTTTGGCCTTTAGTTAAAGATTCCATGGATATAAATGTTGACCGAATCGGGCGAGAAACGAAGAAGTTATGGCAAAAATAGTTTTTACGTCGGGTCCCGTTTTGCGCAATTCCACTATTTTTGCCATAACTTCTATGCTATTTGTCCGATTTGGCTGATTCAAGCGGAGTTGGAAACCTTATTCCAAGGGCTATCCGCCAAAAATTCAAAATCCACTTTTTCTATTATTTTGCTTTACAAGAATTTCGTAAGTGTCCAAAACAAGCGAAAAAGTGACTATTTTGGGGTGTATTCGGCCGATTTACCCGCTATCTGGGCCTTCAAATTACGCAAGTTAACTTTAAAATGCCATAAATACATGTGTATATGCTAATGTGCGAAAAAATCAACATTTTGTTTCGGATGATTTTTCAGCCCCCGAGCCCCTAGGGCCCTGCCCGAAAATTGAAACTATTTGTTCGGCACGATGGACAGGAATTCTTATCATTAGGGGTCTTAGGCCTATATATAAGGATTTTGTGAACATAAAGATCGACCGAATCGGGCGAGTAACGAAGAAGTTATGGCCAAAATAGTTTTTAGCCCAGGCCCCTAGGGGGTACCACTAGGGCTCGGCCCAAAAATTGGAGCTCTTTGTTCAGCACGATGGAAAGGAATTCCAATCATGAGGGGTCTTTGGCCTTTAGTTAAGGATTCCATGGATATAAAGGTCGACCGAATCGGGCGAGAAACGAAGAAGTTATGGCAAAAATAGTTTTTACGTCGGGTCCCGTTTTGCGCAGTTCCACTATTTTTGCCATAACTTCTATGCTATTTGTCCGATTTGGCTGATTCAAGCGGCGTTGGAAATCTTATTCCAAGGGCTATCCCCGAAAAAGTCAAAATCCACTTTTCCTATTATTTTGCTTTACAAGAACTTCGTGAGTGTCCAAAACAAGCGAAAAAGTGACTATTTTGGGGTGTATTCGGCCGATTTACCCGCTATCTGGGCCTTCAAATTACGCAAGCTCACTTTAAAATGCCATAAATACATGTGTATATGCTAATCTGCCAAAAAATTAACATTTCGTTTCGGATGATTTTTCAGCCCCCGAGCCCCTAGGGGGACCCCTAGGGCCCGGCCCGAAAATTAAAGCTCTTTGTTCGGCACGATGGACAAGAATTCCGATCATTAGGGGTCTTAGGCCTTTAGATAAGAATTCTTTGGACATAAAGGTCGAACGAATCAGGCGAGCAACGAAGAAGTTATGGCCAAAATAGTTTTTAGCCCAGGCCCTTAAGGGTACCCCTATGGCCCAGCCCAAAAATTGGAGCTCTTTGTTTAACATGATGGATAGAATTCCAATCATAAGGGGTCTTTGGCCTTTAGTTAAGGATTCCTTGGATATAAAGGTCGACCGAATCGGGCGAGAAACGAAGAAGTTATGGCAAAAATAGTTTTTACGTTGGGTCCCGTTTTGCGCAGTTCCACTATTTTTGCCATAACTTCTATGCTATTTGTCCGATTTGGGTGATTCAAGCGGAGTTGGAAACCTTATTCCAAGGGCTATCCCCCAAAAATTCAAAATCCACTTTTTCTATTATTTTGCTTTACAAGAATTTCGTAAGTGTCCAAAACAAGCGAAAAAGTGACTATTTTGGGGTGTATTCGGCCGATTTACCCGCTATCTGGGCCTTCAAATTACGCAAGCTCACTTTAAAATGCCATAAATACATGTGTATATGCTAATGTGCGAAAAAATCAACATTTTGTTTCGGATGATTTTTTAGCCTCCGAGCCCCTAGGGGGACCCCTAGGGCCCGACCCGAAAATTGAAACGATTTGTTCGGCACGATGGATAGGAATTCTGATCATTAGGGGTCTTAGGCCTATAGATAAGGATTTTGTGAACATAAAGATCGACCGAATCGGGCGAGTAACGAAGAAGTTATGGCCAAAATAGTTTTTAGCCCAGGCCCCTAGGGGTAGGGCTCGGCCCAAAAATTGGAGCTCTTTGTTCAGCACGATGGATAGGAATTCCAATCATGAGGGGTCTTTGGCCTTTAGTTAAGGATTCCATGGATATAAAGGTCGACTGAATCGGGCGAGAAACGAAGAAGTTATGGCAAAAATAGTTTTTACGTCGGGTCCCGTTTTGCGCAGTTCCACTATTTTTGCCATAACTTCTATGCTATTTGTCCGATTTGGCTGATTCAAGCGGAGTTGGAAACCTTATTCCAAGGGCTATCCCCCAAAAAGTCAAAATCAACTTTTTCTATTATTTTGCTTTACAAGAACTTCGTGAGTGTCCAAAATAAGCGAAAAAGTGACTATTTTGAGTGTAATCAGCCGATTTACCCGTTATCAGGGCCTTCAAATTACGCAAGCTCACTTTAAAATGCCATAAATACATGTGTATATGCTAATCTGTGAAAAAATCAACATTTTGCTTCGGATGATTTTTCAGCCCCCGAGCTCCTAGGGGGACCCCTAGGGCCCGGCCCGAAAATTGAAGCTCTTTGTTCGGCATAATGGACAGGAATTCCGATCATTAGGGGTCTTAGGCCTTTAGATAAGGATTCTTTGGACATAAAGATCGAACGAATCGGGCGAGCAACGAAGAAGTTATGGCCAAAATAGTTTTTAGCCCAGGCCCTTAAGGGTACCCCTATGGCCCGGCCCAAAAATTGGAGCTCTTTGTTTAACACGATGGATAGAATTCCAATCATGAGGGGTCTTTGGCCTTTAGTTAAGGATTCCATGGATATAAAGGTCGACCGAATCGGGCGAGAAACGAAGAAGTTATGGCAAAAACAGTTTTTACGTCAGGTCCCGTTTTGCGCAGTTCCACTATTTTTGCCATAACTTCTATGCTATTTGTCCGATTTGGCTGATTCAAGCGGCGTTGGAAACCTTATTCCAAGGGCTATCCCCCAAAAAGTCAAAATCCACTTTTTCTATTATTTTGCTTTACAAGAATTTCGTAAGTGTCCAAAACAAACGAAAAAGTGACTATTTTGGGGTGTATTCGGCCGATTTACCCGCTATCTGGGCCTTCAAATTACGCAAGCTCACTTTAAAATGCCATAAATACATGTGTATATGCTAATCTGCCAAAAAATTAACATTTCGTTTCGGATGACTTTTCAGCCCCCGAGCCCCTAGGGGGACCCCTAGGGCCCGGCCCGAAAATTAAAGCTCTTTGTTCGGCACGATGGACAAGAATTCCGATCATTAGGGGTCTTAGGCCTTTAGATAAGAATTCTTTGGACATAAAGGTCGAACGAATCGGGCGAGCAACGAAGAAGTTATGGCCAAAATAGTTTTTAGCCCAGGCCCTTAAGGGTACCCCTATGGCCCGGCCCAAAAATTGGAGCTCTTTGTTTAACATGATGGATAGAATTCCAATCATAAGGGGTCTATGGCCTTTAGTTAAGGATTCCTTGGATATAAAGGTCGACCGAATCGGGCGAGAAACGAAGAAGTTATGGCAAAAATAGTTTTTACGTCGGGTCCCGTTTTGCGCAGTTCCACTATTTTTGCCATAACTTCTATGCTATTTGTCCGATTTGGCTGATTCAAGCGGAGTTGGAAACCTTATTCCAAGGGCTATCCCCCAAAAATTCAAAATCCACATTTTCTATTATTTTGCTTTACAAGAATTTCGTAAGTGTCCAAAACAAGCGAAAAAGTGACTATTTTGGGGTGTATTCGGCCGATTTACCCGCTATCTGGGCCTTCAAATTACGCAAGCTCACTTTAAAATGCCATAAATACATGTGTATATGCTAATGTGCGAAAAAATAAACATTTGGTTTCGGATGATTTTTCAGCCCCCGAGCCCCTAGGGGGGACCCCTAGGGCCCTGCCCGAAAATTGAAACTATTTGTTCGGCACGATGGACAGGAATTCTTATCATTAGGGGTCTTAGGCCTATAGATAAGGATTCTGTGAACATAAAGATCGACCGAATCGGGCGAGCAACGAAGAAGTTATGGCCAAAATAGTTTTTAGCCAAGGCCCCTAGGGGTACCACTAGGGCTCGGCCCAAAAATTGGAGCTCTTTGTTCAGCACGATGGATAGGAATTCCAATCATGAGGGGTCTTTGGCCTTTAGTTAAGGATTCCATGGATATAAAGGTCGACTGAATTGGGCGAGAAACGAAGAAGTTATGGCAAAAATAGTTTTTACGTCGGGTCCCATTTTGCGCAGTTCCACTATTTTTGCCATAACTTCTATGCTATTTGTCCGATTTGGCTGATTCAAGCGGCGTTGGAAACCTTATTCCAAGGGCTATCCCTCAAAAAGTCAAAATCCACTTTTCCTATTATTTTGCTTTACAAGAACTTCGTGAGTGTCCAAAACAAGCGAAAAAGTGACTATTTTGGGGTGTATTCGGCCGATTTACCCGCTATCTGGGCCTTCAAATTACGCAAGCTCACTTTAAAATGCCATAAATACATGTGTATATGCTGATGTGCGAAAAAATCAACATTTCGTTTCGGATGATTTTTCAGCCCCCAAGCCCCTAAGGGGACCCCTAGGGCCCGGCCCGAAAATTGAAACTATTTGTTTGGCACGATGGACAGGAATTCTGATCATTAGGGTCTTAGGCCTATAGATAAGGATTCTGTGAACATAAAGATCGACCGAATCGGGCGAGTAACGAAGAAGTTATGGCCAAAATAGTTTTTAGCCCAGGCCCTTAAGGGTACCCCTATGGCTCGGCCCAAAAATTGGAGCTCTTTGTTTAACATGATGGATAGAATTCCAATCATAAGGGGTCTTTAGCCTTTAGTTAAGGATTCCTTGGATATAAAGGTCGACCGAATCGGGCGAGAAACGAAGAAGTTATGGCAAAAATAGTTTTTACGCCGGGTCCCGTTTTGCGCAGTTCCACTATTTTTGCCATAACTTCTATGCTATTTGTCCGATTTGGCTGATTCAAGCGGAGTTGGAAACCTTATTCCAAGGGCTATCACCCAAAAATTCAAAATCCACTTTTTCTATTATTTTGCTTTACAAGAATTTCGTAAGTGTCCAAAACAAGCGAAAAAATGACTATTTTGGGGTGTATTCGGCCGATTTACCCGCTATCTGGGCCTTCAAATTACGCAAGCTCACTTTAAAATGCCATAAATACATGTGTATATGCTAATGTGCGAAAAAATCAACATTTTGTTTCGGATGATTTTTCAGCCCCCGAGCCCCTAGGGGGACCCCTAGGGCCCTGCCCGAAAATTGAAACTATTTGTTCGGCACGATGGACAGGAATTCTGATCATTAGGGGTCTTAGGCCTATTGATAAGGATTCTGTGAACATAAAGATCGACCGAATCGGGCGAGTAACAAAGAAATTATGGCCAAAATAGTTTTTAGCCCAGGCCCCTAGGGTACCACTAGGGCTCGGCCCAAAAATTGGAGCTCTTTGTTTAACATGATGGATAGAATTCCAATCATAAGGGGTCCTTGGCCTTTAGTTAAGGATTCCTTGGATATAAAGGTCGACCGAATCGGGCGAGAAACGAAGAAGTTATGGTAAAAATAGTTTTTACGTCGGGTCCCGTTTTGCGCAGTTCCACTATTTTTGCCATAACTTCTATGCTATTTGTCCGATTTGGCTGATTCAAGCGGAGTTGGAAACCTTATTCCAAGGGCTATCCCCCAAAAATTCAAAATCCACTTTTTCTATTATTTTGCTTTACAAGAATTTCGTAAGTGTCCAAAACAAGCGAAAAAGTGACTATTTTGGGGTGTATTCGGCCGATTTACCCGCTATCTGGGCCTTCAAATTACGCAAGCTCACTTTAAAATGCCATAAATACATGTGTATATGCTAATGTGCGAAAAAATTAACATTTTGTTTCGGATGATTTTTCAGCCCCCGAGCCCCTAGGGGGACCCCCTAGGGCCCTGCCCGAAAATTGAAACTATTTGTTCGGCACGATGGACAGGAATTCTGATCATTAGGGGTCTTAGGCCTATAGATAAGGATTCTGTGAACATAAAGATCGACCGAATCGGGCGAGTAACGAAGAAGTTATGGCCAAAATAGTTTTTAGCCCACGCCCCTAGGGGTACCCTCTAGGGCTCGGCCCAAAAATTGGAGCTCTTTGTTCAGCACGATGGATAGGAATTCCAATCATGAGGGGTCTTTGGCCTTTGGTTAAGGACTCCGTGGATATAAAGGTCGACTGAATCGGGCGAGAAACGAAGAAGTTATGGCAAAAATAGTTTTTACGTCGGGTACCGTTTTGCGCAGTTCCACTATTTTTGCCATAACTTCTATGCAATTTGTCCGATTTGGCTGATTCAAGCGGCGTTGGAAACCTTATTCCAAGGGCTATCCCTCAAAAAGTCAAAATCCACTTTTCCTATTATTTTGCTTTACAAGAACTTCGTGAGTGTCCAAAACAAGCGAAAAAGTGACTATTTTGGGGTGTATTCGGCCGATTTACCCGCTATCTGGGCCTTCAAATTACGCAAGCTCACTTTAAAATGCCATAAATACATGTGTATATGCTAATGTGCGAAAAAATCAACATTTCGTTTCGGATGATTTTTCAGCCCCCGAGTCCCTAGGGGGACCCCTAGGGCCCGACCCGAAAATTGAAACGATTTGTTCGGCACGATGGATAGGAATTCTGATCATTAGGGGTCTTAGGCCTATAGATAAAGATTCTGTGAACATAAAGATCGACTGAATCGGGCGAGTAACGAAGAAGTTATGGCCAAAATAGTTTTTAGCCCAGGCCCCAAGGGGTACCAATAGGGCTCGGCCCAAAAATTGGAGCTCTTTGTTCAGCACGATGGATAGGAATTTTAATCACGAGGGGTCTTTGGCCTTTAGTTAGGGATTCCATGGATATAAAGGTCGACCGAGTCGGGCGAGAAACGAAGAAGTTATGGCAAAAATAGTTTTTACGTCGGGTCCCGTTTTGCGCAGTTCCACTATTTTTGCCATAACTTCTATGCTATTTGTCCGATTTGGCTGATTCAAGCGGCGTTGGAAACCTTATTCCAAGGGCTATCTCCCAAAAAGTCAAAATCAACTTTTCCTATTATTTTACTTTACAAGAACTTCGTGAGTGTCCAAAACAAGCGAAAAAGTGACTATTTTGGGGTGTATTCGGCCGATTTACCCGTTATCTGGGCCTTCAAATTACGAAAGCTCACTTTAAAATGCCATAAATACATGTGTATATGCTAATCTGCGAAAAAATCAACATTTCGTTTCGGATGATTTTTCAGCCCCCGAGCCCCTAGGGGGACCCCTAGGGCCCTGCCCGAAAATTGAAACTATTTGTTCGGCACGATGGACAGGAATTCTGATCATTAGGGGTCTTAGGCCTATAGATAAGGATTCTGTGAACATAAAGATCGACCGAATCGGGCGAGTAACGAAGAAGTTATGGCCAAAATAGTTTTTAGCCCACGCCCCTAGGGTACCACTAGGGCTCGGCCCAAAAATTGGAGCTCTTTGTTTAACATGATGGATAGAATTCCAATCATAAGGGGTCCTTGGCCTTTAGTTAAGGATTCCTTGGATATAAAGGTCGACCGAATCGGGCGAGAAACGAAGAAGTTATGGCAAAAATAGTTTTTACGTCGGGTCCCGTTATGCGCAGTTCCACTATTTTTGCCATAACTTCTATGCTATTTGTCCGATTTGGCTGATTCAAGCGGAGTTGGAAACCTTATTCCAAGGGCTATCCCCCAAAAATTCAAAATCCACCTTTTCTATTATTTTGCTTTACAAGAATTTCGTAAGTGTCCAAAACAAGCGAAAAAGTGACTATTTTGGGGTGTATTCGGCCGATTTACCCGCTATCTGGGCCTTCAAATTACGCAAGCTCACTTTAAAATGCCATAAATACATGTGTATATGCTAATGTGCGAAAAAATTAACATTTTGTTTCGGATGATTTTTCAGCCCCCGAGCCCCTAGGGGGACCCCTAGGGCCCTGCCCGAAAATTGAAACTATTTGTTCGGCACGATGGACAGGAATTCTGATCATTAGGTGTCTTAGGCCTATAGATAAGGATTCTGTGAACATAAAGATCAACCGAATCGGGCGAGTAACGAAGAAGTTATGGCCAAAATAGTTTTTAGCCCACGCCCCTAGGGGTACCACTAGGGCTCGGCCCAAAAATTGGAGCTCTTTGTTCAGCACGATGGATAGGAATTCCAATCATGAGGGGTCTTTGGCCTTTGGTTAAGGATTCCGTGGATATAAAGGTCGACTGAATCGGGCGAGAAACGAAGAAGTTATGGCAAAAATAGTTTTTACGTCGGGTACCGTTTTGCGCAGTTCCACTATTTTTGCCATAACTTCTATGCAATTTGTCCGATTTGGCTGATTCAAGCGGCGTTGGAAACCTTATTCCAAGGGCTATCCCTCAAAAAGTCAAAATCCACTTTTCCTATTATTTTGCTTTACAAGAACTTCGTGAGTGTCCAAAACAAGCGAAAAAGTGACTATTTTGGGGTGTATTCGGCCGATTTACCCGCTATCTGGGCCTTCAAATTACGCAAGCTCACTTTAAAATGCCATAAATACATGTGTATATGCTAATGTGCGAAAAAATTAACATTTTGTTTCGGATGATTTTTCAGCCCCCGAGCCCCTAGGGGGACCCCTAGGGCCATGCCCGAAAATTGAAACTATTTGTTCGGCACGATGGACAGGAATTCTGATCATTAGGGGTCTTAGGCCTATAGATAAGGATTCTGTGAACATAAAGATCGACCGAATCGGGCGAGTAACGAAGAAGTTATGGCCAAAATAGTTTTTAGCCCACGCCCCTAGGGGTACCACTAGGGCTCGGCCCAAAAATTGGAGCTCTTTGTTCAGCACGATGGATAGGAATTCCAATCATGAGGGGTCTTTGGCCTTTGGTTAAGGATTCCGTGGATATAAAGGTCGACTGAATCGGGCGAGAAACGAAGAAGTTATGGCAAAAATAGTTTTTACGTCGGGTACCGTTTTGCGCAGTTCCACTATTTTTGCCATAACTTCTATGCAATTTGTCCGATTTGGCTGATTCAAGCGGCGTTGGAAACCTTATTCCAAGGGCTATCCCTCAAAAAGTCAAAATCCACTTTTCCTATTATTTTGCTTTACAAGAACTTCGTGAGTGTCAAAAACAAGCGAAAAAGTGACTATTTTGGGGTGTATTCGGCCGATTTACCCGCTATCTGGGCCTTCAAATTACGCAAGCTCACTTTAAAATGCCATAATTACATGTGTATATGCTAATGTGCGAAAAAATCAACATTTTGTTTCGGATGATTTTTCAGCCCCCGAGTCCCTAGGGGGACCCCTAGGGCCCGACCCGAAAATTGAAACGATTTGTTCGGCACGATGGATAGGAATTCTGATCATTAGGGGTCTTAGGCCTATAGATAAGGATTCTGTGAACATAAAGATCGACCGAATCGGGCGAGTAACGAAGAAGTTATGGCCAAAATAGTTTTTAGCCCAGGCCCCAAGGGGTACCAATAGGGCTCGGCCCAAAAATTGGAGCTCTTTGTTCAGCACGATGGATAGGAATTTTAATCACGAGGGGTCTTTGGCCTTTAGTTAGGGATTCCATGGATATAAAGGTCGACCGAATCGGGCGAGAAACGAAGAAGTTATGGCAAAAATAGTTTTTACGTCGGGTCCCGTTTTGCGCAGTTCCACTATTTTTGCCATAACTTCTATGCTATTTGTCCGATTTGGCTGATTCAAGCGGCGTTGGAAACCTTATTCCAAGGGCTATCTCCCAAAAAGTCAAAATCAACTTTTCCTATTATTTTACTTTACAAGAACTTCGTGAGTGTCCAAAACAAGCGAAAAAGTGACTATTTTGGGGTGTATTCGGCCGATTTACCCGTTATCTGGGCCTTCAAATTACGAAAGCTCACTTTAAAATGCCATAAATACATGTGTATATGCTAATCTGCGAAAAAATCAACATTTCGTTTCGGATGATTTTTCAGCCCCCGAGCCCCTAGGGGGACCCCTAGGGCCCGGCCCGAAAATTGAAGCTCTTTGTTCGGCACGATGGAAAAGAATTCCGATCATTAGGGGTCTTAGGCCTTTAGATAAGGATTCTTTGGACATAAAGATCGAACGAATCGGGCGAGCAACGAAGAAGTTATGGCCAAAATAGTTTTTAGCCCAGGCCCTTAAGGGTACCCCTATGGCCCGGCCCAAAAATTGGAGCTCTTTGTTTAACACGATGGATAGAATTCCAATCATAAGGGGTCTTTGGCCTTTAGTTAAGGATTCCATGGATATAAATGTCGACCGAATCGGGCGAGAAACGAAGAAGTTATGGCAAAAATAGTTTTTACGTCGGGTCTCGTTTTTCGCAGTTCCACTATTTTTGCCATAACTTCTATGCTATTTGTCCGATTTGGCTGATTCAAGCGGCGTTGCAAACCTTATTCCAAGGGCTATCCCTCAAAAAGTCAAAATCCACTTTTTCTATTATTTTGCTTTACAAGAATTTCGTAAGTTTCCAAAACAAGCGAAAAAGTGACTATTTTGGGGTGTATTCGGCCGATTTACCTGCTATCTGGGCCTTCAAATTACGCAAGCTAACTTTAAAATGCAATAAATACATGTGTATATGCTAATGTGCGAAAAAATCAACATTTCGTTTCGGATGATTTTTCAGCCCCCGAGCCCCTAAGGGACCCCTAGGGCCCGGCCCGAAAATTGAAGCTCTTTGTTCGGCACGATGGACAAGAATTCCGATCATTAGAGGTCTTAGGCCTATAGATAAGGATTCTGTGAACATAAAGATCGACCGAATCGGGCGAGTAACGAAGAAGTTATGGCTAAAATAGTTTTTAGCCCAGGCCCCTAGGGGTACCACTAGGGCTCGGCCAAAAAATTGGAGCTCTTTGTTCAGCATGATGGATAGGAATTCCAATCAAGAGGGGTCTTTGGCCTTTAGTTAAGGATTCCATTGATATAAAGGTCGACCGAATTGGGCGAGAAACGAAGAAGTTATGGAAAAAATAATTTTTACGTCGGGTCCCGTTTTGCGCAGTTCCACTATTTTTGCCATAACTTCTATGCTATTTGTCCGATTTGGCTGATTCAAGCGGTGTTGCAAACCTCATTCCAAGGTCTATCCCCCAAAAAGTCAAAATCAACTTTTTCTATTATTTTTCTTTACAAGAACTTCGTGAGTGTCCAAAACAAGCGAAAAAATGACTATTTTTGGGTGTATTCGGCCGATTTACCCGTTATATGTGCGTTCAAATTACGCAAGCTCACTTTAAAATGTCATAAATACATGTGTATATGCTAATCTGCGAAAAAATCAACATATCGTTTCGGATGATTTTCCAGCCCCCGAGCCCCTAGGGGGACCCCTAGGGCCCGGCCCGAAAATTGAAGCTCTTTGTTCGGCACGATGGACAAGAATTCCGATCATTAGGGGTCTTAGGCCTTTAGATAAGGATTCTTTGGACATAAAGATCGAACGAATCGGGCGAGCAACGAAGAAGTTATGGCCAAAATAGTTTTTAGCCGAGGCCCTTAAGGGTACCCCTATGGCCCGGCCCAAAAATTGGAGCTCTTTGTTTAACACGATGGATAGAATTCCAATCATGAGGGGTCTTTGGCCCTTAGTTAAGGATTCCATGGAAATAAAGATCGACCGAATCGGGCAAGAAACGAAGAAGTTATGGCAAAAATAGTTTTTACGTCGGGTCTCGTTTTGCGCAGTTCCACTATTTTTGCCATAACTTCTATGTTATTTGTCCGATTTGGCTGATTCAAGCGGCGTTGTAAACCTTATTCCAAGGGCTATCCCCCAAAAATTCAAAATCCACTTTTCCTATTATTTTGCTTTACAAGAACTTTGTGAGTGTCCAAAACAAGCGAAAAAGTGATTATTTTGGGGTGTATTCGGCCGATTTACACGCTATCTGGGCCTTCAAATTACGCAAGCTCACTTTAAAATGCCATAAATACATGTGTATATGCTAATGTGCGAAAAAATCAACACTTCATTTCGGATGATTTTTCAGCCCCCGAGCCCCTAGGGGGAACCCTAGGGCCCGGCCCGAAAATTGAAACTATTTGTTCGGCACGATGGACAGGAATTCTGATCATTAGGGGTCTTAGGCCTATAGATAAGGATTCTGTGAACATAAAGATCGACCGAATCGGGCGAGTAACGAAGAAGTTAAGGCTAAAATAGTTTTTAGCCCAGGCCCCTAGGGGTACCACTAGGGCTCGGCCCAAAAATTGGAGCTCTTTGTTCAGCATGATGGATAGGAATTCCAATCATGAGGGGTATTTGGCCTTTAGTTAATGATTCCATGGATATAAAGGTCGACCGAATCGGACGAGAAACGAAGAAGTTATGGCAAAAATAGTTTTTACGTCGGGTCTCGTTTTGCGCTGTTCCACTATTTTTGCCATAACTTCTATGCTATTTGTCCGATTTGGCTGATTCAAGCGGCGTTGGAAACCTTATTCCAAGGGCTATCCTCCAAAAAGTCAAAATCAACTTTTCGTATTATTTTACTTTACAAGAACTTCGTGAGTGTCCAAAACAAGCGAAAAAGTGATTATTTTGGGGTGTATTCGGCCGATTTACCCGTTATATGGGCCTTCAAATTACGCAAGCTCACTTTAAAATGTCATAAATACATGTGTATATGCTAATCTGCGAAAAAATCAACATTTCGTTTCGGATGATTTTTCAGCCCCCGAGCCCCTAGGGGGACCCTTAGGACCCGGCCCGAAAATTGAAGCTCTTTGTTCGGCACGATGGACAATAATTCCGATCATTAGGGGTCTTAGGCCTTTAGATAAGGATTCTTTGGACATAAAGATCGAACGAATCGGGCGAGCAACGAAGAAGTTATGGCCAAAATAGTTTTTAGCCCAGGCCCTTAAGGGTACCCCTATGGTCCGACCTAAAAATTGGAGCTCTTTGTTTAACACGATGGATAGAATTCCAATCATGAGGGGTCTTTGGCCCTTAGTTAAGGATTCCATGGAAATAAAGATCGACCGAATCGGGCAAGAAACGAAGAAGTTATGGCAAAAATAGTTTTTACGTCGGGTCTCGTTTTGCGCAGTTCCACTATTTTTGCCATAACTTCTATGCTATTTGTCCGATTTGGCTGATTCAAGTGGCGTTGGAAACCTTATTGCAAGGGCTATCCGCCAAAAAGTCAAAATCCACATTTCCTATTATTTTGCTTTACAATAACTTCGTGAGTGTCCAAAATAAGCAAAAAAGTGACTATTTTGGGGTGTATTCGGCCAATTTACCCGCTATCTGGGCCTTCAAATTACGCAAGCTCACTTTAAAATGCCATAAATACATGTGTATATGCTAATGTGCGAAAAAATCAACATTTCGTTTCGGATGATTTTTCAGCCCCCGAGCCCCTAGGGGGACCACTAGGGCCCGGCCCGAAAATTGAAACTATTTGTTCGGCATGATGGACAGGAATTCTGATCATTAGGGGTCTTAGGCCTATAGATAAGGATTCTGTGAACATAAAGATCGACCGAATCGGGCGAGCAACGAAGAAGTTATGGCTAAAATAGTTTTTAGCCCAGGCCCCTAGGGGTACCACTAGGGCTCGGCCCAAAAATTGGAGCTCTTTGTTCAGCATGATGGATAGGAATTCCAATCATGAGGGGTCTTTGGCCTTTAGTTAAGGATTCCATGGATATAAAGGTCGACCGAATCGGGCGAGAAACGAAGAAATTATGGCAAAAATAGTTTTTACGTCGGGTCCCGTTTTGCGCAGTTCCACTATTTTTGCCATAACTTCTATGCTATTTGTCCGATTTGGCTGATTCAAGCGGTGTTGGAAACCTTATTCCAAGGGCTATCCCCCAAAAAGTAAAAATCAACTTTTCCTATTATTTTTCTTTACAAGAACTTCGTGAGTGTCCAAAATAAGCGAAAAAGTGATTATTTTGGGGTGTATTCGGCCGATTTACCCGTTATATGGGCCTTCAAATTACGCAAGCTCACTTTAAAATGTCATAAATACATGTGTATATGCTAATCTGCGAAAAAATCAACATTTCGTTTCGGATGATTTTTCAGCCCCCGAGCCCCTAGGGGGACCCCTAGGGCCCGGCCCGAAAATTGAAGCTCTTTGTTCGGCACGATGGAAAACAATTCCGATCATTAGGGGTCTTAGGCCTTTAGATAAGGATTCTTTGGACATAAAGATCGAATGAATCGGGCGAGCAACGAAGAAGTTATGGCCAAAATAGTTTTTAGCCCAGGCCCTTAAGGATACCCCTAGAGCCCGGCCCAAAAATTGGAGCTCTTTGTTCAGCACGATGGATAGGAATTCCAATCATGAGGGGTCTTGGGCCTTTATATAAGGATTCCGTTGACATAAAGATCGACCGAATTGAGCGAGAAACGAAGAAGTTATGGCCAAAATAGTTTTTGCGTCGGGTCCCGTTTAGCGAAGTTCAACTATTTTTGCCATAACTTCTAGGCTATTTGTCTGATTTGGCCGATTCAATCAGCGTTGGAAACCATATTCCTTGGGCTATCCCCCAAAAAGTCAAAATCCACTTTTCCTATTATTTTGGTTTACGAAAACTTCGTGAGAGTCCAAATTAAGCGAAAAAGTGACTATTTTAGGGTGTATTCGGACGATTTACCCGCGATCTAGGTCTTCAAATGATGCAAGCTCACTTTAAAATGTCATAAATACATGTGAATGTGCTAATGTGCGAAAAATCAACATTTTGTTTCGGTTGATTTTTCAGCCCCCGAGTCCCTAGGGGTACCCTAGGGCCCGGCCCGAAAATTGAAACTCTTTGTTTGGCACGATGGACATGAATTCTGAACATTTGGGGTCTTAGGCCTTTAGATAAGGATTCTTTGGACATAAAGATCGACCGAATCGGGCGAGTAACGAAGAAGTTATGGCCAAAATAGTTTTTAACCCATGCCCCTAGGGGTGCCTGGCCCAAAAATTGGAGCTCTTTGTTCAGCACGATGGATAGGAATTCCAATAATGTGGGGTATTGGGCCTTTAGATAAGGATTCCGTCGACAAAAAAATCGACTGAATTGAGCGAGAAACGAAGAAGTTATGGCCAAAATAGTTTTTGCGTCGGGTCCCGTTTTGCGCAGTTCCACTATTTTTGCCATAACTTCTCGGCTAGTTGTCCGATTTGGCCGATTCAAGCGGCGTTGGAAACCTTATTCCTAGGGCTATCCCCCAAATAGTCAAAATCAGCTTTTCCTAATATTTTGCTTTAAGATAACTTCGTGAGAGTCCAAAAATGGCGAAAAAGTGACTATTTGGGGGCGTATTTGGCCGATTTACCCGCGATCTGGGCCTTCAAATTACGCAAGCTCACTTTAAAATGCCATAAATACATGTGAATGTGCTAATGTGTGAAAAAATCAACATTTTGATTCGGATGATTTTTCAGCCCCCATGTCCCTAGGGGTACCCCTAGGGCCCGGCCCGAAAATTGAAACTCTTTGTTCGGCACGATGGACAGGAATTCTGAGTATTAGGGGTCTTAGGCCTTTAGATAAGGATTCTGTGGACATAAAGATCGACCGAATCGGGCGAGTAACGAAGAAGTTATGGCCAAAATAGTTTTTGCGTCGGGTCCTGTTTTGCGCAGTTCCACTATTTTTGCCATAACTTCTCGGCTAGTTGTCCGATTTGGCCGATTCAAGCGGCGTTGGAAACCTTATTCCTAGGGCTATCCCCCAAATAGTCAAAATCAGCTTTTCCTAATATTTTGCTTTAAGATAACTTCGTGAGAGTCCAAAAATGGCGAAAAAGTGACTATTTGGGGGCGTATTTGGCCGATTTACCCGCGATCTGGGCCTTCAAATTACGCAAGCTCACTTTAAAATGCCATAAATACATGTGAATGTGCTAATGTGTGAAAAAATCAACATTTTGATTCGGATGATTTTTCAGCCCCCATGTCCCTAGGGGTACCCCTAGGGCCCGGCCCGAAAATTGAAACTCTTTGTTCGGCACGATGGACAGGAATTCTGATCATTAGGGGTCTTAGGCCTTTAGATAAGGATTCTGTGGACATAAAGATCGACCGAATCGGGCGAGTAACGAAGAAGTTATGGCCAAAATAGTTTTTAACCCAGGCCCCTAGGGGGTACTCATAGGGCCTCGCCCAAAAATTGGAGCTCTTTGTTCAGCACGATGGATAGGAATTCCAATCATGCGGGGTCTTGGGGCTTTAGATAAGGATTCCGTCGACATAAAGATAGACCGAATTGAGCGAGAAACGAAGAAGTTATGGCCAAAATAGTTTTTGCGTCGGGTCCTGTTTTGCGCAGTTCCACTATTTTTGCCATAACTTTTAGGCTATTTGACCGATTTGGCCGATTCAAGCGGCGTTGAAAACCTTATTCCTAGGGCTATACCCCAAAAAGTCAAAATCCGCTTTTCCTATTATTTTGCTTTACGAGAACTTCATGAAATACAAAAACAAGCGAAAAAGTGACTATTTTGGGGCGTATTCGGACGATTTACCCGCGATCTAGGTCTTCAAATTACGCAAGCTCAATTTAAAATGCCATAAATACATGTGAATATGCTAATGTGCGAAAAAATCAATATTTCGTTTCGGATGATTTTTCAGCCCCCGAGCCCCTAGGGGTGCACCATTAAAGCCTGGCCAAAAAATTGAAACTCTTTGTTCGGCACGATGGACAGGAATTCTGATCATTAGGGGTCTTAGGCCTTTAGATAAGGATTCTGAGGACATAAAGATCGACCGAATCGGGCGAGTAACGAAGAAGTTATGGCCAAAATAGTTTTTAACCCAGGCCCCTAGGGGGTACTACTAGGGCCCGGTCCAAAAATTGGAGCTCTTTGTTCAGCTAGATGGATAAGAATTCTAATCATGAGGGGTCTTGGGCCTTTATATAAGGATTTTGTTGACATAAAGATCGACCGAATTGAGCGAGAAACGAAGAAGTTATGGCCAAAATAGTTTTTGCGTCGGGTCCCGTTTTGCGCAGTTCCACTATTTTTGCCATAACTTCTTGGCTATTTGACCGATTTGGCCGATTCAAGCGGCGTTGGAAACCTTATTCCTAGGGCTATCCCCCAAAAAGTCAAAATCCGCTTTTCCTATTATTTTGCTTTACGAGAACTTCGTGAAATACCAAAACAAGCGAAAAAGTGACTATTTTGGGGCGTATTCGGACGATTTACCCGCGATCTAGGTCTTCAAATTACGCAAGCTCAATTTAAAATGCCATAAATACATGTGAATATGCTAATGTGCGAAAAAATCAACATTTCGTTTCGGATGATTTTTCAGCCCCCGAGCCCCTAGGGGTGCACCCCTAAAGCCTGGCCAAAAAATTGAAACTCTTTGTTCGGCACGATGGACAGGAATTCTGATCATTAGGGGTCTTAGGCCTTTAGATAAGGATTCTGAGGACATAAAGATCGACCGAATCGGGCGAGTAACGAAGAAGTTATGGCCAAAATAGTTTTTAACCCAGGCCCCTAGGGGGTACTCCTAGGGCCCGGCCCAAAAATTGGAGCTCTTTGTTTAGTGAGATGGATAGGAATTCTAATCATGAGGGGTCTTGGGCCTTTATATAAGGATTTTGTTGACATAAAGATCGACCGAATTGAGCGAGAAACGAAGAAGTTATGGCCAAAATAGTTTTTGCGTCGGGTCCCGTTTTGCGCAGTTCCACTATTTTTGCAATAACTTCTTGGCTATTTGACCGATTTGGCCGATTAAAGCGGCGTTGGAAACCTTATTCCTAGGGCTATCCCCCAAAAAGTCAAAATCCGCTTTTCCTATTATTTTGCTTTACGAGAACTTCGTGAAAGTCCAAAACAAGTGAAAAAGTGACTATTTTGGGGCGTATTCGGACGATTTACCCGCGATCTAGGTCTTCAAATTACGCAAGCTCACTTTAAAATGATGTAAATACATGTGAATATGCTAATGTGCGAAAAAATCAACATTTCGTTTCGGATGATTTTTCAGCCCCTGAGCCCCTAGGGGTGCACCCCTAAAGCCTGGCCAAAAAATTGAAACTCTTTGTTCGGCACGATGGACAGGAATTCTGATCATTAGGGGTCTTAGGCCTTTAGATAAGGATTATGAGGACATAAAGATCGACCGAATCGGGCGAGTAACGAAGAAGTTATGGCCAAAATAGTTTTTAACCCAGGCCCCTAGGGGGTACTCCTAGGGCCCGGCCCAAAAATTGGAGCTCTTTGTTCAGCGCGATGGATAGGAATTCTAATCATGAGGGGTCTTGGGCCTTTATATAAGGATTCTGTTGACATAAAGATCGACCGAATCGGGCGAGAAACGAAGAAGTTATGGCCAAAATAGTTTTTGCGTCGGGTCCCGTTTTGCGCAGTTCCACTATTTTTGCCATAACATCTAGGCTAGTTGTCCGATTTGGCCGATTCAAGCGGCGTTGGAAACTTTATTCCTAGGGCTATCCCCCAAAAAGTCAAAATCCGCTTTTCCTATTATTTTGCTTTACTTGAACTTCGTGAGAGTCCAAAACAAGCGAAAAAGTGACTATTTTGGGTCGTATTTGGCCGATTTAACCGCGATCTGGGCGTTCAAATTATGCAAGTTCACTTTAAAATGCCATAAATACATGTGAATGTGGTAATGTGCGAAAAAATCAACATTTCGTTTCGGATGATTTTTCAACCTCCTGGCCCGAAAATTGAAACTCTTTGTTCGGCACGATGGACATGATCTCTGATCATTTTGGGTCTTAGGCCTTTAGATAAGGATTCTGTGGACATAAAGATCGACCGAATCGGGCGAGTAACGAAGAACTTATGGCAAAAATAGGTTTTAACCTAGGCCCCTAGGGAGTACTCATAGGGCCTGGCCCAAAAATTGGAGCTCTTTGTTCAGCACGATGGATAGGAATTCCAATCATGCGGGGTCTTGGGCCTTTAGATAAGGATTCCGTCGACATAAAGATCGACCGAGTTGAGCGAGAACTGAAGAAGTTATGGCAAAAATAGTTTTTGCGTCGGGTCCCGTTTTGCGCAGTTCCACTATTTTTGCCATAACTTCTAGGCTAGTTGTCCGATTTGGCCGATTCAAGCGGCATTGGAAACCTTATTCCTAGGGCTATCCCCCAAAGAGTCAAAATCCGCTTTTCCTAATATTTTGCTTTAAGAGAACTTCGTGAGAGTCCAAAAATGGCGAAAAAGTGACTATTTTGGGGCGTATTCGGCCGATTTACCCGCGATCTGGGCCTTCAAATTACGCAAGTTCACTTTAAAATGCTATAAATACATGTGAATGTGCTAATGTGTGAAAAAATTAACATTTTGTTTCGGATGATTTTTCATCCCCCGAGTCCCTAGGGGTACCCATAGGGCCCGGCCCGAAAATTGAAACTCTTTGTTCGGCACGATGGACATGAATTCTGAACATTTGGGGTCTTAGGCCTTTAGATAAGGACTCTGTGGACATAAAGATCGACCGAATCGGGCGAGTAACGAAGAAGTTACGGCCAAAATAGTTTTTAACCCATGCCCCTAGGGGTGCCTGGCCCAAAAATTGGAGCTTTTTATTCAGCACGATGTATAGGAATTCCATTCATGTGGGGTCTTGGGCCTTTAGATAAGGATTCCGTCGACATAAAGATCGACCGAATTGAGCGAGAAACGAAGAAGTTATGGCCAAAATAGTTTTTGCGTCGGGTCCCGTTTTGCGCAGTTCAACTATTTTTGCCATAACTTCTCGGCTAGTTGTCCGATTTGGCCGATTCAAGCGGCGTTGGAAACCTTATTCCTAGGGCTATCCCCCAAAAAGTCAAAATCCACTTTTCCTAATATTTAGCTTTACGACAACTTCGTGAGAGTCCAAATATGGCCAAAAAATGACTATTTTGGGGCGTATTTGGCCGATTTACCCGCGATCTGGGCCTTCAAATTACGCAAGCTCACTTTAAAATGCCATAAATACATGTGAATGTGCTAATGTGCGAAAAAATTAACATTTCGTTTCGGATGATTTTTCAGCCCCCGAGTCCCTAGGGGTACCCCTAGGGCCCGGCCCGAAAATTGAAACTCTTTGTTCGGCACGATGGACAGGAATTCTGATCATTTGGGGTCTTAGGTCTTTAGATAAGGATTCTTTGGACATAAAGATCGACCGAATCGGGCGAGTACCGAAGAAGTTATGGCAAAAATAGATTTTAACCCAAGCCCCTAGGGGGTGGTACTCTAGGGCCTGGCCCAAAAATTGGAGCTCTTTGTTCAGCAAGATGGATAGGAATTCCAATCATGCGGGCTCTTGGACCTTTAGATAAGGATTACGTAGACATAAAGATCAACCGAATTGAGCGAGAAACAAAGAAGTTATGGCCAAAATAGTTTTTTCGTCGGGTCCCGTTTAGCGAAGTTCAACTATTTTTGCCATAACTTCTAGGCTATTTGTCCGATTTGGCCGATTCAAGCGGCGTTGGAAACCATATTCCTTGGGCTATCCCCCAAAAAGTCAAAATCCACTTTTCCTATTATTTTGGTTTACGAGAACTTCGTGAGAGTCCAAAATAAGTGAAAAAGTGACTATTTTAGGGCGTATTCGGACGATTTACCCGCGATCTAGGTCTTCAAATTATGCAAGCTCACTTTAAAATGTCATAAATACATGTGAATGTGCTAATGTGCGAAAAAATCAACATTTTGTTTCGGATGATTTTTCAGCCCCCGAGTCCCTAGGGGTACCCCTAGGGCCTGGCCCGAAAATTGAAACTCTTTGTTCGGCACGATGGACATGAATTCTGAACATTTGGGGTCTTAGGCCTTTAGATAAGGATTCTGTGGACATAAAGATCGACCGAATCGGGCGAGTAACGAAGAAGTTATGGCCAAAATAGTTTTTAACCCATGCCCCTAGGGGTGCCTGGCCTAAAAATTGGAGCTCTTTGTTCAGCACGATGGATAGGAATTCCAATAATGTGGGGTCTTGGGCCTTTAGATAAGGATTCCGTCGACATAAAAATCGACCGAATTGAGCGAGAAACGAAGAAGTTATGGCCAAAATAGTTTTTGCGTCGGGTCCCGTTTTGCGCAGTTCCAGTATTTTTGCCATAACTTCTCGGCTAGTTGTCCGATTTGGCCGATTCAAGCGGTGTTGGAAACCTTATTCCTAGGGCTATCCGCCAAAATGTCAAAATCCACTTTTCCTAATATTTTGCTTTACGAGAACTTCGTGTGAGTCCAAAAATGGCGAAAAAGTGACTATTTTGGGGCGTATTTGTCCAATTTACCCGCGATCTGGGCCTTCAAATTACGCAAGCTCACTTTAATATGCCATAAATACATGTGAATGTGCTAATGTGTGAAAATATCAACATTTTGTTTCGGATGATTTTTCAGCCCCCGATGCCCTAGGGGTACCCCTAGGGCCCGGCCCGAAAATTGAAACTCTTTGTTCGGCACGATGGACATGAATTCTGAATATTTGGGGTCTTAGGCCTTTAGATAAGGATTCTGTGGACATAAAGATCGACCGAATCGGGCGAGTAACGAAGAAGTTACGGCCAAAATAGTTTTTAACCCATGCCCCTAGGGGTGCCTGGCCCAAAAATTGGAGCTCTTTGTTCAGCACGATGTATAGGAATTCCAATCATGTGGGGTCTTGGGCCTTTAGATAAGGATTCTGTCGACATAAGGATCGACCGAATTGAGCGAGAAACGAAGAAGTTATGGCCAAAATAGTTTTTAACCCATGCCCCTAGGGGTGCCTGGCCTAAAAATTGGAGCTCTTTGTTCAGCACGATGGATAGGAATTCCAATAATGTGGGGTCTTGGGCCTTTAGATAAGGATTCCGTCTACATAAAAATCGACCGAATTGAGCGAGAAACGAAGAAGTTATGGCCAAAATAGTTTTTGCGTCGGGTCCCGTTTTGCGCAGTTCCACTATTTTTGCCATAACTTCTCGGCTAGTTGTCCGATTTGACCGATTCAAGCGGCGTTGGAAACCTTATTCCTAGGGATATACCTCAAAAAGTCAAAATCCACTTTTCCTAATATTTTGCTTTACGAGAACTTCGTGAGAGTCCAAATATGGCGAAAAAGTGACTATTTTGGGGCGTATTTGGCCGATTTACCCGCGATCTTGGCCTTCAAATTACGCAAGCTCACTTTAAAATGCCATAAATACATGTGAATGTGCTAATGTGCGAAAAAATCAACATTTCGTTTCGGATGATTTTTCAGCCCCCGAGTCCCTAGGGGTACCCCTAGGGCCCGGCCCGAAAATTGAAACTTTTTGTTCGGCACGATGGACATGAATTCTGAACATTTGGTGTCTTAGGCCTTTAGATAAGGATTCTGTGGACATAAAGATCAACCGAATCGGGCGAGTAACGAAGAAGTTACGGCCAAAATAATTTTTAACCCAGGCCCCTAGGGGTGCCTGGCCCAAAAATTGGAGCTCTTTGTTCAGCACGATGGATAGGAATTCCAATCATGCGGGGACTTGGGCCTTTACATAAGGATTCCGTCAACATAAAGATCGACCGAATTGAGCCAGAAACGAAGAAATTATGGCCAAAATAGTTTTTGCGTCGGGTCCCGTTTTGCGCAGTTCCATTATTTTTGGCATAACTTCTCAGCTAGTTGTCCGATTTGGCCGATTCAAGCGGCGTTGAAATCCTTATTCCTAGGGCTATCCCCCAAAAAGTCAAAATCCGCTTTTCCTAATATTTTGCTTTACGAGAACTTCTGAGAGTCCCAAACAATCGAAAAAGTGACTATTTTGGGGCGTATTTGGCCGATTTACCCGCGATCTGGGCCTTCAAATTACGCAATCTCACTTTAAAATGCCATAAATACATGTGAATGTGCTAATGTGCGAAAAAATCAACATTTCGTTTCGGATGATTTTTCAGCCCCCGAGTCCCTAGAGGTACCCCTAGGGCCCGGCCCGAAAATTGAAACTCTTTGTTCAGCACGATGGACAGGAATTCTGATCATTTGGGGTCTTAGGCCTTTAGATAAGGATTCTGTGGATATAAAGATCGACCGAATTGAGCGAGAAACGAAGAAGTTATTGCCAAAATAGTTTTTGCGTCGGGTCCCGTTTTGCGCAGTTCCACTATTTTTGCCATAACTTCTAGGCTAGTTGTCCGATTTGGCCGATTCAAGCGGCGTATTAAACCTTATTCCTTTGGCTATCCCCCAAAAAGTCAAAATCCACTTTTTCTTTTATTCTGCTTTACGAGAACTTCGTGATAGTCCAAAAATGGCGAAAAAGTGACTATTTTGGGGCGTATTTTGCCCATTTACTCGCGATCTGGGCCTTCAAATTACGCAAGCTAACTTTAAAATGCCATAAATACATGTGAATGTGCTAATGTGCGAAAAAATAACAATTTCGTTTCGGATAATTTTTCAGCCCCCGAGTCTCTAGGGGTACCTCTAGGGCCCGGCCCGAAAACTTAAACTCTTTGTTCGGCACGATGGACAGGAATTCTGATCATTTGGGGTCTTATACCTTTAGATATGGATTCTGTGGACATAAAGATCCACCGAATCGGGCGAGTAACGAAGAAGTTATGGCCAAAATAGTTTTTAACCCAGGCCCCTAGGGGGTACTCCTAGGGCCTGGCCCAAAAATTGGAGCTCTTTGTTCAGCACGATGGATAGGAATTCCAATCATACTGGGTCTTGGGTCTTTAGATAAGGATTCCGTCGACATAAAGATCGACCGAATTGTGCGAGAAACGAAGAAGTTATGGCCAAAATAGTTTTTGTATCGGGTCCCGTTTTGCGCAGTTCCACTATTTTTGCCATAACTTCTAGGCTAGTTGTCCGATTTGGCCGATTCAAGCGGCGTATGAAACCTTATTCCTTGGGCTATCCCCCAAAAAGTCAAAATCCACTTTTCCTATTATTTTGCTTTACAAGAACTATGTGATTGTCCAAAAATGGCAAAAAAGTGACGATTTTGGGGCGTATTTGACCGATTTACCCGCGATCTGGGCCTTCAAATTACGCAAGCTAACTTTAAAATGCCATAAATACATGTGAATGTGCTAATGTGCGAAAAAATCAACATTTCGTTTCGGATAATTTTTCATCCCCCGAGTCTCTAGGGGTACCCCTAGGGCCCGGCCCGAAAACTGAAATTCTTTGTTCGGCACGATGGACAGGAATTCTGATCATTTGGGGTCTTATGCCTTTAGATATGGATTCTGTGGACATAAAGATCCACCAAATCGGGCGAGTAACGAAGAAGTTATGGGTAAAATAGTTTTTAACCCAGGCCCCTAGGGGGTACTCCTAGGGCCTGGCTCAAAAATTGGAGCTCTTTGTTCAGCACGATGGATAGGAATTCCAATCATGCTGGGTCTTGGGCCTATAGATAAGGATTCTGTCGACATAAAGATCGACCGAATTGAGCGAGAAACGAAGAAGTTATGGCCAAAATAGTTTTTGCGTCGGGTCCCGTTTTGCGCAGTTCCAATATTTTTACCATAACTTCTCGGCTAGTTGTCCGATTTGGCCGATTCAAGCGGCGTTGGAAACCTTATTCCTAGGGCTATCCCCCAAAAAGTCAAAATCCTCTTTTCCTATTATTTTGCTTTACGAGAACTTCGTGAGATTCCAAAAATCGCAAAAAAGTGACTATTTTGGGTGTATTTGGCCGATTTACCCGCGATCTAGGCCTTCAAATTACACAAGCTCACTTTAAAATGCCATAAATACATGTGAATGTACTAATGTGCGAAAAAATCAACATTTCGTTTCGGATGATTTTTAAGCCCCCGAGAGGGCCCGGCCCGAAAATCGAAACTCTTTGTTCGGCTTGATGGACAGGAATTCTGATCATTTGAGATCTTAGGCCTTTAGATAAGGATTCTGTGGACATAAAGATCGACCGAATCGGGCGAGTAACGAAGAAGTTATGGCAAAAATAGTTTTTAACCCAGGCCCTCCTCCTAGGGCCTGGCCCAAAAATTAGAGCTCTTTGTTCAGCACGATGGATAGGAATTCCAATCATGCAGGGTCTTGGGCCTTTAGATAAGGATTCCGTTGACATAAAGATCGACCGAATTGAGCGAGAAACGAAGAAGTTATGGCAAAAATAGTTTTTGCATCGGGTCCCGTTTTGCGCAGTTCCACTATTTTTGCCATAACTTCTAGGCTATTTGTCCGATTTGGCCGATTCAAGCGGCGTATGAAACCTTATTCCTAGGGCTATCCCCCAAAAAGTCAAAATCCACTTTTTCTATTATTTTGCTTTACGAGAACTTCGTGATAGTCCAGAAATGGCAAAAAAGTGACTATTTTGGGGTGTATTTGGCCGATTTACCCGCGATCTGGGCCTTCAAATTACGCAAGCTAACTTTAAAATGCCATAAATACATGTGAATGTGCTAATGTGCGAAAAAATCAATATTTCGTTTCGGATGATTTTTCAGCCCCCGAGTCTCTAGGGGTACTATTAGGGCCCGGCCCGAAAACTGAAACTCTTTGTTCGGCACGATGGACAAGAATTCTAATTATTTGGGGTCTTAGGCCTTTAGATAAGGATTCTGTGGACATAAAGATCCACCGAATCGAGCGAATAACGAAGAAGTTATGGCCAAAATAGTTTTTAACCCAGGCCCCAAGGGAGTACTCCTAGGGCCTGGCCCAAAAATTGGTGCTCTTTGTTCAGCACGATGGATAGGAATTCCAATCATGCTGGTTCTTGGGCCTTTACATAAGGATTCCGTCGACATAAAGATCGACCGAATTGAGCAAGAAACGAAGAAGTTATGGTCAAAATAGTTTTTGCGGTGGGTCCCGTTTTGCACAGTTCCACTATTTTTGCCATAACATCTCGGCTAGTTGTCCGATTTGGCCGATTCAAGCGGTGTTGGAAACCTTATTCCTAGGGCTATCCCCCAAAAAGTCAAAATCCCCTTTTCCTATTATTTTGCTTTACGAGAACTTCGTGAGAGTCCAAAAATCGCGAAAAAGTGACTATTTTGGGGCGTATTTGGCCGATTTACTCGCGATCTGGGCCTTCAAATTACGCAAGCTAACTTTAAAATGCCATAAATACATGTGAATGTACTAATGTGCGAAAAAATCAACATTTCGTTTCGGATGATTTTTCAGCCCCCGAGTCCCTAGGTGTACCCCTAGGGCCCGGCCCGAAAATTGAAACTCTTTGTTCTGCACGATGGACAGGAATTCTGATCATTTGTGGTCTTAGAACTTTAGATAAGGATTCTGTGGACATAAAGATCGACCGAATCGGGCGAGTAACGAAGAAGTTATGGCCAAAATAGTTTTTAACCCACGCCCCTAGGGGGTACTCATGGGGCCTGGCCTAAAAATTGGAGCTCTTTGTTCAGCACGATGGATAGGAATTCCAATCATGCGGTGTCTTGGGCCTTTAGATAAGGATTCCGTTGACATAAAGATCTACCGAATTGAGCGAGAAACGATGAAGTTATGGCCAAAATAGTTTTTGCGTCGGGTCCCGTTTTGCGCAGTTCCACTATTTTTGCCATAACTTCTAGGCTAGTTGTCCGATTTGGCCGATTCAAGCGGTGTATGAAACCTTATTCCTTGGGATATCCCCCAAAAAGTCAAAATCCACTTTTCCTATTATTTTGCTTTACGAGAACTTCGTGATAGTCCAAAAATGGCGAAAAAGTGACTATTTTGGGGCGTATTTGGCTGATTTACCCGCGATCTGGGCCTTCAAATTACGCAAGCTAACTTTAAAATGCCATAAATACATGTGAATGTGCTAATGTGCGAAAAAATCAACATTTCATTTCGGATGATTTTTCAGCCCCTGAGTCCCTAGGGGTACCGCTAGGGCCCGGCCCGAAAACTGAAACTCTTTGTTCGGCACGATGGACAGGAATTCTGAGTATCTGGGGTCTTAGGCCTTTAGATAAGGATTCTGTGGACATAAAGATCCACTGAATCGGGCGAGTAACGAAGAAGTTATGGCCAAAATAGTTTTTAACCCAGGCCCCTAGGGGGTACTCCTAGGGCCTGGCCCAAAAATTGGAGCTCTTTGTTCAGCACGATGGATAGGAATTCAAATCATGCTGGGTCTTGGGCCTATAGATAGGGATTCCGTCGACATAAGGATCGACCGAATTGAGCGAGAAACGAAGAAGTTATGGCCAAAATAATTTTTGCGTCGGGTCCCGTTTTGCACAGTTCCACTATTTTTGCCATAACTTCTCGGTTAGTTGTCCGATTTGGCCGATTCAAGCGGCATTGGAAAACCTTATTCCTAGGGCTATCCCCCAAAAAGTCAAAATCCGCTTTTCCTATTATTTTGCTTCACGAGATCTTCTTGAGAGTCCAAAAATCGCGAAAAAGTGACTATTTTGGGGTGTATTTGGCCTATTTACCCGCGATCTGGGCCTTCAAATTACACAAGCTCACTTTAAAATGCCATAAATACATGTGAATGTACTAATGTGCGAAAAAATCAACATTTCATTTCAGATGATTTTTCAGCCCCCGAGTCCCTAGGTGCCCTAGGGCCCGGCCCGAAAATTGAAACTCTTTGTTCGGCACGATGGACAGGAATTGTGATCATTTGGGGTCTTAGGCCTTTAGATAAGGATTCTGTGGACATAAAGATCGACCGAATCGGGCGAGTAACGAAGAAGTAATGGCCAAAATAGTTTTTAACCCAGGCCCCTAGGGGTACCTAGGGCCTGGCCCAAAAATTGGAGCTCTTTGTTCAGCACGATGGATAGGAATTCCAATCATGCGGGGTCTTGGGCTTTTAGATAAGGATTCCGTTGACATAAAGATCGACCGAATTGAGCGAGAAACGAAGAAGATATGGCCAAAATAGTTTTTGCGTCGGGTCCCGTTTTGCGCAGTTCGACTATTTTTGCCATAACTTCTAGGCTAGTTGTCCGATTTGGCCGATTCAAGCGGCTTATGAAACCTTATTCCTTGGGATATCCCCCAAAAAGTTAAAATCCACTTTTCCTATTATTTTGCTTTACGAGAACTTCGTGATAGTCCAAAAATGGCGAAAAAGTGACTATTTTGGGGCGTATTTGGCTGATTTACCCGCGATCTGGGCCTTCAAATTACGCAAGCTAACTTTAAAATGCCATAAATACATATGAATATGCTAATGTGCGAAAAAATCAACATTTCTTTTCGGATGATTTTTCAGCCCCCGAGTCCCTACGGGTACTCCTAGGGCCCGAAAATTGAAACTCTTTGTTCGGCACGATGGACATGAATTCTGATAATTAGGGGTCTTAGGCCTTTAGATAAGGATTCTGTGGACATAAAGATCGACCGAATCGGGCGAGTAACGAAGAAGTTATGGCCAAAATAGTTTTTAACCCAGGCCCTTAGGGGGTACTCATGGGGCCTGGCCTAAAAATTGGAGCTCTTTGTTCTGCACGATGGATAGGAATTCCAATCATGCGGGGTCTTAGGCCTTTAGATAAGGATTCCGTCGACATAAAGATCGACCGAATTGAGCGAGAAACGATGAAGTTATGGCCAAAGTATTTTTTGTGTCGGGTCTCGTTTTGTGCAGTTCCACTATTTTTGCCATAACTTCTAGGCTAGTTATCTGATTTGGCCGATTCAAGCGACGTATGAAACCTTATTCCTTGGGATTTCCCCCAAAAAGTCAAAATCCACTTTTTCTATTATTTTGCTTTACGAGAACTTCGTGATAGTCCAAAAATGGCGAAAAAGTGACTATTTTGGGGCGTATTTGGCTGATTTACCTGCGATCTGAGCCTTTAAATTACGCAAGCTATCTTTAAAATGCCATAAATACATGTGAATGTGCTAATGTGCGAAAAAATCAACATTTCGTTTCGGATGATTTTTCAGCCCCGAGTCCCTAGGGGTACTCCTAGGGCCCGAAAATTGAAACTCTTTGTTCGGCACGATGGACAGGAATTCTGATGATTTATGCCTTTAGATATGGATTCTGTGGACATAAAGATCCACCGAATCGGGCGAGTAACGAAGAAGTTATGGCAAAAATAGTTTTTAACCCAGGCCCCTAGGGGGTACTCCTAGGGCCTGGCCCAAAAATTGGAGCTCTTTGTTCAGCACGATGGATAGGAATTCCAATCATGCTGGGTCTTGGGCCTTTAGATAAGGATTCCGTCGACATAAAGATCGATCGAATTAAGCGAGAAACGAAGAAGTTATGGCCAAAATAGTTTTTGCGTCGGGTCCCGTTTTGCGCAGTACCAATATTTTTGCCATAACTTCTCGGCTAGTTGTCCGATTTGGCCGATTCAAGCGGCATTGGAAACCTTATTCCTAGGGCTATCCCCCAAAAAGTCAAAATCCGCTTTTCCTATTATTTTGCTTTACGACAACTTCGTGAGAGTCCAAAAATCGCAAAAAAGTGACTATTTTGGGGCGTATTTGGACGATTTACCAGCGATCTAGGCCTTCAAATTACACAAGCTCACTTTAAAATGCCATAAATACATGTGAATGTACTAATGTGCGAAAAAATCAACATTTCGTTTCGGATGATTTTTCAGCCCCCGAGAGGGCCCGGCCCGAAAATTGAAACTCTTTGTTCGGCACGATCGACAGGAATTCTGATCATTTGGGGCCTTGGCCTTTAGATAAGGATTCTGTGGATATAAAGATCGACCGAATCGGGCGAGTAACGAAGAAGTTATGGCAAAAATAGTTTTTAACCCAGGCCCCTTGGGGGTACTCTTGGGGCCTGGCCCAAAAATTGGAGCTCTTTGTTCAGCACGAAGGATAGAAATTCAAATCATGCAGGGTCTTGGGCCTTTAGATAAGGATTCCGTTGACATAAAGATCGACCGAATTGAGCGAGAAACGAAGAAGTTATGGCCAAAATAGTTTTTGCATCGGGTCCCGTTTTGCGTAGTACCACTATTTTTGCAATAACTTCTAGGCTAGTTGTCCGATTTGGCCAATTCAAGCGGCGTATGAAACCTTATTCCTTGGGATATCCCCCAAAAAGTCAAAATCCACTTTTCCTATTATTTTGCTTTACGAGAACTTCGTGATAGTCCAAAAATGGCGAAAAAGTGACTATTTTGGGGCGTATTTGGCTGATTTACCCGCGATCTGGGCCTTCAAATTACGCAAGCTAACTTTAAAATGCCATAAATACATGTGAATGTGCTAATGTGCGAAAAATCAACATTTCATTTCGGATGATTTTTCAGCCCCCGAGTCCCAGGGGTACTCCTAGGGCCCGAAAATTGAAACTCTTTGTTCGGCACGATGGACATGAATTCTGATAATTAGAGATCTTAGGCCTTTAGATAAGGATTCTGTGGACATAAAGATCGACCGAATCGGGCGAGTAACGAAGAAGTTATGGCAAAAATAGTTTTTAACCCAGGCCCCTAGGGGGTACTCCTGGGCCTGGCCCAAAAATTGGAGCTCTTTGTTCAGCACGATGGATAGGAATTCAAATCATGCAGGGTCTTGGGCCTTTAGATAAGGATTCCGTTGACATAAAGATCGACCGAATTGAGCGAGAAACGAAGAAGTTATGGCCAAAATAGTTTTTGCATCGGGTCCCGTTTTGCGCAGTACCACTATTTTTGCCATAACTTCTAGGCTAGTTGTCCGATTTGGCCAATTCAAGCGGCGTATGAAACCTTATTCCTTGGGCTATCCCCCGAAAAGTCAAAATCTACTTTTCCTATTATTTTGCTTTACGAGAACTTCGTGATTGTCCAAAAATGGCAAAAAAGTGACTATTTTGGGGCGTATTTGGCCGATTTACCCGCGATCTGGGCCTTCAAATTACGCAAGCTAACTTTAAAATGCCATAAATACATGTGAATGTGCTAATGTGCGAAAAAATCAACATTTCATTTCGGATGATATTTCAGCCCCCGAGTCCCTAGGGGTACCCATAGGGCCCGGCCCGAAAACTGAAACTCTTTGTTCGGCACGATGGACAGGAATTCTGATTATCTGGGGTCTTAGGCCTTTAGATAAGGATTCTGTGGACATAAAGATCCACTGAATCGGGTGAGTAACGAAGAAGTTATGGCCAAAATAGTTTTTAAACCAGGCCCCTAGGGGGTACTCCTAGGGCCTGGCCCAAAAATTGGAGCTCTTTGTTCAGCACGATGGATAGGAATTCAAATCATGCTGGGTCTTGGGCCTTTAGATAGGGATTCCGTCGACATAAAGATCGACCGAATTGAGCGAGAAACGAAGAAGTTATGGCCAAAATAGTTTTTGCGTCGGGTCCCGTTTTGCACAGTTCCACTATTTTTGCCATAACTTCTCGGTTAGTTGTCCGATTTGGCCGAATCAAGCGGCATTGGAAACCTTATTCCTAGGGCTATCCCCCAAAAAGTCAAAATCCGCTTTTCCTATTATTTTGCTTCACGAGATCTTCTTGAGAGTCCAAAAATCGCGAAAAAGTGACTATTTTGGGGTGTATTTGTCCTATTTACCCGCGATCTGGGCCTTCAAATTACACAAGCTCACTTTAAAATGCCATAAATACATGTGAATGTACTAATGTGCGAAAAAATCAACATTTCGTTTCGGATGATTTTTCAGCCCCCGAGTCCCTAGGTGTACCCCTAGGGCCCGGCCCGAAAATTGAAACTCTTTGTTCGGCACGATGGACAGGAATTCTGATCATTTGGGGTCTTAGGCCTTTAGATAAGGATTCTTTGGACATAAAGATCGACCGAATCGGGCGAGTAACGATGAAGTAATGGCCAAAATAGTTTTTAACCCAGGCCCCTAGGGGGTACACCTAGGGCCTGGCCCAAAAATTGGAGCTCTTTGTTCAGCACGATGGATAGGAATTCCAATCATGCGGGGTTTGGGCCTTTAGATAAGGATTCCGTTGACATAAAGATCGACCGAATTGAGCGAGAAACGAAGAAGATATGGCCAAAATAGTTTTTGCGTCGGGTCCCGTTTTGCGCAGTTCGACTATTTTTGCCATAACTTCTAGGCTAGTTGTCCGATTTGGCCGATTCAATCGGCGTATGAAACCTTATTCCTTGGGATATCCCCCAAAAAGTCAAAATCCATTTTTCCTATTATTTTGCTTTACGAGATCTTCGTGATAGTCCAAAAATGGCGAAAAAGTGACTATTTTGGGGCGTATTTGGCTGATTTACCCGCGATCTGGGCCTTCAAATTACGCAAGCTAACTTTAAAATTCCATAAAAACATATGAATATGCTAATGTGCGAAAAAATCAATATTTCGTTTCGGATGATTTTTCAGCCCCCGAGTCCCTAGGGGTACTCCTAGGGCCCGAAAATTGAAACTCTTTGTTCGGCACGATGGACATGAATTCTGATAATTAGGGGTCTTAGGCCTTTAGATAAGGATTCTGTGGACATAAAGATCGACCGAATCGGGCGAGTAACGAAGAAGTTATGGCCAAAATAGTTTTTAACCCAGGCCCTTAGGGGGTACTTATGGGGCCTGGCCCAAAAATTGGAGCTCTTTGTTCAGCACGATGGATAGGAATTCCAATCATGCGGGGTCTTAGGCCTTTAGATAAGGATTCCGTCGACATAAAGATCGACCGAATTGAGCGAGAAACGAAGAAGTTATGGCAAAAATATTTTTTGTGTCGGGTCCCGTTTTGCGCAGTTCCACTATTTTTGCCATAACTTCTAGGCTAGTTATCCGATTTGGCCGATTCAAGCGGCGTATGAAACCTTATTCCTTGGGATATCCCCCAAAAAGTCAAAATCCACTTTTTCTATTATTTTGCTTTACGAGAACTTCGTGATAGTCCAAAAATTGCGAAAAAGTGACTATTTTCGGGCGTATTTGGCTGATTTACCCGCGATCTGGGCCTTTAAATTACGCAAGCTAACTTTAAAATGCCATAAATACATGTGAATGTGCTAATGTGCGAAAAAATCAACATTTCGTTTCGGATGATTTTTCAGCCCCCGAGTCCCTAGGGGTACTCCTAGGGCCCGAAAATTGAAACTCTTTGTTCGGCACGATGGACAGGAATTCTGATGATTTATGCCTTTAGATATGGATTCTGTGGACATAAAGATCCACCGAATCGGGCGAGTAACGAAGAAGTTATGGCAAAAATAGTTTTTAACCCAGGCCCCTAGGGGGTACTCCTGGGGTCTGGCCCAAAAATTGGAGCTCTTTATTCAGCACGATGGATTGGAATTCCAATCATGCAGGGTCTTGGGCCTTTAGATAAGGATTCCGTCGACATAAAGATCGACCGAATTGAGCGAGAAACGAAGAAGTTATGGTCAAAATAGTTTTTGCGTCGGGTCCCGTTTTGCACAGTTCCACTATTTTTGCCATAACTTCTCGGTTATTTGTCCGATTTGGCCGATTCAAACGGCGTTGGAAACCTTATTCCTAGGGCTATCCCCCAAAAAGTCAAAATCCACTTTTCCTAGTATTTTGCTTTACGAGATCTTCGTGAGAGTCCAAAAATCGCAAAAAAGTGACTATTTTGGGGTGTATTTGGCCGATTTACCCGCGATCTGGGCCTTCAAATTACACAAGCTCACTTTAAAATGCCATAAATACATGTGCATGTACTAGTGTGCGAAAAAATCAACATTTCATTTCGGATGATTTTTCAGCCCCCGAGTCCCTAGGTGTACCCCTAGGGCCCGACCCGAAAATTGAAACTCTTTTTTTCGGCACGATGGACAGGAATTCTGATCATTTGGGGTCTTAGGCCTTTAGATAAGGATTCTATGGACATAAAGATCGACCGAATCGGGCAAGTAACGAAGAAGTAATGGCCAAAATAGTTTTTAACCCAGGCCCCTAGGCGGTACTCTTGGGGCCTGGCCCAAAAATTGGAACTCTTTGTTATGCACGATTGATAGGAATTCCAATCATGCGGGGTCTTGGGCCTTTAGATAATGATTCCGTCGACATAAAGATCGACCGAATTGAGCGAGAAACGAAGAAGTTATGGCCAAAATAGTTTTTGCGTCGGGTCCCGTTTTGCGCAGTTCCACTATTTTTGCCATAACTTCTAGGCTAGTTATCCGATTTGGCCGATTCAAGCGGCGTAAGAAACCTTATTCCTTGTGCTATCCCCCAAAAAGTCAAAATCCAATTTTCCTATTATTTTGGTTTATGAGAACTTCGTGAGAGTCCCAAACAACCGAAAAAGTAACTATTTTAGGGCGTATTCGGACGATTTACCCGCGATCTAGGTCTTCAAATTACGCAAGCTCACTTTAAAATGTCATAAACACATGTGAATGTGCTAATGTGCGAAAAAATCACTATTTCATTTCGGATGATTTTTCAGCCCCCGAGCCCCTAGGGGTACACCTCTAGAGCCCGGCCAAAAAATTGAAACTCTTTGTTCGGCACAATGGACAGGAATTCCGATCATTAGGGGTATTGAGCCTTTATATAAGGATTCTGAGGACATAAAGATCGACCGAATCGGGCGAGTAACGAAGAAATTATGGCCAAAATAGTTTTTAGCCCAGGCCCCTTGGGGTACCCCTAGGGCCCGGCCAAAAAATTGGAGCTCTTTGTTCAGCACGATGGATAGGAATTCCAATCATGAGGAGTCTTGGGCCTTTAGATAAGGATTCCGTCGACATAAAGATCGACCGAATTGAGCGAGAAACGAAGAAGTTATGGCCAAAATAGTTTTTAGCCCAGGCCCCTTGGTGTACCCCTAGGGCACGGCCAAAAAATTGGAGCTCTTTGTTCAGCACGATGGATAGGAATTCCAATCATGCGGGGTCTTGGGCCATTAGATAAGGATTCCGTTGACATAAAGATCGACCGAATTGAGCGAGAAACGAAGAAGTTATGGCCAAAATAGTTTTTGCGTCGGGTCCCGTTTTGCGCAGTTCCACTATTTTTGCCATAACTTCTAGGCTAGTTGTCCGATTTGGCCGATTCAAGCGGTCTATGAAACCTTATTCCTTGGGATATCCCCCAAAAAGTCAAAATACACTTTTCCTATTATTTTGCTTTACGAGAACTTCGTGATAGTCCAAAAATGGCGAAAAAGTGACTATTTTGGGGCGTATTTGGTTGATTTACCCGCGATCTGGGCCTTCAAATTACGCAAGCTAACTTTAAAATGCCATAAATACATGTGAATGTGCTAATGTGCGAAAAAATCAACATTTCATTTCGGATGATTTTTCAGCCCCCGAGTCCCTAGGGGTACTCCTAGGGCCCGAAAATTGAAACTCTTTGTTCGGTACGATGGACATGAATTCTGATAATTAGGGGTCTTAGGCCTTTAGATAAGGATTCTGTGGACATAAAGATCGATCGAAACGGGCGAGTAACGAAGATGTTATGGCCAAAATAGTTTTTAACCCAGGCCCTTAGGGGGTACTCCTAGGGCCTGGCCAGAAAATTGGAGCTCTTTGTTCTTCCCGATGGATAGGAATTCCAATCATGCGGGGTCTTGGGCCTTTAGATAAGGATTCCGTCGACATAAAGATCGACCGAATTGAGCGAGAAACGAGGAAGTTATGGCCAAAATAGTTTTTGCGTCCGGTCCCGTTTTGCGCAGTTCCACTATTTTTGCCATAACTTCTAGGCTAGTTATCCGATTTGGCCGATTCAAGCGGCGTATGAAACCTTATTCCTTGGGCTATCCCCCAAAAATTCAAAATCCAATTTTCCTATTATTTTGGTTTACGAGAACTTCGTGAGAGTCCCAAACAAGCGAAAAAGTAACTATTTTAGGGCGTATTCGGACGATTTACCCACGATCTAGGTCTTCAAATTACGCAAGCTCACTTTAAAATGTCATAAATACATGTGAATGTGCTAATGTGCGAAAAAATCACTATTTCATTTCGGATGATTTTTCAGCCCCCGAGCCCCTAGGGGTACACCTCTAGAGCCCGGCCAAAAAATTGAAACTCTTTGTTCGGCACAATGGAAAGGAATTCCGATCATTAGGGGTATTGAGCCTTTATTTAAGGATTCTGAGGACATAAAGATCGACCGAATCGGGCGAGTAACGAAGAAATTATGGCCAAAATAGTTTTTAGCCCAAGCCCCTTGGGGTACCCCTAGGGCCCGGCCAAAAAATTGGAGCTCTTTGTTCAATACGATGGATAGGAATTCCAATCATGAGGGGTCTTGGGCCTTTAGATAAGGATTCCGTCGACATAAAGATCGACCGAATTGAGCGAGAAACAAAGAAGTTATGGCCAAAATAGTTTTTGCGTCGGGTCCCGTTTTGCGCAGTTCCACTATTTTTGCCATAACTTCTAGGCTAGTTGTCCGATTTGGCCGATTCAAGCGGCGTTGGAAACCTTATTCCTAGGGCTATCCCCAAAAAACTCAAAATCCTCTTTTCCTATTATTTTGGTTTACGAGAACTTCGTGAGAGTCCAAAAATGGCGAAAAAGTGACTATTTTGGGGCGTATTTGGCTGATTTACCCGCGATCTGGGCCTTCAAATTACATAAGCTCACTTTAAAATGCCATAAATACATGTGAATGTACTAATGTGTGAAAAAATCAACATTTCGTTTCGGATGATTTTTCAGCCCCCGAGTCCCTAGGGGTACCCCTAAGGTCCGGCCCGAAAATTGAAACTCTTTGTTCGGCACGATGGACAGGAATTCCGATCATTAGGGGTATTAAGCCTTTAGATAAGGATTCTGAGAACATAAAGATCGACCGAATCGGGCGAGTAACGAAGAAGTTATGGCCAAAATAGTTTTTAGCCCAGGCCCCTAGGGGTACCCCTAGGGCCCGGCCCAAAAATTGGAGTTCTTTGTTGAGCACGATGAATAGGAATTCGAATCATGAGGGGTCTTTGGCCTTTAGATAAGGATTCCATGGACATAAAGACCGACCGAATCGGGCGAGAAACGAAGAAGTTATGGCCAAACTAGTTTTTGCGTCAGGTCCCGATTTGCGCAGTTCCACTATTTTTGCCATAACATCTAGACTATTTGTCCCATTTGGCCGATTGAAGCGGCGTTGGAAACCTTATTTCAAGAACTATTCCCCAAAATGTAAAAATCCACTTTCTCTATTATTTTGCTTTACGAGAACTTCGTGAGAGTCCAAAACAAGCGAAAAAGTGACTATTTTTGGGCGTATTCGGCCGATTTACCCGCGTTCTGGGCCTTCAAATTATGCAAGCTCACTTTAAAATGCCATAAATACATGTGAATGTGCTAATGTGCGAAAAAATCAATATTTCGTTTCGGATGATTTTTCAGCCCCCGAGGCACTAGGGGTACTAGGGCTCGGCCCGAAAATTGAAGCTCTTAGTTCGGCACGATGGACAGGAATTTTGATCATTTGGGGTCTTAGGCCTTTAGATAAAGATTCTGTGGACATAAAAATAGACCGAATCGGGCGAGAAACGAAGAAGGTATGGCCAAACTAGTTTTTGCGTCGGGTCGCGTTTTGCGCAGTTCCTCTATTTTTGCCCTAACTTCTAGGCTAGTTGTCCGATTTGGCCGATTCAAGCGGCATTGGAAACCTTATTCCTAGGGCTATCCCCCAAAAAGTCAAAATCCACTTTTCCTATTATTTTGCTTTAGGAGAACTTCGTGATAGTCCAAAAATGGCGAAAAAGTGACTATTTTGGGGCGTATTTGGCTGATTTACCCGCGATCTGGGCCTTCAAATTACGCAAGCTAACTTTAAAATGCCATAAATACATGTGAATGTGCTAATGTGCGAAAAAATCAATATTTCGTTTCGGATGATTTTTCAGCCCCCGAGCCACTAGGGGTACTAGGGCTCGGCCCGAAAATTGAAGCTCTTAGTTCGGCACGATGGACAGGAATTTTGATCATTTGGGGTCTTAGGCCTTTAGATAAAGATTCTGTGGACATAAAAATGACCGAATCGGGCGAGAAACGAAGAAGGTATGGCCAAACTAGTTTTTGCGTCGGGTCGCGTTTTGCGCAGTTCCTCTATTTTTGCCATAACTTCTAGGCTAGTTGTCCGATTTGGCCGATTCAAGCGGCATTGGAAACCTTATTCCTATGGCTATCCCCCAAAAAGTCAAAATACACTTTTCCTATTATTTTGGTTTACGGAAACTTCTTGAGAGTCCAAAACATGCGAAAAAGTGACTATTTTGGGGTGTATTCGGCCGATTTACCCGCGTTCTGGGCCTTCAAATTACGTAAGCTCACTTTTAAATGCCATAAATACATGTGAATGTGCTAATGTGTGAAAAAATCAACATTTCGTTTCCAATGATTTTTCAGCCCTCTAGCCCCTAGGGGTACACCTAGGGCCCGGCCCGAAAATTGAAGCTCTTTGTTCGGCACGATGGACATGAATTCTGATCATTAGGAGTCTTAGGCCTTTAGATAAAGATTCTGAGGACATAAAGATCGATCGAATCGGGCGAGTAACGAAGAAGTTATGGCCAAAATAGTTTTTAGCCCGGGCCCCTAGGGGTACCAACCCTAGGTCCCGGCCCAAAAATTGGAGCTCTTTGTTCAGCACGATGAATAGGAATTCCAATCATGAAGGGTCTTGGGCCTTTAGATAAGGATTTCGTAGACATAAAGATCAACCGAATCGGGCGAGTAACGAAGAAGTTATGGCCAAAATAGTTTTTGCGTCGGGTCCCGTTTTGCGCAGTTCCACTATTTTTGCCATAACTTCTAGGCTAGTTGTCCGATTTGGCCGATTCAAGTGGCATATGAAACCTTATTCCTTGGGATATCCCCCAAAAAGTCAAAATCCACTTTTCCTATTATTTTGCTTCACAAGATCTTCTTGAGAGTCCAAAAATCGCGAAAAAGTGACTATTTTGGGGTGTATTTGGCCTATTTACCCGCGATCTGGGCCTTCAAATTACACAAGCTCACTTTAAAATGCCATAAATACATGTGAATGTACTAATGTGCTAAAAAATCAACATTTCGTTTCGGATGATTTTTCAGCCCCCGAGTCTCTAGGTGTACCCCTAGGGCCCGGCCCGAAAATTGAAACTCTTTGTTCGGCACGATGGACAGGAATTCTGATCATTTGGGGTCTTAGGCCTTTAGATAAGGATTCTGTGGACATAAAGATCGACCGAATCGGGCGAGTAACGAAGAAGTAATGGCCAAAATAGTTTTTAACCCAGGCCCCTAGGGGGTACACCTAGGACCTGGCCCAAAAATTGGAGCTCTTTGTTCAGCACGATGGATAGGAATTCCAATCATGCGGGGTTTGGGCCTTTAGATATGGATTCCGTTGACATAAAGATCGACTGAATTGAGCGAGAAACGAAGAAGATATGGCCAAAATAGTTTTTGCGTCGGGTCCCGTTTTGCGCAGTTCGACTATTTTTGCCATAACTTCTAGGCTAGTTGTCCGATTTGGCCGATTCAAGCGGCGTATGAAACCTTATTCCTTGGGATATCCCCCAAAAAGTCAAAATCCACTTTTCCTATTATTTTGCTTTACGAGAACTTCGTGATAGTCCAAAAAGGTCGAAAAAGTGACTATTTTATGGCGTATTTGGCTGATTTACCCGCGATCTAGGCCTTCAAATTACGCAAGCTAACTTTAAAATGCCATAAATACATATGAATATGCTAATGTGCGAAAAAATCAACATTTCGTTACGGATGATTTTTCAGCCCCTGAGTCCCTAGGGGTACTCCTAGGGCCCGAAAATTGAAACTCTTTGTTCGGCACGATGGACATGAATTCTGATAATTAGGGGTCTTAGGCCTTTAGATAAGGATTCTGTGGACATAAAGATCGACCGAATCGGGCGAGTAACGAAGAAGTTATGGCCAAAATAGTTTTTAACCCAGGCCCTTAGGGGGTACTCATGGGGCCTGGCCCAAAAATTGGAGCTCTTTGTTCTGCACGATGGATAGGAATTCCAATCATGCGGGGTCTTAGGCCTTTAGATAAGGATTCCGTCGACATAAAGATCGACCGAATTGAGCGAGAAACGAAGAAGTTATGGCAAAAATATTTTTTGTGTCGGGTCTCGTTTTGCGCAGTTCCACTATTTTTGCCATAACTTCTAGGCTAGTTATCCGATTTGGCCAATTCAAGCGGCGTATGAAACCTTATTCCTTGGGATATCCCCCAAAAAGTCAAAATCCACTTTTTCTATTATTTTGCTTTACGAGAACTTTGTGATAGTCCAAAAATTGCGAAAAAGTGACTATTTTGGGGCGTATTTGGCTGATTTACCCGCGATCTGGACCTTTAAATTACGAAAGCTAACTTTAAAATGCCATAAATACATGTGAATGTGCTAATGTGCGAAAAAATCAACATTTCGTTTCGGATGATTTTTCAGCCCCCGAGTCCCTAGGGGTACTCCTAGGGCCCGAAAATTGAAACTCTTTGTTCGGCACGATGGACAGGAATTCTGATGATTTATGCCTTTAGATATGGATTCTGTGGACATAAAGATCCACCGAATCGGGCGAGTAACGAAGAAGTTATGGCAAAAATAGTTTTTAACCCAGGCCCCTAGGGGGTACTCCTAGGGCCTGGCCCAAAAATTGGAGCTCTTTGTTCAGCACGATGGATAGGAATTCCAATCATGCTGGGTCTTGGGCCTTTAGATAAGGATTCCGTCGACATAAAGATCGATCGAATTAAGCGAGAAACTAAGAAGTTATGGCCAATATAGTTTTTGCGTCGGGTCCCGTTTTGCGCAGTACCAATATTTTTGCCATAACTTCTCGGCTAGTTGTCCGATTTGGCCGATTCAAGCGGCGTTGGAAACCTTATTCCTAGGGCTATCCCCCAAAAAGTCAAAATCCGCTTTTCCTATTATTTTTCTTTACGAGAACTTCGTGAGAGTCCAAAAATCGCGAAAAAGTGACTATTTTGGGGCGTATTTGGACGATTTACCCACGATCTAGGCCTTCAAATTACACAAGCTCACTTTAAAATGCCATAAATACATGTGCATGTACTAGTGTGCGAAAAAATCAACATTTCATTTCGGATGATTTTTCAGCCCCCGAGTCCCTAGGTGTACCCCTAGGGCCCAACCCGAAAATTGAAACTCTTTTTTTCGGCACGATGGACAGGAATTCTGATCATTTGGGGTCTTAGGCCTTTAGATAAGGATTCTATGGACATAAAGATCGACCGAATCGGGCGAGTAACGAAGAAGTAATGGCCAAAATAGTTTTTAACCCAGGCCCCTAGGGGGTACTCTTGGGGCCTGGCCCAAAAATTGGAGCTCTTTGTTATGCACGATTGATAGGAATTCCAATCATGCGGGGTCTTGGGCCTTTAGATAATTATTCCGTTGACATAAAGATCGACCGAATTGAGCGAGAAACGAAGAAGTTATGGCCAAAATAGTTTTTGCGTCGGGTCCCGTTTTGCGCAGTTCCACTATTTTTGCCATAACTTCTAGGCTAGTTATCCGATTTGGCCGATTCAAGCGGCGTAAGAAACCTTATTCCTTGGGATATCCCCCAAAAAGTCAAAATCCAATTTTCCTATTATTTTGGTTTACGAGAACTTCGTGAGAGTCCCAAACAACCGAAAAAGTAACTATTTTAGGGCGTATTCGGACGATTTACCCGCGATCTAGGTCTTCAAATTACGCAAGCTCACTTTAAAATGTCATAAACACATGTGAATGTGCTAATGTGCGAAAAAATCACTATTTCATTTCGGATGATTTTTCAGCCCCCGAGCCCCTAGGGGTACACCTCTAGAGCCCGGCCAAAAAATTGAAACTCTTTGTTCGGCACAATGTACAGGAATTCCGATCATTAGGGGTATTGAGCCTTTATATAAGGATTATGAGGACATAAAGATCGACCGAATCGGGCGAATAACGAAGAAATTATGGCCAAAATAGTTTTTAGCCCAGGCCCCTTGGGGTACCCCTAGGGCCCGGCCAAAAAATTGGAGCTCTTTGTTCAGCACGATGGATAGGAATTCCAATCATGAGGAGTCTTGGGCCTTTAGATAAGGATTCCGTCGACATAAAGATCGACCGAATTGAGCGAGAAACGAAGAAGTTATGGCCAAAATAGTTTTTAGCCCAGGCCCCTTGGGGTACCCTTAGGGCCCGGCCAAAAAATTGGAGCTCTTTGTTCAGCACGATGGATAGGAATTCCAATCATGCGGGGTCTTGGGCCTTTAGATAAGGATTCCGTTGACATAACGATCGACCGAATTGAGCGAGAAACGAAGAAGTTATGGCCAAAATAGTTTTTGCGTCGGGTCCCGTTTTGCGCAGCTCCACTATTTTTGCCATAACTTCTAGGCTAGTTGTCCGATTTGGCCGATTCAAGCGGCGTATGAAACCTTATTCCTTGGGATATCCCCCAAAAAGTCAAAATACACTTTTCCTATTATTTTTCTTTACGAGAACTTCGTGATAGTCCAAAAATGGCGAAAAAGTGACTATTTTGGGGCGTATTTGGCTGATTTACCCGCGATCTGGGCCTTCAAATTACGCAAGCTAACTTTAAAATGCCATAAATACATGTGAATGTGCTAATGTGCGAAAAAATCAACATTTCATTTCGGATGATTTTTCAGCCCCCGAGTCCCTAGGGGTACTCCTAGGGCCCGAAAATTGAAACTCCTTGTTCGGTACGATGGACATGAATTCTGATAATTAGGGGTCTTAGGCCTTTAGATAAAGATTCTGTGGACATAAAGATCGACCGAAACGGGCGAGTAACGAAGATGTTATGGCCAAAAATAGTTTTTAACCCAGGCCCTTAGGGGGTACTCCTAGGGCCTGGCCAGAAAATTGGAGCTCTTTGTTCTGCCCGATGGATAGGAATTCCAATCATGCGGGGTCTTGGGCCTTTAGATAAGGATTCCGTCGACATAAAGATCGACCGAATTGAGCGAGAAACGAGGAAGTTATGAAGTTATGGCCAAAATATTTTTTGTGTCGGGTCCCGTTTTGTGCAGTTCCACTGTTTTTGCCATAACTTCTAGGCTAGTTATCCGATTTGGCCGATTCAAGCGGCGTATGAAACCTTATTCCTTGGGCTATTCCCCAAAAATTCAAAATCCAATTTTCCTATTATTTTGGTTTACGAGAATTTCGTGAGAGTCCCAAACAAGCGAAAAAGTAACTATTTTAGGGCGTATTCAGACGATTTACCCACGATCTAGGTCTTCAAATTACGCAAGCTCACTTTAAAATGTCATAAATACATGAGAATGTGCTAATGTGCGAAAAAATCACTATTTCATTTCGGATGATTTTTCAGCTCCCGAGCCCCTAGGGGTACACCTCTAGAGCCCGGCCAAAAAATTGAAACTCTTTGTTCGGCACAATGGACAGGAATTCCGATCATTAGGGGTATTAAGCCTTTATTTAAGGATTCTGAGGACATAAAGATCGACCGAATCGGGCGAGTAACGAAGAAATTATGGCCAAAATAGTTTTTAGTCCAAGCCCCTTGGGGTACCCCTAGGGCCCGGCCAAAAAATTGGAGCTGTTTGTTCAGTACGATGGATAGGAATTCCAATCATGAGGGGTCTTGGGCCTTTAGATAAGGATTCCGTCGACATAAAGATCGACCGAATTGAGCGAGAAACAAAGAAGTTATGGCCAAAATAGTTTTTGCGTCAGGGTCCCGTTTTGCGCAGTTCCACTATTTTTGCCAGAACTTCTAGGCTAGTTGTCCGATTTGGCCGATTCAAGCGGCGTTGGAAACCTTATTCCTAGGGCTATCCCCCAAAAAGTCAAAATCTGCTTTTCCTATTATTTTTGTTTACGAGAACTTCGTGAGAGTCCAAAAATGGCGAAAAAGTGACTATTTTGGGGCGTATTTGGCTGATTTACCCGCGATCTGGGCCTTCAAATTACATAAGCTCACTTTAAAATGCCATAAATACATGTGAATGTACTAATGTGTGAAAAAATCAACATTTCGTTTCGGATGATTTTTCAGCCCCCGAGTCCCTAGGGGTACACCCTAAGGTCCGGCCCGAAAAATTGAAACTCTTTGTTGGCACGATGGACAGGAATTCCGATCATTAGGGGTATTAAGCCTTTAGATAAGGATTCTGAGAACATAAAGATCGACCGAATCGGGCGAGTAACGAAGAAGTTATGGCCAAAATAGTTTTTAGCCCAGGCCCCTAGGGGTACCCGTAGGGCCCGGCCCAAAAATTGGAGTTCTTTGTTGAGCACGATGAATAGGAATTCGAATCATGAGGGGTATTTGGCCTTTAGATAAGGATTCCATGGACATAAAGACCGACCGAATCGGGCGAGAAACGAAAAAGTTATGGCCAAACTAGTTTTTGCGTCAGGTCCCGATTTGCGCAGTTCCACTATTTTTGCCAAAACATCTAGACTATTTGTCCCATTTGGCCGATTGAAGCGGCGTTGGAAACCTTATTTCAAGAAATATTCCCCAAAAAGTAAAAATCCACTTTCTCTATTATTTTGCTTTACGAGAACTTCATGAGAGTCCAAAACAAGCGAAAAAGTGACTATTTTTTGGCGTATTCGGCCGATTTACCCGCGTTCTGGGCCTTCAAATTACGCATCTCACTTTAAAATGCCATAAATACATGTGAATGTGCTAATGTGCGAAAAAATCAATATTTCGTTTCGGATGATTTTTCAGCCCCCGAGCCCCTAGGGGGTACACCTAGGGCCCGTCCCGAAAATTGAAGCTCTTAGTTCGGCACGATGGACAGGAATTCTGATCATTTGGGGTCTTAGGCCTTTAGATAAAGATTCTGTGGACATAAAAATCGACCGAATCGGGCGAGAAACGAAGAAGGTATGGCCAAACTAGTTTTTGCGTCGGATCGCGTTTTGCGCAGTTCCACTATTTTTGCCATAACTTCTAGGCTAGTTGTCCGATTTGGCCGATTCAAGCGGCATTGGAAACCTTATTCCTAGGGCTATCCCCCAAAAAGTCAAAATCCACTTTTCCTATTATTTTGGTTTACGGAAACTTCGTGAGAGTCCAAAACAAGCGAAAAAGTGACTATTTTAGGGTGTATTCGGCCGATTTACCCACGTTCTGGGCTTTCAAATTACGTAAGCTCACTTTTAAATGCCATAAATACATATGAATGTGCTAATGTGTTAAAAAATTAACATTTCGTTTCAGATGATTTTTCAGCCCTCGAGCCCCTAGGGGTAACCCTAGGGCCTGGCCCAAAAATTGAAGCTCTTTGTTCGGCACGATGGACATGAATTCGGATCATTAGGGGTCTTAGGCCTTTAGATAAAGATTCTGTGGACATAAAAATCGATCGAATCGGGTGAGTAACGAAGAAGTTATGGCAAAAATAGTTTTTAGCCCATGCCCCTAAGGGTATCCCTAGGGCCCGGCCTGAAATTTCAAACTCTTTGTTCGGCACGATGGACAGGAATTCCGATCATTAGGGGTATTAAGCCTTTGGATAAAGATTCTGAGGACATAAAGATCGATCGAATCGGGCGAGTAACGAAGAAATTATGGCCAAAATAGTTTTTAGCCCAGGCCCCTAGGGGTACCCCTAGGGCCCGGCCCAAAAATTGGAGCTCTTTGTTCAGCACGATGAATAGGAATTCCAATCATGAGCGGTCTTGAGCCTTTAGATAAGGATTCCGTGGACATAAAGATCAACCGAATCGGGCGAGAAACGAAGAAGTTATGGCCAAACTAGTTTTTGCGTCAGGTCCCGTTTTGCGCATTTCCACTATTTTTGCCATAACTTCTAGACTATTTGTCCGATTTGGCCGATTCAAGCGGCGTTGGAAACCTTATTCCTAGGGCTATCCCCCAAAAAGTCAAAATCCACTTTTCCTATTATTTTGGTTTACGGAAACTTCGTGAGAGTCCAAAACAAGCGAAAAAGTGACTATTTTAGGGCGTATTCGGACGATTTAACCGCGATCTAGCTCTTTAAATTACGGAAGCTCACTTTAAAATGTCATAAATACATGTGAATGTGCTAATGTGCGAAAAAATCAACATTTCGTTTCGGATGATTTTTCAGCCCCCCGAGCCCTAGGGGTACACCCCTAGGGCCCGACCAAAAAATTGAAACTCTTTGTTCGGCACGATGGACATGAATTCCGATCATTAGGGGTATTAAGCCTTTAGATAAGGATTCTGAGGACATAAAGATCGACCGAATCGGGCGAGTAACGAAGAAGTTAGGTCCAAAATAGTTTTTAGCCCAGGCCCCTATGGGTACCCCTGGGGCCCGGCCCAAAAATTAGAGCTCTTTGTTCAGCAAGATGGATAGGAATTCCGATCATTAGGGGTATTAAGCCTTTAGATAAGGATTCTGAGGACATAAAGATCGATCGAATCGGGCGAGTAACGAAGAAGTTATGGCCAAAATAGTTTTTAGCCTAGGCCCCTAGGGGTACCCCTAGGGCCCGGCCCAAAAATTGAAGCTGTTTGTTCAGCACAATGAATAGGAATTCCAATCATGAAGGGTCTTGGGCCTTTAGATATGGATTCCGTGGATATAAAGATCAACCGAATCGGGCGAGAAACGAAGAAGTTTTGGCCAAACTAGTTTTTGCGTCAGGTCCAGTTTTGCGCAGTTCCACTATTTTTGCCATAACTTCTAGACTATTTGTCCGATTTGGCCGATTCAAGCGGCGTTGGAAACCTTATTCCTAGGGCTATCACCCAAAAAGTCAAAATCCACTTTTTCTATTATTTTGGTTTATGGAAACTTCGTGAGAGTCCAAAACAATCGAAAAAGTGACTATTTTAGGGCGTATTCGGACGATTTAACCGCGATCTAGGTCTTCAAATTACGCAAGCTCACTTTAAAATGTCTTAAATACATGTGAATGTGCTAATGTGTGAAAAAATCAACATTTCGTTTCGGATGATTTTTCAGCCCCCCGAACCCTAGGGGTACACCCCTAGGGCCCGGCCAAAAAATTGAAACTCTTTGTTCGGCACGATGGACATGAATTCCGATCATTAGGGGTATTAAGCCTTTAGAAAAGGATTCTGAGGACATAAAGATCGACCGAATCGGGCGAGTAACGAAGAAGTTAGGTCCAAAATAGTTTTTAGCCCAGGCCCCTAGGGGTACCCCTTGGGCCCGGCCCAAAAATTGGAGCTCTTTGTTCAGCAAGATGGATAGGAATTCCGATCATTAGGGGTATTAAGCCTTTAGATAAGGATTCTGAGGACATAAAGATCGACCGAATTGGGTTAGTAACGAAGAAGTAATGGCCAAAATAGTTTTTAGCCCAGGCCCCTAGGGGTACCCCTTGGGCCCGGCCCAAAAATTGGAGCTCTTTGTTCAGCACGATGAATAGGAATTCCAATCATGAGCGGTCTTGGGCCTTTAGATAAGGATTCCGTGGACATAAAGATCAACCGAATCGGGCGAGAAATGAAGAAGTTATGGCCAAACTAGTTTTTGCGTCAGGTCCCGTTTTGCGCAGTTCCTCTATTTTTGCCATAACTTCTAGGCTATTTTTCCGATTTGGCCGATTCAAGCGGCGTTGGAAACCTTATTCCTAGGGCTATCCCCCAAAAAGTCAAAATCCACTTTTCCTATTATTTTGGTTTATGGAAACTTCGTTCGAGTCCAAAACAAGCGAAAAAGTGACTATTTTAGGGCGTATTCAGACGATTTAACCGCGATCTAGGTCTTCAATTTACGCAAGTTCACTTTAAAATTTCATAAATACATGTGAATGTGCTAATGTGTGAAAAAATTAACATTTTGTTTCAGATGATTTTTCAGCCCCCGAGCCCCTAGGGGTACACCCCTAGGGTCCGACCAAAAAATTTAAACTCTTTGTTCGGCACGATGGACAGGAATTCCGATCATTAGGGGTATTAAGCCTTTAGATAAGGATTCTGAGAACATAAAGATCGATCGAATCGGGCGAGTAACGAAGAAGTTATGGCCAAAATAGTTTTTAGCCTAGGCCCCTAGGGGTACCCCTAGGGCCCGACCCCAAAATTAGGAGCTGTTTGTTCAGCACGATGAATAGGAATTCCAATCATGAAGGGTCATTGGGCATTTAGATAAGGATTCTGTGGACATAAAGATCAACCGAATCGGGCGAGAAACGAAGAAGTTATGGCCAAACTAGTTTTTGCGTCAAGGTCCCGTTTTGCGCAGTTCAACTATTTTTGCCATAACTTCTAGGCTATTTGTCCGATTTGGCCGATTCAAGCGGCGTTGGAAACCTTATTCCTAGGGCTATCCCTCAAAAAGTCAAAATCCACTTTTCCTATTATTTTGGTTTACGAGAACTTCGTGAGAGTCCAAAACAAGCGAAAAAGTGACTAATTTTAGGGCGTATTCGGACGATTTACCCGCAATCTAGGTCTTCAAATTACGCAAAGCTCACTTTAAAATGTCATAAATACATGTGAATAGGCTAATGTGCGAAAAAATCAACATTTCGTTTCTGTTGATTTTTCAGCCCCCGAGCCCCTAGGGGTACACCCCTAGGGCCCGGCAAAAAAATATAAACTCTTTGTTCGGCACGATGGACAGGAATTCCGATCATTAGGGGTATTAAGCCTTTAGATAAGGATTCTGAGGACTTAAAGATCGATCGAATCGGGCGAGTAACGAAGAAGTTATGGCCAAAATAGTTTTTAGCCTAGGCCCCTAGGGGTACCCCTAGGGCCCGACCCAAAAATTGGAGCTGTTTGTTCAGCACGATGAATAGGAATTCCAATCATGAAGGGTCTTGGGCCTTTAGATAAGGATTCCTGTGGACATAAAGATCAACCGAATCGGGTGAGAAACGAAGAAGTTATGGCCAAACTAGTTTTTGCGTCAGGTCCCGTTTTGCGCAGTTCCACTATTTTTGCCATAACTTCTAGGCTATTTGTCCGATTTGGCCGATTCAAGCGGCGTTGGAAACCTTATTCCTAGGGCTATCCTCCAAAAAGTCAAAATCCACTTTTCCTATCATTTTGGTTTACAGAAACTACGTGAGAGTCCAAAACAAGCGAAAAAAGTGACTATTTTAGGGCGTATTCGGATGATTTAACCGCGATGTAGGTCTTTAAATTACGCAAGCTCACCTTAAAATGTCATAAATACATTTGAATGTGCTAATGTGTGAAAAAATCAACATTTCGTTTCGGATGATTTTTCAGCCTCCGAGCCCTTAGGGGTACACCCCTTAAGGCCCGGCCAAAAAAATTGAAACTCTTTGTTCGGCATGATGGACATGAATTCCGATCATTAGGGGTATTAAGCCTTTAGATAAGGATTCTGAGGATATAAAGATCGATCGAATCGGGCGAGTAACGAAGAAGTTATGGCCAAAATAGTTTTTAGCCTAGGCCCCTAGGGGTACCCCTAGGGCCCGACCCAAAAATTGGAGCTGTTTGTTCAGCACGATGAATAGGAATTCCAATCATGAAGGGTCTTGGGCCTTTAGATAAGGATTCCGTGGACATAAAGATCAACCGAATCGGGCGAGAAACGAAGAAGTTATGGCCAAACTAGTTTTTGCGTCAGGTCCCGTTTTGCGCAGTTCCACTATTTTTGCCATAACTTCTAGGCTATTTGTCCGATTTGGCCGATTCAAGCGGCGTTGGAAACCTTATTCCTAGGGCTATCCCCCAAAAAGTCAAAATCCACTTTTCCTATTATTTTGGTTTACGAGAACTTCGTGAGAGTCCAAAACAAGCGAAAAAAGTGACTATTTTAGGGCGTATTCGGACGATTTAACCGCGATCTAGCTCTTTAAATTACGCAAGCTCACTTTAAAATGTCATAAATACATGTGAATGTGCTAATGTGCGAAAAAATCAACATTTCGTTTCGGATGATTTTTCAGCCCCCCGAGCCTTAGGGGTACACCCCTAGGGCCCGACCATAAAAATTGAAACTCTTTGTTCGGCACGATGGACATGAATTCCGATCATTAGGGGTATTAAGCCTTTAGATAAGGATTCTGAGGACATAAAGATCGACCGAATCGGGCGAGTAACGAAGAAGTTAGGTCCAAAATAGTTTTTAGCCCAGGCCCCTATGGGTACCCCTGGGGCCCGTCCCAAAAATTAGAGCTCTTTGTTCAGCAAGATGGATAGGAATTCCGATCATTAGGGGTATTAAGCCTTTAGATAAGGATTCTGAGGACATAAAGATCGACCGAATTGGGTGAGTAACGAAGAAGTTATGGCCAAAATAGTTTTTAGCCTAGGCCCCTAGGGGTACCCCTAGGGCCCGGCCCAAAAATTGGAGCTGTTTGTTCAGCACGATGAATAGGAATTCCAATCATGAAGGGTCTTGGGCCTTTAGATATGGATTCCGTGGACATAAAGATCAACCGAATCGGGCGAGAAACGAAGAAGTTATGGCCAAACTAGTTTTTGCGTCACGTCCCGTTTTGCGCAGTTCCACTATTTTTGCCATAACTTCTAGACTATTTGTCCGATTTGGCCGATTCAAGCGGCGTTGGAAACCTTATTCCTAGGGCTATCCCCCAAAAAGTCAAAATCCACTTTTCCTATTATTTTGGTTTACGGAAACTTCGTGAGAGTCCAAAACAAGCGTAAAAGTGACTATTTTAAGGCGTATTCGGACGATTTAACCGCGATCTAGGTCTTCAAATTACGCAAGCTCACTTTAAAATGTCATAAATACATGTGAATGTGCTAATATGCGAAAAAATCAACATTTCGTTTCGGATGATTTTTCAGCCCCCCAGCCCTAGTGTTGCACCCCTAGGGCCCGGCCAAAAAATTGAAACTCTTTGTTCGGCACGATGGACAGGAATTCCAATCATTAGGGGTATTAAGCCTTTAGATAAGGATTCTAAGGACATGAAGATCGATCGAATCGGGCGAGTAACGAAGAAGTTATGGCCAAAATAGTTTTTAGCCCTAGGCCCCTAGGGGTACCCCTAGGGCCCGGCCCAAAAATTGGAAGCTGTTTGTTCAGCACGATGAATAGGAATTCCAATCATGAAGGGTCTTGGGCCTTTAGATAAGGATTCCGTGGACATAAAGATCAACCGAATCGGGCGAGAAACGAAGAAGTTATGGCCAAACTAGTTTTTGCGTCAGGTCCAGTTTTGCGCAGTTCCACTATTTTTGCCATAACTTCTAGGACTATTTGTCCGATTTGGCCGATTCAAGCGGCGTTGGAAACCTTATTCCTAGGGCTATCACCCAAAAAGTCAAAATCCACTTTTCCTATTATTTTGGTTTACGGAAACTTCGTGAGAGTCCAAAACAAGCGAAAAAGTGACTATTTTAGGGCGTATTCGGACGATTTAACCGCGATCTAGGTCTTCAAATTACGCAAGCTCACTTTAAAATGTCATAAATACATGTGAATGTGCTAATGTGCGAAAAAATCAACATTTCGTTTCGGATGATTTTTCAGCCCCCCGAACCCTAGGGGTACACCCCTAGGGCCCGGCCAAAAAATTGAAACTCTTTGTTCGGCACGATGGACATGAATTCCGATCATTAGGGGTATTAAGCCTTTAGAAAAGGATTCTGAGGACATAAAGATCGACCGAATCGGGCGAGTAACGAAGAAGTTAGGTCCAAAATAGTTTTTAGCCCAGGCCCCTAGGGGTACCCCTTGGGCCCGGCCCAAAAATTGGAGCTCTTTGTTCAGCAAGATGGATAGGAATTCCGATCATTAGGGGTATTAAGCCTTTAGATAAGGATTCTGAGGACATAAAGATCGACCGAATTGGGTTAGTAACGAAGAAGTAATGGCCAAAATAGTTTTTAGCCCAGGCCCCTAGGGGTACCCCTTGGGCCCGGCCCAAAAATTGGAGCTCTTTGTTCAGCACGATGAATAGGAATTCCAATCATGAGCTGTCTTGGGCCTTTAGATAAGAATTCCGTGGACATAAAGATCAACCGAATCGGGCGAGAAACGAAGAAGTTATGGCCAAACTAGTTTTTGCGTCAGGTCCCGTTTTGCGCAGTTCCTCTATTTTTGCCATAACTTCTAGGCTATTTGTCCGATTTGGCCGATTCAAGCGGCGTTGGAAACCTTATTCCTAGGGCTATCCTCCAAAAAGTCAAAATCCACTTTTCCTATTATTTTGGTTTACGGAAACTTCGTGAGAGTCCAAAACAAGCGAAAAAGTGACTATTTTAGGGCGTATTCGGACGATTTAACCGCGATCTAGGTCTTCAAATTACGCAAGCTCACTTTAAAATGTCTTAAATACATGTGAATGTGCTAATGTGTGAAAAAATCAACATTTCGTTTCGGATGATTTTTCAGCCCCCCGAACCCTAGGGGTACACCCCTAGGGCCCGGCCAAAAAATTGAAACTCTTTGTTCGGCACGATGGACATGAATTCCGATCATTAGGGGTATTAAGCCTTTAGAAAAGGATTCTGAGGACATAAAGATCGACCGAATCGGGCGAGTAACGAAGAAGTTAGGTCCAAAATAGTTTTTAGCCCAGGCCCCTAGGGGTACCCCTTGGGCCCGGCCCAAAAATTGGAGCTCTTTGTTCAGCAAGATGGATAGGAATTCCGATCATTAGGGGTATTAAGCCTTTAGATAAGGATTCTGAGGACATAAAGATCGACCGAATTGGGTTAGTAACGAAGAAGTAATGGCCAAAATAGTTTTTAGCCCAGGCCCCTAGGGGTACCCCTTAGGGCCCGGCCCAAAAATTGGAGCTCTTTGTTCAGCACGATGAATAGGAATTCCAATCATGAGCGGTCTTGGGCCTTTAGATAAGGATTCCGTGGACATAAAGATCAACCGAATCGGGCGAGAAATGAAGAAGTTATGGCCAAACTAGTTTTTGCGTCAGGTCCCGTTTTGCGCAGTTCCTCTATTTTTGCCATAACTTCTAGGCTATTTTTCCGATTTGGCCGATTCAAGCGGCGTTGGAAACCTTATTCCTAGGGCTATCCCCCAAAAAGTCAAAATCCACTTTTCCTATTATTTTGGTTTTTGGAAACTTCGTTCGAGTCCAAAACAAGCGAAAAAGTGACTATTTTAGGGCGTATTCAGACGATTTAACCGCGATCTAGGTCTTCAATTTACGCAAGTTCACTTTAAAATTTCATAAATACATGTGAATGTGCTAATGTGTGAAAAAATTAACATTTTGTTTCAGATGATTTTTCAGCCCCCGAGCCCCTAGGGGTACACCCCTAGGGTCCGACCAAAAAATTTAAACTCTTTGTTCGGCACGATGGACAGGAATTCCGATCATTAGGGGTATTAAGCCTTTAGATAAGGATTCTGAGGACATAAAGATCGATCGAATCGGGCGAGTAACGAAGAAGTTATGGCCAAAATAGTTTTTAGCCCTAGGCCCCTAGGGGTACCCCTAGGGCCCGACCCAAAAATTGGAGCTGTTTGTTCAGCACGATGAATAGGAATTCCAATCATGAAGGGTCTTGGGCATTTAGATAAGGATTCCTGTGGACATAAAGATCAACCGAATCGGGCGAGAAACGAAGAAGTTATGGCCAAACTAGTTTTTGCGTCAGGTCCCGTTTTGCGCAGTTCAACTATTTTTGCCATAACTTCTAGGCTATTTGTCCGATTTGGCCGATTCAAGCGGCGTTGGAAACCTTATTCCTAGGGCTATCCCTCAAAAAGTCAAAATCCACTTTTCCTATTATTTTGGTTTACGAGAACTTCGTGAGAGTCCAAAACAAGCGAAAAAGTGACTATTTTAGGGCGTATTCGGACGATTTACCCGCAATCTAGGTTTTCAAATTACGCAAACTCACTTTAAAATGTCATAAATACATGTGAATAAGCTAATGTGCGAAAAAATCAACATTTCGTTTCTGTTGATTTTTCAGCCCCCGAGCCCCTAGGGGTACACCCCTAGGGCCCGGCAAAAAAATATAAACTCTTTGTTCGGCACGATGGACAGGAATTCCGATCATTAGGGGTATTAAGCCTTTAGATAAGGATTCTGAGGACTTAAAGATCGATCGAATCGGGCGAGTAACGAAGAAGTTATGGCCAAAATAGTTTTTAGCCTAGGCCCCTAGGGGTACCCCTAGGGCCCGACCCAAAAATTGGAGCTGTTTGTTCAGCACGATGAATAGGAATTCCAATCATGAAGGGTCTTGGGCCTTTAGATAAGGATTCCGTGGACATAAAGATCAACCGAATCGGGTGAGAAACGAAGAAGTTATGGCCAAACTAGTTTTTGCGTCAGGTCCCGTTTTGCGCAGTTCCACTATTTTTGCCATAACTTCTAGGCTATTTGTCCGATTTGGCCGATTCAAGCGGCGTTGGAAACCTTATTCCTAGGGCTATCCTCCAAAAAGTCAAAATCCACTTTTCCTATCATTTTGGTTTACAGAAACTACGTGAGAGTCCAAAACAAGCGAAAAAAGTGACTATTTTAGGGCGTATTCGGATGATTTAACCGCGATGTAGGTCTTTAAATTACGCAAGCTCACCTTAAAATTTCATAAATACATTTGAATGTGCTAATGTGTGAAAAAATCAACATTTCGTTTCGGATGATTTTTCAGCCTCCGAGCCCTTGGGGTACACCCTTAAAGCCCGGCCAAAAAAATGAAACTCTTTGTTCGGCATGATGGACATGAATTCCGATCATTAGGGGTATTAAGCCTTTAGATAAGGATTCTGAGGATATAAAGATCGATCGAATCGGGCGAGTAACGAAGAAGTTATGGCCAAAATAGTTTTTAGCCTAGGCCCCTAGGGGTACCCCTAGGGCCCGACCCAAAAATTGGAGCTGTTTGTTCAGCACGATGAATAGGAATTCCAATCATGAAGGGTCTTGGGCCTTTAGATAAGGATTCCGTGGACATAAAGATCAACCGAATCGGGCGAGAAACGAAGAAGTTATGGCCAAACTAGTTTTTGCGTCAGGTCCCGTTTTGCGCAGTTCCACTATTTTTGCCATAACTTCTAGGCTATTTGTCCGATTTGGCCGATTCAAGCGGCGTTGGAAACCTTATTCCTAGGGCTATCCCCCAAAAAGTCAAAATCCACTTTTCCTATTATTTTGGTTTACGAGAACTTCGTGAGAGTCCAAAACAAGCGAAAAAGTGACTATTTTAGGGCGTATTCGGACGATTTAACCGCGATCTAGCTCTTTCAAATTACGCAAGCTCACTTTAAAATGTCATAAATACATGTGAATGTGCTAATGTGCGAAAAAATCAACATTTCGTTTCGGATGATTTTTCAGCCCCCGAGCCCTTAGGGGTACACCCCTAGGGCCCGACCAAAAAATTGAAACTCTTTGTTCGGCACGATGGACATGAATTCCGATCATTAGGGGTATTAAGCCTTTAGATAAGGATTCTGAGGACATAAAGATCGACCGAATCGGGCGAGTAACGAAGAAGTTAGGTCCAAAATAGTTTTTAGCCCAGGCCCCTATGGGTACCCCTGGGGCCCGTCCCAAAAATTAGAGCTCTTTGTTCAGCAAGATGGATAGGAATTCCGATCATTAGGGGTATTAAGCCTTTAGATAAGGATTCTGAGGACATAAAGATCGACCGAATTGGGTGAGTAACGAAGAAGTTATGGCCAAAATAGTTTTTAGCCTAGGCCCCTAGGGGTACCCCTAGGGCCCGGCCCAAAAATTGGAGCTGTTTGTTCAGCACGATGAATAGGAATTCCAATCATGAAGGGTCTTGGGCCTTTAGATATGGATTCCGTGGACATAAAGATCAACCGAATCGGGCGAGAAACGAAGAAGTTATGGCCAAACTAGTTTTTGCGTCACGTCCCGTTTTGCGCAGTTCCACTATTTTTGCCATAACTTCTAGGACTATTTGTCCGATTTGGCCGATTCAAGCGGCGTTGGAAACCTTATTCCTAGGGCTATCCCCCAAAAAGTCAAAATCCACTTTTCCTATTATTTTGGTTTACGGAAACTTCGTGAGAGTCCAAAACAAGCGTAAAAGTGACTATTTTAAGGGCGTATTCGGACGATTTAACCGCGATCTAGGTCTTCAAATTACGCAAGCTCACTTTAAAATGTCATAAATACATGTGAATGTGCTAATATGCGAAAAAATCAACATTTCGTTTCGGATGATTTTTCAGCCCCCCGAGCCCTAGTGTTGCACCCCTAGGGCCCGGCCAAAAAATTGAAACTCTTTGTTCGGCACGATGGACAGGAATTCCGAATCATTAGGGGTATTAAGCCTTTAGATAAGGATTCTAAGGACATGAAGATCGATCGAATCGGGCGAGTAACGAAGAAGTTATGGCCAAAATAGTTTTTAGCCTAGGCCCCTAGGGGTACCCCTAGGGCCCGGCCCAAAAATTGAAGCTGTTTGTTCAGCACAATGAATAGGAATTCCAATCATGAAGGGTCTTGGGCCTTTAGATAAGGATTCCGTGGACATAAAGATCAACCGAATCGGGCGAGAAACGAAGAAGTTATGGCCAAACTAGTTTTTGCGTCAGGTCCAGTTTTGCGCAGTTCCACTATTTTTGCCATAACTTCTAGACTATTTGTCCGATTTGGCCGATTCAAGCGTCGTTGGAAACCTTATTCCTAGGGCTATCACCCAAAAAGTCAAAATCCACTTTTTCTATTATTTTGGTTTACGGAAACTTCGTGAGAGTCCAAAACAATCGAAAAAGTGACTATTTTAGGGCGTATTCGGACGATTTAACCGCGATCTAGGTCTTCAAATTACGCAAGCTCACTTTAAAATGTCTTAAATACATGTGAATGTGCTAATGTGCGAAAAAATCAACATTTCGTTTCGGATGATTTTTCAGCCCCCGAACCCTAGGGGTACACCCCTAGGGCCCGGCCAAAAAATTGAAACTCTTTGTTCGGCACGATGGACATGAATTCCGATCATTAGGGGTATTAAGCCTTTAGATAAGGATTCTGAGGACATAAAGATCGACCGAATCGGGCGAGTAACGAAGAAGTTAGGTCCAAAATAGTTTTTAGCCCAGGCCCCTAGGGGTACCCCTTGGGCCCGGCCCAAAAATTGGAGCTCTTTGTTCAGCAAGATGGATAGGAATTCCGATCATTAGGGGTATTAAGCCTTTAGATAAGGATTCTGAGGACATAAAGATCGACCGAATTGGGTTAGTAACGAAGAAGTAATGGCCAAAATAGTTTTTAGCCCAGGCCCCTAGGGGTACCCCTTAGGGCCCGGCCCAAAAATTGGAGCTCTTTGTTCAGCACGATGAATAGGAATTCCAATCATGAGCTGTCTTGGGCCTTTAGATAAGGAATTCCGTGGACATAAAGATCAACCGAATCGGGCGAGAAACGAAGAAGTTATGGCCAAACTAGTTTTTGCGTCAGGTCCCGTTTTGCGCAGTTCCTCTATTTTTGCCATAACTTCTAGGCTATTTGTCCGATTTGGCCGATTCAAGCGGCGTTGGAAACCTTATTCCTAGGGCTATCCTCCAAAAAGTCAAAATTCCACTTTTCCTATCATTTTGGTTTACATGAAACTTCGTGAGAGTCCAAAACAAGCGAAAAAAGTGACTATTTTAGGGCGTATTCAGGATGATTTAACCGCGATCTAGGTCTTCAAATTACGCAAGCTCACCTTAAAATTTCATAAATACATTTGAATGTGCTAATGTGTGAAAAAATCAACATTTCGTTTCGGATGATTTTTCAGCCTCCGAGCCCTTGGGGTACACCCTTAAAGCCCGGCCAAAAAAATGAAACTCTTTGTTCGGCATGATGGACATGAATTCCGATCATTAGGGGTATTAAGCCTTTAGATAAGGATTCTGAAGATATAAAGATCGATCGAATCGGGCGAGTAACGAAGAAGTTATGGCCAAAATAGTTTTTAGCCTAGGCCCCTAGGGGTACCCCTAGGGCCCGACCCAAAAATTGGAGCTGTTTGTTCATGCACGATGAATAGGAATTCCAATCATGAAGGGTCTTGGGCCTTTAGATAAGGATTCCGTGGACATAAAGATCAACCGAATCGGGCGAGAAACGAAGAAGTTATGGCCAAACTAGTTTTTGCGTCAGGTCCCGTTTTGCGCAGTTCCACTATTTTTGCCATAACTTCTAGGCTATTTGTCCGATTTGGCCGATTCAAGCGGCGTTGGAAACCTTATTCCTAGGGCTATCCCTCAAAAAGTCAAAATCCACTTTTCCTATTATTTTGGTTTACGAGAACTTCGTGAGAGTCCAAAACAAGCGAAAAAGTGACTATTTTAGGGCGTATTCGGACGATTTACCCGCAATCTAGGTTTTCAAATTACGCAAACTCACTTTAAAATGTCATAAATACATGTGAATAAGCTAATGTGCGAAAAAATCAACATTTCGTTTCTGATTGATTTTTCAGCCCCCGAGCCCCTAGGGGTACACCCCTAGGGCCCGGCCAAAAAATATAAACTCTTTGTTCGGCACGATGGAAAGGAATTCCGATCATTAGGGGTATTAAGCCTTTAGATAAGGATTCTGAGGACTTAAAGATCGATCGAATCGGGCGAGTAACGAAGAAGTTATGGCCAAAATAGTTTTTAGCCTAGGCCCCTAGGGGTACCCCTATGGCCCGACCCAAAAATTGGAGCTGTTTGTTCAGCACGATGAATAGGAATTCCAATCATGAAGGGTCTTGGGCCTTTAGATAAGGATTCCGTGGACATAAAGATCAACCGAATCGGGTGAGAAACGAAGAAGTTATGGCCAAACTAGTTTTTGCGTCAGGTCCCGTTTTGCGCAGTTCCACTATTTTTGCCATAACTTCTAGGCTATTTGTCCGATTTCGCCGATTCAAGCGGCATTGGAAACCTTATTCCTAGGGCTATCCTCCAAAAAGTCAAAATCCACTTTTCCTATTATTTTGGTTTACAGAAACTTCGTGAGAGTCCAAAACAAGCGAAAAAGTGACTATTTTAGGGCGTATTCGGACTGATTTAACCGCGATCTAGGTCTTCAAATTACGCAAGCTCACTTTAAAATTTCATAAATACATGTGAATGTGCTAATGTGTGAAAAAATCAACATTTCGTTTCGGATGATTTTTCAGCCTCCGAGCCCTTGGGGTACACCCTTAAGGCCCGGCCAAAAAAATGAAACTCTTTGTTCGGCATGATGGACATGAATTCCGATCATTAGGGGTATTAAGCCTTTAGATAAGGATTCTGAGGATATAAAGATCGATCGAATCGGGCGAGTAACGAAGAAGTTATGGCCAAAATAGTTTTTAGCCTAGGCCCCTAGGGGTACCCCTAGGGCCCGACCCAAAAATTGGAGCTGTTTGTTCAGCACGATGAATAGGAATTCCAATCATGAAGGGTCTTGGGCCTTTAGATAAGGATTCCGTGGACATAAAGATCAACCGAATCGGGCGAGAAACGAAGAAGTTATGGCCAAACTAGTTTTTGCGTCAG